>JARDYJ010000001.1:164618246-165818246 GCA_029215755.1 Spea hammondii | reverse complement strand
TCTGCTCAGGCTTGAACTCCGTGCCTGTGAAGTAGTGATGTCCGGATCATGAACGAATCGTTCATTTGATCCGGTTCTTTTTAGTGATCCGGATGAATCGGTTCACTAGACTGAACGATTCATTTGTAGCGGTTCAGTCTGTGAATCATGCTGCTGTAACATGATCCTAGAGCTGTGAGTCATCTGCAGAGCACTCAGACACAGACTCTGGGGTCAGGTTACAGCTCATTAATTCACACAGGAACGATGACTCATAGAGTCAGAGAGTCGTTCGAAGAGTCGAATGATCCGAAGAGTCGAACGATCCGAAGAGTCGAATGATTCGAATCTTACAGGGATCCGGATCTTACAAGGATCCAAATCTTACAGAGATTCGAATCATTCAGAGAATATTACTGATACCATACTTTTATAAATAAATACATTAATAATGTTCACACTGCCCCAGGATTTAGATTCCCCTGACTTGGCCCCCCTTTACCTATAACTGCACCTACAGTTAACTTTATTAAATTAACCCTCAGTCATCAGCATAAAATTAACCCTTATACTCCATCAACCATAACTGCCCCTGAAATTAACCGTAAAGATCCCATTGACCATAACGGCCCCTGAAATTAACCCTAAAGACCCCATTAACCATAACGGCCCCTGAAATTAACCCTAAATACTCCATTAACCATAACTGCCCCTAAATTAATTGCATGTACTCCAGATAAATTACCTAATAAATTGGTATGGTTGATGGGGTCTTTAGTGTTAATTTAGGGGCAGTTATGCTTAATGGGGTGTTTAGGGATAATTTAGGGGCAGTTATGCTTAATGGGGTGTTTAGGGTTAATTTGGGGGCAGTTATGCTTAACGGGGTGTTTAGGGTTAATTTGGGGGCAGTTATGCTTAATGGGGTGTTTAGGGTTAATTTGGGGGCAGTTATGGTTAATGGGGTGTTAAGGGTTAATTTTAGGGGCAGTCATGGTTGATGGGGTGTTAAGGGTTAATTTTAGGGGCAGTCATGGTTGATGGGGTGTTTAGGGTTAATTTAATGGTGAGGGTTAATTTAATTAATTTAATAAAGTTAGCTTAAGGTGCAGTTGCAGGTAAAGGGGAATGTAAATCCTGGGGGCAGTGATTATTAATGTATTATTTATAACAGTATGGTGATATTCTCTGAATGATTAGAATGCCAATGAAGGCAGAGAGTCGTTCAAAGATCCGGATCTTACAATGATCCGGATCTTACAATGATCCGGATCTTACAATGATCCGGATCTTACAATGATCCGGATCTTACAGTGATCTGGATCACTGTAAGATTTGGATCCCTGTAAGATCCGAATCTTTGAACGACTCTCTGCCTTCATTGACATCACTGGAGGCAGGGGGGAGGATTCATAATGAAAGGGGCGGGGCCAATCGTTAGTGTGCCTGCACGGAGTTACTGGAAAACAGTAACTCCGTGCAGGCACACTGAGTGATCCGAAGATTCGGATCATGAATCGGATCATTTCAGTGAACAAATCGAAATGATCCGATTCACTTTAATGATCCGAACTTCCCATCACTACTGTGAAGGAGCAGCTGCCAGACAGAAGGGTGTAGACCAGCTAGAGGGAGAGGAAGAGAGCACACCAAAACCACTCTGGCAGCAGGGGGTGTACAGAATTAAATAAAGGTTTTTTGCTGCACTCTCCTGACTACTAGGTATTTTTTCTGCACTTTGTATCTAGTTAACCTACTCTAAATAGGCTACTGTTTCTCCCTCCCTGCTGCAGCTCTAGTGGGTCTCTCTGAATTTCCAAGGGGGTCTTGCACCCCTCCAGACACCCACGGATATGGTTTGACAGGCATTGCAGGCTGGGACTTGATTATATAAAAGGTGGACTGTATCTCTGACCAAAGCCATGAAAGAAAAGCTTTAGAACCGGAAGTCTCTTGATCTGCCATAGACTTGAGACAGGACACTTCTTCTTCCTAAGATGTATCAGAGATCTATCATATCCTGAGCACACAAGGTGCTTTGTTTTAGCAGAGGCCCTTTTAGGCCACTTTTATCAGGAATTTTGTCAGGGGCAGGAAGAAACAAAGTAATAAAAAAACAGATCTAGAATAGCTTAGAATAGCATAGGGAAAAATCAGGGAGATTGGCTTCAACAGCCTAGATCAAATAGGGCCTGAAGCTAACAACCACATTGTTGCTTAGTGGCCAACAGGGGTATCTTAAATTCTAATTTAGTGGCAAGGTAACTATTTTCATGCTTCGCCTTACATAGAATACAGCACCAAAGAATTCAATATTAATCACTTTTATTTTTTATTGTGTCTTTTAAGCTCTGTCTTCAAAAGGTAAGGGCATATGCAGCCGTTCCTTAAGGTAGGAAGAGGGTTTTTTTTGTTAAGGTCCTCTTCTGGTTTGTAGAGTATTTTCTTTTGCTATCCTGGCTACGCAGGTTTTCATCCTAGTGTCCTTTAGGATATCTGTGGCAACCTCTTTTTTATTTTACTCACTCCATTGGGTCCTTCACGGATTATCATTTATACCTCCTGAAGATGTCTGTAGATCAATTTGACCACTCACATCAAAGAGACTGGTCCAAGACGGTGACCAAGCATCATGTTTGAAAAATGTGCAAGAAGATATAGTTTGATCCTAGACTTTTAGGAGTGCACCAGAGCTAAGGAAAATATTGGCATTAACTTTTTCTCTTGGATGTAGACTTGTGCACGAGATCCAAAAGCATTTCAGATAAATTTTTAGTTTTGTTTTTAACTTTTTCGGACAATGAAGTTCGCTTCTTGTCCCTTCATTTTGGATAAAATTTGGGGGCAAAACAGAATTTGTTGTCAAAAACCACATCTTCCTCTATGTCCCCCAATCCTGTCTTTGCCCCCCTGCAGCCTCCCCCTGCCTTGTATCTACCCCTCCACCTGCTCATTCACCTTCTCCAGTAATTTTCCTATCTTCTCTGATTTCTCAGCAGATGCAGAGACCATGCTGACAAGGAGGAGTGGGAGGTCAGTATGTGAAACAGGAAAAAACACAGGAGAAAGGGGAGGGGTATGTAGTGCACACACACAGTGCCTGCTTGTCTGTAGAGGTAAATTAATGCACAGCTTTCCTGCAATGTATATTGTTTATGCTCCTCCTGACATTTTTACTTGTATTTAATGAAATAAATGAGAGGTTGATACATCCCAGCAGAAGTAATTTAAGGTCCACAAAATCCCTGAGATTTTTATTTTCCTTTTCCTCATCTTTGCACCTCTCTATATACCGTATTTGGATGGGGGTGCTGCCTATATTCGAGGTTTAGCGCAGGAATGCGCAATTTTTATAGTCCGGGACATGCAGTTCCGGGCGCTGGGCAGGCAGCAGGGTTAGGATACAGATCCCCTGCAGCACTGCAGAGGACCTGCATCCTACGCCGGCCCCGCAAGACACCCGGGACTCCGGGAGTCTGCACTGGTAAGTCTAGGGGAGGGGGGCACATATCGGGGGGGGACACAGAGTGGCAGCATATCTCGGGGGGGACAGAGTGGCAGCATATCTCGGGGGGGACACAGAGTGGCAGCATATCTCGGGGGGGACACAGAGTGGCAGCATATCTCGGGGGGGACAGAGTGGCAGGATATCTCGGGGGGGACACAGAGTGGCAGCATATCTCGGGTGGGACACAGAGTGGCAGCATATCTCGGGGGGACACAGAGTGGCAGCATATCTCGGGGGGACAGAGTGGCAGCATATCTCGGGGGGGACTGAGTGGCAGCATATCTTGGGGGGACAGAGTGGCAGCATATCTCGGGGGGGACAGAGTGGCAGCATATCTCGGGGGGGACAGAGTGGCAGCATATCTCGGGGGAGGGCAGAGTGGCAGCATATCTATTAGAATTACAATTTTTCTTTAAAAAAGCAACTAACTTTTAGGGTGCGGCCTATACTCGGGTGCGGCCTCTAATCAAGCCAATACGGTATATAAGCTGGTGTTTTGCTTGACATTGGCATTGCAATGGTTAACTATAACCTTTGTTTTCTTTTGCAGTAGGTAACCTTTTGCACCCTATCCTTGATTGTTTCCTGTGGCGTTTGCATTTGTTAATGCTTAATACTGACCTACATACTTGCTGGGCAATAGTATGTCTCCTAGCTTCCTAATGCAACAATGCAGACCCACAAGCCTTTACATTCACAATAATGTCCTTTCACTAGCAGTCTTCCATCTCCTGCATACAGGACCACTGCTAAAAACCAGATCCAATGAGAGCGGTGTGACTGACCAACCCTTAACCAATGTACACTGATTTTGTTGCAGCAGGTGCAATCAAAGGTTGCGGCAGGTGGCAGTCCTCATCATAGTCCAGTACACAAGCCAAAGGTTAGGGTTACAGGCAACAAGGACAGAATCCAGAAGAACAAGCCAGACTCAAGGACAGAAGTCAGGCAGATTTAAGTAATGCCAGACAGCCACCACAAAGGACAGAATAGCCAAGCACTGACTGAACAGTGTATCAGGTTTAAATAGTAAACACCACCATCAAATGAGAACGTGCTGCTAATGCATGTGGCTGTATATGACATCGCTGATGCATACACCATCTCAAAAATAGGTCCTCCAACGAAATGTGATAATGTGTTGATCTATTAGTATAGTTTAGTATTAGTATACTTTATATAGTATATTTTGTGTGTGCTGCCTATGAAAAGACCTTTTACCCGATTTTAAAATGCTAAATATTTTTTTATACAGATTTTAATTATAGGTCTCTTCATGTTGTTCTTTCATGTTATAACTGCATCTTCAGCTTGTATGTTCTTTTGTCATTTGTACCCTAAATTATCAATGACAACTACAGTGGGCATGAACTAGAGGAACATTTTTAAGGCTGACAGATACTGTATGCTTTATTTAGCAGTGTTAAACCTATGCATCCATTTAAAATTACAAAGTATTTATATTCAAAGGCCATTTACTATGACCGAGATAGATCATAGAGGAATAGATTTCAAGGTTATCAACAACTGAGTTGGGAAGCTAAATAACTTGCTATTAAATCAAAACATGATGTGGGTGTTTTAATGCTGTAAAACATATTGATGTGTTTAATAGCTTACATTTCATGAGATCATATTAGTGACATCTCTTCTGTGACCTTTCGAAGAACATCAAAGAAGATGTAAGCTTTATTTTCCTCTCATTTCAGATAGATTCCACATATGTGTGGAAGATAAAAAGGAATACAGAAAATGTATTCATGTTCTATTTTCTGAACTGGTGCTGGTTAACTTAATACATCCATCTGTTGTGCCACATACCACTGCCTGTAATTTAGAAATAAATTACAGACAAGGAATAAGACTGATTCTGTCAAATTGCAGATAAGACTGATTCAGCATTAAGCTGACAGTTTCTTGCTTAATCTTTTTCTAAAGACAGAATGTCTTCCCTTGATGTGTGTGAATGTCTATTTCCGGACCTGGATCATCTTTTACCCTCATTACACAGAATGTGCTTTGAATACTTTAAACAAATGGGCATGCTACACGATGTTCAAAAATATACATTACATAAAAATGAGTGTGGAGAAATAAACATGTATGGTATTCTATTAACACGTATTCTTCATTCTCATACAGCACCAGTATGGTACACAAGCCTGTGTTATGTATAGACAATAGGTAGCTGCTGAGTTACTATTTAAGCAGCTCCACCAGGTACCCTCATTAATCTATTATCAACCCTCTACAGATTATCTCTCACTAATAACGTCTATAATGTTTAAATATAAAATATTGAAAGTTTGAATTGTGTTCATTATTTTGTGTATAATTAGGGATTAATCTAGCCTTGGTGCAGTATTAATCTAAATTTTATTAAAGACAGGAGGCGAGTATTTTGCATTAAACCTTCTTTACTGTTAACCTCTAGCAGCAAAACAGTTAACAGAAAAACAATAAAAACAACCAATAGGAACACAGGAACAGTCTATAAAAGTCTGCACATCTTGGCACTCCTCCTTTTTCTTTGCGCAGAAGCTGAAACGACAGCAACAACATCCCGGAAGAAAAACTCAGAAACTCAAGAACAACGCGGAAATGGACCACCGCAACATCAACACCTCAAACAACCAGAGGACGACCTGGAAAGACAAAGAACGTGACAGTACCATGCAACCATATGCCGAGCAAAACAGAATTAAAATCAACAGGTACAGTAACAGGGACAATAAACCAACTACGGACCCCCCAAAACAAACAGAACTGAATCCCAATCAAAGAAGGGAGGTAAAAAGAAGAACAGAAAGGGAGGGAAAATACTCGCCTCCTGTCTTTAATAAAATTTAGATTAATACTGCACCAAGGCTAGATTAATCCCTAATTTTATAGCAAGACAGGAGGCTTCGTATTTTGCAGTTTTGACACCCCTAAACTAACGCTAAAGCGGCGTGAGCCGGGGCACGAAAATAAAAAGTCCGGAAAGTAGATTCCCTGGACCAATCCGCCGCCGATAAAAGGTCTGAAAGGGAAGAGCCCGCGGATAACGCCGCGGAGGCGGCTGCGCCGTGGACCGAATGCGCCCCAAAGAAACCCCAAAGGAATGCTGGCCAAAAAGAGAATCCAACGAATCCACCTGGAGAGCGTAGGAACAGAGACAGGCTGAAAAGGACGCACGTAGGAGATGAAGAGTGGACCTGAAGGGGAAGACCAAAACTGAGCCGACCTGGCTAAATAAGTCTGGACACAACGAGCCACGCAAAGGCGTGGCCGGTCGGGGAAATAAGGATAAGAAACAGATGTAGAATTGGATTTAGTTCTACGAAAGACAGAGACCGAGACGCCCTCGGGAGAAAAAGTAAAAGAGGATACATCAAAAGCACGAACATCAGACACCCGTCGGAAAGAGACAAGGCACAAAAGAAGAACAGTCTTGGCGGAGAGCTGGCGGAAGGACAAGCCGTCGTTGTCCGGCCAATCCTCCAAAAAAACGGAGCACCGGGGAGACATCCCAAAAGGACTGATAACGAGGTCTCGGGGGCCTGGAAAGACGAACACCCCTGAGGAGACGGCAGACCGCCGGGTCCTTACCGACACCCAGGCCCCGCACCGGAACGTGAGCAGCCGAAATGGCAGAGCGGAACAAATTAATAGTTCTATAGGACCGACCCAGAGAAAAAAGATGGGCCAAAAAATTAAGAACCGCCATCACAGGTGCCGTAAGGGGATCAAGGTGTCGAACCAGACACCAGCGACTCCAGGCGTGCCAAGACAGTCTGGTGCCCGGGGCCCAGGATCCCCAGAGCAGATCTCGAGCCGACTCCGATAAGCTCGGCACATGCCAGGATCCCCGGAAACCGACCAGGCCACTAGAATCAAACGATCCTGAAGGATGAGAGGGTGAGGGTTCCCCTCCGGATCCCGAAGCAGATCCCAGGTCGAGGAAAGGATCAGGGGATCCGCGCACGACAGCTCCAGAAGCAATGGGAACCACGGCTGAGTCCTCCATAGGGGCGCTATCAAGAGGATCGAAACGCCCTGACGACTGACGGAATGGAGAGTCTGGAGGATCATGTTGAATGGGGGAAAAGCATAAGCTCCCCGAAGTGGCCACGGTTGCAGGAAGGCATCCACCGCCGAGGATAGCGGATCAGGGAGCCAACTGAAGAACGTGTCCGTCTGACGATTCGCCCTGGACGCGAACAGATCCAGATGGAGAGAACCGCGACAAAGGTGAGAGTGGAACACGCTCGCAAGAAGATGCCAGTCGCTCACGTCTCTCCAATGCCAGGAGAACCAGTCGGCCACGAGATTCTCCTTGCCCGGCAGATACTCCGCGCAAATGGACAAGTGGTTGTCCAGGCAGAACTGATAAAGCTCCTTGGTGAGCTCTGTGAGAAGCCTGGATCTCGAGCCCCCCAGCTTGTTGATGTAGCGGACGGCAGAGACGTTGTCCATGCGCAGCACTAAGGAACAGTGAGTGACGCCCTTCAGGAAACTACGAGCCAGCGATGAGCTCCAGACTCAAAATGTTGATCGGGAGCGTTAGACGGGTTGAGAGGGATCTTGGGAGGATCGGGAGCGAAGTCCTGGTTCCGTGTGGGGGAGGCCGGACCGGAGGAGCCAGCGCAGTATTCGTCTAAAACCTCGTAGTCGGTGAGGTCCTCAGTAAGGGAAACCAAGGAAAGGACTGAACTGCGGGCCTTTTTTAGTGGAGCTTTTCCCTTCCCAGATGTGGAGGGCAATTCGCCCCAGGTGCGCTTAAGGGAGGCTGCCGTGGCCGCAGGAGAAGACGAGCCGCCAGCGTCTGAATCCTCCACCCCTGTAGGGGAAGCAAGAGGCGGAGTAGGGCGAGCAGAATGGAGCTCCTCGAGCGCAGCAGGGAGAGACGCAGCCAGGGCAGAGCGGAGCCAGGCCTGACCGGCGGCAGGAATTTGATTTTGGGATTCTTCGGCCATTGCACTCCAAATGTGTCTATGGGAACACAAAAATAACAGGAGTGAGTAAACGCAAAGGTTCGGATACCGGCAGCAAAACTGGGGTTCACCCAATAAGGCAGGATGCGCTGAAAAAAGGGGGTCACCCCTAGGATAGGTGGAATACACTCAGTAACGTGTCCACAAAGAAAGTCTCCATAGACTTGCATTGGGGATTGCAATGTGCTCCATCAGCCAGTAGGGTAAGCAGGGGACAGACCCTGCAGGGGATATCCTGTTCTCTGCTTACCTTCCGGTCGCTGTCAGCAGTGGAAATAATATTTCTATGTTTTCTATTCTCTGGCTTACATATAAGAAAGCCATCTAGTCGCAATGTAGTAAAAGGTACCTTGAAAAAGTATCATAAAAACAAAAAAATAGCAGGCTATGGTCAGACCATGTTATTTTTTAATCCATTAAAGGAAGGCATCCCCCAAAATTATACCAGTTCTTAAAAAAGATGAGTGATTGGGAAATGCATAAAGTCTCTCTCTGTGTGGTGAAATATTCACCAAATGTCCTTGTACGTTGATTAACATACATTTGACATATCTATTACATACATAAAGACATTAAAATTTAAGATGCAGCTGGCGGACAGCCACCGTGACATCATTCTTTATGATATCTTAATAAACTCATTGTTCCCTCGATGATGGCATGCTGTCCAGGCTGGGCGCCCACTTCTAGGGAGAGTAGCCACAGAACTAAATTTATGAACAATTTGTCTTACTGTGGACCAATGGAATATGTAACCTCTTTGAGATCACTTTGTAACCTTTTCAACTTTACGCAAATAAACAAGTCTTTATTATAGGTCTTCTGAGATTCAATTTTTGTGAGATGCTTCTTGAGAATAACTCAAATTCTGAGTTTTTTTTGTAATGTCAAAGTAGCTGTAAAACGCACCTCCAATCCAGTTTCATTGATTGGACTTCAGGTTTGCTAACTCCTGACTTCAATTAGCTTTTGTTGAAGTGATTATTCTAAATTAAATGAAGATCATATCATATTTTAAAACAAATGTAAACATAAATTCTCATAATTCCAAAGGGTTTTTGCCACTTCATATATAGCAGATGAGCTATTTTTCTTATTTAATAACACCCATCACTTAAAAATGTGGTGAATCTTCTGAGTGGGGACTCACCATAGGGCAAGTTATTTAAGCACTAGCCATTCATGATTAAGCTAGTTTTGCCCTATGTTATACATAGAGAGATATACTAAAATATGCAAAGCACACATCCATATAACTAGGACATGTGCAGACACTATAGGACTGGATACATGATGGTTTAAAATAAATTAGCCTCTAAACGTGTATGAAGACCAAAGTGATACACAAACTACTGCTCATTATTCCCATGCAAAAATACTTATGTTCTACAATTATGTTACGAAGGCTAAGGAGTTAATATGTTCTAAATGTATATCACTTTTTCCCTTTTTCTCAGAATTACAGTATTACATGTAACTTGGAACAAAGGCTACAGGGAATAGAGTTTAATGGATTGTGATTACTGTTCTGGAACTGACTGAAGCTCTTTATAGTCTACGAGAAGCTGATGTGAAGTGAATTCAAATGAAGGGAAGATAATGGATTTAACTGCAAGCAAAAGGATACTATCTATTAATTTACAACTACATAAGATATTTCACATATGGCACACATGGAAAGAAAACATCACAATAAACAAATTAATGATTTTGGAATTCACATTTATATTGTATTTCCTCACTTTTAGTTTCTGGGTCCAGGTAGTCATTGGTCTAGCCTGTAGTTCCACTGGGCTACCCCTTTCAATGACAAAGATGTAAAGCATTTTTTTTTCACTGCTGTGTACTTTCCTGCATAGCTCAAATGTAGCTGAAGTATATATCTTCAATGTTGAATCATAGTTAACCCTTTTATAACATACAGATTGTCTTAGCAAAAACGCCAGCTACCTTTCTCCGGCTCTAACTCTGAAACAAGTATTAACATAATAAAAAACTATGCCCAAAAAAATCTATGTTGACAGCACAGAACATCATGTATTTAGTAGCGATCTGCGTTCCTGCGCACACTGCTACCAACCAGTTCCACGGGACTGCCTGAAATGGAGGCAGTCCGCAGGAGAGAATTACCAACCACCTACATTAACCCATCACAGCTACTACATGGCACACGCAAGTTGTGGCTCTGCCTAAATCTTTAATGTTCGGTAAGTGATACATTGTATTCAAGTGCATTGCTGTCCATCTTTTTCTTCAATTCATTTTGTTAGTAGGTAGGGAGGAAAAAAATAAAACTATCGTGAATTTTTTTTTGATGAACAGGGAGGTGGTTTAGTTTGTAAGTTAAGAGCTCTTAAATTATTTTTTTTGTAAAACATTTAAATTGTATATAGCCGAGCAGGCATAAACTTTGGCATGTCCTCTGTCCAATGACACTCTGAACCTAAAAATAAAACTTTAGGGTCACTTTCAGTCTATCACAGCAGACCTGGGTGCCTGCCAACATTATTGTACCCAATGTGTCCCCTTTTATAGAAAATCAAAATAGAAAAAGGCTCCAGGCACTCAAGGGTTCCATCAGGCAGATTTTTTGAAGGAGAAAGACAACAACGTTTCGACCTCACAATGAGGTCTTTACCAACTTGATAAAGACCTCATCGTCGAAACGTTGTTGTCTTTCTCCTTCAATAAATCTGCCTGATGGAACCCTTGAGTGCCTGGAGCCTTTTTCTATTTTGATTTACTGGGGAGCTGGCCCTTCCTGGCACAGCTAAGCACCTGAGTTCCTGTGGGGAGTGTGTGCAGATTCCTGATTTTGGTGACTTCCCTTTTATAGAAACACCTGGCATAAGTAGCCATGTTGTCACGAATGCGGTTTGTGAGACACATTTTTTTTGGAAGAAAGTAAATTCCTTCCTATTGGAGCAAAATCCTTGACCTAGCTCCCTCTATTTTTCCAGCAGCGATAACCAGTAATAGCTTTCTAATTTAAATCACCATGTGCCCTCCTATAACTGACCCATCGTATGACAGGCTTTATAAAATAAGACTGATCGTAAAAAGCCTATCTAACATATTTAGAGGAAGGCTGATATTTATTATTATTATTTATTGCTTTATATAGCGCCATCAAATTCCGTAGCGCTGTACATATGTAACATAACAATCTGAGTTACAGAGACAACAGGTGATGAGGGTCCTGCTCAAACGAGCTTACAATCTAAACAATATATACCTTCTAAGAGGGAAAAGTATGAGGTTAAACTGTACAAGCTTTGTGAAAGTAAGACAGTGTACATCTTTTCCTTTTATCAATTTGCATCCGCTCTTAAGGATGTAGCCCCTACTACAACTCACTCTTCACTATGCTCAAGTTTCCAACCCTGGCACACAACACTAACCTGACACCTTCGATGTTGTTCCCGCACTGCTGAACGTAGTTGGTTGAAGTCTCATACTGTCTGATTTCCTGAACTATAAATGTATGCTTCATTCCTGCTACTCTTCTTCTCACTCTTTCTAAGGAAACCTACTTTATCGCTTCCCTATCTCAAAACCACAAATTCCTCTTCAATACTTTCAATATTCTTCTCCTTATAATAACTACCCCTTCAACTAACCTTACTGCCTCTGACTTTGCCACTTGAATAATAAAATTTAAACTGAAATTGATGTGAAATATCTGCACAGTTAATCTGCTGCCCTTGTCCTCCCTTTCACTCTGCATCCACTCAAACATTAAGCACTTCTTCTACATTAAAGCAATCCTCTCATCACTGAAGATGTGATTCCTTCCTCGTTCCCCTTGTCCAACCACCTCTGCTTAATCCTATCCCTTCATCTCACTCAGACTCTCTCCCTACATTAGCTCATAACTTCAGCTTCTCTCTGTGTACTGGGATCTGCCCCATTATCTTTTAAGCTACCATAACTCCAATCTTAAAAAAGTCCTACCTAGACAAGACTGATCTATCCAACTACTCTCCCATCTCTCTACCTCCTGCCTTCAAGCTTCTTGAAAAAATTGTACATAATCAAATAACTATGTTTCTTAACTCCTTACTTGACCCTCTTCAATCTGGATTCTGCTCTCAACATCCTACTGACATCGCCCTTACTAAGTTACCTAATCACTGCTAAATCCAAGGGCGACTACACTATGCTAATCTAACTGAATCTTTCTGCTGCTATTGTACCACTGTCTTCTCCTTCAAACTTCACGATCATGGTCGTCTTGATGATTCCTTCAGCTGTTCACTTTCCAGTAACACTCTTTCCTTCCCCTCTCAGTTGGTGTTGCCAAAGGCTCGGTTCTAGGGACCCTTCTGTTCTCACTTTGCACTACTCACTAGGCAAACTAATCTTTGACTTTCAATACCACCTGTATGCCAATGACACCCAGATCTGCTTATCCTCTCTTGATCTCCCTCCCTCTTAGATTGTGTAACTACCTGTCTTTTCTGTCTGTAACTGGAAGTCTTCGTGATTCCTTAAACTGAACTTCTTATCTTCCCTCCCTCCAAAGTCAATTGTGTAATCATCTCATCATCCCCTTAGGCTCACTTCCTTGGTGTCACACTTGATTCTAACCTCTCATTCACCCCCACACACATCCAGTCTCTCTCAAAATTGTGCCTTCTCCATTTTAAAAACATTGCCTACGTTCGTCCCTTCCTAACTCAAAATGCCACTGAGGCTCTTGTCCGTGCTCTTATTATCTTCTGCCTTGTAATTATTGTAACCTTGTTTTAGCAGATTACCCTCATACCCTTCTCACCCATCTACAATCCACCAGTTCAAAAAATCCCTCAAGACCCACTTCTTTAGGGACGCCTACAAACTTATATGTTAACGCATATCCTCCCATCTTCCTTTAGCTCACCTTTCCTAGTCCCTTACCTTCCTTCGAAAAATACATATATTACTGTGGCTGGTCCTTCCCTAACAGTGGCACTTTTATCTAACTCCTTCAGGAATGTAAGCTTGTTTGAGAAGAGCCCCTTAACCGATTGTTTCTGTAAGTCAAATTGCTAGGTTATCCACTACGTATTATTTCCCATTGTACAGCGCTGCAGAATATGATGGCGCATTATAAAACAATAAATAATACTAATAAAGCTCTTGTAAGGACACATTCATGTACACAAAACAGAAGAGTGGTGAAGAGAACGCCTCCCAACCACTGTGTGCAGAGAGAGTTACAGCCCATGGGGGTCATGATTTTTTTTTATTATTACTTTTAGAGGAAGGGGCACTGTTTTTTTGTGGGGGGTATAATTTTTATTTATTTATTTTAGGTTTTTGCACTGTTCCAAGTGCCTCCAGATCCCTTTGGAGATCATTAATACATTTTCACACCAGTGATGTCATGGTGACATCACTGGGCTACCAATTTAACCATTTATTTTTTCCCTGCTTCTCCTGATATGTTTGTGCACTTTTTTATCTACCATATTTTGAAAGGCATACAGCCGTTCAATATGATAAACAGGATCGCTCCTAGGAGCCGCCAAACGGGGCCCCTACATGTTTTGGTATTGCTGAATGCCTCCATGTCGCTAGAATTAGAATGCCCTAATTTGAGTGGGAAAAAAAATACTTTAAATAATAAGCAATATATTGCTTATTTTTTATAGCCTGGCTCAATTTACAACCTCAACACCTTCAGCTTCTGTAAATAACACTAAGACCCAATAAAATAAAAATCAATCATTTTATTCTCTAGTATCTCATGCTAAAATAATATATCATCATATTACATGCATTTTGTTTTGTCTCCAATATTAATAACTGCATATACTTACAATACAAATTGCAACGAAAATAGATGTATACATAAGCTACGTTCATACTAAATACCACTATATTCCCGCCTTCGCACCTTACCCAAGCGCGTAGCTAATAGCTATCACCAAAGCCGTTTCAGTCGGAAACTACATTTGGAGTCGTTACTATGGAAACCAGAGGACCGGCGTCCATGCGCGCTGCATCTTTGGGAAATCGAATGTCGTCACGGAAGGATTCCGCCAATCTCTGTTTAGCTTGCACGGGTGTTCGGCCAATCCGGAAGCAGTTTGTTCTTGCTCCCGCAGTTTGAATCTGTTTGTGGTCAGCTGTGTTCCTGTCATAAGGAAGTGAAGAGGCCGAAAAAGTGTGCAGAAGCGACTAAAACGGTGCAGCAGTCCGAAAGATTTATTTAAACCCGTGTGACAAGGTATACTTCAGATAAATGCTAAATGAACCAGCGCTGCATGTATGATTGTAGAAGCAGTATGAGGGTGGCGGTTTATTGTTCAGTGAGGTTATAAACACCATAAGTCAGCAGTGATACATGATACTCTACTTGTAATTAATTTATATATATATATATAATCATAGGCACACATTCAGATCTACGGGTTTCCTATCCTGATGTAATTTGTAGGTTCTCAAAATGGGTATAAAAGGGTTCCTGAGAAACAATAAGTGCTTAAGCTGTAGAAAGTACATTTATAATTGTAATTCCCTTGTGCTGGTTTAAAATGAGTTACTGGAATCCGTAGATAATGAAGTTGGATAAAAAAGCCTTTAGTTGTGTTGCTAAAAATGAATGTAACTTGCCATTTCTGTACGCTTTATCAATGACGCAGACTTGAAACAAAAATCGTAACTTGTATCGTAACCCCTTAAGGACAATGGGCTGTCCCTAAACCCATTGAAAACAATGCATTTTGAGCCCTTACATGTACGTGCTTTGTCATTAAGGGTGTTACTTGTGTTTTTATTTATTGATCAGTTTAATTAATTTGGGATGTTTATTTTTTTTTAGATTACAGTTTGACCTCCTGGAAGCTGAGGTTTGTAGAAAGAGATTGCAGAAGTAACATATACGGGAATTTCTTTCCCTGATATTATCTTCCTATGCTTACAACAGCAGCCAGAAGAAATCAGCTGCCACCGAAGTAGATCTACTATACTCCTGGATCCACTGTCTTGATTTTATCTTAGTAGTAATTGGGTGGCATGAGACCCTACAGAAAGGGACACCTGCGCAGACTGAGGATCAGGTCTTATTGATAGTATTAAATAACTAAAGAGATGATACGTACCTTTTTAAATCAATCAATTAAAATACATTATGTAGACAATGTGTAGAAGTATAATAACTGGATACATAGATATGGATTAGAATCAGTAAAACAATCAATGAATACATAAGTAAAACCAAATGCTATATGCAATAATAATAATTAAAAAAAAAGTTCAATATTTCATAAATTGCCTCCAGACACTTCAGATTTAAATGGCACCAATGGATGACATCAAGTCTAAAGAAAGAGGACTATAGTGTATTCCATAAAAACACTCTGTTTCCAGCGCTCTCTTTAATAAATAAATTACAAGATAAAATTGTTAAAATAGCATACTGCCGGCTGGAGACAAATGGTGGTACTCCTGCGGTTCCCGTGTGTGAGATTTAGCAGTCCGGTATTTGGATGTGTCTCACCCTACGTGTTTCCTGGGAGCGCGCTCACTTTATTAGGGGTAATATGACATTGTGCAGTAGTAGTCAGAGCAAACTCTCAACCACCAAGGGGGGGTTCTTAAAGTAGATCTGCCATGCATTCTGACTCTTTAATATGTTTCCCCATATTCTCTGGATATGGAACCTAAGGAGCTAAAGTAGCAAAATTCCCATAACTATGAGGTCCCTAGAACTCTCTTACCTTTGGTTGTCGACCAGTTGTTTTAACTAATTTTACTTCCGCCGGTGTTGCTTTAGCAAAACAGCTGACATTGCACACTAACCCAACAACAAAAGTAAATGCAGTTAAAGGCGGTTCGGCAGCAAAATAGTGCCTTCAACCAGGGTGCTTCCAGGCATGAAGTTACATCTCGGTTTCTTCTTAATGCTGTCATTGCCTGCTTTATTTCTGTAGCGATTAAGATAGTGGGGTTATGGGGAACAGATTAATACGGGTGTATGGCAAATATGAAGGGATTAAAATCAAAATTCTGTGGAAATGGAGTTAAAATGGCTCTTCCCAGTCTAGGACTAACCAATAAGTAGTTGCTTAGCTGATGTTGAAGTGAATTCATCCTGATGCTGACCGACCCTAGGGCAGATGGAGATAGAGAGCTGCCTACTGGCTAACCCTGTTCATGTTGTATACTATTAGAGTCTGCCTTAAACTTTACAATGCAATGAACATGGATTAACACAACAATTCAGTATTTCAAGCATACATCTTTGTGCGCCAATATCAACCTGAGACATAAGCACTTGGTTTCTTCGTTAGCGCTCCCTTTTTTTATTTATTTTTTGCCTTATGCCCCTAATCATCCGTCTCCACAAACACATAATCTCTGTATCTTCAACTCTGCTCTACAGGATTGCTGATGTATGCTATATATGCGGCGTGATCTATACAGAAATGTTAGGCGTCAATATTTTAAAATTGATCATTTCTATAGTTCCATTTACCTTTTTAGGTGAAAGTTCAGATTTGGAGTAACAGGTAAATATGGTAACTTAACTGGAAGAAAAACAAAAATGGAAAAGACATTTAGTAAAATGATGCCCTGAATACCAGACAAAAAAATATAAATAAAGAAATCCTTTTTCCAACTACAAATAATTGGGCCGGAGTAGACTTCTTTATCTGTAAGAGGAGATACAACGTTATCAAGTACAATATTTTTGTGCAGATGTCTTCAGATGAGGAGAGCAGTGCAAGTCCTATCATCCCAAAAGATTCAGACCATGGCAGTTCAGTATCATCAGACTTTCAGGTATGAACCAAAGCAATCAATTACATGGCTTTCAACAATAACAGAGTTTGCAGTGATACCAAACAATGTTTGATAAATGTATTGAGTGCCATGAGAAATATGCAAATACTGCACAGCTTCATCACATTGTACTGGACCCCCCACCTTTCAATTGGAATATAAACAGATCTCCCAACAAACAATTTCAGACAGCCCCCCCCATAAGATTTACTAAAACCTAAAACATATTCCACTAATAGTATTGTAATATTTTGGCCAGCAATATTTTAGTTTGATTCAAGTGGTTGTCTAGAAGAAGAAAACATACATACAACAGTTTAATAAATAATGTCAATAAAAAATATATATCGCCAATATATATAGAATATACAAAAATACAGACAATATCAGAAACAATACTAATAAAATAGAATAGCAAAGAATAAAATTAAACAATCAAACTACTACTTTTTGGTATGAGCCCCCTTTTAGAGCAGTATTAAAGTTAATTTCTCAGTTTTTAACTCCTATATTTGACTTCCTCTATTATATCAGCATATTCTGAGTTATATCTTAATAGCTTGTTTGTTTCATTTATGACCCCAAACATGGCCTAACCTTCATATAATTGAAAATTTAGTTTCATATATTTTAGTCCAACTATCGTTACGGCCAGAGAACACGCGACAGGTTTGTGTTTTGGCACATACGTTTTCTACATCTATTATTAAATGATAAACCCGCAATTATATTGTAGTGCTAAGGGTGAGATAGGTTCTGTGTGATCTCACAGTCATTGCTAGCCACCTCTGTGTACAGTAATATTTTGCAAAGTAACATGCAACACGTATGTTGTCCAGCTCAATAAACCCTGCATCTGGAGATTGAGTGTCCGTTTTAGCATGTGGCACTGAGCATTTTATTGATGTTGTTTGCCTTCTGAGTAAATTTTTGGAATGAAAGTTTTATTCTAACCTTCTGGTCCAGAAGGATTTTCTTTTGACAATACGCAGCTGAGTAGTTTCTGTCCCCCCCCCCCCCCCCCATGACAGGATGAATATGATGAACTTCTCCGTTACGCGGTGGTAACTCCAAAGTTTGGGCCTCATCTCCTCAGGCAACATCAACCCGCTGGAGAGCAAACCTCAAGTGACAGGTTTTCAGGTCTAACGGAAACTGGACGAGAGCAAATTCCAGGTAATGTGTAACCACGCTTGAGAGCGTTGCGGTATAAATGCATTGCTGAAACCAGAGCCCGTACGTCTAGGCAGATGACATACCGGCGTATTTGAGTTCACTGTCCTATGATTCATAACTATAATAATGCTTTTTAAAATTTGCCTTAAGGAAATCTTAGAAACATGCAGGAAAACTATGACTCCTTCCATAGCAGAAGTTTTTATTTTCCTTTTGACATTACAATGTAAAAGGAGATAAAATACCGAAAATATATTCTACAGCATGTCCGATTAGCATTAATACTTTAACTTCTATTAAATTATTTAAATATACACATATATTTATGACTGTTATAGAGTGCATCTTCTATTTCAGTTTTAACTTTTCATTAAATATTTTAACGTTTTACTGTAACAAAACTGCTGAAAGAAAAAAAGCAAACACTACCTTGGCTATCTCTCTACATAAAGCTTCATTGGTTTTATTGGTCGCGTGAATAACTTGCTTGTTTTCTGTTGTCCGTTGGTTGATTTGGAAAAAGTGAGTCCATTGCTGTCCTTGATTGCTATTATTTTTCGTGAAGATATGTGAAATATATATGAATTTGTCATCTGTAATTCCTGTTAATCTGTTTTGATTTCCCATGTAGCAAGGCAAACCACTGTTTCAACAGAATCTTCTAAAGAGAGCTTTAACAAGTCTTTAACAAGTGATCTTAAAACAACTGTTTCGGGGTCTGCTGTTCCCAAACCTGGTTTTCCAGCACCGGACATTCGGAAAAGTAAGAGCTTTGTGTCATTTAATGTAGTTAAAGTAGTAAAATAATGAAACCGTGCCACAACATCCACAATGCTCAGTACCAACAGGCACCAATGTAATTGTAGTCTTAACCAAAGATTTTTGTTTTTTTTTATATATATATATATTTTCCACGTTTTTGTTATTCTAAACAATAATAAAATTACAAGGAATCGAAAAAAAATTGTATTTCCCAAAAACACAAAATGGCAAAGCAGAGAGGTTAAGAAATAAATGTATAAGGTACGTTGTTATGAATATGCATTACCCTGCATAAATATACATTTTCTGGTCAACGTTTCAGTCTTTGAAGAAGTCTACAAATAAAAAAGACTGAAACGTTGACCAGAAAATTGGAGTTTTCGTGTGATCATTTATAGAAGTCCCAGGAGTGCCAGTAACTATTATTGGAATTTATATATATATGTACATACATAATGTGACCAGCAAATACAGAGCGAGATTATGCACACGCATAGGTAGGTTTGTTTTAATTATTGTGTCGAGAACTCCATATTGCACAAACAAGACTCTTCAAGTCTTATAGTGTGGCTCAGGGTATGATTCTTTTCTCCCATACGCCTCTGAATTTCTACTACTGAAATGATCTGAAGAAATGAGGAAACAGATTTCACGCTTTCAACTTAACCGCAAGAAACAAATATATAGTACGTTTACTCCAAGATGACGGAATATTGACAGGAAAAAGGTTGCACAAACCGTAGTCTGTCCATGGGTGTAGCTGCATGTCTTTAATAAGAACTTAACAGGTTGTGTTGCCTTTGATAAAGTTCAGGGATCCTTTTCGCTACCTTGTCTCACACAGACAGAGAAAGAGGTATTGTAGGAAGAGCATAGCGGGCTGATTGGAATTTCACATCCATAATTGTGCCAAACCAACTATTTAAAGGACTGCACTTAGAAAAGACTTATGCAAGGATGTAAAAGCTAATCTATTCGCCCACAGCTTCGCATCAATCTTAATGTTTATGTGCAGAAGGTACATACATGATATTTCTGCTGTGTTGTGGGGCTGCAAATATATTTGTCCCATCTGTAAATGAACATGATGATCCATATAGAAACATACAGTACGGTGGCGTTTGGACAATCTAGTCTATCCATTTCTTTCTATCTGTTGCTGCAAAAAAAAAAATGAACTCATATTTAGTGTATCATTATACATATCCATGCATTCCCACAGTTCTACGGCATCTGCTAGAACACCATTACAATTATCACTTCAGTAACTCAGCAAAGTTATGTTTTCTTACTTAACGTTTAAGCCTCTGACTCCCTCTGGTGTTTTTGCCAGTGTGTTATGGAACCTGGATCTTAAAATATTGTATACTATACACCTCACAGCTTCTTTTTAACCTTGCCTAACCAGAAAATATTGATAGGTCTAAGAGAAGTGCTGGCCTTTAATTCAGTAGTTCTCGTCATTACACAAACTTGTGAAACTTAGCTAAAATATTCATGGGTGTAATATTATTTATATAGTTGATTTACTGTGTATCTGTGGCGAGTACACAGGGCCGGCCCTACCATGGAGCCGACTGGGGCAATTGCCCCAGGCGGCACTTCAGAAGGGGCGGCACTTTGCCGCCCCAAGCGTTTTTTTTTTTGTTTTTTTTTTAAGCGGAGGAGAGAGAGAGGGGCACCGAGTGGTCTTCGCTTACCCGCTCGGCGCCCCTCTCTCTCTCCTCTGCGGCGAGTTTCCCTGTTCGGTCTCGGTGACGTGACTTTCCCGCGCTCAGCATTACAAGCCGGCACCGTGGCATCACAGGGAGACTCGCCGCAGGACTGTTTAAGGGTAAGTACCGGTGGGGGGGGGGGTAGATAATGCCGCCCCCCCCCCGGTGTCGGCGGGGGGCGGCATTTTAAACTTCGCCCCAGGCGGCGTTAAGTCTTCGGCCGGCCCTGCGAGTACAATTAAGAGAACCACATGCATATTAATGGAAATAACCAAGCAGATATTCCATAGTACTCAGTCTGGTTAACATTATGTAACTTTCTTATGTTGAGTGTCTTTTACCATGCCCACAAATAATAATCTTTTTTTTTTTAAAGATAAAATTTGATTTTTAGGTATGCTGTTATATTAGAATGTCAATGCCACATAATGTAAAATACTCTCTTCTGTCAGGCGTGGAGGGATTTTCTCCTGTTCGTTCCGAAGGGCTTTCTCTTCAAGGCTCCGCATCTTCCGCTGATTTTCGCACTGAACAGATAAGAGTGACGGAGCTCCCTGTGTCCCCTGAAAACATGAACCATGTGGAAAATGTGCTTGATTTTTGGAGTGGAAACCTTAAGGTACGGGAACAACTTAAATTGAGTTATTAGTCCTTATTACAAGAAAAACCAATGGTGAATTTTCATTAGGGAGGTCATACGTGTGATAAACTAGTTATGACGTGTTCACATCATATCTGCATTGACCTGAACAAGTGCAAAGGTGTTAGAGCTCTATTTGTAGCTAAATAATATAAAAAATAAATTACAAATGTGAGAGAAGTCAAGAATTAGGTTGACATTTTCAACCTAAACTATTATGCTGCCATCTGATGTAACCCTCAATCATCATCTACTTCACATGTTGCAAGTGTGTTTCAGTGTTAGGATTGATTGCACTGAAGGCGTGATCGTGGACATAAAGACAGATCGTATCTAAGGAGACCCGGTATAGTGTGTTGTATCTGTGATGTTGAGAGTACTATAAAACCATTCAGCCAATTTTAGGTCTACTTGAAAATGTGATTTATGTACCGTATTTGCCCGATTATAATCGAGGTCGTCTTCTAATCAGACCTTCGCTGGGGCCAGGCTGCTTACCGGTGCTTTGGTCGCGAGCAGCTTCTCTTCTACCAGCGGCAGGAGAACAGGAAGCTAGAAGAGTGTCACATAACTCTGCCTCCCCCCTCCTTCCTCTGGGGGCGGGGCCAGAGAAGTTGCTCGCACAGCCGGCCCCTGCAGAAGTCTGAGTGAGAGATCTGCAGTTCGGGTAAGGGGGTGGGGGAGGGTTTTTGAATGGAATGAATGAGTATTTAAATGTTTGTGAATGAGTGTGTGATAGCATGGATGTGTAAGGGGGGTGGTGGTGGTAGCATGGCATAGGGAGGCTGTACTCACAGTCCTATCATCCCCAGGTTCCAGCATGTACTGGCTGCCTTGGCTTGATAGGAGTGTGATTGCTGTTAGCAGATATATATATATATATATATATATACCTCCAGAAATGCCTTTTAACCCCCTATATGCCACTATGCCCCATGATATGCCTTTTAACCCCCTATATGCCACTCTGGCATATAGGGGGTTAAAAGGCATATCATGGGGCAGAAGGGCATATAGGAGGGTATAAGACATTTCTGGAGGCAGAGTGGCATATAGAGGGTTAAAAGGCACATCATGGGGCAGACTGGCAAATAGGGGGGGTATAAGGCATTTCTGGGGGCAGAGGGGCAACCCTGGGGGCAGATGTGCATAACGGGGGGGCAGATTGGCAAATAAAAGGAAATAAAAAAATATATTTTTTTTTCTCAATCATAGCTTTTATTAAATATGAAAAAATTGTTTACATGAATTAATATTTACTAGTAAAACTTTTTTTCCTATAGGGTAGTCTTATATTCAGGCTTTTTGTTTTTTCCCTGAATTAATATTTAGATTTTGGGGGAGTCGTCTTATAATCAGGGTCGTCTTATAATCGAGCAAATACGGTACTTTCACCCTTCTACATGGGGTGTTTATCTTACTTGAAGTACTTATTTGTACTTTACTGTGCAATTTGTTTGCCCCTTAAAATTCAAGGATAACACTATGATACACCAGCTGTTAGCACTGTGGAAATCTATCAAGATAAAATAACCATGTCACAAAATCAATATTCATTCCAAAGGAGATTGGGAAACACAAGGATCCATCTCTGTGCAAGAAACTCCTAAGCATGTGAGCAGAGTAGATGATCATGCTTAATCAACCTTGTTGTTCGATGCATCAATCTTTCTAGAAGCCAAGAGTTTCAGTCAACGTGAGCTTTGTTTCTAGCAATACTTAGAAATGCCGTTGCATTTTCAGAAGGACCTACACTATGCACAGACTTTACAAATTGCTAGTACTTTTAAATAGAATTAATACACAATGATGTATTCTTCTGTTTTCTACAGACAAATGTCCTGGCAGAATTAAGCAAATGGAGACTGACCATAATTGAGCAGCATAAACAGGAGATGAAGAAGCAGGATGAGAAGCACACTGAACACATTACCAAGCTGAGCAGCCAAGTAGATAACCTTCAGGAGTTACTAGAGACATATACAACTTCTATACAAAGAAAAGATGAGGTAATGTATGTGTGCAGAATGTTCTACCTTTCAAACTACATTTTATTGCCCCCACACATTTGTAACCGAGAGAGCATGTAAAAAAAAAATAAAAAAAAAAATCAATAAAATTACTAATATAAAATGAAAATCTGACAGTACTACCTAACAACCTGCTTACATTGCCTGTTTTATTAATGAGTAGCTTTTCCTTTAAACATAAAAAATAAAAAAAAATATTGGGAATAACAATATTTTTAATGTAGCTCTTTGCAAATTACCAATGGCCGTCACTTTGTTCGTATCACGTTCGTATTTGTCCATGTCCTCTTACTGATGTCGTTATTAAGAAGATAAAGTGCAGCGTTCAATAATTTATAACAAATATATCGTAAAAGTGAATAAATGAAATGCTGTGCATTCTTCAAAAAAAAGAATATATATATATATATATATATATATATATATATATATATATATATATTGTTTCAATGTAACACCAATGTGAATAAAGTGTAATTGAAAAATAAAAAAACCTATATTTAAATTCAAATTGTAATGCATAAGAGCATACATAGTCTGTAGCGACCCTTCGGTCAGGAATATGCATTTCTCTCCAGCATTAATTTCTCTCTCCTGGCAGAAGAAACGACACAAAAATAAAATCTCTCCTAGGTAAAAAGTACAAATTTAAATTGGTTAACAACAATATGATTTGTCAACCAGCCAAAGACTTGCATAAATCCACTGAATTGACAGCCAGTTTACACTACCGTCATTCATTAACTGTACACAGTATGATCTTTTGGTTACATGTAATACATTAAATGTATGTATTATGAAAAATGTACAGAAAAGATTAGTTTAATTTCCATATTCCTCCCGCTGGCTGCGTGGGCGCAGTGAAAACTGTTCAGAGGGAGAGCTCCATGGGTAATTGATTAAAGCTAATGATGAGGGTTTCTGAGCAATTTTCATGCAGCCTGTAATTATGCTTTTTTTCTTTATCATCATAAATATTATTGAAAATAATCAAGTTTGTTTAAAGGGACACTACATTTAGTAAGAGAGGATTTTCAAGCATTCCCAAGTATATATTTTGATTCCCTGCATGTTGAAACTGAATTGCATTATTTTTCAGGTGATTTCTAACTTGACTCACGCTCTAGAGAAACAAAAAGAGAAAACTGAGCTAATAAGAACCTTTACACACTGGCGCCTCCAACATTTAGAAGCCAGACAAGAGGTAAATGCTGTCACCAGGTCAAGGCAAAGTGTGTCTTTTTCAAGTGTGTCATGTTATATAGGGTACATTACAGCACATTACCGCTTGTTCTTAATCAGTTGTGTTCTTGTGACTTGTCATCACTGACACCAGAAAGTGCCAAGCCACTGGCAAAGTAAAGAGCAGCCTGGACAGGGATAGTTAGATAATTATCTTTCAAATGTTTCCTCATAGTGGGGAGGATTTTACCTTCTAATATAACACCTTTATTTAGGAGGCATTTGCTTCCATGGCCATTGTAAATTGTAAGTAATGTAAGGCTGGGACTGTGTGCCTAAATCAATCAGACAGGCCACGTAGTAATAAAAACAGCGTTGCTGCATTTCTTTCCTTAAGGAAAATGGGCGGTTCCAAAACCCATTGAAAACAATGCATTTTGTGCCTGTACATGTGCGGGCTTTGTCATTAACGGGTTAAAATAAAAATGCAAGAACTGACAACTCTGGCTGCTATCATCGATATAAACAAACTGAGAAACATTGTTTTTTGAAGAATTCCATTTTGTGTTGTCAATGTGTAAAAATCCTTATGTAGTGCAGTAATTTTTTTTTGCAAACTTAATGAAGTATCATTCTTCATTTAGGACTACGCATCTAGTATGGCTGATAAACACTATCAGAAAACATTAATGAAGAATGTGTGGCGGGCTTGGCATTCAGCTATTGAGTCAGACTGGAAGGAGAAAGTTGAACAGGCTTGTCGGACAAGAGCCGAAGAAGTTTGTGTGGAGCTGTCCAACGGTTATGAGTCCCAGATTACACAGGTAATGTACAGATGTAGCTTTTCTATAAAGCTTGGCTAGCTTTTAACCTCCCACTTCCACTACTATGAATTGCAGTAGCCTTGTATACCATCCAGTCTGACCCTGGCCTTATACACTTTTCAAATGCTCTGAAAAACTCCTCTCCTTATATAATCCGACCTCAAACAGAGATCGGATTATAACACTAGAATCCAGATCCCCCGCAACGCTGCAGGGGACCTGGATTCCCCTCACTGTCGGCCGGTCTCTCACTTCCGTATCTCTCTTCCGTCTCTCTCCCCCTCCCATACACCCTTCTGACTCTTCCCCCCTCCCATACATCACTCTGCCTCTCTCCCGACTCCGTTACTGCAGACCCCCACCGGCTGACAGAGAGGATGATTCTCTGTCAGCCGGTGGGGGTCTGCATCACACAGACAGCCTCCGTTACTCACCTTCACTTACGCTGAGGCTTCTATGAAGCTGCAGTGAAAGTGCCTGTCAGTAACGGAGCCGGGTAGAGAGGCAGAGCGGTGTATGGGACGGGGGAGGAGTCAGAGGGGTGTATGGGAGCCACCCTCCCATACACCACTCTGCCTCCTCCTACCCCTCCCATACGGCACTCTGCCTCTCTACCCGGCTCCCTGGTGTCTTGTGAACCTCCGTTTCTGACAGGAGGCAGAGTGGAGTATGGGAAGGTGGAGGAGGCAGAGTGGAGTATGGGAGGGGGGAGGAGGCAGAGTGGAGTATGGGAGGGGGGAGGAGGCAGAGTGGAGTATGGGAGGGGGGAGATGGGAGGGGGAGGAGGCAAAGTGGTATATGGGAGGGGGAGGAGGCAAAGTGATGTATGGGAGGGGGAGGAGCCAAAGTGATGTATGGGAGGGGAGGAGCCAGAGTGGTGTATGGAAGGGGGAGGAGCCAGTGTGGTGTATGGGTGAGTTATAGTGGTGTATGGGGGGGTATTATGAATTTCAGGGCATATAGGGGGTATAAGGCATATCAGGGGGGCATAAAACATATCTGGGGGTAAAAGGTATATCAGGGGGCTCAGTTGCATATCACTGGCATATAAGGAGTATAAGGCATATCAGGGGGCACAGTGGAATCTGGCATATAAGAGGTATAAGGCATATATGGGGGCAGAGTGGCAAGCTGGGGGTCAGATGTGCATAACCGGGGGTAGTTTGGTAAATAAAAAAAATTTAAACAAGCCTTTTTTCTCATAGTTTTTATTAAATATGAAAAATAGTTAACATATGAATTAATATTTACTAATAACTTTGTATTAAAACCTAGTTTGAGAAACACTGTGTTTGGGTTCTTGTAGCTTTTATTATTATGTCAGTAAAATAAGAAGGTGAATAGAGAAAGGCCATTGCAATAAAGAGATGAAAGTGTAAATTGTACGTTTTTTTATTACATTATTTTAAATTGAAAAAAAATTGAATTTTTTTATCCGATTAATCGAAAAAATAATTGGCCAACTAATTGATTATTAAAATAATCGTTAGTTGCAGCCCTAATATAAAGTATATACATTTTTGCTTGATAAACAGCTGGATGTTATATTCAGACCAATACAGGAGCAGTGAACCATGAAGCTATGCATGTGTTGCCCGTTGTTATATGTAATTTCTGTTTATTTTTGTAGTATGGGGCAGACAAACAATGGGTAATCATCCTTGTGCTTTAAGTAGGACAGGTGCCCCCAGTACCTTTGTGGTTTTTACGGTCTTCCTGGTTTGGGGCTGTTGGAGGGATAGTGCAGCAAGCTCCTCTTACCGCACAGAGCATAAGCAGAAGTTTGGGACCCGAACCGGAAGTGACCCATGCTGGAACGTAAGATGAGGGAGAGGGGTCAAATTCAAAAATAGGGGTCAAAAACTGCAAAGTGGGCAACGGTCAATACAGATGCATTCACTCTGGGCTTAGGAGCATATGTGGGTCAGCAAGAGACATTCGGCACTTGGGGTCCCATTGATCCAATTTATAGACCGATGAAAACAGTATGGATGGCTCTCATTAATTTTGCAGACTTCCTAAAAGGATAAGTGGTGCAAATTCAGTCAGGCAACGCTACTACAGTAGCTTATATCAACAAGCAACATACACATTATTATTATTATCTTTTTTTTTTTTATATAGCGCCAACAATTTACGCAGCACTTAATACAATACATAAATTCAAGGGGTATGACAAGACAAGAATTGACAGACTAAGACAACCTGATACATTAGGTGGAGAGATGTTTCTTATGGCGTCGTAGCCTCACCACAAAATGATTGACCTGGATGAAATATTTGTTAGGTCATACACATCAATAGAAAAGACAATATCCAGGCCGATCAAAGGCTCTGCAAGAAGAATGAACGTTGAATCCAGAGGTATTTCAACAGCTAATACAAGGGATTAGGACTCCTTGTATAGACCTTACGGCAACAAGAGAAAATATAAAGCTAGTCTGTTTTGGGTCCCTAAACTGATACATTATATTTCCCCCAATTCATATATTTGCGCAGTTACTTTTCTTCACAAAGATAGTGTCTTCTTTTATAGGTTTTATAGGGTTTTTTTCCCCCCAACAGCTGCCCTTTTTAAAGCATGAGAATAATAACTCATAGTTTCGCTCCCATGTGGACTTAAGGGAAGAAATGTGCTGATTGATTTTTGTTTTTTTTTGCTTGCACACTCTCCAATTCTAGTTGTCTGGAGCCTTAGAAGAAGCCAGAGCAGAAGTACAGCGACTTCATGCAGAAAGAGGACAGTTTGAGGGTTCCATGAAGAAAGCGTTCATGCGTGGTGTCTGTGCATTAAATATGGAAGCAATGTCAATGTTTCAGGGAAGAGAAAGTCGTATGGATAATGGTTTGTAATCCAGCATTATTTTTGTTTAAGCATAATTAACTTACAAACTCAAGCCATGTTGACGGATGTTTTCATTTAAATGTGACAAAAATAGAATCCCATAGGTCGGTTCAGCTGTGCAGTTTCTTATTAAAGGCCGATAACCTTTTCTTGATTTTCCTGTTAGCTCAGTACAGCATGTAGTTATCTCAAGCATTGTTTAACTTCTTGCTTCTAAATGCTAATGTTTTGCACTAGTTTTAAGAGCTCTTAATTCAAAGTCACTGCTGCGACTATCTCTGGACTATCACCTGTTTACAAATGGTAATGGTCTTAATATGCATACAGCTGGGCTTATCGATCACCTCTGAAATATGTGATGGTAACTAAATAAATTAGAGTAGTTAATTGTAGGCATAGTTTGTATGTATATTTAGTACTAACAAATGTGCTGTATGCTGTAATAAATGTACATTAGATACATAAAATACACACAGACCTTTTTAACTGAGGCACAATACAAACGAATACATTAGGAAACAGAGGTCCCTGTCCCATGAAAGCTACGGTTCAAGTTAATAGTCTAAAGGAAAGGATTTGTTTGCCCTGCTCCACCATTTAAATATAATGAATGGTGGTAAAGGGAAATAGACCTTTTTCCATGTCTTATTTATACAAAAAAAAAAAGTTGCATACTTTTGGTCCTTGGTTTACATCAGGGGTTGATAGATTTGGTTTGCATGTAGGAGCCAGCCAAAAAAGTTAGGAGACAGCTTTTTTTTTTTTTTTTCACCCCAATCATGTTTTTATTTTCCCGGCGCCGTGGTTTGTCAAACCTTGCCATACAATGACATACATTTACACACTCAAACACCATACAGTAACAGACACATGCCAACATTCATGTACACACATGCTAACACTGTATGCTGACATACACACCGATGCTAATGCCATACGGCAACATAAACACCATAAACGCTAGCACCACTCTCTTATACATGTGCGCACACAAACACACACACTGGCTAACACTACTATATATATATATATATATATATATATATATATATATATATATATATTCATTCTAACACTATGAACACTAGTACACAGTAGACATACCAACTCTGGCACTATACGCTTATACACTGATACTACAGTATGGTATATACTGTACACACACTTACAGACTATACATACCATACATATACACTTTGACACTGCACTATACACATACACACACTGACTCCAGCACTATACATTTACACACATACACTGACTCTAGCACTATATCTAAACACACACAGACACACACTCATATACTTTACTCCCTTCCCCATCTCACCTCGTGTAGACCTGCCACGCCGCTGCCTGTCTTCTGCCATTGTGAATCTGACACCCTATGCCTTCTTGCGTGGGATGGCAAGTGCCGTGAGGCTCCCACCTGGGTCACTTAACATGCATTGCAAGCCTCACGGCACCCGCTACCCCCCCCCCCCACACACACACACAGGAAAGCATACAGTGCCAGATTCATGATTTGCAAAAACCTGGGCGCCAGGATGTGGTATTTGTTGAGCCCTGGTTTACATGCAAAAAACGCTACAGACACTATAGACTTTGCTCTCTAGCTTGTGAAGACTTTTTTCAATATATCAGCACTTTACAGCACTGATTATTTTTTCTCATCTTACAAAGATTACAGACCTAAAATAATTGCAAGTTTAAACAGACCACAAGATGTCACTGTAATACAGAGGTCATAAAGTCTTAATGCACCTTTTGTGTTATACAGAATGACCGGTTGCATAAAGATGCCCATTAAACTGTTCAAGCGTAATATTCCTTGAAAATTGTCGGCTGCACTTTACATTTTCTGCATTTTTTTTCTACCCAAGATGCATTTTATAGTATTGTTATTACATATGAGGTCCTCGGGTTTCCAAGTGACACTAATCCCATTTTAAATAACAGATCCAGCACACAGAAGAGAAGAGCTTGGCTCAAATCCTTCTGTTACATTTCAGCATCCTATGACCTCATCCGACCATGACCTTCCTTCAAGATTCCATCCTGCCTCATCAGAGCCAACTGTGAGTTTTCTTTTATGTGATTTTATATTATAAAGAATTAATGAAAATATATTTCACACAATACAGTACGTTTATTAAAGTTCCTACCAACACTAAGTAATAATGTTCCAGTCTTTAAGTTCTCTTGGTATTTCGAGAGAGTAGGATATACTTTTTGAAATTACATGTTTTCTTTACCCAACTGATGGCACTGACGTTCCAGTTGTTAGCAGTTACTCACTGCTCCTTTACTTTAGCCCAGTGCGCCAGAAGCTCCCCACAAACAAGATCATCTGCAGTCTTTACCTTGAATCCAGAGCTGCCACGGCTAACCTTCAGCCCAATGGTTGTGTTTGTTCAAGAATCCAGCTATAGGGATAACAGTTGTAATAGGGAATAAAATCTGCAACAAAGATTAGCACAGAAATATAGTGTGATCAGAACGTTATATTATTAGTATATTATATGATCCTTAGAATGGGGGCGTTATGTTTATAAAATGTAAATCTGCGTACAAAAGCAACCAGTAGAAACATAGGTGACCCCTGAATATATGGTTTTCATAATGCCTTTTTTTTTTTTTTTTTTCCTTTTTAGTATAGGCCACCTTTTGGTGCCCCATGTTCCTCCCAATCTAAGGAAAGTGCGAACACTCCCGTCATCTTCTCTGTTACTGCTCCAGGATCAGGTGCAATTCCAGCACAAAAGCTTGTATGTATTCACTGCAACGCATCTTTGTAATATGTACCTCCCCTCCACATGTAACAATCCTGTTTCTTTTGCATGTTTATATATATATATATATATAGTACCTCCCCTCATTTTATAAAACTAAGTTATTCCTTTATTATGAATTTGCATATATAACAGGAAATAAATTAAGTTTTAAATTGTATTTAGATGTAGACCCCCCCCATCGATTAGTATAAAGTTCTAGGGGTAAGTTCCTCTCTCTGGGGTGCTACACTAACCTGGGGGTTGGCAACAAAGCTGCACATATTCCCTTCATTATACATATTCTAAAAGATCAAACCCCATGAGTTTGCCTAGAAGAAGCTTGCCCTGCATAACTTAAGTGATTTCTTTAAGCTATTGCGGCTTTATTCATTGTTTATATTGAAGTTATCAGGTAATTATCTGCACATTTCCAGTACAAGATGAATTTTAGAGAGGGGACTATACTTTGCATCTAAAAAACGCCTGTTATTAATGTAAATGTCTGAATGTATAATTTTATGTTTTGCTTTATATAATTCATTTAAACATAAATGATTATTCAGTATGTTGGTGAATGAGGTGTTATTTGATCGTTAGTCACTAGAATGGAAAACAATCTGGCAAAAACTTGATTGTGTTATTTTAATATGCATCTATTTAGACATGTCTTACTGCTTCTTAGCCTTCAAGGATTGTTACATCAGGTCAGCAGAAGGCCGGAAGGACTATAACCGCTCGGATCACAGCTCGGTCAGATCTGACGCAGAAGATGAATAAAGTTGGGAGCAGTGTAGCTTCGATGGCTGTTTCACCACCCATGAGTTCTGTTGTAGTTGAAAAACACCATCCTGTAACTCAGGTTAGTTTATTATTTGTTAGGCTCTGCATTTTGGCCAAAGTATTATGCACAAGGGTTTATTAACGAATCTAGAAGTTTGCAGGAGAGTGGCTGGTCCATCATGCCCCCTTCACTATATGTTTAATGTATGGAGGGCCAACCCTAATGTGCTTTTCTTGCCATATATTAGGCCTTTGGCCAGATGTCCCTTAACTTTCATGCAGCAGCAGGAAAGTTACAGCACGTATGTGTGAGTCTGTGTGATTTTGATCGCTTTAAATTTAAAGCTACTTTGTTTTTTTCCTTAAAGCAAACGATCTCCCAAGCCACTGCTGCAAAGTACCCTCGGACCTCACTTCAAAGTGCAAGTTCAATGAGTGGCAGGAGCACCAGCCAGAGTGGAAGAACAGCTCACCCCAGCGTCTATTCAATAAAGGTCGTTGATTGATATGTCGTCATGGCTAGTGTGGTAAATGCAGCCTCTTCTGTAACAGCCCCACAAATTTATCCATGAACCTAGCTTTGCAATGATTCTAGTAATTTTTATGAGACACATGAATTATAGATTTGTAACATGTAATGCTGTGAAACCGTCTGGACTAAGCAGTGCATTGGGTGGTGCAGAACCAGAGTGAGCTGTGTGTGCAATGATCATTGCTGTGTTGTAACTGTTCACTATTTATAAATGCATTCCTTGAGGCTTTTATATAAATATTTTGTAACTATTTTTTAATATTTAAACTTGTTTTGTTTTTATACGATTTTTAATAAGACAATTAAACCTGTTGCATTTGTTTATATAAATATATATTATCTTTATAGCTACAATTTCAAAATCACCGCTTTTCAGAGAGGACCTGACAACATCTCCGTATTCAGTGTTGATTAAAACAGCATTACATATACACATAAAGTGGCCTTATATCTCACAATTTTACAGAGAACTTTTTTGGTTCATTCTTCTTCACTCTGAGCTGTGCTGACAGTAAGCTATGCACATTTTGGTACAGTACAGCTCTAATAATATTTAGCCACAGCCTGGTTGTGCACCGACTTTCCGATAACTACATGTGCAGTTTGACTGCAACAATACTCCTTCAAGGATAAAGGAACCAATGCCATATTATGTAAATTTGACAGACCTCTCTGATACTGAGGAGACATTTGAACTTAGCCCCTTTGTCCTCAATCTCCAAGGAGAAATACCGTATTTGCTTGAACATAAGACCGTTTTTTTCCCAGAGAAAATGCTCTGAAAAGTACCCCTCTTATATTCGGACCTCAAATAGATGTTTGACTATAAGACTAAGTTCCAGATCCCCGCAGCGCTGCAGGGGACCTGGATCCTCCTCTCTGGCAACCTCCGAGCGCCGGCGTGACATGACCTTCTGGTGCGCCATCATAGAAGCCCCAGCGGAAGTACCGGGCAGAAGCGGAGGCTGTCTGTGCGCATTGCGTAGACGTTCACCAGCTGCCAGAGAGGAGGATTCCCCCCAGCGCTGCAGGGTACCTGGTTCTGCCGGCACTTCCGCTGGGGCTTCTATGATGGAGCACGAGAAGTTCATGTCACGCCGGCGCTCGGAGCGCCGGCAGGACATGACCTTCTGGTGCTCAGTCATAGAAGTGCCGGGCAGAAGTGGAGGTTGTCTACGTGCAGACGTCAACCAGCTGCCTCTACTAGACACCAGGGAGTCAAACACGGAGGAAAAGTCTGGGGATGCATCGGTATGTTGGGGGGGGGGGGGCAGAGTGGCATATAGGGGGGTATAAGACATATCTGGGGGCAGAGTGGCATAGAGGGGGTATAAGGCACTTTGGCAAATAAAAGGAAATAAAAACAATTTCTCAATCATACTTTTTATTAAATATGAAAAAATAGTTTACATGTGAATTAATATTTACTAGTAAAACTTTTTCCCTATAGGGTAGTCTTGGGGGTCGTCTTATAAATGAGCAAATACAGTTATAAACATAAGTGCTACAAAGATGCCTTTCTGTGAGTCTGATAATGTATACCGGTGGTGAGACAAGGCCTCAACTCAGAAGAAACTCATCGTGGCTGTCTTTAAGAAATGCAGCAAACTGCTGTTTGTACAAGTAGCCAATATAACCAAACTTAGACAGGTGAACTTCATGGAGGTCTATTTGCTGAACAGCCTGTTTGCAAGAGCATTTCACATTTTAACTCCCTGATATTACTATACTTTATCAAACCCAGTGAGCTTTGGATAATGCATGGGCAACGTTGAAGATTTCTCAAAACTCAATTTATCTATACATTAAGGATTTCATCCAGCAACACTAAAATGTGGTATTGCTCAAACTGGTTCCAAATCAATAAACTTGGTACCACATACCTAAGTTATCAAATAGTGTCATAAACTAAATACAAAATCTAAAAAAGGAATTGGTGCGTTAGTAGACTCATTAACCTGGTTTGTAGAACACACTCTCAAATCCTCAGGTTAATGTACATGGGGAAGCCATAAAACTGCAGTTACAAAGTAATTTAGGTTTGAAAAAAACAAAATTGCTGTTGATCCAGAATAAAACCCTTCATCGAAGCTATTTCCAAGTAAGCCTCAGACAGGGGAAAAAAATTATTCTTGATACTAAATGGCAATGTGATAACCGGATCAACACACTATAACTAATCCTGACTAATTTAAAGTCTTCTAATGAATTTGATCGCACTACCGCTGTGTGCAGTGAATTTCATATCTTTATTGTTCTTGCTGTAAAAAACTTTTGCTGCCTCAAATCGAAATTCCTCTTTTAAAGTCTGAATGGATGACCTTTTGGTTTTTTTTTTTTGCATAATCCGATTAGTTGATTATTGATTTGTACATGGCTGATGGTTTTGTTTTTTAATAAATATTATATATAATGTGGATTAATGTTACATTACATAATCAAAGCCTGGCAGCTAAGTATTGGACTTTGGATCTTACCTCTGGATTCAATGCTTGGAATGTACTTTGTACACAGGTACAAAGTACCTCACAGACCTTAAAGGTGCTGTTCCACCTATTCTGCTGAATATTCTTTAGAAAAAGCATTAACAAACAGTATTGTCGAATGCCCAAACACTTCCTAAAAGAATAGTCCTTTACTCATGTAAATGTTTACCTTTTCCACAATTTTTGACAAAGGCTGGTGGTAAAATTAGTGCATGGAAAGGGCTTGAAATACCCTGGGGTGTCTAGTTTTCAAAAATATATGATTTGATAGGATAAATTGAACTGATGTCCCAAATAGGGCATAGTGGCAGAAGGGCCACGTGTCAAAGTTCCGAGTTAAAAAATAATCGGGTATTTCTAAACTCAGGACAAATAGAATCTATTTAGCAGGTTTTTTCATTAGCTTTTTCCATGAGTAAAATATTTTTCAAATAAAAGTGATTTATTTTTTTTTTCAATTTTTTATCATAGTATTTTTTTATACTATTTTTGGGGTTATATCATCTAATTTACTAACTGGGAAAAAAAACCAATATAAAACTTGCGTGGGTACACGAAATGGGAGAGGAGAAAATTACAGCTAAACACGAGCACCGCAAAAGTGTATACACCCTTGGTCACAAAGGGTCCAAAAAATAAAACAAAAACAGCACTGTCCTTGATAGGTTAAAGTAAAAATGAAGGACCGTATATTCATATAACATGCAAACCACAGAATAAATGATATATCTGTAATCTCTGCGACAAAAGTTTAAATAAGTCATAAAAACAGAAGTACAAATATGAAAGTTTATTTGCAAAATAATTTGCATCAAATTTGTAAAACTGCGTGTTTTCACAAGGCTAGTTATAGTGGTCAATAAAGGAGAAAAGTTCTCATCTGATCTGCTGAAAAGGAAGTCAAGCAGATGGTGAAAACCATGCATCACATGGAAAGATAATGATGAAACAATGCGAACAGGAATCATTGGTCAGGTCCAAGAACAGGATGGATGGTTAAAAGGTGGAGAAAAGGAAAACAAAGTAATCCAGGTATAGAAAAAGAATGTCCTCACCGCTATAAATTGTGGATCTTGTGATCTTTATTTTCAATAAAAATGAAATACATGGTGGCTGAATCCATTCTATGGTAAGCCATCTGAGGTTATGAATATTTATATATTTATAACCAGGGTCGAAACATATTATACACATTAGATAGAACAGTGTATTTTTATACCTGTGGGTAATATAGGGTTAGGCCCATAATTGATAATTGGTAGGTAAACAGAGCTAGCAATACTGCATATTATATTGCTGCAAATCCATGGCTAGTTATCTCTATAGGGCTGAAATCTAGTGTTCCTTTTTTATAATACTGTGTATTGGGGAATAATGAGTTTAAATGACCCCCTCCAGTGATCATTAACAAAAAGCACAATATGCATAAATACAAAGCTTGCATCCTTTACAAAAATCTGAACCATTCTTGGGTTTGTTTCTGAAAGCCGTCTCTTGCACACACACTTTAGTGATAGATTGGAGGCCTTGCAGTATTATGGATCGCTGTTCAATATATTATGTACTTTGAATGTTAATGTTCCTCGGGAGGAATAGCTCCTGGTGCCATCTTGTGGATGTTATTTTCCAAAGATTTCATGTCATGAAATGATGCATTTTTTGGGCTCCGCGGTATTTGTACTTTGCATTCTGACGTTTTCTGGAGGGGAACAAAAAAAGTTGTTTATATGTACAAAAAAATTAAATGTAGTTACATTTAAATTTCAGACAATTTTTATTTTTCGGAATTTTTGCGGTCCGTCTAGTCTGCAGATTTTTCCAGATTTTAACCGGTCCTGGTTCCAGTATAGCTTTATGCCTACCACATGCATGTTTAAATTCCTCATTGTATTAACCTCTACCACTTCTGATGTGAAGTGGTTCCATCTATCCACTCTCTCTTTGGACTAAAGAAACTTAAAAGGATTGTGCACAATACGAAAATCTTTGTTCATTTGTTCGTTGCCGTGGCCGCCATTCTAACTACACTAAGAGGAGGAGAATCTCCATTTTATTTTCTACGCCTTTAGTTCTTGTTTCCATGGCAACCTGATGGACTCACAGGATTTCCGAAAAGGAAAATGTTGGATTAATTTTTTAAGAAGAAAACATTTTCCCCGAAAGCTAACGCAAATTTTCCTCTGGCGTCCAAGTCTAGTTTTTAACCTGTTTTGGAACATCATGTATGTTTTCAGCACTATATACATATTCTATGTTTAGAACATAGAATATAAAAGTGACACACCCATGTAAACATTTCCAGTCTTGCAGAATAGTTTTTTTGCATTGACAACTGACATAATCAGAGGTAAGTAGGAACAAGCCTTGCATGCCCTCTATTTTGGGGCGGTTACAGGAAGATCTCCCAAACTGAGCCTGCTCCTCCAGCGGCGCGCAGAGAGCTGACATGGTGACAGATAATCCCCTTCCCTGCTACTTATCTACAGTGTGTTGAGCCTTTCTTCAAAGCAGTTCCTATGAGCTGCTGCACTTTCACTATTGGGTTGCGTAACATTATGCTGCGTGACCCTTTGAGCTCTGACTCCAGGAGTAGTTTGGCTGCTTAAAGGGGTGCCTTGGTGCAGTGGCGCACCCATGATGCCTGCGCCATCTGGTACTGAGACCGCAGCTACCAGGTAAAATTTTAAAATAAATATTTCCAGAACAACTGCACTTGACAAGCAAAACCGCAAGCTATAGATCATTTTAATAAATATATTTAAATAATTCAATGAAGTTAACAGCTGAAACAGCAACAGCTCCATGCAAGGTACACTGATCATGGGATTTTATGTAATGATTAGAATAACTAAAAAAACTCTGCTTTTTATAGTTCAGTTCTTATAAAGATTACCAGCTAGTTGGTGATGTCCTGTTTCTACCAGATCTTCATAAAGTGACTTAATTGGATTTTTTTCTGTTAGTAAAACACCATGTAACCAGATGAGTAGCATTCTATGACCATGTTCCTTGTAACTTGTTTTTCCTGTTGACAGAAAAACAAAACAGAAAATGTTAAATTAATTTCAGTGTCCTCTCATTTCCAAATAAATTATCACCTTTGATGGTGGCTCTTGGAATACTAACAGAAAGGTTTCACTTTAAGACAAGAGTTTTTGGCCAGAACTTAATTAAACATGTGTACCTTATAATGATCTCAATGCATAGTATTCTGCACTTAAATTGTATGCTTTCATGTTAACGCAGACCTTTCAGAGTACTGACAACATAATACTCTGCATGTAGGAAAGAAACTGAATAAGGGTCTGATGATGAAAGTCACACTAACAACACTAGGTTTAGTAAGTGTACATTGCATCCCCTTTTATTAGCCGTATAGGCAGATGAGGACATTAAGTAGCTGTTATACGTGCCCCCCAACTGTCCCAATTTGGGCGGAACAGTCCCGATTTTGGGACTCTGTCCTGCCTATCCCTACCTCTGTCTCGCTTTGTTAGGGTCGTAGGAAGGGTGAGGTGAGAGAGGAGCTCTCCCCGGATGCAGCTGCCAGGGGGCGCACAGCTGCCCGATCAGCAGCTGCAGCCCGCAGGACTGATTGGGGATATCACAATCCCCCTCTAACAGTGACGAGGGAGCACTAAAGCAGAGGTCTGAAATGAGGGACACCGCACTCCCACGACAGGATGGAGGATGACAATGAGAAAGGTAAGATGAGGAGAAAGAGGTGTAAGGGCAGTGTATGTGTGTGTTTGTAAGATTGTGTGTTTGTAAGATTGTGTTTGTATGGCCAACTGTGTGTTAGAGCAGTGTAGGTATTTGTAAGCTGGTGTGTTTATGTGTATGTGTGTGTAAAGGCAGTGTGTATGGGCAGTGTATGTGTATATGTGTGTATGGGCAATCATGTGTCAGGGCAGTGTGTGTGTATATGCATGTTAATGAGTAGGTGTGTGTATGTGTATACGTGTGTTTATGGACAGGTGTGTGTATGTGTATATGTGTGTATATGGGCAGTGTATGTCTGTATGGGCAGGTGTGTATATGTGTATCTGGGCAGTCATGTGTCTGGGCAGTCGTGTCTGGGCAGTGTATGTGTATATGCGTGTTAATGGGCAGGTGTGTGTATGTGTATACGTGTGTTTATGGGCAGGTGTGTGTAAAGGCAGTCATGTGTTAGGGGAGTGTATCTGTATGTGTGTGTAAATGGGCAGTGTATGTCTATATGGACAGGTGTGTGTATATGTGTGTCTGGGCAGTGTACGTGTCTATGCGTGTTAATGGGCAGGTATGAGGTATGGGCATTCATGTGTCAGGGTAGTGTATGTGTATATGTGTGTTTATGGGCAGGTGTGTGTAAAGGCAGTCTGTAAGGGTCATGAGAGGGAGGCTAATATAAGCCTTTTTTTTTTTTAAATCAGAAAAAAAAATCTCTGCTGCTGTGGACTACTTTTCCAATAATGCTCAGACAGCATCATGGTGGATTGTAGTTCACAGCTAACATATGCAGCTTTATCTACTGTTAACTGCACTTCCCATGATGCTCAGCCAGCATTATGGAAGTAGTATATCTGGCTGAGCCTCGTAGGAATTCAATCCAATGTGTTGGTTATTTTTAATATGGATGACTGTGCTGACAAAAATGAAGCGTGTTTTAAGTGGCGATGTAAGCGCGACATTGTAAAGTGCAATTGCTTGTATTGGTGAGTGCGCATTTTGAAATGTTGGGGGGTATGTGTTAACGCTATGATGTCCCCACTAATTATCTTGCCTGTCCACTGCTGTTCAATAGCTTTGATCTGAGGCTCTGTGAACTTCCAAAACTGAGCCAGCTTCTTCCACTCGTGAGGCTTAAACTCATTGTAAGCGAGCTTCCACATAGCTGATCTCAACTGACTGGTTTTTGAACTATGATCTTGCTTAAATGTTAGACAAACATCTTCACGTTCCTCTTGGTTAATGTCTTTAATTCCCTGCAAAACACAAGATATTGTGACATAAAAATCATGATATTTATAGTTTTCCTGCAAAGTAAAAGAATGTTGCAGAATCTTGTAATACCTGTTTATTGGACTAGCAGTATTTTGTAACAACATGCTTTTCAGGTGTCCGATGTCCTGAGTGTCAGGCGATACGAATTGCTCATCCCTGCCTTAACCCCGATTATAGGCCGCACCCCCACTTTAAAGACTTAAAGTGGGGGGGTGCAGCTGGCTTTGTTGGGTTGAATAATTGTTGTGCCCCATTACAGCTCACTGGAAGGACACACGATTTACCTTTTTCCATTCATAGTATCTTTCTGCTTTAATAATCATATCCACAATGAGGGTATGATTGCTTCTTGCTGCCACACCAAGAGCTGTTTTTCCTTTCTGTCAAAAAAGGAACATTGTCATTTAGTTTGAAAGCTTAAAGTACATTATGTCAGGAATAGAAAAAAGTCTTAATATCAGTGGATGCCCTGCTTATTTGACATCCTGATCAGGTTATTTTGGATTGCTTTCATTTGTTCGCATGAGCATATCCTTAATTCCTGGCCTGACAACTCAGGTAATAATGTGTTAATAAGTCCCCATGTGATAAAAGTCCCCAGGCGGGACTCAAACGTCAAGAAATGATGTATCATCTCCTGACTTGCCCATGTGTCGGCTGGTATAGTACTCATGTAAGTTGAGTAATGGGTTATATATATATATATATATATATATATATATATATATATATATATATATATATATATATATATATATATATATATATATATATATATATATATATATATATATATATATATATATATAATTCATGGGTTAATCTTATCATCTGGCTGCCATGTGGTTAAATGGATTCTGATGCTCATTTTAATACAATGATTGATTTACATGCCCTAATTATTGGGACAACTTGGTTTTGCTTTTCATTGATTTAGCTGCTGGGATGTCCCAGACAATATAGATTGTGTGCTTTAAATAGCATGGTTTTACAGTAAATAAGACCTGTACCACTAATAAATCTGATTACGGTCATAGAGTTTTAAGATATTGCTATTGTTTGTAACAACTTTGTGGGCACAAAGATACGGCATCTTATCCTTTATTTAAATACTTATTCTTAAAGAGACACTCCAGATGTCATATGCGCTAACTGAGTGCCCCCTTTAAATTAACATTTCCCCTTGAAAATGCATGGAGAAAATGATCAAAATAACCCCATGCCTTCTTTCTCAACCCCACAGCTTCATGGCAAATTAACTAAAATTAGAATTAGCTGCTTCCATTTTAGACCAATTATGGCGCAGTATATACATCTTTATCACACAGGTAACCTGATTTTTTGCCACCTGACAATTACACGCAAGAATGATGTAAACCATTATCCACATGTCATTACCTTGTCTGCCATTCTAAGGTCACATCCAGCTTTAAGGAGCTTCTCCACCAGATCTGTGATCTTGAGTTCAGCTGCTAGATGCAGTGAAGTTTGTTGTCTCTGGAGAAAAAAAATACAATGAAAAATATTCTTAAAGGGACTAGAATAACGTATAAAATGTTTATAGCTAAGTGGGGCATTTATATAATAAATCCTGTATCAGGTATCCTACAGTTTAAGGTTGGACTATGATAAATTACATCTCTACTACTACTCCATCACTTCAAAATATACACAATGGCTACAATCTCATTACTGTCAGTGAAGAAACTGGTATGTGCTACAAATGTACCTCATCTAACCTGATAGATACCGAGAAGTAATTTTTCACAGACGAATACTGTTCTATTTGAACAATTTACAATTGTTAACAACAACAAAAGGGTATTTGGGGCAGCAATCTTAAACACCTTGCTCTAAGGATTTCATGATTACTCCTTTCATTTGACAGAAGCTTTGAAAGCCTTAGAATGGGAAGAAAGGAGAATGTGGTAAGGTCAGGTCAGTAGAATGAGCTTTTTGCCATCATCTTCTATGGAATTCACTTAGAACATCATTAAAGTAAAATAGTCCTCTAGCTTTTAACCAAATATTTTCAAGACAATAACAACAAAAAAAATTAAAAGCACAAAGTATAGGTAATTATATTAGATTATTTTAATGGAGCTAGCAGCTGTAGAAGGACAGATACTTCTCAAAAGTAGTATTTAGTTTTGTGTTTTTTTCTTGCCGTTTTGCCTGATGTTGATCTAATTACATCTTGAAAAAGCCATTTGCTGATGAAACATGTTGAGGTGAGGCTGGATGCGCAACCCGCACAATTGCATATGGCATGATCGGATGGAAGCATAGAACAGAGGTCCAGTAGCATAAGAAACATACTCTTTGTTTAGCATACGTTAAGATTTTATAATGCGGATGGCACAGCAGAGAAAGCACAGGACATTTTAAAACAAATACGCCCATAAGACATATATAATAAAGCCTTATTGTTTCTGGCTATAAGGCTAATCCTCAGAATCTGAAGATATTTGAACCAATCCAATGATATGGACTTGTGGACATGATTCATATTGGAATTTTTATGATTATTGCTGTTCAGCTCACTATTACAAGGGTATAATTAAACACAAGGATGCATTGTATATGTTTTTTTCTGATATTAAACTGCCAATTTAATTTATATTTTAAAGTTAAAATGGGTGCTTACTTACAGTGTTGATGGCATTTATATCATATCCACCTTCCAGAAGAACATCCACTATTTCCATCTGATTATTTAGGATAGCCAAATGTAATGGAGGGTTTTTATCCTGCATAGAAAATAAATATAAAATGTCAAATGAGGCTAAAAGCAAATATCCAATCTCCTTTTCTTCTGATTAACATAATCCTGTATAACATTCACATAGCTTAAATTCTGGCACTGAAATCTTTAATACATTTAAATATTCACAGAGTTCCATATTCTTGTAGGAATTTCTTTTTATTTATTTATTTATCTGTCACCCTTTACCCATCAATCACAGGCCCACTAAACATAGACAATATAGATCAATAAAAATAGTAAGAACTTTACAAAAACACAAACCCTTAATACAAACTTATTAGTAAAAAGGGTGCATATACCTTCAGGCGCAAAAAACGAGACAGCAAAACACCCAATTATTTGTCACTCAAACAACATACAACACACATATATAGAAAAAGTGTCTGCGCAAGATCCACACGTAATCTTTGTTTACGCTCACAACAGGGTTACAATAAAGTATAACACATAAAATGGTGCAAAAGCTTTCAATAATATTAAATACTGTAAAAGTAGATTGTGTCCACTCGCATGGTTTTGAGCAGACACACTGTTCAATCATTCAGCTTTCAGGGAGAGGTCACAGCCACCCTCGATTATCACTCTCAGGCAGGGCTTTTCTTCCGCTAGTAATAAGGAATCATCACTGGAAGAAGAGAGAGAATAATCTTTTTGATACAAAGCTATTGCTATTTATTAAAATAAAACGCTAAAAGCAACAACGCCCGCATATATTACACATTTTCCCCCCATCCTCAGTAACGGATAACACTGCCAGGGAGCTTACTAAATTTCTATTGTCGCCAACTAACTTTAAGAGTTAGTGGGTTAATATTAATACATGATGGATTATTTTTGCACCTGACACGTGTAGTGCTGTCACAAGACTTACCGGAAAAGTAGGCGAGCCAGAAGACACGGGAGTTTCTATTATCCAGTATTGAGGATGGAAAAAATGTGAAATATCAGAGTTATTTTTACCACGGACATTGATGTCTTTTGCCCTTTATTTTAATATGTTTGCATCAAAGAGATTATTCTCTCTATTTCCTGTATCAATGGATGGAAAGCACTGGCTGAGAGTGATAAGTGGGAAGTCTGATAGATGATACCATATCATACAGTAAGAAATACTGTACTAAAAGATTAAGAAGAAAGCCGGATATAGCTGTAGTCATCCATTACAACATGGGAGTTTTTAGACAAAGTGGATGCCTTTTATTGGGCCAACATAGAAAACGAAGTAAAGTCACATTTCTGATTTTATTTTTGTTTGTTGGCCCAGTAAAAGATACACTACATAAAGTAAAGGACACTGTGGTTAAATCACCCCCCCCCCCAACATGAATATGCTAATAAGTAGATACATTTGTTTTAATATTCAACAATAAAATCTTAGAAGAGCGAGAGAATAATTTAAAGGTAGGGAGTAGAAACCTGAGGGGTAAATAAACTTCCAGTGGATATAATAAAGGCAAACAAAGCACAGGAATTCCAGAAACCTGCTCAGGATTTGCACAGAGCTAATCTAAGGAAAGTAAAAAGTAAAGAAGTTAAAAAAGGGCAGATTCATTAGGTCAATTTGTTATTTACACTATCTGTCTTCTATCTATCTGTCTGTCTGTCTGTCTGTCTGTCCATCCCTATACTGTAGTTGTACTGTGAGTTTTTTGAAGCATATGAAGAGCCCTGTGTGTTGCGTTATTTTTTTTTTTAAACCATTCATCTATTTCTAAAATATTTCTGATAGTTCTATAATTAAACTGCAATCCCAAGGAGGAGTACTGGAGGAGGCAGACAGTCCAACTATAAAAAAAATCAAAGACTCTCGCTGTGGATCAGTATAAGTAGATGATCACTGGCAGAGCCTATTAAGCTCGGAGTCTGGTGTAAGAGATAGCTCAAGCTTTTTTCCCATGAACTTGGACTCCCCTTCCTGCCTGGGAAAATTACAGATTTATCACTACTATATACTAGCCAATAGTTTTTCATGGAAGCATATTTTATCATCTTTTACAAAGATACATTTATATAACAATAAGTAGCAATAACAATATAACACTTCTCTTCTGTTATTTGCCACCCTGATCCTTTCAGGTGTTAGATCGTTTCAGTTGCAAATCCATTTTAAAAATTTTAAATTAGGACCATTATATATAAATATATTTCTTTAACTTTTTTTTTTTTTTTTAACATTTACATTTACAGTTACATTGCAGAGAAAAAATTTACTTTTCACAGCTATGGTAAAGACCACAAGGAAAATAAGATGAAATGATTGCAATTATACAAAGAAACGAAGAAAAGAAAGAAGAAAAAAATACATACAAAATTAATAAATACCGTATTTGCTCGATTATAAGACGACCCCCCAAAATCTGAATATTAATTTAGGAAAAAAAGAAAAAGCCTGATTATAAGACGACCCTATAGGAAAAAAGTTCATTAATTCATGTAAACTATTTTTTTGTTTTTAATTTCCTTTTATTTACCAACCTGCGCCCAGTTATGCTCATTTGCCCCCAGTTATACACATCTGCCCCAGGTAATGCTCATCTGCCCCCAATTATGCATATCTGCCACCAGTAATGCACATCTGCCCCCAGGCATGCCTTTTAACCTCCTATATGCCACTCTGCCCCATGTTATGCCTTTTAACCCCCTATATGCCACTCTGCCTCCAGAAATGCCTTATACCCCTATATGCCATATAAGGGGTTAAAAAGCATATCATGGGACAGAGTGGCATATAGGGGGACACTTACATACGCAGACACTAATATACCCACCCAGACACGTACCTACCCACTGAGACACGTACCACCCACTGAGACACGTACCTACCCACTCTGACACTTAGATACCCAGACACTAATATACCCACTCAGGCACTTCACTCACCGGCGTCACCGCGATGCCTCAGCAGGCGCTTGCTGCAGCTCCCACAGGATTAGGGCATGACTCTGTGTGACCCCGCTAGGCCCCGCCTCCTCCAGAAAATTGAAGAGGTGAGTCTACCGGATCCGCCTTGGGACGGCACAGTGCCGCTGAGGTCCCGGTCCTGCTTCTGGAGCAATCTCCCCAACCGGCTCTGCTTCCCCGCAGTGGGCGGGCTATCCCGGGAGTAGGAAGGTACGCACGTATGCAACCTCGGCTGCTGCCGGCACTTTCGCCGGCGCTCGGTGATAGACGCCAGCAGCAGCTGAGGTTACCATACAGGAGGATCCAGGTCCCCTGCAGCGATGCGGGGGATCTGGATCTTAGTCTAATAGTCAGACCTCATTTGAGGTCTGATTAGAAGACGACCTCGATTACAAGACGAGGGGTATTTTTCAGAGAATTTGCTCTGAAAAAAACCTCCTCTTATAATCGAGCAAATACGGTAATATCTGCCAAGCACATATTCCCACTGAATATACTATGGGTATTTCCATTTTCATATTCCACGGGACATTTCACAGAATTAAGCTGCACTTCCTTACTGTGCTGCAACATTTAATATACAAAAGAGAACTGGCTGATGCAGGTAAAATTGTGAAACATACATACTACCATTCAAATTTTTTGGGGTCACTTAGAAATGTCATAATTTTTAAAAGAAAATTTTGTCCATTAAAATAAGATAAATGGATCAGAAATATAGTGTAGACATTCTTAATGTTGTAAATGAACATTGTACCTGGTAACGGCTGATTTTTATTGGAATATCTGCGTAGACCCTTTATCAGCATCCACCACTGTTGTGTTCTAATGTCTTTCTTTTCCATGAAAACAGCTACGTGACCCCAAACTTTTGAACGCTAGTGTATATGGTTTTAGGGTTGATGACCACTATATTCTAACGTATGCTAGATTTCCCCTAGGAACACTGTGAAACTGAGATAGCTTTACCTTGTTGATTAAGTGAGGGTAACTGTTATTTTACAAGGGCATTCAAGTCCTGTTTTAGGAAGTCTAGCAGTCCATTTTTCATTCAAAATTCAAATGAACACCTTCTGTATCACGTACAAGGCTTGCAGGTCTGTAAGAAAGCCTTAGGCAGCTGCTAGAAGCACCTAGTGACAGGAGCACTTTTTAACGAAGGGAGCTTTGGAACGGCGTACATACCTTTAACCTTTCTGTGGCATCCTCATATGGGATGTGCCCAGAAGGCCAACTATGTATATCATACGTGGTGGCATGGAGACTATAACTGGTTTTGATCTCTGCTTTCTGCAGACTTAATATAGTAATTCCTCCTTCCGGGTAGAAGACTGTAATTGTCTTTGTCAAAAATGACAAAAGGAATGTGTTAAAGTCATCATTATTATTAATATTTTGGGAACAATGTTGGAGAGAACACTTAATGTAAAGGAACATTATCTGTATTTAAGCATTAAAATAATTACAAACCATGCACTGTAAAAGAATTTGTTTTATTACTTACATTAAGTTTAGGAGTGAGGTCAACATTTCTAGCAAGGAGGAAGTGAATCAGATTTTTGTGTCCATTCTGTGCTGCTATGTGTAATGCACTGTAATCATCCTAAACAAAAATGGAATTTAGGAAAGAGTTTTAGTATGAATACATAAGCAAAACACACATAACTTGATATCCCAAACCTCTACAACAAATACCGTAAGTCCCTTTAATATTCCATCAAAATGTTATTGGGGGTTATCGAAGAGGCTCTTGTTAGCATCTTGAAGCTGAAAATAATTACTAGCCTTGTCCTACAAGCAATTATAAATAATATATTATTTTAAAAATATTCATATATGTTTAAGTATGTAAATAAAATTAACAGGAAATGTATTAGTGATCATCACTCAATTAAAATACATTAGTACTGCCCTAGAAATTTCAGTGCCACCCAGAATCATCAGCACATTACTGCATTTTGTTTTATGTTTGTTTTTTTCTTCCTGTTTTGCATCCTTTAATGAAATGGCATAAGGTGCCCTTTATTCCTTCAGCCGTGAGTATGATATACACTTAATTCTATAGACAAATGCAGCTAAGGCTATTTACAGCATGCATAATACCAGGTGGTTAGCTCTACAATACTTTATGCAAACCTTGGTTCTGATGTTGATATCACTTCCTGCCTTCAGTAGAAGATCAGCACAAACTTCATGTCCTCCTTCAACAGCCAAGTAAAATGGAGTGGCACTACTCTGATTAAAAATGACACAGGGGGTTAGAGAACTGTGGTATGAATATAATGTTATCCAGCACACATACATTTATACAAGGAAACCCCATTATACTTATTACTATTTTTCAATAAAGTATCCCTAGCCTCCAATGCTTTGTAGAGTGTTTTTGTTGAGGAACATTCTGTAGAGTTACTTGAGCCCTGCAAAAATATTTGTTTTATTGCGCATTCATGATCCACCACATAGCACACAACACTGGGGGTATTGCGTGCGTTCCACGCCAAACTTAGCGCCCACTCATAAAGCATGAAAACTAGATGGTAGAAGGTATGACAGGGATCAAAAGTCAAATGTAATTTCACTGCTTCCTGGGGAAAAAATCTTGGCATGTTTTCTTCTTCAAAATATGTCAAATATATTGGAAATCTAGAAAAATAATAGTTTTGGGAGCTTACTGACAATTTCACATAAAGATGTGATCTTTACCTTTATCTTAATAAACTTGCTTTGTTGTATGTATACAGTACATTGGTCATTTCATCATCACCCTAAAAATGAATTTATATGCTTTTTAGGGAGCGCTTCAGTTTTTTGTTTTTGTTCATAAACTTGCTCTTCCCATGAGTGTATTATGAGCTGGGTATGGCTATCCTAAGCGTTTTTGTTTAGGAAAGCAATATATATGTTATTGATTATATACGTCACAAAATAAACTTACAAAATGACATAAGCCTTGGTTATTAATGAAATAAGATGTTTTAACCTCAGATATTTATTTTAGCTCTGCGGCATTGTGTAAAAGCAAATTTATATTACACAGACTGCAGCATTTTATATTGTAAACAGTTTACAAACCAGATTAAGGTAGATTTAATGTAGAGGAGATAATAATGTAAGTAACCTGGTATATAGTAGAGAGGCCAGCTGAAAGCTCGCAAAACATATCGCTGGCAGCTACAGTCTGACAGCTGAAGAGCCGTTAGAGGCCCAACTCAACTGCTTGACATGTATTCACCCCTCAACAGACACCTTTTCTGGAACGAATACTCTTAAGTAGATACTTGGGTAAACAGCTAGACTGCCAAACTGTGTAAATATTTGGAGTGAGGAATTTGGAGGAGTAAAATTCCAGAAAGAGGTGCAGCATGACTCTGGTCCAACGCAGACTGTGGGAACTCTAATTTTAAGAGTGCAAATGAAAGAGGTGGGAACCAGATGTTCCTTCAGATAGCTGGGGATTATATAGGACTTTAGAAACCAAAACGTTTAATTCCAAAATCATGCCTCTGACCCAGTACTCTATACCTAAAAATGTGGGTTCGTCACAAGTAAGGTGGTGGCGCAAAATGTTCATGAATATTTCACAGAGCAATTAAAATAATATTTAAAAGCCTTCATATAAAAATATTTTTGGAATGAGGGCTGGATTTCCCTCTAATGAGGGTTAGGTCTGTGTAAGTGAACTTCGTGTGTTTTTGTTGTTTAGAATTAAATAATTTGTTCTTTAACTCTTAACAGGGGTGATGTAAAAAAAAATAAAAAAAAATAAAAAAATCATTCAGTATTGTAATATTTAATTTTATTTAGTATTGAGTCTACAATGTTAGTTTGGACTAAGTTTACATGTATATACAGAGCCAGAGGGGCTTTCAATTCAGGAAATCCATTGAATTTTTACCTCATTTGGGTCATCATTATTTTCCCAAAGGTTTATTAAAACTTCTACCACATCATTGTGTCCATTGCTGGCAGCCAGATGAAGGGCTGTGTTACCTTCCTGTGGGAGACAACAAGTGTGTAACACGCACAATGGTTACTGCTGTATTGTATTGAGAAGATTGGGCTTTTTAGTGGCCAATGTTTATAGTCACTTAGTTTATAGTTTATAGTCACTTAAGCTTTCAAGGCCTCAGTCCCTTCATGTAATAGCAATCTTAAATTAATACTATTCCCACTCCTTAGTCCTAAATCTGACTGAAGAGAGGACCTCTGAGGTCTTGAAGGCTTATATAACCTATGTATCAAAAACAACAAAAACTGCATGATGGATCTGCCTGTACTTATCAACATTGAGGAGACCATTAATTAAACCTACATATTACATTATATACATTCACAATCTTTAACTGTGATGGGGGCAGGAGGCATTCACCTGAGAACATACCTTGTCTTTCTCAGAAGTAAACAGCTGGAAAGACAGAAGATTATTGATCATTTGCACATGTCCACTGTTTGCTGCCAGGTGAAAAGGTTTCCTACCTTTCTGCAACATGAAACAGAAAATACTTTAAAGAAGCATATAAACTGAAATGCGTTTTTTAGTTAGAAAAATTCAAATAACTCTGATAGCAGATTAATTGGAGAAATTCACATATCTGGCATGTATGTGTGCAGTTCAAAATGCAAAAAAGCCAAGTTGTACGCCACTTTTCCTTAGCCTCTTCCACAGACAGTGAGTAGCAAATTATATATCGTTTACTTAGCACACTTGCAAATGTAGTCTGTCATGTATTTATTCTAACCTGAGCCATTTACCGGAAAGGGTTATATTGTTCCCAGAAACCCAGAAATTATTCTTAAATTGCTCATTTTCACATTCGGAAAGCCATAGAAGGTGGGGTCCATGGACTGCCCTACAATATGTAAGACTCTGCTCTGGATCTATAGTAAAGTTGCCCTATAGTAAAGAATAAGATTTCCATGGTCTACTGGCCGAGATGCAGCAGCATTCAGCCAAGGCCGGCAAGATCCTAATGCTCCAAGTGTCAAAAGTATGTGCCAGGAGAATTTGTCAAATAGATGTGACTTAGATGAGGCGGATTGCATTTAAGACTAAAGGTAGAACTTTTAAGTAATGTTATCCAGCTTTAAATATGATAAAATTATAACATAAGTGACTTAAATTAGGTGGTCTGAATTCAATGCTAAAGCTAGAAGTTTAAATTATAAACCTTTAAATATAATAAAATATAATATATCTGACTTATATGGAGGTTTCTGTATTTTTAAAGTATACAACTTATTGCATGATATAATTATAATGAGATTGCATATGGTTAACAGATTTAATATCTTTTGTTTTTCTCTAATTATGCACTATATTTTGAAATGTACACCAAAACTAGCCATAGTCTCTCTTGTCTATAATACAAGACTATAAAATCTGTTTTGACAATAACACAAGAACACTTTCATGTAAGAACACAATTATCCTTGGGATGTTGTAATTTTCATGGGACATTTTTGTTGTGTTAAAGCTTTCTCAATGTAGGCTACACTAAGCAATTTATTGCAAAACCTATTGTACATTTCAAGAAAACAGAACTGCATTATTTTAAGTGGCATTCAGTGATGCTTGTATTTAGATCACATATGGAAACATATGGAGCCCCATGAGTTCAAGATAGGGCCATATAATAAAACCTCTCAACACATAACTTTGTTGTCTCACTATTTACTTTTTTGTAAATAACTGACGCTAAAATCATAGCTACACCTAGTTAAAGCCAGTGATGGGAAGACAAAAAATCCAAAACCCGTTAAGGCTATTTATTTTGTTATGTGATTGGAAGGATTATTTTTCTATTGCCCATATGTTCCAAGTAATCCATTTGATGCATAAGGAACTGGCTGCTGATCAGTAAAAGTAACTTCAAACAATCCTTGGTTTACATTCTAATCAATTATCCAAGGAGTAACAACTTTCAATGTTCTGTTCTATTGAAATGACACATAGAATTGATATGTACACCTGCACTCTTTGTTCTCTCATTTATTTAGCACAGCAGTGCAGTGTGTTGTCCTAAGGTATGCAATGTTTTTGTTCTATTGTGCAACTTGACTGGTTACTGGTTTTGTAAATAAAAGCATAAAATACAGAAATATTAAAAATATAATCTCAAAGATTTGTAGTACAGTTTTTAGAGGGAAGAACATTTAAATAGTCACATAATGTTTGTGCATAGGTAGAGGTATCCTTATGGCCTGGATGCTTAAAAACCTAACTACCCAGTCAATATAGAATGTATATTGGGTGCAGCACTCAAACAGTTAAATATACCACGAGGCAGGTAGGGCTAGTGGCGATTGATCAGGTAGGTTAAGGTACACAAATACATTATTTTAGGCAGATTATGGGGTTACAATTTTTGCGCAGCGTGAAGGCTTTTCAATCAGCAGGAAATCATGCTACGAAGAACCTCCTGCCCTCTCTTCACATTTTTGTCTCCTTTACAGAGGGAGGTAAGATTTCCCCTGGAATACATTAACTGGAGAATCTATATAAGTTTTTTATATGTATGTTTGGGTTTTTCGATTTGTATCAGGTTTTTTTTCAATTTTAGTATTTATTATGTTTCGTTATTAATTGTGCGGCCTGCAACTTTAATGATACCTCTCGGCACTGTATTTTAGACATCTTATGATTAGGTTAGCTGTATACCTCATCCTCTACATTCAGGTCATTCAGCTGCAGCTCCTTAAGAAGATAATCCACAATGTCATTCTTATTGTTCTCAGCAGCAAAATGGAGGATATTCATTCCATTCTACAAAGTATAAACGGGTTAAGTAATTAAATATGTGTTATACTTTTACCACTAAAGGCACCATACTACAGGCTTTCACCACTGTTAGCAGTTCTGCTGTTATTTGCAAATATGGGGTGAGTATATAAAACTTGCCTAATATATAGGTTATATACAAGTGAAATGATAAATTACTATGCTCATACATAGTTACTGTTAGGTTCAAATGGCGGAACTTCCGGTGACATCCTCTCCCCAGATCCTCACCGAAAGCGCCACCATTTTGCCCCAAGGTGAACTTTCGGCTTTTTTGGGTGACGTCCTCTTTTCCAATTGGAGGATCTGGGGAGAGGACGTAACTGGAAAAAACGTCATTTTGGCGGAAGTTGGCTCTAAGCTATGTCCACAGAAAATGATATACACTCATACACGGCAAATATTCTACATTTCTAGAGAAGAGGAACATGAGGGTTCAGGACCTACAGAGTGGCACTTATAGAGTCGAATGTGCAATGTGCTCAGTATGGAAGCAATAATATAATTATGGTTATTTACTGCCGTAGAAAATAGTGCACTTCCTAACTTTATTTACTCTACTGTATAAATAATGTATATATAATTCAATATGTGGATATTTTAATCTTGGAAAGTAGGTGTTTATATGAATCAAAATTCAAATTATTCGTAAATATATTCTGCAAGTAAATGAAAACTGATTTATAAAGGACACAAACCTCATTTGTAGACTTCTGATTGGCACCTGCCTTTATTAACATTTGGAAGACAGTGAGATCAGCAGACCAGGCAGCCAGATGAAGCACACTCAGGCCATGCTTAAAGAAACAGAGATCGATGGTGTCACAGCAAATCAGTTAATAGAGAAATCAGATTTTGACTGAAAAATGTGACATATGATTGGTTTCACTGGTTCATTAATCTGCAAGTTGCTCATGGGTTTCATTTTGTTGTGTTGTGAGTGCTACTCCCGCATAAAAAATATTGAAAAAAATTAAAATAAATATTCTTAAAAGAACAATACATTACGTGTAGCAGTTACTTTTTATGGGGACATCTAGCACACTCAAACAATGCCTAGTGTATCACAGTTCCTTCTCAGGGTGGAACCCCAGACCTTCACCACAAGAGGCCTTTGTTTTTGACTTTTCAGTTCAAGAGACTTGTTGAACTATAGCTAAGAGATTTTGCACTTGTAGAGGATCGAGGTATTAGCTCCATCATTTTATAATCATTTTAGGCCCTTAAAAAGCCAGCACAAACAGCCAGCCTCTGTCCTTGGATGGTCCTGTCTGCGTCTAGAACCAAAGCTTTGCTGTTTATCTAGTTTCTGTTGTGACCTTGCTTGTTTTCAGTGGCCAACTTGACCTTAACCTGGCATTCCATTATCTGATTTCTGGCATCTTAACCTTGGCCTTGGCATTTAATTATATAATTTCTCCTAACATGACCTTTTGGCTCAACATATTATTATACTGTTATCCAACTACCAGATCGAAGGAGATGCCAAAGGGTTAACCTGAGGGGGAATCAGTTGGAAGGTTAACAAGGCTCTAAGGATGTCTCTCCCCTCTTCTGATATACATCAATGAAAATAAATTTAAAAAAATGACTGACATAAAAAAATAAACAAATCCTCTCCATGCTCAACGCCAGTAGATTCTGAAATGGCCTCTGGTTGCATCTGGGTGATCTTGTGCACCAACAGCCCAAAGTGGTTCGTTTGATGCAGATAGCAAGGACAGTACCTATGTACAGGAACACCTACCTAACCCTAGGCCACACCATGTCACCTGTGGAGCTCATCATTGTATAGCATCTAAAAAGAAAGGAATGTACATTCCCAGAATGGACTATATCACATGATGAAACTAATGAGTTTAGAAATACCTTTCCTCAAGTCCTGAGTATAACATGAATTCTTAAGATACCTACAGGGTACAAATTTGCTAACCAAATTCTGAACTGGTCACTTGTGGGTAATGACTTGTGGGTAATTTTACAAGCTCTTTAGGAATGCACCTGTAGAATAGCATTTTAACACGTAGGACAAGTGATGGGAGTTTACCAAGCAATCCTTAACTTTTTTTATTGGTTCTGCTATGCTCATACTTGATATGGATAATAGACCCATTACATGTTGGTAGAAGCTAATACAATTAAGAAATTTAAACATGGATGGGATAGACATAACACTATTCTCAGCCTATGACTAATGACTGATTAACGTCTGACTCAAATTCTCTGTTTCTATGTTACCCATGCTCTGCACACACTCTCCTTACACATATTACATCCTCAGACACACGTGTCTCCCTTTATGGAACCCAGTGTAAAAATAGGTTGAGAACCCTTCCCTTAAGTGATTAGATATGACTCCTTAAAAGCAGCAGGAGACCCCCATTACATTGCACTGTTGCTAAATCTATCAGAATCTGAAGGCAAAGAGTAAAGAGAATTTGACCCTAAGTGCTCTATGAACACTATGAGCTCATTATTATGATATAGTATTCATTCAATTAGCTCCATGATTAACATGTTAGTAGTGTAACATCGTTATTGGTGCTGGGTATGTGTATATTTGCACTAAACAATGTGCATCTTTGTCCATTTGGAATAATACTGAATGAGGTACGTACCTTATCCGTCATATCTACTCTGGCTTTATGTCCCAGGAGAAATGACACTGCTTGTAGATGATTCCCTGCCACGGCAAAGTGAAGAGCTGTGCGATTCAGCTATACAGACAATACTCAGTATTACATATTTACAAAAATAGATTTATACAGGAAAGTTACATGGTTATGATTGGTGACCTCACACTAAATTGGACTACTAAAAATACTTGATCTAATGTGTCCTGATACAATTTAACCTGAGTTTCCTGAATGGTAGTAAACAAGTTTTTAGTGGGTTATTAATTTTTATTACTGTTAACCACTGTGAAAAATGTAGTCACAAGATGCATTTATGTTAAAAAAATTTACGTATGTGTACAAGATTGTAAACTTGCAAGAGCATTACCCTCTTCTCTCTCTGTACTATTATGTATTTTTATGTGTTTACCTTTTTATCAAATTGGATATTGTCAATGTTAATGTTATAGTTAATTTTCATTTAACACCTGACTGTTATCAAGAAATTAACTTTTATGTACAATGAAACTCACGTTATTTCTGGCGTTAATGTTAACTTTTTGTTCCTTGAGCTTGGTCATAGTTGGCACATCATTTTTCTTAGCAGCTTGATGGAATTCCATTTCTTTTTGCAGCACTGCAATACATAGAATAATAATGTATTAGGGGATTATTTACAAACATGAGTACATTAATTTCAGGTGAAGGTAGTAATATCCCCTTGAGTCATAAGTGGGAAATAGGGGATGCTGCAGTGCTGGCAGGGCCATCTGATGCCCTTTGTGAAGACTAACCTACAGTGGATATAAAAAGTCTACACACCCCTGTTAAAATGCCAGGTTCTTGTGATTTTAAAGAATGAGACAAAGATAAATCATGTCAGAACTTTTTCCACCTTTAATGTGACCTATAACATGAACAATTCAATTCAAAAACAAGCTGAAATCTTTGAGGGGGGGATAAAAAAAACTAAATAAACTGGTTGCATAAGTGTGCACACCCTTAAACTAATACTTTGTTGAATCACCTTTTTGATTTTATTACAGCAATCAGTCTTTTTGGGTAGGAGTCTATTAGCATGGCACATCTTGACGTGGCAATATATGCCCACTCTTCTTTGCAAAAGCGCTCCAAGTCTGTTAGATTGCAAGGACATCTCCTGTGCACAGCCCTCTTCAGATCACCCCGCAGATGTTCAATTGGATTGAGGTCTGGGCTCTGGCTGGGCCATTCCAAAACATTAATCTTCTTCTGGTGAAGCCATGCTTTTGTTGATTTGGATGTGTGCTTTGGTTCGTTGTCTTGCTGAAAGGTGAACTTCCTCTTCATCTTCTGCTTCCTAACGGATGCCTGAAGGTTTTGTGCCAAAATTGCCTGGTTTTTGGAACTGTTCATAATTCCCTCCACCCTGACTAAGGCCCTGGTTCCAGCTGAAGAAAAACAGCCCCAAAGCATGATGCCGCCACCAGTATGCTTCACTGTGGGTATGGTGTTCTTTGAGTCATGTGCAATGTAACTTTTGGAATCATGGACAAAAAGTTCAACCTTGGTTTCATCAGACCAGAACACATTTTCCCACATGCTTTTGGGGGACTTGATGTTTGTTTTTGCAAATTTCAGCCGGGCTTGGATGTTTTCCTTTGTAAGAAAAGGCTTCTGTTTTGCCACCCTACCCCATACCCCAGTCATATGAAGAATACAGGAGATTGTTGTCACATGCAGCACACAACCAGTACTTGCCAAAAATTCCTGCAGTTTCTTTAATGTTCTTCTTGTCTTTTCATCAATTTTGGAGGGATGTCCAGTTCTTGGTAATGTCTCTGTTGTGCCATATTTTCTCCACTTGATGATGACTGTCTTCACTGTGTTCCATAGTAAATCTAATGCTTTGGAAATTCTTTTGTACCCTTCTCCCGACTGATATCTTTCCACAATGAGATCCCTCTGATGCTTCGGAAGCTCTCTGCGGACCATGGCTTTTGCTCTGAGATGCAACTAAGCAAATGTCAAGTAAATCCTATTAGAACAGCTAAACTTTATTTGTTAATAATCAGTCACTTTAAATGATGGCAGGTGTGTAATGACTTCTATTTAACATGAGTCTGAATGTGATTGGTTAATTCTGAACACAGCCACAGCCCAATTAAAGGGGGCTGTGCACAACCAGGTTATTGTGGGGGGTTTTTTCCCCTCAAAGATTTCAGCTTGTTTTGCAATTGAATTGTTCACGTTGTAGGTCACATTAAAGGTGGAAAAAGTTCTGACAAGATTTATCTTTGTCTCATTCTTTAACATCACAAAAACCTGGCATTTTAACAGGGGTGTGTAGACTTTTTATATCCACTGTAGGGTTAGCCTCGCTTGAATGAATTAATGTAGTGAGTGAATTAATGTATACGTGTTTGGGGGTCGAGATGACAGAGGTAGGCTGTTTATGGGGCCGAGATGCCACAGGTAGGGTGTTACAGAGGTGGCACAGGCAGGCTGTGTAGGGGACAGAGATAGCACAGGCAGAGTGTTACAGAGGTAGCACAGGCAGGTTGTTTAGGGGACAAATATGGCACAGGCAGAGTGTTTAGGAGCCAGGGGTGGCACGGACAGGTTGTTTAATGGGCAGAGTTGGCATAGGTAGGCTGTTTAGGAGACAGAGGTGCAAGCTGTTTGAGTGAAAGAGATGTCACAGGCAGCCTGGTTAAGGGGCAGAGGTTGCACAATGCAACATATACTTTAAATAGTATCAACCTGACAAAGGCTACTAAGAGGAAGGATTTAAGAATAATTGTAGACAACTGACATCAACAGTGTGCAATGCCAGTCAGCAGCGACAAAGGCCAATAATACAGTATATCAGCATGTATAGAACAAGGTATGGATTCACAGCAGGAGGATATCATCTTGTCTCTTTATAAGTCAATGGTAAAACCTCATCTTAAATACGTGGTGCAATTCTGGGCATTATGGAACTAAGAAAGGTACAAAGAAGGGCCACAAAATGAATAAGGGGACTGCAGGATCTTACACTAAAAAGTTACATCTTCATATGCTAGAAAAACTGCCTCTTAGACATATTATAACATTGTATAAATATGTGCAGGGTCATTATGAGGAGTTCTCCAGTGTCAAGACCCAGGTAAGCAGGAGCCCAGTAGCAGGGGATACAAAGGGTTCCGTTTGTACCCCACGATGCATGACGGTAAGTGGGGTGGTACGGACAGGCGCAATAAAACACAGTACAAACAGAATACGTGGAAAGGTACTGTATTGATATAGGTGATATGACCAGCAAGTAAAGGCAGAAAGTCTCTAGGCAGGATGCCCACTGGCAGGGCTGACGGATACAGAGGCCCACTGGATGGGCTGATGGCAGGAAGCCCACTGGCCGGGTTGACGGGTATGGAGGCCCACTGGCAGGGCTGGCGGCAGGAAGCCCACTGGCAGGGCTGACGGGTACGGAGGCCCACTGGCAGGGCTGACGGCAGGTACAGGCAGGTAGCTCGGGTACAGTACACGGGTTCAGGTACAAGGCCAAAGCAGAGTGGTCATCACACTACAATGCAAAGGCCCTGACTGCAGGGCTAGGCAGGCTTATAAAGGCTGAGATAATTAGGTAGCAAGGTGCACCTGGACATGATAATCAGCCAGAGTGGTCCTGAGTGGCAAGGGCGGCCACTAGTGGTTGAAAACGGGAATGAGCCACACAAAGTATGAACAAGTCCAGCCAGGGAAGGGTGAAAACGTGACATCCAGTGACCTGTTTATTAACACAAATGTGCAAGAACAAGAGGTCATCCTCTGAGACTGGTCAAATTTTGCAAGCTCCATATTTAGTTTTTTTAGAGGGTGTAGATAAATGCAACAGCCTCACAGAAGAAGTGATAGAAGCTAATATAGTGAAGAAATTTTAACATGCATGGGTAAGGAGTAAGAGTAAGGACTGATTAAGGTTTGAGTCTTTGCACCAGGAAAGATGGATAGACTAGATAGGCCAAAATGTTCTTATCTGGCGTCATATTCTGTTTCCAACACCAAGACACATTTTTTACATAAAAATTGGCTCTTGTATATTTTTTTCAAGAAAAATAGTCTCCGACAATTTCTGTGACCTGTGCTGCTATTCCATCGAATTCCAGCTTTTAACTTGGCAGGTCCTTGGGTATGAGGAAAATAAATAAACCTTTTTCTGCTTCTGATGCTTATGTTGACTTGGTGTTTCCTTTCTCTCTGTCTTCTTTTCATAAAGTGGAACTTTCTTCTTAGTCAGGACATCTGCCGTCATGTGACCTCACAGTAGTCGTATGTGAAATTGACCATGTACAGGCAGCTCTGAAGACGAGCTCCAATCAAGGTAATTGTGTGTTTAAAAACGAGTGTGTGTTTGTGTATGTTATGGGGATGTACAGGGGCTGGGGGGTACAAAGTGGCAACCATTTCCTGCATACTGTGCCTAAAATGGCAGCTCTTAGGTCTGCAAATAAAAAACATTTATTTAAATAAAATTAAATAATTTTTTTCCTCCAACACTACACAACACAGCTCAAAGAAAAATGTTTGTTTTTGCATTGGACTTCCACTTTCAGTTTTGTGCAACTCTTTAAAAAATAAAATCAAAGCTAAACCATATAGAAAAAAATCTTGAAAATGGTGTGCTTCCATTCCATGTTTATTCTGCACATTTCCATGCCCTTATTCTCGTCACGCACGTTGCACATTATAAATCTCACGTCTCACATACTTCAATTCTATAAACCTCATTTATACACACACACTCACATCCCATCTCATGGACCACACTCCTCACGAGCATCCCGTAACTCTCCACACACACATTCTTAGCCATTACCTGGCTCTCCATGCACACTGTTTTGTCACTTACATATCTCATGGTTGCTTTCAGTGTTTTGGTTCTGAGTATTCCTGTGTCTCACCGATTGTACCATCCCAGTCACTGTATTCAGCACTTTCTGTGCACTGTTCATTGATACCTCTCCTTCCTCCTTAGGGGTCTCAGGGCTTTCTGTAATCTTGTCTTTTCCCATTTTTCCATGCAAAATCCTAGCTTCTATTTGACTCCCAGGTTTCCTCTCGATATAGTTTACCTTCTATTTTTAAATAACCTTTTTTCCGCCTTCCGTCAAATCTTTTTTCTATTCCTCCACCTATATTTTTTGTCAGTCTCTATTTGTGTTTTCTCCTCTCCACAGTGATCTCTTCCTGACACTTGTACGCATTCGGTCAAAGAAAAGGGCTGGGCTGCTGATCAGGACTCTCCCTCCTACCCAGGGCTATATAGCTGAAGGTGCATATGCATAGCTGTGTGCTTAAGGGATGGGTGTCCCCTGCAGGTTTAGGCCGCCTTGGTGACTCATTTTTACTTTTATACTGTGTAACATTTTCAAACTTCATTTAATCGTTCAGTGTCATAGGATGTGCTTCGCAGGTGCTTGGTTACGTGTGCATGTTCAACCTGTAAAATCAATGAGCATTGGGTGACTTATTACCATTCGCTCTGTAAATAGAGTATATGTGTGTCTAATGCTGTTTAACTATTTTAGTGTAAAGGGGGAATCTTTAGCCTCTAGCTATGCACAAGATAACGGGAAGCAAAATAATATAAAACGCACAAAAACTGCTTGTCAGAAAAACTGATTTATCACTCTGAACCATTGAAGATCCTGTTCCTTAAGCAATTACCCCATATGTTTTAAGGCTTAAATACTTAACTATAGGAGGCTTACGAGTGCAACTAAACCACAAAAATCCAGGCTTCTATAAACATGTGCACAGTGTTGGAAGTGTATCTACTATGCTTTCTTTAAAGTAGCATTACCCTTCAACTTTAAATCATGCTGTATTTTGGCACTTCTCCATTTATTAAACATGATGTGGCATGGTGTAAAATGAATGCTTTGTTCGTAAAACACTTTATTCTTTCATTTCTTTCTATATTTTTGTGGGCATTGGGCACATTACAACACAGCAAAACTGTGTGAAGGGACTTATTTCCAAGTGTTCCCTAAGGCAGGTAGACTACACTGTGACCAGGAGTCAGAGCTGTGCGGTTCTTCTCTCCTGATTACACAGGAGAGTGTGATCAGCAGCAAGGGGAACCTGCTAGGAATCTCTACAAACCACTTCAGCGATGAAGTCACTGGAAAGTGAATGCCTGAAGAGAATTTGGGGGTTCGTGCTTGCCCAAGATAACGAGAAAGAGACCAGGATGTTAATTGACAGCCTGATCATATGTGCACCAGCAAGGATTTGGCCCTGTTGATGCTTAAAGGACCAGGATGTGGTACTACATCCTCCAGCATCAACTGCCTGAATTTTGGGACAAAGTCGCAGAGTAAAGCCCTTCCTTTAAAACATGAAAACGAAGCAGAGAGCTCTGAATTTTAATTTGCTCTTTGTTGTTTTCCCCCCACTCACTTTTACCCATGCTCTTTCTTTCAATGTGCAGAAGTGCAGAAACACTTTTAGGTTAACAGAGCGGATAGCTGGGAGAAGTGGACCAAGAAAGAAGAGCAAGAAGAGAAGTTGAGGAAAGGGAGTCCGTGTACACAGGTCTACTATTCATATGTTAGTGTAAACAGTACATCCTATAACAATAACTGTAATTGTGATATATTTTAATTATATATTGGTACAAGTATAAAAAAAACCAGTTTTTGCTATTTATTTCCTCATAAATTCCAAGCTAAATAGTAAAAGTGACACAAACTGACTCATTTTCTTAAAAGCGCCCACCCAGCCCAGGGTAGGCACATATAGGAATGGGTGCCCCCTTCTAATTTGTGCCATACCATGTACATAATTGTAACTCAAAGGGTTAAACATACATTAAACAGATGATTATCAAAATGTAAAACTAACACTAAATAATGTGTTGTTAACTTGGAAAATGATTATCATAATTATATCTTAACTTCGCCTGCTTTCCTGAGGAGGTACAGTTCCTCCAAAATCCCTCGATGCCTCTTTTTCTCCCCCAATGTCACTTTTCCCTATTCTACAGCCCTGAAATATCTTGTATAAAATAATAACAGCAGAGAATGTGTTCAGAAATTCAATTATATAAATAAAATGTGTTTTACTTCTAAATTCCTTACTCAGCTACAAAAATAAGAACAAAGTCACATAACTCATGTAAAAAAAAAAAAATTTCCACCCCGTAGAATAAAAGTATCCATCTTTGGCTATTTGAAATGTTAGGAGTTATACAAATTTATACTATAATAAATATTACAGGGGCGTAACTAGACGCCTCAGGGCCCGGGTGCGAGAAAAAAACATGATTTTTACCCAACAATTTTTTTTCAACAAATTCAACAAATTCAATTTACATATTGAATCATATCTGTAAAAAAATCAAAGAAAAAGGGGCGCATGTTCAAAGGGCATAATCCAGGGGTGTCCAAGTTTTTTCTGCAGTGGGCCACTTCATCAGAATTGTATACGTGCGCGGGCCGCACTCATTTTTCACTGTGACAAAAAATATGTCCTTTAATAAAATATGCAGATTAAAATAAAGTAAAATGACACAAAACCTTTACTCTTCCTCTCACTGATTTCTGGGCCTTGAAAGTTTTGCGACTACAAATTCAGGATTCCCTAGATTTATTCTAGGGATGAACTAAAATGAAAATTCTGGACCAAAACATTCAGGGTTCACTTAGCCAAAACAGAAAATGACCCCCACCTTTAAAAATAATAATAAAAACTCACATGTTTAATAAAAGTAGGTAACACACAATTGGACAAAATTAGCAATATGACTTGGCATGATAGGAGTGTGATTGCTAACAGTAGTCACAGTCCCATCATGCCTAGGTTCCAGCACTTACACATCCATGCTATCACACACACACACACACACACTCATTTATTCATATAATCATTCATTCACAGATTCATTCCCTCAATCACACACACTCATTCAAACACCCTCCCCACCCCCTTACCTGCACTGCAGCTCCTCGATGCCGCTCACAGACTTCAGCAGGGGGCGCGGCCTCCCTCTGCCTTCTCTGCTAAAGCACAGAGGAAGTAGGATGTCACGTGAACTCCGCTTCCTCTGTGCAGTCCAGAAGACCCTCCCACAAGTAAGTAGCAGGGCTTGAGGTGCGGCTCGTGTAAGATCGGTTGCCCTGGCTGTCGATCTTACGCGGGCCGCACCTCGAGGTCAACCGCATGTTGAACGCCCCTGCCTTATTTAAAAAAAAAAAAAAGGAAAAAAGATTTCGGGCGGCCCCTTGGCTTGGGCCCCCCTGCCGCCGGGGCCCGGTCGCAGTCGCGACCCCGGTAGTTCCGCCACTGCAAGGACACCAATTAATTTGGCTGCCTATGCCCTTATTACGGATTACATCTAAAAAGGGTCAAATTAATTTCAAGAAATTCAAAAAATATTTTGCTTATAGAATAAAAATAATTTAGGTTTTTATATACAATGACACCATGCCATTAACACAATACATGATAATATTGTCCTGTATAACAATCACACACAACTGTTATTAGAACTAAAACTATGACATTGCATTAAATAATATTCGTGGCTCTTCATTGCCTTATTAAATGTGGTTTATTTAAACTAGGTTTAAAACTCTTATAGATCTGGCTCCTTTAAAACTTGTTTGACCTGATCTCATAGAGAGAGCGAAGAGACGCCTTATTCTGGTGAATAGTAGAATGTCAGGAATATCAGGATGTCCTAAATGTACTGCAGTCGTGATGCAGAAACATAGGGGAAGGTTTAAGAGAAATAACACTTACATAACCAAAACTGTATATATACTACAGTACTGCTATACGATAAGAAAACATTATCTGGATTTATCTTTTACTAAACCAACTGCTGTATCCAGCTTAATAAGGAAGATTAGCCTTCTTTTGAGTCTTGTCAAACTAACTGGGTAATTAAAATAATAGACCAGGGATGAGCAGTAGATATAACCTATTTAGATTTCAGTAAGGCGTTTGACATGGTTTCTTGTAGAAGACATAAATTGCAGTGTTTTCGTTTGGCTATTAACATAATTATATAGATAAGGCAATTGTTGAGCGATAGGAGACAGAAGGCTATAGTTAATGGTATATATTTAGAGGAGGGTCTTATTCTTAGTCGGGTACCCCTGGGATCAGCATTAGGACCCATCATTTTTAATAGCTTTATTAGCAATATTACAAAAAAAGATCTTAATAGTAAAGTATATATTTTGCAGGTGATACAAAGGTCTCCAACAGGGTAGACATTCCTGGTGGAACAAGCCAAATGGCAACTGAGTTACGTAGATTAGAAGAATGCTCAAAATGTGACAGAGGCAGTTTAATGTTGATAAATGTAAAAAAATGCACTTGCATATAACGTTGGTGGTGCTGTCCTATCAGTGACAACAGAAGAGACACATTTATTTAAATAAATGTATATGTCTATTTGCTTTTATTTCACATTTTCTGTTGGGGGGGAAAGGGGATTTTATAGCGGGGTACATGTAAGATCAGTCATTGATCCCTGCATCTAAGCAAGGATATGTTTTTTTTCGTAGACGCTAGCCATTTTAGCTCAACACAAAAGATCCACTAGCAGCATGCTGTCACTAACTTCATTCTTTGTTTTTGCATCATAGGTAGAAGGCAGACATATTGGACTTTAACGTTGCATTTTTTGTATAGTTACATTCTATGAAAAGGAATCATGGAGCGCAGGGCCGGCCCTACCATGGAGCAGAGTGGGGCAATTGCTCCAGGCGGCACTTGCCGCCCCAAGCCCTTTTTTTTTTTTTAAGCGGAAGAGAGAGGGGGCGCTGAGTGGTTTTCGCTTACCAAGTTGTCATCACCCGCTCGGCGCTACTCTCTCTCCTCTGTAAGCCCTCTAGCCCAGTCTCGGTGCCGGCTTGTAATGCTGAGCGCTGGAAGATGACGTCATTTCCGGCACTCAGCATTACAACCCGGCACTGAGACCGAGCAGGGAGACTCGCCGCAGGACTGCTGAAAGGTAAGTACAAAGGGGGGGATAGGGTAGATAATAGGGAGGGAGGGAGAGGAAGGGAGCATTATGCCTTGGGCCGGCCCTGATGGAGCGGGGAGCCTGATCTGCCTCCAGTTACCCTACGCTCAACCTAGGGCAGCACCCCCAGCCACCCCCTCCCCTGCCAGAATGATCACTGCATTAAAAGGTGTGCTGTGCCTTTAAGACAGGGAGCCCAGGATATGGCAGTGCCTCTTAATGCAGTCTATAGAGGCTGAGCTGGCACAGGCTGGTAAATGGGCTGGTTAGGGAAACCAGCCTCCCTAGGCCTAGCCTTACTCGGCCAAGGTCAGGTTACCTCACTGTGTGCCACCATGTATGAGATGTGGTCGTTTGCCAACCATGTTTTACACACCCGGTTGACACTGAACGGGTTAAACAAAGATTTTTGAGCAGTAGACCACCCCTTAAATTAAACATACAAAATACAATAAAACCTTTTATTTTAATAGCATTCACACTGAAAAATTCACAAGAAAAACCTTAATTCTAGCCGCTGGCAGCTTTTCACTTGCAGCGTCTGCAAATATACACAAGGTAATCCTTTTAACTTCAAAGAGGGAACAACAAGTTGCTCACGCCTCTGGCACAAAAGTGACTGCAATGTGCTGGTCTCAGTGATTTACTATTCTGTACTCTCCGGTGAACTTCAAGCAGTTCTGATGGATGATAAAGTTATTTTGGCAGGTAAGATAGAATTCTGGAACTTGGCACAAGGTGGAACTTTCTAGGCGGGAACCTGGATTAGGATAATCGGTGAAGCATACACCGACTCCCTCAGTTTTATTATTTACTCAATGTATTTCTCATCATTGGCTATCCATTCCAGAGTCACATTGGACAGCAGAGTGTAACTGACCTCACCCATTGCACTGAATGAGTTTAGGTTTTTAAGCACATTTACTTGAGTATTGGGTTATTGGGGCTTAGACAGAGCACAGTGGGATGGTTAGACCCTGATTTTACTTTTACATGGATTTTTTTTTAATTTAGAGGTCGACAGAATACAGGTCGAGGAAAGGCATGCACTTTAAATCTGCTTTTGATGGCCATTGTGTGCCCACTATGATCATTTCTATGCAACATGACCACAGAGGACTATGGCCTAGCAATAGGCAACATGCCTAATGTGTACTATCCAATCTTCAAAACACAATAACAGAAAGGGAATACACAAAACACATAACGGAAAGACAACAAATGAGCCAATGAGTAAACGCAATAAGCTGATACACCCCTATCAGTATCAGCATTATCCAGCTGATGCTTAGTTGGGTAGAAGTTACCAGGGCCCAATCGGTCTAGGGGATGTAATTTATTATCACAAACAAATTTATTTAATGTAGATACCCGTTGAATACAACTCCACTCATAGATGAAAACAAAAATTACATTAAAACCAGAAATAGATTTTTAACTCCATTAACAGAGAATCTAACTAAATTTCAAGGCAGAATAAATAGAACACCAGATGCTCAGCATAACCCTTATACGTGGTTCTTTGTACTACAACAAATTCAAACATAGTTTTTTATATCTCAGAAAGGAGAGTAAGTCCATCCAAGGCTCCTTTGTCTATAAAGCAGTAATGCATTCTCAAAAGTATCTGACATCATCAGAAATGTTTGAATTAGCAGATAGGGTTTGACAGTTCTATATTATCATTAGTTATGGATTTATAAAGCGCCATCATATCCTGAAGCACTGTACAATGGGTAAATGGTACATAACAAATAGTACATAACCATTTTTACTTTTAAAAGCAAAAGGTAAAGTGGAACTTGCTGGAACGAGCCTAAAATTCTACAACAGAATCACAATAAAAAACGAGTCCAGGATGAAAAAATGAAATGTTTAGAGAGGGTTGTGTGTGTTTGGGATGTTATAGAGAAAGTGGAGAATAGAAAATTGTAGAAGCATATCTTTATATTACATCTCCGTTTATTCGAAAAGGAAAATCACAGAGAACATATATAATGTATAATCACATCAAAAGGTGTGAACAAGGGCAATATTATATAGCAAGAGTACATGAATCCCTAAGTAGAACAGAACAGTCAATTCTCTGAAAGGAGAATCTCCTATGTTAAACATGTGTAAAAAGGAATCATCGGCTGTTATAATGGTAAACGGAGTAAGTACAACATAAGTTTGTTAAAGGATAAATTCCAGTGAAGCAATTCTCGTCAAGCGAAAAAAATAAGGAAAACAAATAAAAGAAACTGAAAAAGGAAAAAAAAAGAAAAGATGCCTTGCCGTCATGTATATAAGAGTGGAGGAGGAGTACCGTATTTGTTCGATTATAAGATGACCCTGATTATAAGACGACCCCCCAAAATCTGAATATTAATTTAGGAAAAAAGAAAAAGCCTGATTATAAGACGACCCTATAGGAAAAAAGTTTTACCAGTAAATGTTAATTCATGTAAACTATTTTTTTTCATTTCCTTTTTTTACCAAACTGCCCCCAGTTATGCACATCTGCCCCCAGGCTTGCCACTCTGCTCCCAGAAATGCCTTATACCCCCTATATGCCACTCTGCCTCCCTGATATGCCTTTTACCCCCTATATGCCACTCTGCTCCCTGATATGCCTTTTACCCTCCTATATGCCACTCTGCCCCATGTTATGCCTTTTAACCCCATATATGCCACTCTGCCTCCAGAAATGCCTTATACCCATATATGCCAGTCTGGCATACAGGGGTTAAAAGACATCATGGGACAGAGTGGCATATAGGGGGACACATACAGACCCAGAGACTAATATACCCACTTACATACCCAGACACTTACATACACTTACCTACCCATTCATTAACATACCCACTCTGACACTTACATACCCAGACACTAATATACTCACTCAGACACACTTCCAAACCAAGACACGCACTCAAGCAATTAAGGCACTTCACTCACTGCGATGCCTCAGCAGGCGCTTACTGCAGCTTCCACGAGATTAGGCAATGACGCTGTGTGACCCCGCTAGGTCCCGCCTCCTCCAGATAATTGAAGAGGTGAGTCTACCGGATCCACTTTGGGGCGGCACAGTGCCGCCGGGGTCCCGGTCTTTCTTCTGGAGCAATCCCCCCAACCGGCTCTGCTTCCCGGCAGTCGGCGGGCTATTCCAGCAGTGAGAAGGTACGCGCGTATGCAACCTCCGCTGCTGCCCGCACTTTCGCAGACGCTCGGTGATAGAAGCCTGGTGGAAGTGCCGGCAGCAGCTGAGGTTACCAGACAGGAGGATCCAGGTCCCCTGCAGGGGATCTGGATCTTAGTCTCATAGTCAGACCTCTATTTGAGGTCTGATTATAAGACGTCCTCGATTAGAAGACGAGGGGTAATTTACAGAGCATTTGCTCTGAAAAAAACCTTGTCTTATAATCGAGCAAATACGGTATATTAAACTTTGGTTAAGCAGAGAGGTAATACCACATAATCTTTAGAATCATCTTAGTACAAAGTTGAATGGATGAGGTGAACCTTAGCTATCTGGAGATCTTACAGAGTAGTGGGAGAAACACAGAGAGAAGTGCCAAGGAGTCTCGTAAAATCAGAGGAGGCAACAAAATCATTCCACCAAAACTATCTCCTATTGCGTTGGAACTCCAAAGAAGCACATCTTTAAACCAGATATTGTTTAAAATATTTTACCAACATTCAGCAGCAAAACACCATGAGAACAACAAATAAAACTGCATGTTTTAATTTTTAATGGTAGTCTTTGCAGGAGTCCTGCAATACCACTGAAATTGAACAAACTGACAAGCAGGAAAATACAGTTGTTTTATAGTTTAAAAGGGCAGCATTTATAAGAAAAATGGAAATACTGGAACATGAGGAAGAAAAAAATAGAAAATGATCACTTTACAAAATGTGCTGTAGAACACTGAGGGAAAAATGTATCAAACGTGGACAAACTGGATGGTCTGGTTGCTTCTTATCTTATGATCGTATTATGTTTTACGTTTTGATAAACATTCTTTTCCCATAAAGTCTGTCCAAACTAAATATTGCGCTTACCTGAATCTTGTTTATAACTTATTAACACAAAGGCCTGCCATATAATAGTTTTGCCAACGTTTAATATGTCAAGCCAGTTTGTCAAAAAAGCTCAGAGAAATAAACCGCAGGAGAATCGCTGCTTAAGTGCACATACATGTTCTGCGCCTGTCTGCTAATCACACTTCTAAACCACTGTGCGCTTGATAACATTAAATAAAATGTAAGTGCAGATTGATGCCACGGCTGGAGCTCATCACAGCCAATGTGGTGCAAACAGTAATGTGGATGTAGCTGTTGATGCTTGTGTCTGTTTTTGATGTGAAAATATCCTGCACATCCCACTGAATCACTTGGAAGAGACTGTATCCCATTGACTCCATGATTATTATTTGGTGTTTTGCCAGAGAGTTGGAGTCAAACACATATTTTTCACCACAGCAGACACCAGTTAAAGTGTAGATGGGTCATTGAATCAAACTAACCCAGTCCGGCCCTTAGGCATCTCTGTGCAATCCTTTTCGGTGTTGAAGCCTAGCACTTAAAACATGAAAGCCTATTAGGCAAGCCTATTGGGTGCCTGCAGCTAATAATTAAAAAAAAATAAAAAAAAATAAGTCAATACAATTTTGCAGTATTTTTCACCTTTTTTTCCATTTTAAAGAAAGGATGTCCCTTTAACCTGCAAGAGAGTAATCAGTTACAGCAATAGCCCCAAGCCGCAGTAACATATTAAAAGTAGTAAGAGCTCTTTGTTGCAAAATGTTTTGGTGCCTTAACAGCCACATGAGAGCCTGGCAGGACACCCTTACTTTCCATGTTAATAAACCACTCATGCTGAAACTCATGTGTCCTGCAGGGACTGCTGTTCTCTGAAACCGATGAATATGTACCATTAATACGTGCTAAAATAAGGCAACCTAGTTCATTGATGTTGTTTAATCTTTTCCTGTCCTTTGATCGTCCTGAGATGAATGGCAGATTTCCTACTTTACTCAGAGCTAATATTTATTTTCTATTGTGGATACTGGATACTCCTTTATATGGGGTGAGACATTTCCTGACAGTTCAAATAAAGTATGTATTCCCTAGGTGGGCAGAAATGGAATACAACAATTTTTTGCAGAAGAGTTTAAAAAAAAAATCTAGGAAATTAAATTCCTCCCTGAAAAGTAATGAATTTGAAAATATTTTTCTAGAGGCAAAAAAAGGGTCAGAGAACCAAGAGGCCTTACTTTTTGCCAGAATTAATTAAAAGTGATATCCCCACCCCATTTGTTTTACTATTATTTCCCTCCATTAAAATGGCAAGCCAAGAGGTTATGTAGAAATGTTATTCTGGTACAAATGTGGTCTTAAAGCAAGCAATGGAGTTGCCCAATCAGCACCAATGATTACATTGGTTGGTACAGGAGAACAACCTTTGTGTCACACCAGGTACAGGTGCCAGGGTCTGCAATTCAGAGCTGGTTGTCCCTAGACAGCCACGGTGGCCCCCCAAAGGCTGAGCCTCATGGTTCAAGATGGTTGCCAGGACTTACCTGCAGAGTGGAATTACCTGATGGGCAAAACACGGCACAGGAACGCAGAGAGGCGGTAACAACTGGAGCAGGGCCTCCAGGCAGAACAGCAGGGCTCAGGAGAATTGTCAAGACGGGCCGAAGACTGGTACACAGTTCTGGAAGGCAGTGCAGAAGGGCAAGGCAGAATCTTAGTCAAGGCAGGCCAAGGTGGGGTACACCGGAGCAGTACAAAGGCATAAAGAACAAAAGTCAAGGCAGATGTCTGGCACACGGTTCAGAATCCAATGGCGATGGTACAAACATGTAGTCAAGGCAAGGAACTGGAAACTGGTGCATGACTAAGGACGAGAGAATAACACCCAGAGACTAAAGACAGCTCTTGCATGGGCAAGTGTTGCCTTTCCTTGTGCTAATTTTCCTTTCCTTATTTGTGCTAAGAAACTACATGGCGATGGAGGTCACCCATGACTTCCACAGGAGAAGAGGATTCCCCGCCACTCATCTGCAGCACTGTGTAGCAAGGTACTAACAGTCTTGCTGTGCATTGGGTAATGGCAGCAACATCAGGATCCTGCCCCTGAGGTACCCACTGCCGGTACTCTGGCAAGTGGGACCGGAGCAGTGGAGACATGGTGGCTGGCGTGACCAGAATCCCTTCTACTGATACATTTAACACCTTTAGGTGCCAACCACATATGAGATACACGGCAAAGTGAGGCAATGATCTCAATCACGTAGAGTGTACTGGCATCCATGCCCCCTAATGATCAAAAAAACAAAAGGTAAACATTCTAAAATAGTTTTGCTTGTGCAAAAATGAAAGCAATATATTGAATATATCAGAATGTAAAATTTAAGAGTTTCATGCCGTCATGAATTTTAATTTGCAGTTATCACGATTCCCCCACATTCTGTGGCTTATTACACTCCAACCAAAGACATCAAAACAGAAATCACTTCTACTGTACACATAAAAGTAGCACAACGTAAGTATTTTCATAAGAGCTTTATTGCATCAAGTAAAGATTAAATAGATCATATGTTAAACATTATTAATTTAGTTGTTGAAAAAACATCTCCACCAATGTCATATATTGCACATTGGTTTACATCTCTGCATACAGTTTGCATTTATTTCTTCATATTTATTAAGTGTTTAAAAGATAAATACACCAAACTAGACAAATCATCGTAGAGGAAATTTGCCAAAGCATCACTACAGTGCCAGAGGAAGTAAGCTATGGGTCAAAATGGCTTAAAACAAGTTCTACAATAATTTATAATAAATATTTCCCAGAATTATCTTCTGAAGCTACAGTGCACATAGTAAGGTACCAGTTTACAATTCATTTACAAGGTACAATAACAATAAAATATATTTTTCTGTGCATTATTGCAGATTACACTGAAGCCTTTAAAATGATGATCAAGTAATTACTACATCTACTGGCACGGGCTGTGTATATTACTTTGTACATTGTGAATTCCAGGAAATTTTAGATCATCTTCTTCATTCTCCTTCAAGAGGAATTACTGTGCAAATTGCTTTAAGGGATTTAGAGGATGCCATGATGGGTACTCTCTACCATATATCAGAGGCTGTAAGTATACTCAACCCAGGGACTAGGCATCCTGCATACGTGAGCATATACACTGATGGCCAACCAATGGTCAACAGTCACTGGTTTTATGATATTTTGTTGGTAAAAACATTTTTTTTGTTCTCTCCAATTCATAAGGAGAAAAAATACACACATCTATAACCAAGCAACACATTGGTTTCACAAATAACAGCAAAATGTAAATATTTTTTAACAATATAAAAAACAAAATACTAATTTAGTCGCAGAAGTCCAAGATATAAACTATAAAAAATTTCCCTGATTGTTTGGCTGGTGATATTATCATCACTGCTGGATCTAATGCACTGAAGTACCTTCTGAAAATTACATACACACTTAAAGAACTATTTAAAAAATCTGTCAATGGTCTTTGTGGAACTGGTTGGTTTGGATTTTTTAGATACTGGATTCTGGTCAGTCACACTTGGCCTGCAAACAAAAAAAAAAGAAAGATGTATGGGTTAACTCATGCAGTTTTTCCAGCTAATGAAGGAAGCAGGAGACCAAACATCTCACCACCTGATGGACGGAAGGAAGGCGTATGCTGAGCCTACATGTACATGATTTCCTAAGAATTTAGGGAAAAATTGTGTATTATATACAGATGCTTCAAAGAGTACTTTAATATGCATTCTACCCTAGTAGGGCTGTCAGGGACCATTAACTGTTCCTTGAGTATACCACCTTGCTCAAAATAGTGTTTTCTTTAGCAATGTTCTTACAATAATATCCCCTGTACTATCTCCTATTCTACAAGCAGAAATAAAGCCATCATTTGCTATGCATTCGGATCGGTTTTCTAAATTAAATCTCACGGCTATTCATTCCACATCTTACCTTTTCCTCCGTAAGGTGGTATTACTTTGATTCCCTTTTCCCATAACGCCTAGAGTGTAAAAATATATAAAAAAAAGATATTGGTAATACAAAACGGATGCTTGAAGTATAATTATCGTAGCAAAGGAAGGAATAATTATGAGTCTTAAAAATAAAGACAAGTGGGAATAATAAGAATAATGATATATTAACATCGTATGGATTTGAAAGAATTATAGTGGATTTGTCACTTTAAAATAATTAATAAGAAGCCCACCTTATGTGAATATACCCTTAATGCCTTGTTCTAGACATCTAAGTTCTCCTGTTTTGTTCTTATTGCTCCACTCGCTCCTCTCTGTAACAGCTGGGGGGTGTAATGTTGGCTTCACAGACCCTGGCTATATCTCCAAAGTAGATCGTTATGAAGGTAATGCTATAGTAAAGATGATGATAATAACCCTTCTCATCCATTATAACTCCCGATAGCATATTTACCAACTTCAAAATGTCACATTCTATAACTGGGCTCTGTGCATGCTAAGATGTAGGGAGTCTGGATAAGTAGGACTTTTACTGGTCGTCAGGTTATTGACAGCTTTGCTATGGCTTGCAGGTTTTCCTCTTTAATCAGAGCAATAATAATTAGGAACCACTCTACTTCACAAAAGCTTTGTGGTGAATATACAATGAAAAATTTCCTGCCTTGAAGTTCTCCTTCTCCAACTCGCTCTTAGAAGGGGTGCCTCAGCCAACCACAATCAGCATTCAACTACATGGGGGATATCGTAATAGGAAAGAATAATCATGTAGATCCCGAGATAAGGAAATTAAGAGGTAGTATACACGTTAGGTGGGTTTCTAATCTATAAATCCAGAAACATCATTCACAGATTTACTCCATGGGTTTCTTAGTCTTATTGTCATTTTAATGTAAGATCTGGGGAAAGTGACAGCTACACATTAAGCATAGCTCTCTTTTACAAATGAGGAAACGCATCGCAATGGTTAAATCCCCAAATATCCAAGTTAGCAATTCAGAAACATGTGGGAATATGGTGTTTGTGTAAGTATGGAGTTTGGCACATCTCATATATTATATTTCCTGGAAGATCAGGATTGATCACACCAACAAGTCATTAGGCAGGAGTCCTGCACACAGCACTCAAAATCAAAACAACAGTTCTTTAGAAAATACCATTATCCAGACATCACAATTTGTGTATTTCCTAAAGCATAAACATTTCTTACAATTTTCTATGTGGATTTGTTATTCATTGGCTTTATGATGCATGAGAAAAACTACATAGCTAAAATAATCCTATTGCGCTGAACACACCCCGGCGGTCTGAATCCATTAAGCCGCTCAGGCCGGCGACTGGCATTTCTGCCACATAAGGAAGTTACAACCACTAAGTAATCATTGCTACCTAAAATGGCTAATAACCACTTTAAAACGCTTAATAATTACTTTAAACATAAATGAGCTAAAAAGTAAGCATTAAGTAAAAAAGGCAATAAATATGGCCATATTTAAAAAAAACCCCACTATAAACAAAACCACCCCCTTACTCTACATTCAGTAATCAGTTGTAAGCTAGCCGGCATTGGCATCATTGCCCATAAAATTCACTGTTAAAGGGAAACTCGCATTATTTTTTATTTTATTTTTTATTACTAGTAGCCGATACAAATGTTTTTTTTTTGTTTTGTTTTTTTATTAGCCTAATCAACTAGGCAAACCCCCGACTTCTTATCATACTGCCTGTGGGAAGGAAGAGAATGGCTCAGCCAGATGAAAGCTTTGACTAAAAAAGTCTGCGGAGGAACAGACTGGATTAAAATTGCTATAAAAGAATCTACTCAGAAGTCACCCAAAATGCCACGACTGATGGTGATGGCAGAGTCCAGGTCTGCAGATGAAGGAAGTTTATTGGAACAAAATGAGAATAAACCAGGTTTTATCAATGCCAACTGACATGTACATAAAGCACTGGGTTTTATGCTCAAGGAGAATATTTTTTTCCTTGGGAGTTCCTCTGAGAATACATAAAACACAGACATTTTACATTTTTGGAAATGCATAAATAAACGGGATCTCCACGGGGTCTGAAATGCGAGTCTGTAAAAGGTACGCAGGAGGAAGTGAGCATCAGAAAGTACGCAAAAGGGCTTTTGTTCAATTAATGTCTTATGAGCATTCTTGGGCAGTTTCTAAATAAGCTGACCCTGACACTGTATAAACTCATAAAGATTCTACTTAGTGACCAAGTGGCTCTAGTTGGGGAACTCGTGGTAATACTGACTAATTTTAAAAATACACCAAATTGCATTTAAGCAGGGATAGCAACTATAACATACTGGCAGCAAAAGCACCAATTGGGAGTATTGCACAAATGCAATTTAATGCAAATTAAACTTAAACACATGTAGGGCTGCAACTAAAGATTATTTTAATAATCGATTAGTTGGCCGATTATTTTTTCGATTAATCGGATAAAAAAAAACCAATATGCAAACTTTTCGTTTATTTAAAATTTAATGAACTGGATGTTTTTATCAAACTAGTTTTAATACCTAAACCACTCACTTTGCCCCGGCACTTAGCACCCTCCACCCAACACTTTGCACCCAGCACTTTGCACCCTGCACCCAGTCTCCCACTCTGCCCTGCACCCACACTCCCACTCTGCCCTCCACCCCCACTCACACCCTGCCCTGCACCCAGTCTCCCACTCTGCTCTGCACCGTCTCCCACTCTGCTCTGCACCCTGCCCTGCACCCAGTCTCCCACTCTGCCCTGCACCCACACTCCCACTCTGCCCTCCACCCCCACTCACACCCTGCCCTGCACCCAGTCTCCCACTCTGCTCTGCACCGTCTCCCACTCTGCTCTGCACCCTGCCCTGCACCCAGTCTACCACTCTGCCCTGAACCCAGTCTCCCACTCTGCCCTGAACCCACACTCTGCCCTGCACCCACACTCACACTCACACTCTGCCCTGCATCCCCACTCACACCCAGCCCTGCACCCAGTCTCCCACTCTTACACTCTCACACATAGAGAATCACTTACCTCAGCTATGGACTCGTTCCACTTCCAATCTCCAAGAAGTCGAAAACTTTATTCGAACGGCAGACCAACATTGAAGCGCGTCACGTAGCTCAAAGAAGGCGGAGACTGCAGCGCGCGTAGCAGAATCCGGGAAACGCTCGCGGAGGAGGTAAAACAAGCCGAGTTCTCAAACAACTAATCGATCACTCGATTAATCGATAACAGAAATAGTTGTCGACGATTTCCGTTATCGATTATTATCGATTTTATTGATTCGTTGTTTCAGCCCTAAACACATGTATTATATTATCAATCACTCATAGTTTGGTTGTGTGAGATGTGACTATATTAATTTTTTTCAGCAATTAGTATGGCAAGGACACACAAGGAATCGGCAGATGTCATACAAACCATTGTTAGGGCTAAATTAACAAATTGTTCTACCTTACTCACCATCAGGGAGGTTTGGTCGTTATGACTTCATGAAACCCACTGAATCATCATACTTGTTATGAAGGGGGACACCACAAACCCCAAAAGCCTTATGGTGAGCACAGTTGTGATGATGAAGAATTGCCTATCCCTGACGCATTACAGCCAAGCTACCTGCTGCTAGACTAGGCAGCTACACATCCGAAGTGTTGTACTTTCACAAAGGTACGGGCATGCTGGGGAAAGAGGAGACAGAGTATGGAGTGCAAAAGGAACAGAAAGAGATCGACTGGCATTCTTTACCGGGACAAAATAGACTTGTGTTGTGCACAGGAAAGTGGACACATGGGACAGAAGGGGTCCAAATGGACAAGAGCACGGGGAAAGGAACAGTTCCAAGACTTGACTAACTGTAATACTTATTTTTTTTAATGTATCTGCTCTTAATACTGTCAAGAAACCCTCGAAAAGAAAGCCTTGCCCAAGTGCATGAATACATAGTCGCAAATCACTAAACACTGGAAACATCCATTAACATTTTACAAGGTTCCAATTAAACACAGCAAAGAACTCTTGGCCGGTTTACATCTTTTTTCCATTGGATGCTGTATGTCCTAGGCAGACCGCCCAAGGAATGTAATTAGGGTCAACAAGAATTACATGATAAAGCTCAGAGGATCTGTACCTTTATATTTTATTGTTCTCTGAATTATAAAATGTAGAATCTTACATGCTTTGCTCTGCGTGTTCAGTTCCTTCAAAATAGACCATATTTATCAAGTAAAAACTGGTGCCGTTCTGGGGCAAACCAGCTAACGTTTGCAGTGATATTTGCTTTAAATTTAGTTTTGTCCCCAGTTTTCCCCCTCCTGCCCTGCAAAAGTTTGAAAACATGCATTTCATAAAGAGATTTAAAGGGACCTTACTGGGTATATGCTTAAACACAGTTGTATGTAATCTATAGTTTATAGCTATGGGAAATTAACATTTAAAGGGACACTGCCAATCGTATGCACTTTAATGATGTCCTCCTACCTTTTGTTTCTGTAAATCAAAATGTTTATGCTATGCGTTATTTGTTATGTCCTGTTTACTCATTGTACAGTGATATAATTGAACGGTCCCTTTAAATTTATGTTAAATTTATGTTCCCCATTCTGCAGAATATGCATTTGCCCTTTTTTCTGGTTCCCCCAGCTATCCGGCCCCGCAGGATATGTATTTGGCTAAACATAACTCCTGACATGTGGTATACCTACCACCAATCGCTGCAGCGCCTATGTGCAAAAGTGTCTCCATTCAGTTGTATAAAACGTGCTTTCCAGCCACTGATTGGCTGCTTAATGCAGCCAATCTGTGATGCGAGTCGTTATGCACAAAAGACCAAAAAATAAGTATTTTCTTTGGTAGGGCTGTCTGAGACAATAAACAGTTAATTCAATGGAAATAATTATAAACACAAAAATAATAATTGCAGAATGCTGTCATAAGGTTTACATTTTGTGGGAAAAAAATACATTTTATAGAAGCAGCTATGCTTCTTATTACCTGCTTGCTTTGTGGGTACGATTCCCCTTTAAGGTGCTTTAGGAAACACAAAGATCTAAGCATGTTATTTAATCACCAATGCTCCCTGACCGTTCTCCAGATGAAATACTTTCTTGTTCATTTTGTGGAGAGATTTAATCAGAGAACCTTGAAGAACGCCTGGGGCAGCTCTCATCATTACAGTGTTATGGGTTTGGATGCATCCATCCAATATCAAAACGTTCACAGCTTGACTATTACTGCAGGTTATTTTTTTCCTCCTTGGATTGAAACTAGATGCCTGTCGCTGCTTCTTTGCATAGGAATGAAACCTCTTATAAATATCAAACCGCTGTCAAGATGTTATGATCAATCCCAGAAAATCTGACAAAAGCAGCTCTCGGGTCAGCTTTATCCTTTTCTGGTCAATATATAGAAAACACGGTAATGAGACACCAGATTCTGTTGGCATGGGTGGACATTCACAATGTGATTACCTGTTTTCATCTCACATTAAAAGTCTAACCTGGATATAGGGCACTGTAAGAGAAGCAAAGAAATACGCAATAGCATATGTAGGGGATTTAGAGGAACAGCTAGGCTGATCTTTTTACCCGTCAAGGCGCTTGAAGGAAGGACGCTTCAATGAACTGAAAACAGTCTCCAATGCAGCACCTTATTCAGGCTGCAAAGGCTTAAGTGCAAATGGTGGGGCTTATTCACTAAAGGAAGAGTTAACGGATGACTTTGCAGGACAGCTGTGTTTCATTCTTTCACTTCACAATGCATTGCAAAGTGCCAATCACGGTGTGTTTCTGCTGCAGGAAGAATTTGACTGGCCCTGTATAATGTATAGTTAAATCATTCATACACTGAGTTTTGAATTATACAGCTATACCCTTTATGCTGGAGAAACTTGCTAGTGTTGATCCTTCATAATGAATATAGAAGTAACGAAACGTTAAAAACAAAACTATACCCTTAGTGAATAAACCCCTTTGTATTCTAACCACGTAAAATTACTGTGTCCTACCAAGCCTCCTGCTTTTGCTTCTCTCCCATTCAAGAAAGAAAGAAAGAAAATTGAGACAAAGGTGATCTTTTTGATGTCTCAAAGGCTTAAAAAATGAGGGAAGCTGTGAGTCAACCAGCTGATAACTGATAATACATAGATTAAGAGAATACTGATGTCTATTTTTAAATGACATTAAAGCAACCAATTCCTACTTTAAAGCACCTGTCTAGTAGGCTAACCGGTCTGGTAGGCTCATGTGCAGATAGCATGGACAGCAGGCCTACTCACAAGAGCCAAATGCTTTGGGAAAGCACAATCCACAAGCTCCTGTTACCTTGTAACATGTTGGACCTTTAAATATGGTGTATAATACTTAAAATGTCTCCTGTTTAAGGAGTGTCCATGTAGTACATACAAGAAACACGAGTATCACACTTTATTACTATATTAGTATTCAATTTAGTCTATATAAACACACACTCTTTAAAAGAGCTAGGAAATGTGAACATTCACATATAGCGCACTGGGCAATGCATCGCATGTAACCATATCTGGAAAAGGTATGCGTTATAATTTGGGACAATTTTAAAAAAAAAGTGTCCTTTTGTCAGATTGTCCCAGTTGGTATAATGTGTTTTCTATCTTCTTGTTATTACCGTGTTTCCCCGATAGTAAGACACCCCCGATAGTAAGACGTATCGGGAGTTTCAGAGGGGTCAGCTAATATAAGCCGTACCCCGAAAGTAAGACATATGTCTTACTTTCGGGGAAACACGGGGGATTTGCCTACGGCCTACGGCCGCATTAACGCAGGGCATAAGGGGCGCCTGCCCCTTAGGCCCGCCGCACCTGCGACCGGGTCCGCCACTCTAAGGGGCCGGGAAGTCCCCACCAAGGCCGGCCTTACGTGTCTGCGGCCGCACAGGATTTAAATTAAAACATCGGGGTTTTTTTTTTAACTTTATTTAACATCCTCCATGTTAAATAAAGTTAAAAAAAACTTTATTTAACATGGAGGATGTTAAATAAAGTTTTTTTAACTTTATTTAACATGGAGGATGTTAAATAAAGTTGAAAAAAACCCCCGATGTTTTTATTTAAACCCTGTGCGGCCGCAGACCCCTAAGGCCGGCCCCTTAGAGCAGGGCCGACCTTTGGGGTGTGCGACCGCACAGGGCGCCACACTCCAGGGGGTGCCAACCTGCGGCACCCGGCACCCCTCCAGAGACGGACAGTAATGTCCGCCGCTGGAGGAGCAGGCTCGCAAGGGAGCGGTATCGGAGGTCTTTAACAGACCTCCGGCTCCCTTGAGTGATTTTAAGCCGGGTTCAACCCGGCTTAAAATCACTCAAGGGAGCCGGAGGTCTGTTAATGACCTCCGATACCGCTCCCTTGTGATCTGCGCGGCAACAGCTGTTGTGCGCCGGGGTTTCTTGTCAGATCCCGGCGCACAACACTGAAGCCGCGCCCACCGCTGTCCGTGCCCTCTGACCCGGAAGGAGACAAGAACTGGCGAAGAGGAGGAAAAGAAGCTGAAAGAAGAAAGGAAAGGTAGGAAAGCATTAAATTCGAAAATTTTTTCCCAATATAAGACATACCCCGAAAGTAAGACATAGTGGGGCTTTTAGGGATAAAAAGAAAGTAAGACGCTGTCTTACTTTCGGGGAAACACGGTATATTGTTTATTAAAACAATCCTGATTTAATGTGAATATTGCTGGGTGGCTGGATACCAATGGGATGGTGTCATGAGACTGTCACATAATCAGACACGAAAGCCCAAAAAGCAAAAAGAAAGCTTATTTCGAGACGTGAAATCTGTCCTCTGCACATCGACACTTCCTAGCAGGCATCTGTTTTTAATAACCTTTTAAACAACCTGAGCTGTTGCAGAACGTATTCACATTTGAATACATTACAATAACTACATCCAGGCATATGTATGTATCTTTACGGCTACACAGCTTTTCTTTAGTGTAAAGATCCATAGTATTTGGGAAAGTGACAAATCCACTTTTAATAAGATTCTGGTAGGTATTGATACTCACTGGTATGTTGATGATTTGAGATGGTAGGATCTATTCTCACACCAGTTTCCACTGTGAGCTCTTCTAGAATGCCTTTATTAAGACACACATCCACGTGTCTGTTAAACGCCGCCAGGTCTGTTGTATTTTGCTTTGAATTACACACCGGGCAGATGAGTATTGTTGTTTCCATGGAAACAGATGCTGTTAGGCATATACTATCACCTTGCTGATTATTTTCTGGTGGAATCTCAGATGAAACATGCTCATGGGCTATCTGGTAGCCACTCTGTGTATCTTCCATACTCAAGGCACAATGGTTATGGTCCATCTGTTCAAATCCAATCTTCAGATCCTGTTCACAGCCAATCTTACTGCCATTTCTTTCTTCAAATGGTTTTGGAGCCACAATTTTGTTTATTAGATTCTTTGTATGGACATCACTACTTCCAATGTATTTAACACAGTCTTCGTCATCATTATTTTTACTATCACTTACCCCTTTCCTTGAAACCTCAACATTTTCACCTTCATTGAGTGTTTCATTGGACAGGGGTGTCTTACTTAAACACTTGTCAATGTGCTCATTAAACCCTTCAAGATCCCAACTACTTTGTTTTATAAAGCAAATTGGGCATTTAAGATCTGCCTTTTGACTCTTCGTTTGTAAAACAGATCCTTCGCTTTCCGTCTCAGAACAGACCGGTTTCTTTTTCTCCTCTGCGTTGGGGACCCCTGGCTCTGGTGCGGGGGGCTCCTGCATTTTGAGTTGCCTGGCTGCCCGTTTCTGATTAAAGAAGCTTTCTCTTGGTGGATTTTGGCTCACCATTACCAGATCTGCTTTGTTTGGTGGTTTTACACAATTGCTGCCTGCGGCTTTACCCGGGCACAGGAAGCTAGTGATACTTTTCTGATTCTTCTTCTTCTCGTCTTCTGACAGAAATCCTGAAACTCTTACACCTATAACCAAAAATGATTAAAATGTTATTGCGGAAATATAATCACAAAGTAACACTGGCTTTGCCATAAAGTTGAAATAAGAAATGGGAATGATCAAAAGCTCATCACTAATATGTAGGTTTCTCTACCTACATGAATCTACAGAAGAGGGTTTGAGACAGGTGGCCCAGGAAAGCACATGTCCTTCAGTAATACAATTGACTACAAGAAAAACAATGTGTTTCAAAAGCATCAACTATCTGGTGCATGTAATTGGAATTAAAGTTCCAAATATTTAATAATATTGAAACATCCATTTAAACCGGGCCTTTATAATGATGTCTGGGCCCTGGGCAATCTCCTGTTGAGTGTTTGCGCAATGTTTACAGGTCAGTTGACCAATTGTAATATTGGCTGTAGTAAACTGAATGCATGCATTTCCATTAGTAAAATATTCTGGCAGTAAACATGGGTATTTGAAGCAATCTTGAGGGCTCGACAAGATCAATAATATATTTGTTGTAGGAGTTGAGTTTGTATAGGGAGAGGAAATTAGTGCTTTATCCCATCATTTTTACTGCCGAATGTAACACAGAGATAAATATAATCAGCCAAGTCGAAGCATTTCTCCACTTACATTTCTCCAATACAGTATGAGAAATAATAAAAGCATCACATTTTTGAAGGTCTCAATCAGTCGTGCATTTTAAAGCAGCCTAGTGATTATGATACTATGTGGCCACCCTGTTTCACAGGTATAAATTATGTGCCATGGGGGCCATGTAGAGCCTCCCAATCGCTTCAAGCTGCATAGCTAAGTCACAGAGCATCTAGAACGCTTACTGGGCTACTGGCTGGGACTGGACACAGGTATGCTCAGGACACCAGGAGCCCAATCTAATCACTTTTATTTGAGATAACAATTTCAATGCTTTTTATATGCTTTAAATCTCGCATCACTTTTCTGGCCTGGTCTTCTGTTTTGCTGATTCAATGAGATTTGTTGCCCTGATTTCATGCATGGCTCAATTGGGTCTAAAATTTAGAGTTTCACAGGGTCCTAGGTGTCATTAGCGCCTTCAGTTTTTGTTTGGGGGATATGGGGTAAAAAGCAGATAAAGATCTGTGCCATCATAGAAACAGAGCTGCCATCTACTAAACCACAAAGATGTAGGATCTGGCAGCCACCTTATACAGGAGATGTATTTATGATCAGTCTCCTGCCAATGTTTTGTCCTGTTAATTACTTAAAAAGAAACATAATTAGTGAACACACACCATGTGGTGGTGGTGGGGGGGTAAAAAGGCACTTTGATTATTGTCTTCTAGGATTAAGTGAAATAGTTTACTGATATTTATTGGATTATATAGCACCTTCATATTCTGCGGAGCTGCAAAAAGCTTGACTATGATGTAGTCCCTTTTGTGTCTTCAGGTAAAACATATTAATATTCATCTAGTTTTTGTTCTTAAAACAAACACAATGAATTACCCATAAGCCTAAGGCGTAATGGTTCAGGTGCAGCCAAACCGATCTCTGCCTTAAGAATTTCTTTAGCAACAGAAAATATTTCTTCTTCTGTGGAAACTCCAGATGTTACTGTGGACGCTCGAGTCTTTACCTCAAAGTTCACATTTTTCAGCTTTAGTGTTACAGTCTTTCCCTAAAAAAAAAGTAAAAGAAAAGTTCTGCGCTGTGAAATTGAATACTATCGAGGAATCTGTGTGTAGGTTTTGGCTGCCAGACAAGACAATATAATCCTGACATGTTGTTAATATGCGTCCCACCCAGTGACTGAATTCATTATTTAAAAGGAAATACCCTAGAATTCAACCCAGAATTCTAAAACGATTCAGGAGATCTGTCCACTAATAGGCACAGTACCAGGGACTCAGGAAAGGACTGTGGACACAAAAGTACTTAGAACAATCAAAACAGGAAAAGAAACGGGGGGAAAAAATCCTAAAATTATTTTTCCTGGTTCTACATCTGGACATGATCATGCAATGGCACTTATATAATACAAATAAAGATCTCTGTTTTGTTATGCTTTGGGTTATATGAACTATTTCATGTCCTCCAGACTCCAGTGATTATCTGTTATCAAAATACAAGTGTTAGATTAATCACTGTCTAGATCAGTGGTGTCCCACCATGTTCTGAAGGTCCGCAATGTAAGGACTCCATGTATAATGTGTAGTTAATTATAGGCAAAAATGTGACCACTAAAACATAACTGAAATCAATCCTTAAAATGGCCATTGAGATATATCCTTAGGGCTTAGTGCTTTTGTTTAGAATCCATATTATTGATTTTTCTTTATTCCCCCTACCTTACAATCCCTTTCATGGTACCAGAGTACATTTGGGGTAGGGTATTTTTACATTTTATTTTTTATATTTTATTTTTATTTCTCTATGGCCACACAAAATATTTGTTTGATTTAGAGTTTTCTTGTGTTTACTCACTTTGTATTTTGTTAAATGATAAAAAATAAACTGTTATCGCATCTATTTTTGAAAGCATTTTTACTTTACAGCATTTTTTTCACACCTGCCTAAAACTTTCATCACTGTAGTACATATTTATATTTCAAATGTAAGGACATGGTAAAGGATGTATCACCTTCAGCACAAATATAATTGTTATCTACTTAGTACTTTTTTTGTTTTCCTTTTTATTATAACTGTATTTAATTCAGTTTCAAGAAATATTGTTTACTTCAGTAAACTGATCTGTGCTACTCCCTCATTTGTAACAGTGCCATAATTTATATCAACTACATATGCTTCACACCCCACCAAGCTTCACTTTTACTTGTTAATCATACTGTGTGGTCTTGGCCTCCAATAGTTCTGAGACACAAACCTTTAGGTCCTCTTTGCAAAGGTCCTGTGCGAGATCCTTGCAAAGCTCCTGGCATAATTCAAGCTGTTCTTCTGGGGCACTCAACTCACTGAAGGTCCTGAAAGTGTAAGCCACGATAAACGTACATTCCTCAGAAAATGCAACATTTAAGGGGACTCATACGAAAGACTTTGCACCCAAATAAGTACAACCCAGTCGGTGCTGTCAGAATTGGAGACAGAAAACATTAGGCAGGAGAGGACATTTTAGTGCTACCACAACCATGAAGAAGTTGAAACCACAACTCCCCAGCCAACCCCACCTTAGTGAGTAAACCCCAGGGTATATATTTCACTGGGTAATATGATGTTTTTTCGCTATGAAGTGTGGAGGTGGGTACAGTTTGACATACCTTTCTGTGCTCATGCTTTTTCTTTCTCCATCCCTGGAATGATAAGAAAAAAAGAGAAACAGTGTTGCAACACTTCTCAGTGCACAGTACTCATTTTACAGAGGAGAGTTCAACTTCTTTACAGTAAGGACAATAAAGGTACGGAATTCACTGCCAAGGGAAGTGGCGTTATCAAATACATTAGGTGCCCTCAAAAGGGGTCTGGATATTATTTTAGAAAAGCATGACATACAGGGCTATAAATAGAACAACATTTATTTTAGAGCTTCTTGATCCAAAAAATAGTCTGGGCTCTGGTATTCCAATGGAACATGATTAGTTTAGCCTAGAGACCAAGAGGTCAAAGCTTTCTTGGATAACAAGGTGGGATACAACTGTGATAGATTACTTCACAGCTGTAAAACCCTAACAGATGTCCCATTCATTAAAGGGACACCTAACTCACATTCTTATTTTGAGAGAACATAATTTACAGCGATATAATGAAAAGGAATGATTACTTACCTTTCTATATGTGTAGCTCCAAGGCCCATAGAAATATTCAGAAAATTGTGCCAGGAGGTCTCAGAAAAGAGGAGTGACAGCAGCGCCCTCTGCTGATAGAGGTCAGTGCATGTTGTAATTCCCAGAGCTTTTAACATTTTCTCCGTCACCTTCCCAACTCCAGGGACCTACAACAAGTTACAGACCTGTCACACCCAGCAGCAATCATCATGCCTCGTGAGAGATTCTGCTGTGTTGTGGGACCCCTAAAGGGACAGTAATGCCCCTTGTTTTCAGGGGTCACTAATGCAATCAGAATCCCTGCTTTTATGACGAAGCACAAAGAAATAGGAAATTTTGAGGACCATAGACGCAGTGGTCGGCCAAGGAAATTTAGGTCAGCAGATGTAAGACGCATCACGCTTACACTCCTTCACATTCGGAAGATGTCCAGAAGTGGCATCAGCTCAGCATTGGCTGAAAATTATTAATGCTGTAAATGACTATTGCAGCTGGAAATGGCTGATTTTAACGGAACTTCTTCACAGGCCTACAAAGGCTCCTTATTACGCTCCTCACTCCATGAACAGTGACCCTAAACTTTGGAGACTCTAACAACATGTGTATGTGTGAGATAGAAAAAGGAGCATGTATGTATATATATATTTCAGATTCATTTTAGAGCGGAAAGGCAGGTACTGTTGATTTGATAGGGAAGCATGTGTGTCTCCTACCTTCCTAATTGGCAAATCTTTAATGAAGTCCATTACAGCCTGCCGGTCGTGTGGAATAATATACTGCCCGTTTGGTTTATTCTTGTCGCTACAAACTTTTGCCAACATCATATTTGGAGCAATGCCTGCATACAAAATCAACGAAAACATGTAATGAGATTCAGATACACTTTTCATGGGCTTGGTGTCTAATTATAATTGACTTATCGGTTCAGAGTTAGTTCCAGGAAGAATTTCAGAGGCATTAATCAGAGTCGATAAATGGATGAAATAAATTTTGGGACTCATGAAACCTCCACTTCATGTATCACCTAGTGGTAGCAAGTGCTGGCAGTGGGAAACATAATATATTAACACGGGACGCAACCACAACACCTTAGCTTTGAAAGACACCGGGGTTTATTAGACTACTTGTAGTTTTGTCTTCATTTGAAGGAGTTACTGCAAATCCACCATCCATCTAGTACTATCAAGACCAACTAAGACAATACAAGAGATCATACATAGGATCACATGCATTTCTTGCATTACGAGATTGGTGTTTTGGGATTAAAAATACCCCAAATAATTGCTTGGTTTTCACATTCTAAACAAAAGCAAACAGGTGGAAAAGTATTTTCCCCAAAATACTTTGTATTTAAGAGTGTATTGCTTTGTGTAAAATCAGTTTTATCTCATCCCTCGTTACCGTTACATTAAAGTAAGGTTACTTTCACGCAATAAATAAATACAAAATTTTGACAGCTCAGTCATATCTTCGTAAAATTACAAATATTTTTTTTTTTTTTAAAGAATTTATCTGATAGGCATGGTATTTTTTTTGTCTAGGTTTTGTCTAGACTGGAATTATTAGGAAGATGATGAACGATATACCTGCGCTCGCAGTCAACGTGGTCTTTTGTTCGATTCGGAAGCGAATTTCTTTCACAGCTTCCTCAGCCGTCAAGCCAAAGACAACTATGTTTTCCAACCTGGATTCTCCATTTGCTCCGTTTTTGTCCTGAGCACACAGGGCAATGTTTTGGTCTACAAATAAGGGAGGACTGTCGTCAAAAAGCACAGGAGACGTGCACTGCTCTTGTTCAGCAACATCACAAGGTAATGGGTCAGGTTCAGCACCTATAATCAATGTATAGAAACAGACCTAGTAAGACAAATCGTACAAACACAAAAAAAGGGTTAATGAATCCACTACGGACCATATTCACATTCCTTTCCTAAAGTATGTACCCATTGTACAGCGCTATGGAATTTGATGGCGCTATATAAAACAATAAATAATAATAATAATAATGTAAACCTGGGGTACCTGATCATTATGACCGTATGACTATTTTACTTTTTATACGACTACATACCTCGCCTTTATTATACAGCACCCTGTACTTCTGCAAGCTGTACAAATAAACTACACATTAATACGTATATAGTTATATTATATGTATTATACTTATTATTAAGTCTATATTAACATAGTACATGTTTTGGGCCACAGTTAAAAACAATAAATGACAGTATCATACTTACAGCGCCATTAAACTTTAAAAAATAACTGGCGTCTTTTGAAGATACATGTGTGTTTACCCGTGATAAAAAAAAAATGATTGACTACCATTCTTTAACTCCTGAGTTTTGAATTCACAATCCGTTTCAAGTTTTTAAAAGAATGCAAAAATTACATTTTCAAATTTCTTTTACCTTGAAGAGCTCCTTCTTCCGCAGCACTGCTCGTTCTAATGATATATTTTCTTTTCTCATCAGGCCAGCTTAGTCTTTCTTCTAAATGGTCAGTAATATCCAAATAAGCTTCATCCAGACTCAGAGGTAGAAAATTAGGATCATACTCGGCTAGGATTCCTCTAACCTGAAAATTTTTTAACAATAAAGTGTGGTCAAAGTCTCTGGAGAGATACATTCTAAACAAAAGAAAGCAGAAGCTACATCGTTTGAATGACATTTCATACAAATAATTATTAATTTAAAAAAAACAAAACATTAAAAATAAATATACCCATCGTGATTTTACCAAAGTTAATTTTTTTTTTATTTTTTTTTTAGCAAGAGTGGCTTTAGCCACCCGACGATCCATTGCGGCAGTCTGGAACACCCAGATTATCCCGACCCCAACGGTAGTCAAGGCTAGAATCTCTGAAGTAGTAGAAATGTACCGGCTCACAGCCTTAGGTCATGACATCAAAATCTTTTCCCAACATTTGGGGCATATGGTTATTTGTCTCCTCCACAGGGCTACTACCCTGTTGCTAACCTTTTGACTTTTGCTTGATTTTACCTTCATGGAAATGTTTATACTGTACTGCATTTAATTTTCCTCTGGCACAACCACTCTACTACAATACAATTGTATTTAATTACTCATATTGTATGTTTTTACAAAGTAAAATAAATAAGTTAAGAAAATTAAGTAAAATAGTAGTAGTAGTGAAATTACAGACTTTTGCAATGCAGAGAAGTATGTGATGCTTTGTAAGGACACAAGCTGTGATAAAAATGTTGAATTTTAGGACCTCCCTACCTATGAGGCGATTATAAAGTCAGCCTTTTCACCTTCCAGTGTTTCTACGCACATTAAAATCATTTAACTGCCTAGTCCGCTTGTCTAGAAACCATTTTTGGTTAGTCTCATCTCTTAGGCTAAGCTCTGCATACTCTCAGCTTCCTTATGTAAGGCAAGCATACATGAGAGCTTCCATATTATGAGGACCATTTTTTTGTAGTGAAGATTCTCCTTTTCTAGCATTTATTCATTGGGTTGGGTTCTAATGTTTGTTACTCAGATGTGTGATTTATGCAGTGATGTACTAAATTGCATAAATTAAGAAAATACAGGGACACAATACTGTGAGAATCTGTAAACTCAGTTGGCCATTTGCAAACTTTTAATGCCAGGACTCAGTAGTGATATCAAAGCATGAACACGCAACCACCATCTACACTGGATTCATGGCAGTTTGGCAGCCACATAAAAAAAACCACAACTTCATTTGGGAAAGATGATGAAGTACTCCACCCCGGATGTCCTTGTTACACTCATTGGCCATGTATGATGGTACCCCACTTCTACCTCGACATGGAAGTGGTACATATTTTTAAAATTTTGAGAAAAGCTTAATTCTGGGAATCTACTGTTTGACCAAATAATTCTTATTTATTTATCAGGTTCTACAATTTTACATCAGAACATCACACATAAGTTTCCAAACGTTGTAAAGTGCCATTCATAAGGTTGGACAATGTCACACGTACCTCAGAACTTACAGCACGGTACTTGTCATAGTTACAAGGAACAATGATGAGATCAGGACAGAGTTTCTTGGCAATAAAGCCTGGCATAGCTGCTCGTACCCCAAACCTTCGTGCAGCATAGTTTGATGTGGACTAAACAGAAACAAGATAATTAATTTTAATTATAATACACAAAGCTGTGAAAATATTGAGAGAGAAAAAGTGTTGGTCCTACCAGCATGCTCATTGAACCCACAGCCATTGGTTTGTCCTTCAGTTCCGGATTGTCTCGCATTTCTACTGCTGCATAAAACGCATCCATATCAATATGAACTATTACGCATCTTAAATCCCGTTTCTTTTCAAGGTCCAAAGCCAGTCTGTCCACCTGTCCCAATCAGAAAAATGGCCATCATGTTTTTAGAACCCAGTAAAGATCTGATGTATGTACATGCTTTATGCATTGAACAACCTCCGTAAACTGTTACCAAATACAAACAATTTCAATTCCCCAAAAAACACAGCTTGAAGCAATGTTCTTCTATACAGGATCAGCCTCCAAATGACCTTGCATTTACGGGGATCTTTCTTTCTGGTCTCAGCTTGACATATGCCCCTTGTGTGGGTCTCTTATGATCTTTCTCGTTTACCTACCTGTTGGTGGACCTTTGCTTTCCACTACTGTCCTGGAATTGTAGGGTTTTGACAATTTGTTATATTTTCCTGATTATAGGCCACACCGCTATATTTTTGTGCTAATGGAAAGAAAATGTAATTAAAAAAAATAAAAATACTTACATTACTAGAAGGTTCACGTTCTCTCCCGCTCTCTCAATGTATCCCTTCTTCTTCTCTTGCATCTTCTTGTCCTTCTGTCTTCAGTCTTGGTCGACTTGTCACAGTGTCTTCAATTAAGCCACCCAGCGCACTGCTGCAAAAGGGCGTAACTTTCTCTGCAAATCTGTCAGCAGTATTCTGGCTTCTTTGAGTATAGTCAAAGGGACAGCCTCTCCCCTTTCCTCCAATCGTGGGAGCAGTTGTGCCCAGAAACATCGCCCGTTTGTGGAAGTGCGCCGGGTGGCTTGACAGAAGAAACACGGACAAGCGGATAAAGACTGAAGATGCAAGAGAGGAAGAAGAGCTGCAGGAAAGGAGACAGAGGCACAGATGTGGTCAGCAGATAAGATAGAGAGACTTTAAGAATATCTAAACCCCGATTACTTTAAAATAAATCGAGGCAATATGGTATTTTACAGGTAAAAAATGCATATTAAAATACTAAATATTCGTTGGTGAGGCTGTTTGGAGCAGTAGACTTTAATATTGTGTTGCTTTGCTTGACACTAAACAACTAGTTAGATTTGCCTGTTTACAAAGAATGTGCCTTTTACAAAGAATTTTCTATCTTTTCACGTATACATGCCTAGCAGGATGGCTGAAACAGCCTAGAAATATCCCAAACAGAATACAGCATTAAACTGGTAGTGAAGATTATATACATTCAAGGTCGGACATATGACTATCTCATGTTTAAAACTAATAAGGCTCGTGACACAAGCATGATCAAAGCAGATGACCAGTTTTAACAAGTGCTTCAGAAATACAGGCTCAGATTGGCAACGGGAGGTTCATGCGAATATTTGCTTTCCATGAAAACACTTCCCGTGTTTCAAAATATGTCTAACTATATCACTCAAACATAGAAAGGACTAAAAATACTCAAACCTACATAGCTAATCAATAGTGAAAAAAAGAACAGAACTGTAAATTAGAATCTGTGTGGTGTTAATAGATTTCAATCCACTTGAAACTGGTATTTTATTGTGATTTTTTATACCTATACTAACTTTATCAGGAAGATACAATGCAACATTTTGTGTTCTATGTTTAGCATATGTTAAAATGTATTGAAGGATAAATAACAATTTGAAGGAGGGCTGGAGAGATTGTACACAAGTTGTAGACTTATTTTCCATAAAGACATCAGTTATAACATCAGGACATCATGGCGTAAAACAAAAACATGCATAAGTTGCATAGTACCGACGTACATTCGGGCTCCTCAAACTTAATAACATTATATGCACTGGGGTAACTACAGGGGTCCCAGCTGCGACCGGGCTTGTGCCTCTAGGGGGCCCGGTGAGACCCACGCGACCCCCTTCTTCCTGTCTCCTCGTACCGGTTCAAAGTAGTTTAGAAAGGGCCCTTCTGACCGGGAACGCACCGATCCAGGTCGGAGGGGCCCTTTTTAAACTATTTTTAACTGGTATAGGGAGACAGGGAGCGTATCGTGTGTGTGAGCAGCCGGATAGCAAGCTGCAGAGGAGCAGTGAGCAGGGGCGGGAGGTGGGATATATGTATTTCTGTATATTTATTTGTGTACTTGTGTGTGTCTGAGCATGCATGTGTGCAATTTTTCACACCAGGGTCCCGTGGTTTCCAGTTCCACCCCTGATTATACGTGTTCTTCAGCATTGGAGGGAGGGCCTGCTCAAATGAGCTTACATCCCCCCACTTCAGTTTAGAGAAAATTCTATGTTATCGATGACGTCATCTTTCCGCAACAACATTTTATGCATACAATGTTAATAGACTAAAATGAATATATACTTGTTTATTGTCAGCTAAACATTCAATCATCGGCAAGAGCCACAGGCGTAATTGCAGCAAGAAAGATTAGATAAAAATGTCCTGTTTCATTTCTAGCTTCATCTGACACAAAATGATGGACTTAGTTTAGGAAAACACATCACTGCGTTTGGACAATACTACAAACCAAATCTAGCACGTCTTAGCCAGTGGTACATATATTACCTTGTATGAATGTGAAAGAATTGTTTAAAGGTTTGAAAATGATACGATGCCCTGAGATTTCTAATTCAACAGTGATCTAGATCCCCTGTGGTGTGGTACATAAGGTATATATCATGGTGATGGAATGACTGAAATATACAGATCATTGACAAATGTTTGTTATTAAAGAAACAGCCGGTTTTCCCAGCCTTATAATGAAATCATAATGCTTTTGATGTGCCGGTCACGAGAATGTATATTGTGTTTGCTACTCATGTGGAACACAAGTGATCGAAGGACAGCAAAGGACCATAGAATGGTCCCACTCTTAAAAATTGCTGTTACATTCTACGTGTTGGGTGTTTTATAAATATAAATCTTGACGAGCCAGCAAGCTGATCTAATATTGGCTGGTTAGCATACTGGTAGAAAACCTGATACCCGCTGACCAATTAGAATAATGACAAGAAGTGACACTTTTATACATTTATTTTCTTTTTTTTTTTTTATTAAGCTTTCTGGGCTTTCTGGATGAAAAGTACCATCACGCTTGACTAGAAAATTGACTGATGGGAGTTGTAGCCCACAAAAAGAGGGTGTACCAGCAGTGCAAAATGTGTGCTATACTTGGTCACATGGGTATTTTCTACGTTCATTTAGCCTGGTTACTGAATACTGTCAGATATATGGGGCTACATGTGGAATCTACATCTATGCACAACCGCATCTAATGGAAAAACAAATAGTAAGGGGGGGTTCAAGTTTTTTACTGTTTGGTTTGGATCATTGGGGGAGACAATAAAAAAAACAATAATATATGTTTTTTGGTTTGTGTTTTTACCCTATACCACGGACCTAAACTAGGTATCTTTCCTGGAAAAAAAATGTTTCTTTATTTTTGTGTAAACTGTTTCTAAGGTCATCATCTATACCAAAAAAACCCAGCCTCTCATTGGTAAGAAGGTATCACAACCCCCAACAATCAAAGACTTAACAACACACCTGGAAGGTGTCCTTACATTTTAACAAAATATGAGAAACGGGCTAAAAAATCCAACAAACTAAAGACAACATAGGTAAAAAAAAAATTAAAAAAAATTGGCAGTAACATTTGTCATCCAAATCAGAATTCGCAGTCAAGGTCATGTGCTCTTAGTTTTCATAGGCTAAATACAGTAAATGTTTATTGACCAGTTATTGACACACATTGCATGTTTAAACTAATCCAGAACTGGATTTGAAAAGTGCATGTAATGATTTCTTTAAATAACTTCAGTGCCATGCATCAATACGGAAACTGGAAGATCAAAGAGATCAATGGGGGGAAAAACAATAAAGATGTGTAAGATGTGTACAAATTATGCAGAATGCCACATACGGTATATCTGTACTAATGTAACATTTTCAATAAATCACTCAGCTACTCCTGAGCTAGTAATTGTACTCGAATGGCAACATTAGCTAGGGCTTCTGGGGTTTATGTATGTATGTATGTATGTATATTAGTGAAATGCGCGTCCCTTCATGTATTACTAGTAGTGTTAGTAAGTATGATGCAGGGTCAGCCACGTCTTGTCACGGGAGCAACATGCTGGGGTTCGCCCATTATAAAGTACAGTAAAGTTGTTAAGTTGAACTCTCCACACATTCTCACTTCAGTGAATACAGCGCTCGATGTTCAAGGTACAATACCTGGATCTGAGCTTTTTTTAACTGTTGGCTGGTCAGTTGAGCTTTTTGCTGCATCAGTTTCTCAATCCGCTGATTTACTTGCTGGTCTCTTTTGAGTTCATTGTCGTAAAATCTTGAGCCCTGTAATATAATATAGGCAGTGCATGGCCTTAATTACCAGAGCATTTTTTCCCCAGAAACCATCACTTTTCTTCAAAAGGCATCTGCGGCTGTTTACATTTTTTAACCCTAAAATAGACACTGGAAATAATTTGAAACTACACAGAAAGTGCCCTATATTAAAACCCAGAACTTCAAGTACAAGCAGGTGGCTTTTCTGCAGAACTGTGAATAGAGGTCTTGTCATCTGGATTTGGGTCGGGGATTCTGCACTGTTCCATTCCAACTACTGGTTTCTTTTTCCAATACTTTATACTCAATTGACACAACCACTTTTTAAAAAAAATACATGATAAGTGCAAGTTCTGAAAATAATTTAAATACAATATGTGTTGTATAACTAATTGGAGCACTGTCCTAACCCAGTCCCAAGTACCAAGGCAGCTCAGCTAGGGTGACGACGTTGTTAATTTTTTCCATATAACATATACATTTCACATGTTCCTGACTAGCACATGCAAACTGCAGCCCTGAAAGGTGTCAGAGGTATTAAGTAACAGAAAGGAACTAAATGCTCAGTAATACCGGTACATCCCACATATTAAGGAGTAGTACTTTACATGCTGCTCATATGCTGTATGTGTATCTTTGGCATGGAGAGCAGATGAGCCCAATATGATTACATTGGCCATTTTTGTTTTTCAAGGAACGCTCTGTCCGTGATGGCACCAGGAAATGTCATATGATAGTCCTTGTATGACTAAGTGCCCTAAAGGTTAAACTCTAACATGCATTTTCCTTTGCACAAGAGGACACTTTACAGTCAACTTTCACATTAAAAAACCTTAACAGTATTAAGACTGTATTATGACAAAAAAACTATATTTTTTTCTTTATCAATCTGTGGACCAGATCAATAATATATTTCCTAAGTCACAAGACATGGTACTAATTCTAGCCCAGGGATTTACTCACCTTGGTCGCATCCATTATAATCTTATTTATTTTTTCTTTGTCCAGACCTTCCATGCCAGCTTTGTTGTCATTGAGACCCATCCGGAATTGAAACCCATCATTGTTAGGAGCAATTTCTTTTTCTTCTGTGTTATCCATTTTGCAGATTTTGAAACAGTAGGATCCAGGCCTGTAATCAAAAGGTGATGCATATATTAAACAGCCTTCCCTTTTTTCACGGAAGACACTTGTTATCTCAGCTTAAAATACACGTGAAGCATTTTTGAAGTTCTGTACATTGCAACCGCAAAAGTAGGTCACAGCGTTAACAAAATGATACTCAAGGAATTTTATACACCGAGTATGCAAATGTGTTTTGTAATAACTGAATATGCAGCAAGAGAAGTGGTAAGGATTGAGGGACACAAAAACTGGAGAGGAAAACGAAAGGCAAGACCATAGAACAACTAGAAGAAGAATGATCTACTCAAAGATTAGTGCGGAAAGGAAGAGACAGAGGTAATGTTCCACCTGTTTGGTTTCGAAGCAGCCATGTAAGTAAGTGGATGAGGCAGTCAGACCAGATATGGAAATCAGAAGACAATTCAGCCAGTAACAGGTAACAGGTACTGAGTCAGGAGATACTGACAACATGTTTACACTTGTTCTTTGTTCTACAATAAGAGAAGTTATCTCTCCATATCATTAAGCCAGTAGTATGTTCTACCACCATGTAGAAAAAGGAATGAGATTAAAATTGATGGAATAGACGCACACCTGCCACGCAATGTTCTCCTCAACCTGGTTTGCATAAAAGTAAAGCCTTTAAAAAAAAAACATTGTACTTGTACGAAAGACATTTTAATATCACAGAACAAATATCCAATTCTTAGAGGAATAAACACACGTACAAAAAACAAAAAAATGCTTTACCTGTAACAACCACAAATGTCATGGGAGCCTTAGTCCAAGCAAGAATGGCAAAAAGTAGTTACATCCATGGAGATTTACATCTGTCTGGCATAATGTCTCATATGAAACGAGGATTGTGAAGCCAGATCCTTGGGCACTGGAAAGAAAGACATACTTAGAACTTGTCACAATGCGTTTTTTACAATAATAAATGTAAAGCAAGTATGACCCAGGGTTTCTGTCTGGCTGCATTGTTCCACTATTCCTACCATGAACTGTTTTTTTGTGATAAGTTGATGGCCCATTCTAATGTTTAGACCTCTTGATTGGTCAGTGAGTTTCTACAGCAAGATGGACTTGAAAAACACATTGCCAAATAATCAGTAATCTCTCCAACCCCATTGGAGCAAGGGCAATCTGGCCTTAGCAAGTATCAGGTAAGGTCAGGAAATAAATAGAGAGTTTTGCTACACATCACCCGTCCTAAGGCAAAATAAGTGAAAATGGTTGCTCTTGGTCACTTGATGGAAGATGCTTATATTGGGCTTGGGCAGTGTTTCCCATAGTTTTGTACTAAAGTTTATATTTTGCTGAAACATTGCAAGGACCAAAAGACCACAAGACCACTGGTTAAAATGCTCAAGATAGCCAAAAAACTACAATCATGCAGCCAAAGACACATTAACCATAATACAGTCTAGAGAGTTTTCTAGGGTACACAGCAAGTGTATGACCATGCCATAGACCTCTGCAAGTATTAAAAGGGCCATGCTTACTCACTGTGAACCTGTAGTACTGAGATTTACTTGTAAGGGTGCAGGCAACAGGTTTATATTCCTTGCCGAGGAAGTATCTAAGTTCTACCAGCGATTGGTGAACTACATACAATACACAGTACTTTCCTTGACAGCCAAAAATTGGCAATGACTTAGCTAAGCTGAAACTGTTTGTACAAAAGGCAACTCTTGACTTGTTATAAAAAAACGCAACAAATTACATGCATATCATATACAGGACTTAGCTTACTTTAGCAAGGTATCTCAGTTGGTTAGGTAATGCAGAGTCTACTGTTAAGCCTACAGAGGGCTACTAAATTATCAACCAAGTGAAGCTGTAGCTTTATCAAAGCCAATGTGGAGATTTGAGGGCCTTTGTGCTCTCATGGGTTTATTGCATTTAATCTAATCTTGTTCTGCCCAAGTGGAATTTGGTAGTCTGGCCACTCTGCATAGTAAATATAACTAAGGACTTACATTGAGAGTTATTTCCTTCTAAAATCAATGTTGCAATCATTGATTTAGAGACTGAGGAGCCTCTGGTATTCCCATTCTATAGGTTCTGTTAACTGTTGTAAGAAACACCCTTATTGCAGGCGATATGGACCCTGGCACTTTAAGGACAGTGGTCCATAGATCACAGGCATGTGGCTGCCTGCTGAACATGTGTCCATGGCATGAGGCAAAAGGTGAGGTACATGAGGGGTCCGTGGTTCTCAAATGTTAATTGATAGATATTATACACCCTTATGCAGCTGGGAAGATAAGGGGTGAGGGGGCACAAACAGGCTCTACGCTCCCAACGGGATTAGACTGTCCCTTTAACCATGTACTATACAGGTCCCACACAGTCATTCTAGCACGAGAATCTCACTGGAGTTGAACATTCATAATACACAAAAAACAAAATACTGTCTGCGCTTCTCACCCTAATAAAGTTGGCAACAAATATATAAACATAATATAAATGAGAGGTTTTGGTTATATGAATTGGCCAAAGCATAATTAAGCTCACCCGCCACGTCATGTAATACACAGTTGAAATGTTTAACTCACTTTTTAACTCTGGGTAGTAAACATACCCATATTCTATATTTAATATAAACTTGTCCTTTGTTTCCATGCTTAACCAAGGAACTGACAAACCCCAGGTCATCATGGCAACAAACATCACTTCCTGGTGTCTAGGGTTTTGCAGGACATACTCCGAGAATAGTCTAAGACTAACCTCTTTATGTCTAGGATTTCAAGGAGGAGACAGGGTTGAACTGGGTCACGTAACGTTGTATGACCCCGCAGGAGTAGCACAGTAGCTTGCGCCGTGTACGGCTGAGGCTTCACAGGGTAGGTGAGTCGCATGTGTGTCGAGGTAGGTTAGAGAATGTGTGTGTGTGTGTCTGGGTAAGTGGGTTTGAGCTTTCTTTGTTCAACTTTATTTCAATAAACACTGGACTGATTTTTCTTCAAATATTTAATGTATGAATTTATTCACAGATTTGATATCTGTCATTAACCAATATGTATTAACTTATCAGCTTAAATGGAATAATGCTTTCACTGATTTATCAACTTTATTAAATGAATCGTTTATATTTATTTGCAAATTATTTAATTTATTGATCAATACAATATTAAAAAAATATTTATTATTACATATAATTTGTTAGATAACTGGGACATATTTTTGATTATAATATATTAACCTGAAGCTTTTACCTGAGAAGGGAGAGGGGAGATACCACTGAAACTTAAAACATATAAAAACGGTCCAAGAGGGGATAATTTTGAAAGTAAAAAAAACGATTGGGAGAAAAAAAAAAAAACTGGCTCCTATATCCAAAACAAATTTGCAGATTTGTCAACACCTGGTTTAACCTGTTTTATAAGAATGGGGAAAAAAAAAAAATCACAATAACATTGGGTATTGCACCATCATAGGCCAATTATTTCTAATACATTTTGGTTTCACAGTTTGTTTGCAAATAAAAGAGAATTTTCCGTATTAGTGCCAGACCAAAATAAAACTGTACATTTCTTTTCTCTCTTCTTCTAAGCCAGACACTTCAAAGCAAAAGAAGACTCTTAAAGATACTTCAAAGAAGAGATGAAGGCTAAACAGGATACATAAAACAAGCAGGAATATGAATATAATGTTTAAAAGAGGGTACAATCAAACAGTGATTACTACATCCATTGAAACAAAAGAAAAGAAATATGTCCTTATCTCCATGCCTAAGCCTAGGGCAAATTGAAGGCTTAAGATCAGTGGATACAAAAAACACAACATTCAACAAATTAGTTCTATCAAGTCTACCTTACATTAAACCCTTAAGGACCGGGCTTACCGTATTTGCTCGATTATAAGATGACCCTGATTATAAGACGACCCACAAATCTGAATATTAATTTAGGAAAAAAAAGAAAAAGCCTGAATATAAGACGACCCTATAGGAAAAAAGTTTTACCAGTAAATGTTAATTCATATAAACTATTTTTGTTAATAAAAGCTATGATTGAGAAAAATATTTTGGTTTTATTTCCTTCTATTTTCCAACCTGCCCCCCCAGTTATGCACATCTGCGCCAGAAATGCCTTATGCCCCCTATATGCCACTGTGCCCCATGATATGCCTTTTAACCCTATATGCCACTGTGCCCCATGATATGCCTTTTGACCCCCTATGTGCCACTCTGCCTCCAGAAATGCCTTATACCCCTATATGTCACTGGCATTAAGGGGGTTAAAAGGCATATTATGGGGCAGAGTGGCATTAAGGGAGGTTTAAGGCATTTCAGGAGGCAGAGTGGCATATAGAGAGTTAAAAAGGCATTTCTGGAGGCAGGGTGGCATTAAGGGGGTTAAAAAGGCATTTCATAGAACACTGCCTCCAGAAATGCCTTATGCCCCCCATTTAACACTCCCCCACCCCCCAAACTTACCGGTGCTTCTGACTCCCCTGTCATGCAGCTGTGGCAGCGTGTAGAAGGAGGTGTGGCTAGCAGCGGGGGTTGTCTGCTTCCATCTGATCTCTGACAGCCGGGGAAGGTCTGCGCGATGGACACACCTCCTTCCGGCTGCAGCGTAAGTTGTCTACGCGAATCGCGTAGACATCTACACACTGCGCCGGCTACACACCGGGGGCTCAGAAGCACCGGTAAGTGGGGCGGGGGAGACAGGAGGATCCAGGTCCCCTGCAGCTGCGGGGGATCTGGATTTTAGTCGTCTCATAGTCAGACCTATTTGAGGTCTGATTATAAGACGACCCCGATTATAAGACGAGGGGTATTTTTCAGAGCATATCATCTTATTTACTATAAAAAAAAATAAAAAATAAAACATGGTGAAAATTTGAAAAAAAAAACCCCAGCTTTTATGACTTTTATTTGAAAAATCTTTTACTCACCCACAAAAGCAAGTAAAAAAACTAGCTAAAAAATCCTACTATTTGTCCTGAGTATTGAAATACCCGATGTTTTTATGTTTTGTTTTTTTGTAAGTTATAAGGCAATAAGTACAAGTAGCTTTTTATGATTTCCAAACCTTTTTTCCAAATCTGGTTAGTCTGCCTCCATCTCCTCTTTGGAACATCTTTGAAGTCGGTTAACTCAATTAATCCCCATCAAACCATATATTTTTGAAAGCTAGACACCCCAGGGTATTTCAAATGCTGGTATTTTAACCCTTTCCATGCACTAATTATACAACCACAGTTTGTCAAACTTTGTACCACACAAATTGTACTTTAGTTATAAATATATAGGTCCTGGTATGTGTCACTGTCAAACAACACCCCAATATGCGTTCAGGAACATCTCCCGAGTACAGCGATACCCCACATGCATGGGTTTGTCAGATTGTTTGGCTGGTAAAAGGCTATAAAAGAACAAAAAAAAAAAAAAAAACAGTAAGCAAAAAGGTGCTGCTGCTATGGGATCAATCCCTTAGGACTGATCTACAGCAAAGGAGGGGTTAATGGCACCTAAAAAAAATTATAAAATAAAAGTATTAAAAAAATGCAATATCACTGCTTTAGAACAAGATCTGTCTCTCTCCCTCACTAAAAGCAAGAGATGAAGGGAGGCCCTTTAAATAAGGGTTATCATGTATATCTCAATATCTTTTTTAATGGAATTTGAGTTCCATACTTCCTACCTCTGCAGGGTTCTTGTACCAAAAACACAAAAATACAATTCAATCTGGTTGTCCTTTCAAAGGGAAATATGTAGATGCACTGCAGGGAGACAAGTTTTTGAAGCAGAATTATATGTCAGAAAAATTGAGACATGCTTCATCCTCCAGACATTGTGTGCATTTTATAAGCAGACTGTTACAGGAGCACAGATCCACTATAACCAGGCAGGTACTACTGTCAAAAGAATATATATATATATATATATATATATATATTTATTTATTCATTCATTTTTCGGTACTGAGCACATACATTTGTTCTCTGCATTACATTGGATCTGCATGTATGATGCAGAGATGAAAATGCTTTCTCAGTACATTCCTGGAATAAAGTAATATTCCATTCTCTGGTAAACTCCAAATACATAAGGCTTTATTTACTAAAGCAGAAGTTGGAAGTGAGTCCATCTGTAATCATGCTAAAGAAACAGGCTCTAGGTCAGAATACGTACGTATGCCCGCAAGTATTCCAACTTTTTGCCACCTCTGGTCAATTATGATTGATGGTGCTGGGAGTCGTAGTTCACAAAAGCACCTCAGTCCATTTTTTGCCTGAAAAAAAACAAACATTCTTAAATAAATTCTTGTGCCTTTTGGTGTTTTTATTTTTTATGGTGAGAGCCGTTTTTAGAGTAGGGATTGCCTGTGACACAAGAATCACTGATCCCTGCCTTTCAGCAAGTTTGTTTCTTGCCAGCTGATCTCACAATAGATCATCTGGCAGCATGTTAACACTTCTACTTTTATCATGGTAGCAAGCAGCCATATAAGACTACCAGCTCCATGGACCAATCTCCAGCATTGTCTCTACTATAAGAGAAAAATACACAAGAGAAAAAGTACATGAATACATAGACATTAATATGTATGTTGCGCTGTAACAGCGTCCACTCTTCTTGAAAGCCTTTTCACAATATTTTGGAGCATTCCTGTGGGAATTTTCCAGTAGAGCATTTGTGAGGTCAGGCACTGATGTTGGACTGTGCAGGCCAGTCAAGTTCTTCCACACCAATGTCTTTTTGGACCTTGCCTTGTGCACTGGGGCACAGTAATGCTGGAATAGAAAAAGGCTTTCCCCAAACTGTTTCTGCAAAATTGGAAGCATAGCATTGTCCAAAATGTCTGGGTATGCTGAAGGGAACAACTCTTGTGGAAAAACTTCCCAGAAGAGTGGAAGCTGTTATAGCTGCAAAAGGGGACAACTACCCATTAATGCAATGCCATAAAAGTCCCTGTTGGTGTAATGGACAGGTGTCCCAATACTTTTGTCCATATAGTGTATATACACACACACATATATATATATATATATATATATATATATATATACATATATATACACCGTATTTGCTCGATTATAAGACGAGGTTTTTTTCAGAGCAAATGCTCTGAAAAATACCCCTCGTCTTCTAATCGGGGTCGTCTTCTAATCAGACCTCAAATAGAGTCTGATTAGGAGACTAAGATCCAGATCCCCCGCACCGCTGCAGGGGACCTGGATCCTCCTGTCTCACCCCCCCCCCCCATCATACACACTTACCGGTGCTTCCTGCTGTATTGCCGGGGCAGCGGGTTGACGTCTACGCGATCCGCGTAGACAACGTCCGCTGCAGCCGGAAGGAGGTGTGGCTAGCAGCGGGGGTTGTCTGCGTCCGTCGCGTAGACCTTCCCCGACTGTCAGAGATCTCTGATCTCTGACAGCCGGGGAAAGTATACGCGACGGACGCATACAAACCCCCGCTGCCAACTCCACCTCCTTCCGGCTGCAGCAGAAGGCGACGTCAACCCGCTGCCCCGGCTGGAAGCACCGGTAAGAGAGGGCTGAGAGGGGAGAGAGGGGAGAGAGGAGAGAGGAGAGGGGAGGGGGGGGGAGAGAGTGTGTGTGTGTGTGTGTTAGTTAAATGGGGGCATAGGGCATTTCTGGAGTGGCGTTAAGGGGGCATTTAATAGAGCACTCTGCCTCCTGAAATGCCTTATACCTCCCTATATGCCACTCTGCCCCATAATATGCCTTTTAACCCCCTAAATGCCAGAGTGGCATATAGGGGTATAAGGCATTTCTGGAGGCAGAGTGCTCTATACAATGCCTTTTAACTCCCTTAATGCCACTCTGCCTCCTGAAATGCCTTATACCTCCCTATATGCCACTCTGCCCCATAATATGCATTTTAACCCCCTAAATGCCAGAATGGGATATAGGGGTATAAGGCATTTCTGGAGGCAGAGTGGCATATAGGGGGTCAAAAGGCATACCATGGGGCACAGTGGCATATAGAGGGTTAAAAGGCATATCATGGGCCACAGTGCCATATTGGTGTGGCAAGCCTGGGGGCAGATGTGCGTAACTGGGGGACAGGCTGGAAAATACAAGAAATAAAAACAAAAAAAATATTTTTCTCAATCATAGCTTTTATTAAAAAAAATAGTTTACATGAATTAACATTTACTGGTAAAACTTTTTTCCTTTAGGGTCGTCTTATATTCAGGCTTTTTCTTTTTTCCTAAGTTAATATTCAGATTTTGGGGGGGTCGTCTTATAATCAGGGTCGTCTTATAATCGAGCAAATACGATATATATATATATATATATATATATATATATATATATATATATATATATATATATATATATATATATACACAGGGCTTGACAAATTTGGTTTGGATCTAGGAGACAGGGTTTTTTTGTTTTATTTTTTTTAGTTCCCTATTATGTTTTGATTTTCATATATTTAAATTTCTAAGGTACATTCTAAGGTGATTCGCCAGCACTATGTGTTCCCTGTAATATAGAATATTATATAAAATAGTCTTTAGAAAATATGTCCCATTCTAAAAATAATATATCTTAGCAAATATATGTAATAAATAATAGTAAGTATATATCAATAATTAAACATTAAGCAAATATGTAATATTGATTATAGTGAACTGATAAATTATCAAAAATATCAATTTAACAATATGATATACAATAAATTATTAGTTAATAATTGATAAATATGAAATTGTTAAATTGTAACACACACAAATATGTAACACCATACAGTAACAGCCACACTCATACCAACATCATATGCTCACAAACACTAACAACTTACAGTCATACATGCCAATACAATATGTTCATGTACACACACATGCTAAGGTATAAAAAGACAGCTCTAAAGGCATTTGGGTGGCTGGCTGTGGGCCTTGTCTCCAGACACCCTATAGAAAGTGTCGAGTTAAAACCGGTTTGGGATATTTGTTCAGTTCTTGCAAATGGGAACGGGAGTAGCTGGCCAGTGTTCTAGAAAGGAAAATGTTTGTTTAGTTAGCCTCCAAAATGGAGTAGGATTTGATTTCTCTTTTGTTGGATGCCTAATTTAAAGATCTTATATACAGTATTATATAACACAGTAAAAACGCATAAGGGGGACTAAAGTGTCTTCACTGCGTCTGAAGTGCCGTCGCCGACTCTCTACAGCACCGGGGTCATGTGACGTAAGCAGGCGTTGGCAAATTTTTTTTAAGTTTTTTTTTTTTTTAATATGGAGGCTGCCATTGTTGTCAGTCACATAATATTTTGGGTGACTTTCCCTACTCACACACCACAGTGACATAATTCGTTATGGCAATGCTAATGAATGCCTATCTTCTACAGACTTCATTAGTCAATGTGTCCAGCAGGGTGATTGAGACAAAGCCATCCTGTTTTGTTTTTTACTGCAAGGTAGTATGATAAGGAGTGGCTGTGTTTGTTTAGTAGTTTGGGTTAAGAGTCACCTGAAAACATTACTGGAGAAGTCTTTAAAAAATTTTGAGGTTTATTTCTATTGTGCAATAGGATTTATTTGGGTTTAAATCCCGTCTAATCACAAAAAAACAAAGCGTGTGTGTTTGTACACAAAGAAAAATTCTGCATCACAATGGCACTTTGTAATATTAGGGTCTGACCTAAATTTGCACTTTCGCATTTATTTGTGATGATTTTGCATGGCATACAATAGTAAAGCAAAACTTCTGACAATCTAATGCCTGCAAGAAATCAAGTTTTTTCAGTGGAGTTACATTTTGTAAAAGCAGTTTGCTTGCATTTGGTTGTAAGCAATAACTCTGAAAACAATTGTTCCCGAGCATGCCCGCTGAGTGTCCTTGGTCAACAGTGGAAAATATCATTTTACAACAATTGTGGAAGATTGTTACAAACACACAGGGAAAATTGACGAAGATCATAAACAGTAACACCCAGATGGGAACACAAGATGGCTTTTAAAAATAGAAGCTATCCATCAATAGCAACAACAGAGCAATAAAACATCTAATTGAGTAAAAGCCAACCCTAGGTAGAGTTTTAAACAAACCATCAGGCGTAAGTGCTTGTCCTGTGCAGTTTCATAAACAGACATATCCTATGCCTGAATGCCAGGAAAGTGACATGGCTAAAACATGCCCAGTACTTGACTCCAACAAACCCTGACCTTCAAATAGATTTAATAAGAAACAAACTAAACATTTGTTTCCCCTTGGATACCGATCACAAATTATACCAAAGGAACCCCTGGAGTTCAGCCACAAGTTTAAAAGGTTTTTACTTCTATCCCAGGATGCAGTCATGGTTGGCCTGCTACTTCAAACAATCAATACATATACTGGGACTACGTGCAAAATCCAAAATAAAAAATAAAATTTCAGTTTCCACCTCTTTAGAATACCGGGTGTATTTTTCATTATACCGAATGATTAAAAAAAAAATAAAAAAAAAAAAAAATTATCGTATACTTAGTTAATAAATGATTCAAAACAGCTAGCGAGAACCTCTGAACTATGGACGGGTGAGCAACAGGTGAACAATCCCTAAGTAATAGTTAATGGCTTCTAAAACAAACAGGGAATCTGAGCGGTCAGTGTTTGCACTTGAAGGGATTAATGACTCACTCGGGTTGTTCTGAAATGATCAGCTTTTGTGGTCACGATAGGGGATAGCATCTCAGCAGGTTAAATATTTACCCTTTTGCAGAATAAGTGCTGCAATCCGTATTGTTTGAAGTTGCATTTTAGATTTTGTGATTATGTTACGTGCTAGTAACTATTAAACATTTGAGTGCTGGAGGTCTGGACAAATTGTTGCCTTCGAGAGGTTTGGCCAATTTCCATATTTTCGCAACAGAAAGATCGTACACAACTAAGAAAACCTATATATGTTTTTCACAAATTGCACTACTTGTAGACACCAAGCTTAGAGCAAACTGTGCATCACATAATATATAATACAAAAAAAAAATAAAAAAAAATCACAAAACATAATTTCGCAATTTTTCTCCAAAAGCCAAAACAAAATCTCCCATCCTTCTCAATTTATCCAACAAACGTGATTGTACATATATGTAACTTACATATACGGCCCATGTAGGTGACACTATACAGTATATGGCAGATTGGGCACACATAAAAATGGGTTAAGTTAAATTATTGTGTCTCAAACCGAGGGAGCATCGACCAGCAGCATGTTTGGTGCAGTACCGGGCATAGGGCCTCAGGTATGCAAAGTGACCTGGGGTTTGCTGAGTACATAATATGCACTATTTGTTAACAAATATACTGTGTATATATCCCTCCTGGGCATTAAATGAGCCGAGAGAAATGTTGTTCAGTGCCCTACAGTATTAGCGACACCCTTGGTAAAAATGTTAAATATATGTGTTGCACGATTGGCACCCTTTTAGTCAATACTTTGTACTACCTCCTTTTCAGGGCCGGACTGGGACTGAAAAGCAGCCCTGGAAAAATTTGGAGACCAGCCCCATATAGTTTATCTCACGGTGAAGCTCTTATACCCACACGCACCCCTTATACACACTATGTGCAATTCTTTTTATCTCATTATTTGTATTAAAATGCCAGAAAGCAAAAGTGTTAAAAGGCCCTAATAAATTAAATACATTACACATAATAGGATCAAAACATTTACTACTGCGAACATTGTTAGATGAAAGAGTTCCATTTTATTTAGTGGAACAAAACACTGATCACATTATTCTTCACGATATTCTGGTAAGAAACTTTTATTTCTTTATTAATTCATGTAGACTATTTTTTTTCCATATTTATTAAAAGCTATGATTGAGACATATTTGGTTTTTATTTCCTTTCATTTGACAACCTACCCCCGAGTTATGCACCTCTGCCCCCAGGCTTGCCACTCTGCCCCCCTGATATGCCTTCTAACCCCCTATATGCCACTCTGCCTCCAGAAATGCCTTATACCCCCTATATGCCACTCTGTCCCATGATATGCCTTCTAACCCCCTATATGCCACTCTGCCATATAGGGGGTTAAAAGGCATATCATGGGGCACTCTGCCTCCAGAAAAGCCTTATGCCCCACTATATGCCACTCTGCCTCCCTGATATGCTTTATACCCTCACTCTGCATCCAGAAATGCCTTATACCCCTATATGCCACTCTGTCCCATGATATGCCTTCTAACCCCCTATATGCCACTCTGCCATATAGGGGGTTAAAAGGCATATCATGGGACAGAGTGGCATATAGGGGGGTATAAGGCATTTCTGGAGGCAGAGTGGCATAAAGGGGGTTAAAAGGCATATCATGGGGCACTCTGCCTACAGAAAAGCCTTATGCCCCCTATATGCCACTCTGCCTCCCCAATATGCTTTATACCCTCCTATATGCCCCTCTGCCCCATGACATCCCTTTTAACTCCCTTTATGCCACTCTGCCTCCAGATATGCCGTTGACCCCCTATATGTCACTCTGCATCCAGAAATGCCTTATACCCCTATATGCAACTCTGGCATATAGGGGGTTAAAAGGCATATCATGGGACAGAGTGGCATATAGGGGGGTATAAGGCATTTCTGGAGGCAGAGTGGCATATAGGGGGACACACTTACATACACACACATGCCGATTTTTTTTGTTTTTAACAAATACAAAAAACATTATACAGTACAAAAAATACATTATTTTACTCACCTTCTACTTCTCTTGACTTCCTGGTAGCTGCACACTGTTCTCCTCTATGCTGACAGGATGCCACTGACCTGACATCCGGTGCTGCAGCAGTCTGAGTGCGAGGGGGCGGAGCTTCCACCTCACGCTGCTCCCATCACTATGCAGCCATCAGACTGCTGGGAATGTAATCTAAACGGCCGGTGCGTGCTGATGCCGCCGGCCGGAGCTACTTTAACACTTTTTTTTTTTAATTTATATGGTAAGCTGGATCGGCTTGCCATATAAAGTAAAAAAAAAGTATTAAAGCAGAGCCGGCCGGCGGCATCAGCACGCACCGGCCGTTCAGATTACATTCCCAGCAATCTGATGGCCGCATAGTGATGGGAGCAGCGTGAGGGGTGAAAGGTCAGTGCGAGGGGGCGGAGCTTTCACCCCTCACACTGCTCCCATCACTAGACGGCCATCGCACACGGCTGCTGGGTGCTGATGCCGGCCGGCCGCATCAGCACCCAGCGGCCGCTTTGATTAGATTTCGGGAAGCCTGGGGGGCAACTGCCCCCCTGCCCAGCCCGCCCCTGGCACCGAGGGAGGCGTTCATTGCCATTTGCAGCCGCTCAGCGGCTGTCTTCATGGTAAGTCTGCCGGCCGCCCAGCCCACGGACCTTCCGGCCCACCGGGAAATTTCCCGGTATCCCGGTGGGCCAGTCCGGCCCTGCTCCTTTTGCCAAGATAACAACTCTGAGTCCATTATAATGCCTGATGAGATTGGAGAATACATGGCAAGGGATCTGAGATCATTCATTCATACAGAAGCTCTACAGATCCTTCAAATTTTGAGGCTGACACAGGTGGTCTCTCCTCTTCACAGGTTTTCTATGAGGTTCTAGGTTCTGGGGTGGCCATGGTAGGACCTTGATATTATGGTCAGTAAACCATTTTTGTGTTTATTTTGATGTATCTTTTTGATCATTGTCCTGCTAGAAGATCCAACCAGGGTCCATTTTAAGCTTTCTGGCAGAGGTAATCAGGTGTTCATTTAATATGTGTTGATATTTGATAGAGACCATGATGTCATGTATCCTAACAAAATATCCAGGTCGTATGGCAGAAAAACAGCCCCAAAATTTTAAAGAGCCACCAGCATATTTAACCGTGGGCATGAGGTGCCTTTCCATAAGGCTACCTTCTCTGTGTGTCCCAAACACACCTCTGGTCTTTATTGCCAAAAAGCTCTATTTTGGTTTTATCTGACCATAGAAGCTGATCACATTTGAATTTCCAGTAGCGTCTGGCAAACTGAAGACGGTTGAGTTTGTTTTTGGAACTGTGATCCTTGGATTTTTTTGGCCAACATTTTCCTGTTCCTAGCACTGAAAATGTAAACTATCAATGGCAATATACTTGAAATAGATTTTTCTCATATGAATTCATACGGCTGCCAATAATCGTGTCACAGATATATTTAACTTTTTTTTGTGTTGCTTGCAATTGTTTGATATCCATGAGAGCAGAGTATTCTTGTGTATTATTATGGGTTTAGAAAGATCTAAAGCTTAAACAATAGCAGCCTTCTTTGCTCATATTTTCCCCAGGTTCCAATAGTGGAGGGCACTGTATGTCTCCACCCAGGGACGGCCCGACAATGGAGCCGAGTGGGGCAACGGCTCCAGGCAGCACCTTTTTTTTTTTTTTTTTTAAAGCGAAAGAGAGAGAAAGGGGCGCCGAGTGGTTTTCGCTTACAAAGCTGTCAGTACCCGCTCAGTGCCCCTCTCTCTCGGGGGGTGGGCAGCAGGGACGGAGGGAGAGGAAGGGTAGATAAGGGGGGGGGGTGGCATTTTAAAATTCGCCCTTGGCGGCATTTTGCCTTGGGCCGGCCCTGTCTCCACCACATTCTGTTTCAGGACATAAATGTTAGCAAGTTATGATAAATGGTCTGCTATAAAATGAAGCAATAAAACCAAAATTACCCAAGCTCTATAACATTTGAAGCGATATTGGGATGACAATTCCTAGTCACATAGTTGCTTGGATTGAAATGCAAATCTGTCGACCTAAAAGAAGGCAACAAACTTATGACTCTTAGGGGCTGATTTACAAACAAATCGCAATTCCAAATCTCTGTCAAAGGGATGGAAATTATAAAACTAAAATCCAACAGAATTAGCAGGTTAGCATCATATGCACCAACCTAATAAACCTGTCAAATTCTTGGGAGAGGCTAAGATTTAATTAGTACATATTACTAAGTAATACATAGATGCAATTACAACACACTTGGCACCATACGAGTTCTCAGGGAAAGAGTAATAACTCATACCTGTTCATAGCATACTCCTACAATAACGGTGTTATTCTCCTACAAATGAATGCTAGTAACATATACAGGTGAAACACCAAGAGCATCGGTTTCATTCTTTAAACATTTTGTTTGCCAGTACATTTTAAAAATAACTTTGGCTTTTCTGACAGAAACTAGTTATTTTTCACTTGTTGTTGTTGTAATTTTAAGAAAGCGAGAAGTATCTGCAGAGATAGACCTCATTTTCTGGGGCTGTCCAACTGACAGATGATGGGCTATAGATGTTTGCTGATGATGTCAGTGAGTGTCTCCGCCAATCAGCTGAGGCACAGTAAAGATGAAGTCATCTTCTCTCATTTCTTACACAGTTGAGAATCGCTAATTATGGCTTACAAACCTTATGTAAACATAGAATTTGATGGAAGATAATAATTTGGCTCATCTAATATGCCCAATAACCTTGACGTAAAGACTCAGACCTTAATCTTTCGGCGTATACCATGCATGTTTAAATTCCCTCACTGTATTAGACTCTACCACTTCTGTTGGAAGGCTTTTCCATCCATTAATGTACTCATTGAAGGAAAGAAAAAGAAAAAAAAAAAAAAAAAAAAAAAAAAAAAAAAAATCTAGTTAAGGACCCTTGCACCAATCTAAGCAAAAATCACATTACCCTCTGTAGAAGCAGCGAGTGACTGACCGTAACCAGATTAATGTATATGTTTGACTGTGGTCTCAAATGAACACCCCGATTCTCCTAGAAAATGAAATATAATTTGCTCTAAATGAGTCAGAGGGAAATCGTGTTCCCCTAAGGGGTTAATCACCGAGTCAGACCTTCTTAATTAAAAGTTAAATGTATTAGGACATTATAAAATAAGTAGGACATCTTTAGCACTGCCATAATCAACCTGTGGCGGTGTTCGCATGACACCCAACTATCACATGATTGCCTACAATGGCAACCAACAGACCTGCAAATAACAGTAGTTATAATAGTTTATTAAAACATTATCCTAATTTCTATGAGCTAAATGATTTCTAATTAACCATGATGCCACAAATTTTCACCCACTTGGACGCATAAACAGATATTAGAGGTGCAGCTTTATAATTCCCAATAAACAATTTTAAACATCCCCCAATATGCCATTTTTATAGGCTCAATAATGACTCAATCTCCCACGCCTAACCGACTCACTAACGTCATTATAATTGCATCAAGAACCTGCGCTATTGCAATTTCAGTTTCGTAACAGACGGGGTGCTTAATGTATTAGAATAATCCTGGCTTTGACTCGCTGTAGTTATAACCAGATTCCCTCTGAGTTCTAAGACTAGTCTTCTAAAGAATGCTTCAGAACAGACTAGTCTTTTGCTAGCACTGAATCATCACAAAGTGAATAGAATCACATGTGCACAGCTTGATTCTTTATTCAATATAACAATGTTGATTTTTTTTCTCCACCATGCTAATATATAGGTTTTCTTACTCCTACTCTAAGCCATTAGTTCCATGCTGCAGTAGATAAAATGTCAATCAACCCACACCTAGGAGGTCCTCACGTCATACGGGGCTGCATTGTGCAATATGTAGGAAGTGATAGTTTTCTTATGCTGAGCTAGTCAACGCGGGGGTTCATGTGGGCTCCTATCTGTGTAATAAAAAGAACACTATTATACGTATAGCTGACTTATGACGTGCCGAAACATTTTAGCTTTTTTTCTTCTCCTTCGCTCTCGTTCATATTCATCCCGTCTCCTACGGCAGACATGCACACATAGCATTGCCTGGGGTGCAGCCCTGGACGTTGTGATATAGCATTGCATGCTGGGACTACATTGTAATAGGTTTTCAGGCAACACCAATCGCAGCATTGATGCCATACATTATACCAATGACATCGAAATGTGAGCTAAGGCATTTTCTATGCATTCTCACCTACTACTACTCCTGATCAGATCTAGACACAGGGTGACGTAACAAGTAAATAAAAGAAGTAAAACTATTTTGCTCTCAAAACCATCTTTTCCATATAAGCAGAGATTGGAGACTGGAAAGTAGAAGCACTCAACGGACATGCCTTATTAACCAGTTTAGGTCTCTCTGCCTTCTGTCCATCTTCCCTCACTCTGTTACACTATATATCGCTCGCACTATAGGCTCATGTCAAAAGCATCAAAACAATATTTAAAGGGGAATTTCCACCAAAGTTTTTTATCTTTATTTCCCTTGTGCAACATCTCAAAAATCGCTTAATTTGTTTGGTTTTTTTGCCTTCTTTTGGATCAAAAGCTGGAAGAATACGTTGAAGGGTTGAACTTGATGGATTAGGTTTTGTTTTAAAAATAAATTACTATGTTACTAGTGTCACTTTAGATTTTTTTATTTTTAAAAGGTTTGTTTTAAAACTAAAAATCTATTTTTCATATAATATAATGTTTAAGACAGGTACATGTTTGTGTTCTACATTGGTTATGTAAGTCCAATTCACGAGACAAATTCCCTGACTCCTCCTCCTGCTGCTGCTTTTGGTAGATAATGTTATACATCAGTCTTAATTACCCAAATGGACTCTCTGGCTCATGAAAGTCTATGGAGGAAAAGACTTCATTAGATAAAGAGGACTTCATTAGCATCGCCACAAAGAATCGGTCCAATGTGGTGTTTGATGAGTAGTCACCAAAGTATACCATTACAATGGTGAATACACTATTTTACTACCTACAGCGCTGTATTTAATATGAAAAAGCATTTTTATTTTGCTGTAGAACCTGGTCTTCCACAATAAAGACCAAAAAAAGAAAACATGATTATTTGCATAAGTAGAGGAATAAAATAAAACTTTTACTGGAAAAGCATTATTTAATATGTATGAATCCAATACCATTGATAGAGTGCCATAAAATCATTAGAACTCAACAAAGGGGTTCACTTTTTTAATCAATGGTTTATCACCAATTCAAGATCAGTCTAACACGTAACCGAACGCAATGGATACTAATAGAAGTTCGGAGAAAAAAAATCTTCAACCTGGATAAAACTTCTTTTTTTATTTGTTCTATTTGATTTAGTGACAAAAGGTAGGATTACATAGACCCATGCAATTTAATTCACTGGTCCCTGGTAATACTGCCTTTGGGAGCTTAATGTATTAAATACATAAATATTACAACAACCTATATTTTTGAGTATTTTACATACAACTCAAAAAATGCTGCTCTATTTATCTTGATCCTAAATTATATTATTGTTTGCCCCAGGGGTGGCAAGTATTGGCCCATACCCTCCCAAAACTGGTCAAAAGCATATTAGATCACCCACCCTCATACCCTCACAACCACATGATAATAATTGTGGTACTATTGAAGGAAAATTATAAACCTCAAAAGGTGGTGGCATATACTTAATGTCCCAAAGTGGCCAGACGTGGAGATTAGATGTGTATCTGGGAATTAATTATGGCTTTAATTAATAAATAACAGAAAAATCCATGGCGGTCAAATGGTGTTATCCATTAGTATGTGTTTTAGATGTGTTATTTCAGCCCAATATACAAGAAAAAATAAAACCAACTTTTCTTCAAGGCTAATTTAAAAAAAGAGAGGCACGCACAACCTAAAAAAGCATAAAAATTCATATTCCCGGGCTGGTGCTAGAATAAATAATGACCAATAAATCCACAAAACAAAGTATGAAATCAGTGCATACCCAGCGAATATCATTCAAAAAACGTATTGGGGGCTCAGTCACACTATATGGCTATATATTGTTTAGCCCACCACTACGTCGCAGTACCCCAGCTCTGGCGAGTCCTATCTAACTTTTCTTGGCTATATTGGTTACCAAGGGGCTGAATCAGTGGGACTGCATTTCAACCCAAAGAGACTCTCATCCAATGTAAAGCCTTCTATTGGAAACCATTAACGAGGGGCTGCTGGACTCCTAAGAAACACATGGCCGTATAGTGTGACGAAATCCACAATATTTATACCTTAGACAGGTTTTTCTGAATAATTCACTGGGTATGCGCTGAATTCTTGCTTTGTTTAATTCACATTATTATATATATAGCATCAAAGATTCCAGGAACATTGTAAATGCTAAACTTCCCTGTAAGTAGAATACATTTTTGTAGTCTGAAGGCTAAAAAACATGGGAGTGTTTGAGAATCGCACTAACCCCTTCGTGACAAAGGCTGATTCTATTTTTTGTACCCTTCGTGACAATGGCTGTTTTATCGTTTCTGCGGTGTTTGTGTTTAGCTGTAATTTTCTCTTAACCCATTTACTAAACCCACACAAGTTATATATTGTTTTTTTCAGGACAAGAAGGGCTTTCTTCAGACACCATAATTTTTTATATATGATGTAATTTTCTATAATAAAAATAATAAAATATGACGAAAAATTGAAAAAAATAAAAAATTTCTCACTTTTATTTGAAAAATCTTTTATTCATCATAAAAAACTACTGAAAAAACCTGCTAAATAGATTCTACTATTTGTCCCGAGTTTAGAAATACCCAATGTTTTTATGTTTTTTTGCTTTCTTCTACACGTTATGGGGCAATAAGTACAAGTAGCGTTTTGCTATTTCAAAACCATTTTTCTCTGAATCTGGTAATTCTGTCTCCATGTGGTATTTGGGGCATCTTTGAAGCCAGCAAATTAAATTTACCCCACCAAACCATATATTTTTGAAAACTAGACACCCCAGGGTATTTTAGATGCTGATAGTTTAACCCTTTCCATGCACTAATCCTACCACCAACCCTTGTCAAAGTTTGTGATAGTAATTGTTTTTGCTGTTTTTTAAACATACTTTGTACTTCAGGTGTAAAATTACAGCTCCTGGTATGTTGTTGCTGTCACACAACACCCCGATATGTGTTCAGCAACATCTCCTGAGTACATTGATACCCCACATGCATGGGTTTGTCAGATTGTTTGGGGGCAAAAGGGCCAAATTTGGAACATGCCTCCTCAGCCGTATACCGCTGCATGGCAACAATTGCAGCAAAAATAGTGGGGAAGGAAAGGGTTAATGGCTCTAATAAAAAAATTTTAAAAAACCCTTAAAAAAAAGTACAAAAAAAAAAAGTAAAAAAAAATGTAAAAAAAAAGAACCCCAAAAACAATTGCCACTATGCAAGATCACTGTTTATGCAGTGATCAATGGCAATGAAGGGGTTAATATTAAATGGGTGGCTCTTATAAGAGCCTTTGGATTAATATATATATATATATATTATTGAGAATACCTAAAAACACACTGATCTGTCTCTCTCCCTCACTAGAAGCAAGTGAAGGAGGGAGGCAGATCCAATACTGATCAAAGGCAATGTTTAGAAAACATTGCCTTTGATTTATCAAATCATGATCACTCTTATGAGTGATCTGACCACTAGGGGTGTTATTCACTGGATGTCCATGACATCCAGCAACACCCCCCCCGATGATGACAGCAGGCTCCGCCCCCGGCTTGATGGGCGCCGCCATCTTGAAACACCGCATGTGTTTCGAAGACGCCGGCACCGGGAAGGTAAGTTGAGCATTTAGGAAGCGATCGCGAGTCGCTTCCTTTGCTAAACAGGTGTTGCAAAGATGCCTCGATACTGAGGCATCTTAGCAACACCAGCTAAGCAAAGGAAGCGACTCGCGATCGCTTCCTAAACCCGTTTTTCGGCGGCGGGCGCCGCCATGTTTGAAAGACGTGCAGTCTTTCAAACATGTTTTTTTATTTGCTCCTAGGAGCGATCGGGGGGGGCCGGGAATGTTTTTTTTGGTGTTGCTCAATGCCTCGATGTCGAGGCATTAGAGCAACACCGTTTGAGTGAAAAAAATCGATCATGGATCGATTTTTTCACCCGTTTAAAGACGTGCCGGTCCTGGCACGTCAATTGTCATAATCGTCATGATTTTCGGTGACGTGCAGGTTTTTCTGAATAATTCACTGGGTATGCGCTGAATTCTTGCTTTGTTTAATTCACATTATTATATATATAGCATCAAAGATTCCAGGAACATTGTAAATGCTAAACTTCCCTGTAAGTAGAATACATTTTTGTAGTCTGAAGGCTAAAAAACATGGGAGTGTTTGAGAATCGCACTAAACAACCCAAAAACCCCAACACAAATACAAATCGCTAAACAGATCAAGATCACATTTGAATCGGCAATAAATGTAGATGAGCAAACATGTTAACCAGGGCCGCTCATTGACCGCATAGCACCCCAGATGAGAAGTGTCACCCGACGCACCCACATTCTATTTTTACATTTAGACACAGGGACTAGACTTCTGGAACTGGGAACGTTCTTTTGGTGGACTGCTGGCACCATCCATGGTCCAGGCGCACAGACACAACTGTGCTACAGCACAATACAGAAACATGTCTGGACACAGCACACTCAGCTCATCCACAAACACATAAACCTTTGCTTCAAACTATTATGAGAAAACATACACTCGGCAACCCCATCATAAAGTGATTAATGCCCATAGTAAGGACTGTCTACGACCCACATTATTCCCATTTACCACAGAAAACACAATCAGCGGAGAGAGAGACCCGTGTAATATATTTGCATGCATTTAATATATTTAATACTTATATATAGTTTGGGCTGCTGAGGTTTGCCCAGATTGGACTTGAATTTACTCAGATTACGTTTCACATTAACTATAATCACCTACCAGTCACCATCAGATAGGCGATCGCCAGTTCCACAATTCTCTCACTTTCGCTTTCCCTCCCCCTCCATTCAAAATATATGAATATAACCCGTTTCCTGGAAAAAACACAGGAAACTCAAGCCAGCCCCGGCACAGTGCCGCCATCTTTGTTAAGGGAAATACCAGTCCTCTACGCTCCGTGACGTGTTGAATGGTGTTTTAGGGCTTATCAAAAGGCTATATTACTCAGTAATTTTCTAGAACAGCAATTTGCATACATGCTTAATTTAATGCCTTTAATTAGTAACTTTAACCCTTTCACTTTGGGTTGGTAGCTCACTGAGAGGGAAGCAGAAGGGGCTGTCATGTAAAAATTAAATAATATTTGAAGCACAAGTGGGCTCTGGCGCCAGCAAATCATGTGACTCACTGGGGGTCCTGAAGCCTACTGATCTCTTGGGGGGTAAATTCACAATATGACTTCTACATGTAAAAATTAAAAAAAACGATTTATTGTTTCTAGTGAAATACGGTGTCCCGGTTTGGGACCGCGCAGTTTTTTTTATTTTTGTACCCTTCGTGACAATGGCTGTTTGTGATGCTGGTGTTTAGCTGTAATTTTCTTTCTCGTTTAGTGTATCCACACAAATTATATGGGGTTTTTTTCAGGGCAATAAGTGTTTTTTCATATACCTTTAGATACCATTATTTTGATCATATCATCTAATTTACTATAAAAATAATAATAAAATGTAAGTAAAAAATAAAAAACCATGATTTTCCGACTTTTATTTAAAAAATATTTTACTCTTCCGAAAAAAATGAAAAAACCTGCTAAAAATTTTTTAATATTTGTCTTGAGTATTTCTAAAGTCAGGACAAATATTAGGCATATTGCTATTTCAAAATATTTTTTTTTTTTTAATTATTGACATTTTAACAGTGATATCCCTGAATCCTCCACATGTACAGTAAATATTTTTCAAAACTAGACAACGACAACCCAGGGTATTAAACTATAATTTTCATCCAGCCATTTTACCACCAATCTTTTTCCAAACTTTGCGAAAGAGGTAAAATGTTTGGTGGTTTTACACATAGATTGGAATTAAGGTATACATTTACTAAGAGTTTAGATGTAACAAATACATGTTCAGCAACAGTATTAGTATAGTGATACCACCCATGTATAGGTTTGTCAGGTTTGGGAAGGACACTTTTTTCAATTTGGAATTTTGACGTCTGGCCGACTGCAAAGTAATCCCAAATATGACATGGGCACAGGATAACAAAATGTCAAAATGCCAAGTTGAAAAACTGAAATGTGCACCTGAAATTAGTTATTTAATTGATTTGAATTTAAAAAAATACTGATTTTTTTATTTAAATAATTGTATTATTATTTTTTAACATATGCATAATATATATATATATATACCACATATACATATAAATACTATATTATACACACATATATATAATAGAAAGCATTTAATAAAAAATGTAATAATTTAATAATCGATTAATTAAAAATAAATCACATTAAAAAAAAAACCTAAAAATTTACCGACAGCAAACACAGTGCTGCTGTGCAAGATCACTGCCAATCCAGTACTCAATGGCAATGAATATGCCGAAGAGCATCACTGGACGTTCCCGATTGGATGTTGCTGATGCAGCAATGCTCCCTGAGCGACGAAAGCAATCATTGACTGCTTCTAAAGCTCTTGCAATTGTGTCTTTTAAATATGGCTGTGCCTTGCTGCTGGAAAAAATGTTTATTGAGGCATTTAAACAACACAAGCTAAGCAATAGAACGAATTGATCGCTTCCTAAATGCTCCTTCCAGCGGAAGGCCGCTGCCATATTTAAAGTCATAGCATCTTTCAGTAGTAGAGTGATCGCAAGGGGCCCCAATGTTTTTTGTGTGATCCTGAATGCCTCAATGTTGAGGTATTGCAGCAACACACTGTTTGATTGCTGGTCGCATTCTAAGCTCGTTTAACCTCATGACATGCCAAGCACGTCACTGGTCCTTAGGGGTTAAAGATGAAGTTCCATCAGTATAAGAAAAAAAAATTGCTGCTGCTACCACTCTCTCTCCCTCTCTTGCTTTCTCAATCTCTCCCCTTCTCTCCTCATAATCACCCCTCTATATCTTTCTCTTTATCTCTCCTTTCTCTCCACCTCTTACCATTTTTAGTTCTTGTGGCGGGAGCACAAGCTCTGAATCAGTGCTCCATCACAGTACGTGCGGCATCTGTACTGAAGCTTAAGATATGACATCATTTTCCCAACTGCTTGCACGCTTCACAACCATACCTCTGAAACAAAAGTCTGTATGAACAGAGTTAGCGCTCCCTTCATTTTGGGCTGATTTAAAAAATTACCCAGCCAGTTGGCAACCTGGCATGTGCCACAACAGAGGCTTTGGTGTGCCATAGGTTCACCATCAGTGTACTAGACAAGTACCCTGACTCCTTATCATACTGTATGTGGTAAACATCCGCTGATGTCAGTGGGTGGTCCCGCTGATGTGTTTGGACGGTCCCCTTGACATTGTGTGCAGGGTAGCCACACATGCAGGAAACCGCTGTGTAGAAACTACAGGGCCCCCAACTTCACCAAGCAACATGTCCCACAGTGCCACCTTTGCCCGAAGCAGCTAATCAGTGCCATTCTAACCCTCAAACAGCTTGTCTGTGCCATCGTTGCCCCCCAAATAAGTTGTCTGTGCTTTCTTTGCCCTGTCTTCTAACATACACTCTGGCACACACAATGTATGTAAACACATACATACAACTTACACAAGCTCATAAACAATCACTCCATCTCACCTCACTTTACCGTGGGGTCATATGACGTAACATGACCCTAAGATGTTCCTACCTCAGCTGGTTCAAAATTGTTTGGAAAGGGCCCTCCCAACCTGGACCGTTGCAGTCCAGGTTGGAAGGGCCCTTTCCTGACTATTTTGAATCGGTACAAGGGGTCGCACCGGGCTCCCTAGAGGCATGGGCCCTGTCACAGCTGTAGTTACGCCACTGACGCTGTGGCTGGAAGAGAAGTGAGGAGTGCTGCAACAGCGCTCCAACAAATTGGAGTTTCTAAATGATGAACCGGAGACCCAGAGAAGCAGCACTTCAACTGGAATCGCCCGAACAAAACTCAAATTATTCCATGGTATGGTGGTATTTGAGCAGGGAAACGTTAACTCTCAGGAGTCAGGATGGCCTCCTTGTGCAACAAGACAGCTCTTAGTTGCCAGAAAAATACACCATATTAGAACCAAGTGTATGGTGATCAGCATACCTGGGAACTTCTGAGCTCAGGCTACCCAGAGCCTTCCCTTGCGGGATGCGGCCAGGACTGCGCTCTCACGTCGGTGGGAGTTCCCGCTGATGGCAGCAGGAAACACCCCCATTTTAAGGAAAAACGGGCGGGAAGCGGGCGTGTCCAGACCTCGCTCCCGTGACCCGGAGAACCAGTGCTCACCCAGCAATAGGTATGCTTATCAGATATCCATCCTGCTTTAACCTTAGAGGCATATGGAAACTACTGTATGCATGCAACACTGCATTCAAATAATTACAATTGTAGCTACCGAATTATTTGGCGGCTCCAGGCAGGTGGCGCATTCACCAAAGTGGCTCAATTCCAAAATGCACACCGTGCAAACAGGTTGAAGTCCGTGGATGTAATGCGCTGTGAGATAATAATTTTGCAGGCATGTTGTGGGCATACCTGGAGTCACACGCTCCTTGGTGTTACACCAAGGGATTTGGGCAGTTATGATGTGCAGCCAAACAACATGCGTTTGTTTTCTGTATAATGTTACATTTCTAACCAGTGTTTCCTTGTGTATGTATATATGTGTGTCTGTGTTATATATATTTAATTTGTAACTCATAAGCCAAATCTCTGACAGGCACGGAAACGTCTCGAAAGCCATACTGCCCGTAACAAAAATGACGGTGACGGAAGCACCGCTGCCACGTACCAACGCGCGTAGATTGTAACAGTAATGAACTGAGGCAGGTTGAGTGGGCGGAGCTGCCATAATAGGAGGAGGAGCAATAATGGGCGGGACGGAGTCCCACGGCGGTTGCCTGGGCAGCCCGCCCATTTTGTGGGAGGCTTCATTGCAGAATGAAGATGGCTGCTTTGGTTCTGTGGTAGTTAGTGACACTGCTCCGTGCTCTGTTTATTTAGATCCAGTTCCTTCGCGATTGGTCTGGTCGGCAGACACACAGTACAATCTGGACAAGAAGGTACGATTGGACGAGGCTCCTGAATACGCGCCCGTTTCCGGGCTCCCGCCGATGTCGGATAATCAGAGCTGGAACTCCTCAGGCTCAGAGGAAGACCTGGAGACCGAACCGGGGCCGCCCGTGGAGCTCTGCGGGGTCCTCTCTAAGGTGAGCCCTGTTTCCGTTTTGCTTTTCATAGAGGGCACTCCTCTGAGACTGTAGGGCCCTTCCACCTTTTGGTTCGCCAAGTCTTTACCCGTTGTACAGCGCTGTGGACTATGAAGGCGCTATGTTAAGCAGTCAATAGAAAACTCGTCTTCCCTGTGTGACTTCACGGCGGCCGGTGCCACACGCTGCAAACTGCGGTGTCTCCCAGACTTTAGTGGCGTCTGCCTGATAGCAATCAGCCATTGGGCATTAAACTGCCGTTTAAGCTGCAGTCATTTGATCCCCGCAGGCTGCGGCTCCTTGATGGTGACATCTGTCCTTTGGAGCTGCCCGGCCTTCTGGAGTTTACATGTAGTTCTGGGGAAAGGTGCAGGAAACGCCCCGTGCATTTTCTTATTATCTAATTTGAACCTTTCATTATAAGAGCCTTCTCATAAACTCTTCTTAAGGCTGTCTCCCTATACATGTCTGTGTGTATATATTACATGTCTAGGTTCTACCTTTTACATGGATTTTTTGTATTCTATTTTCTGCTTTGTGTATATATGTGTGTGTGTGTATATATACTTTATGTATGTCATCTTTTGCGGACTGCTAATATGTACAGCGATAAATTGAATAAATGCATAAAAATTAATTAATGAATGGCGTGATCTGCGTGTCATTGATGGTACACTATTTCTGCATCAGGCTGATTAATTAGAATATATGAGTAATATATGTTATCGCAGCTGCGAGTGTACTCTGTGCTTTGCCGGAGCCTGTGCAGTGTTATAATTCCGCTAATGGAATGTGACATTAGGGTATCTTAATATTTAAGAACCTGATTTAAAGCTTCGGATTCCTTTCCGGTGCAGCTTCGGGTCCGCGTGTGTCATCTGGTTTCTGCCTTAACTTAACGATAGACTGAGGGCTGGTTTTGGTGCAGAGGATCGATGATTTGGCTGATTTTGAGTTTACATTTTTTAGATCTCAGAAGCAGCCTCTAGAGATTTTGTTTAGCGCTACATATAATAGGCATTGTTTTTTCCAGGCATTTGCCCAAAGTGGTGCTTTGGGTATCTGAAGAAACATCTGTATGTTGTAGCGCTCCGTGTTTGAGGTTAGAGAAGAAGATGACTCAATACGCCAGCATAAAACACACATGTATGAAGGGAAGTTCTTATACGGTGACTAAAGTGGGGCCCCCTGATGTCTCGTTCGGTCTGTATGTTGGCAGCAGGGGCCTCTCATGCGTGTTGTTCATTTTGTATGTAGTCCGGTATAATGTCGTCGTCTGTTTTGTATTCTGTCATCTCTGCTTAAATGTTGGCTGAGCCACTGCTCTGCCACGGCCGTTCTTGGCGTGTAAGGGCTCAGGTGAGTAACGACCACAATGAGTAGCGTACAATCTGTACAGTAATGAAGGCCCTATGTGTAGGGTGTGGGGAGTTGGCACTCGTAGGCTGTTTGTGTGTCTGTTTTTTCCTTCTCTGTGTTCAGAACGTTATGCCTTTTCAGTTAAGTGAGTCCTAAAATGCTGCTTCATGAACATCCACGGGAACCGTTTGGATGATTGAGATGCTGGAAATAGCCCTGATGAAGCATAATGGTGCTACTTGATGCGTATGCTGGGAATATATAGCTGTATCAATTGACTTTTTGTACTTTGTATGTCGTAATATCACATGTGATAATTGACGTTTTGCAATACTGTGAAGAAAGTTGTAATCTTGCTGCCTCCTTGTTAGCGGAAGAATTAATCATGTGACCGTTGAGATGCGTGTAAATGGTTAGGTAATCCAACACAAGACTTAAGCTTTCAAAAGCAAGTGACTTTTTATGTGCATTTAATTTGCGGTGAAACGAAACACTGAAGCAAATTCCTAACAATACTATTAAATGCAGTACGTGATTATGGTAGATTTCTAGTATTCATAAAAGCCAAACGCAGCGGTCCGAGCCCAATACCCACGGGTAAAGTTAGTGTCGGAATGTAGCAGTTTTATTATTGAGTTTTATTATTATTGAGTTGAGATCTGCTGTACAGTATATGTACAGAGTATACCGTCCTGCCATAATCTCCAGGAATTTTTATTTCCGATGTTATCGCTGCACCTTGAACTTTATGCTTTCTCATTGATATTGAAACATAATTCTGGACTTTGTTCAGAAGCCTACTACCAAAGGTCACTCGAAGTGTTACTTAGCAGTTTTAAAAAAACTGCCCCAAAACTTAGACCAAATTCTGTTTTTTTTGACTTCCGGGTTTTAACTGATCCTTAAATCATTTGTGTCTTATATCCAAAGATAATTACTGTACTATTGCATCGTCAATATATTTGTGCTGCTCTTAACAATAGCAGATCTGTCACTTTTTTTTTTTTTTATAACTTTAAGAAAGAGTGACTTGTCTGCATTTACGCAGAAGAGCTTTATTTGTGATGAGCCTGTTTTTTTGTGATTATGGAAGGAATTATATCCGTGGCTGGAGTCCACGACCTTTACCCGGTATTCCAATCTCACAGCGTTCCATATCGTGTCATTTGAAATAAATTTCTTTGTTTTAGTAATAACCCCACAGACCCATGTGCTGTCCTCTAAATATCACATTTCACTTGGGAGGAATTCTCTTATTATAACCCAGAACTGCTTGCAATCAGGAAGTGGTAACTTCCTTCCTGTCCAACAGCCAGCGTTCCTATTTATCTGTTTCCTGCGGTCATTAGATTTTCCAATTCTCAATCCTTTTTATATTTTCTAATTGTTGCCGTATCAAGGACTCTATAAAAAGCCTGTATTCCTATTGTAACAGTGATGCCGGATCTGCTGCCGCTCTGTAAATAGAACGTAACCCAACGCACATCAGATTATTAATGCTACATTTCAAATCTCATCCCCAGCCTTTGCGGGTATTTAGTCCAACAGCAGGGATACAATGAATCCTCGGGGGGAATGTGCCAGTTACAATGGAGATAGCTGATCTCGCCAACTGGGCCCACCTAGGAGCCTGACCGCTTGCCTCCTGGCATCTCCAGGCCAGATGTTTGTCTATCCCTTGTCAGTGTGCTTTACTGTATTTGTATGGCATTACAGTCTTCTTGCCCCTCCCTGCCATCTCTGCAACAGACTAAACCCAAGTGCAATTTAGATAATTAACTATCTAGTCCTTATCTGCACATTTGCTCTTGCAATGGTTTATTGATGGGCATCAAAGTGGAAATAATGGAATCCAGGTTTACGCTTTACTTAACAATTCTAACCACACAAATACGTAACGCGTGCTAAGAAAACCTGCTGATTCATTTAAAATAGTGTTAATGCCAGAGAAATATCACTTTGGTTTCCTGTCTATTGTTTTTATTTATTTATTTTTGCGAGCTACCATACGCTTCCCATACATGCGTTTACATATACCGACACTTATACATGTACACACTTATATATGCAAACTCGCTCCAAGCGTTGGACACATCTACATTTAGGACCCCCTCCCAGATTACCTAGCTTTGTAAGCTCAGGGCAGGTTCTTTGCTTGTGGTCCAGCAGGTGACAGGTCTGGTCTCCTGCTCCCTTGCGGTTCTCACGCTGCTTGTGTCAGAGTGCTGGGGAATGACATCATATGCCGGCGCTCAACCAGCATGCGGGGACTAAGGGAACTCTGATACAGATAGCGGCGAGCACAGCCACCAGCAAAGCTATCGGTCGGTCATGGTTTGTATTAAGTACCCTTGAAAAGGATGTAATCGATGCTTATTATACCTGTGATTTTATTGTATTTGCTATGCACCTGTTTTAGGACATACCCAGAAAACATTATAGGCATCTTAGATACATAGTGTTGGAAAAGAACCGACTGGTCCATCCATGCTGCCCTTTATGAATCACTTAGTACTCTTAGTATTCTTTTGGACAGCAGTATGATCACCCAAAGCTTTCTTGAGTACGCTTGAGTTTCGCTATTAAATTTAATCTTAACAACTTGTGTTTTGTTTAGGTTGCAGTCATGGTGCCTCTGAATGCTGGCCATTGTGCTAATCAAATTTGTATGTGTATATATATATATATATATATATATATATATATATATAATAAATTAGATGGATGTGCTTGTACATGGTCATATTGAAAGACGAGTTTAGGTTTTGTCAGCTCTGTTGCTGAAGCAACTCCAAAAGCTTGTTAAACATTTGGTTTAGTTGTATGAGCCTTTGTGGTCTACTGAGTGTTAATAACTGCAGGAGACAATGCAACCCAATTTATATCATCATCAGCTTTAGTTTGGGATTTTTGGTTCGCTAAATCATTTTGCCCCATTTAAGCAAAATGAACCAATACTACGGCTTTCCTCTCTGAGAGACCAAGATATGAATGTGACGGTGCTTGACAGATGTCGCCACAATTCTAGAGCCAGACTGACGCTCTTTTTAATCAGCCAACGCTATTTTCTTGGTGGCCAGAGTGGGGATATATCCGTATTTTATTTTAAAATACATAAAACTGTTGGGAACAGCGCCATCATGTTTAACGGCAGGATTACCAATTACAATTCTGCTACCAACATGTAAATACTGACTATTTAATAACTAATCGTTCATATACAATGTGTTTGTTTTCTTCCCCGCTACTAGTTTTCCTCTATATGCTCTGTTTTGCACAAAAACATCATCTACAGTCAAGTAAATGACGGGTCACTGTAGGATCAAGGTCAAGATAGTGCTGGAGTGTGACAAGACCAGCCGGTTGGGATTGGGAAGACTCAATAAAATGCTCAAAGCAGTCTGAAGGAGGGGGTATTTAGTGGGCAGTTGGTAACGGGTGTCTGATAACAGAAAGGTGCAGTCTCCCCCCCCCCCCCCACCTATTATCAGATCATGGTGGGAGTTCATTACAAACCGATGGCTGGAACAGATATTCTTAATCCATTATTAAAAGGCTGTTCTCATAGCTGTGTATATAGCGTTAGTCTTAACCCTAATCTTTTGAGCTGTATAGACAATGCCTGCTAGCTTTGCACCTGTTTACGTTGATAATCTTTATGAGCTGCTATGGACTCCCAGGCAGTGCTGAAAGGATGTTAGAGGGGGCGATTCTAGAAAAACACATTCCCTAGCATCTGCAGACATCTATATAGGTATATCTTTATACACACCAAGAAATGATTTCCCTGAATTAGACGCAATTGCCATAAAAAGCGCTTTCATGTCTAGTTGTGGTATACAACATCTGGGGTAACCTTCAGCATTATGTTACGCAGGATTCTTGTTTTGTACTGAAAAGTATTTTCAGAAGTCTGGAAGAATCCTGTCCTTTTTTCTGCTGAAGGTGTCTCCGCTTGTCAATACTTGTACTCCAGTTTCCTGTTTGCATTAAGGCACTTTTATCTCTTGTGTATGGCTAATTATATATTTGAATAGCCCTTTTTGTTCTTTGCAACACAGTAGGATGAACAACTGTATTAACCACACATGAAATGTAGTAGTAAGCCAAAACCATATATTTAATCAGAAATAGAATTCAAGTGGTCTGGCTACTGGATAAAATATTAGAATCTTCTCCAAAGGCTCAGAAGTCAACATGTCATCAGGTGCTAGTGTCATTGTGTATGACGTAAATATTTGGTTTAGTAAGTAAAAAAAACATTTATTTTTTTTTTGGTTTTTTTTTTTGTTGCTGCCAAAGTTTAAAACCCACGTATGCTCCCTCCATCAACAAATACTGTGTATTTATTTTGATTGTGATTGTAGTTGGCGTGGCTTTGTGAGTCTGGACAGGAAACGGAGGGTGGCTACAACTAAAACTGCAAACACAAAGTGTGTGTGAGCATTTGTGATTAAGTTAATATCTGAGCCCAACCCCGCATTGTAGTTGAGGTTATAAAGAAAAGAGGACAGACCAACATGTCTGTAGTAATGTATGTTTCAATGTAAAGTCAAGATGTGTATTTCTTTATAGTGCTCCTTAAATTCTCATATATTCGTCCATTGCTGTTATGTAAAATTGTTCTTGCTCTGGCCGCTAGCCCAGGTAGTTTGTTTTATGTAATCTCTGGGCACCCAAAGTTGTACGTCTAGGACTGTATAGCCCTTGAGGTAGATGTGACTTCCCCATTCTTCATATTAATGTGACACACTTTCCCGCTGTCCAGTACATGGTTGTTAAAGTAAACTCGGCGAGTCATATGGTTTAGTTTATAAGATTGTGGCAATAGAAATGTAATTTGTTGGTCAGGGTTTTTATTTTGGATATGCAGACAGCGTCTTTGCATACGTCAGAACACATTTCATTTACATCCGGATGATCTTGTGGTTGTGGAACCCATCGCTCTAACTTTTGCTGTATAAAGACATGATATTAGTTCCGATTTCTTTCTGTGCTTTAGAATGAGGTGTATGCTGAGAGAAAGAAGACTCTGGGTTATTTGTTTTGTTGGCCATGTCAAAGTGCTCATAAAGCCACACGGTGGTGTGAGGATAGCGTTATGTCTAAATGGGCATGTGATAGACATAGAGCTATCCTCGCTATGGGACCAGACCAAGGACTGATGGGGGTTTAAATCCCTTGCATCAAGGTCCCTTACAAATGGGTCGAATGATTCTTATCAGCTTCTATGTTCTATTTTTTATTTTTTTTTTATGGTAGCCGAGTGTTTTTTCTTAGTGCCAATATAGCTAAATATTAGTTTTTATTGCTTTAGTAGTAGTGGTAACTAACTGTATATTCTTTTTCTTGCAGTGGACAAACTATATTCATGGTTGGCAGGACCGATGGGTTGTCCTGAAGAACAACACTTTAAGCTACTACAAATCTGAGGATGAGACTGAATATGGCTGCAGGGGCTCAATCTGCCTCAGCAAGGCTGTCATCACGGTAAGCCTGATTTCTCCTAATGACTGTCATATGATATGCATTTTTATTACAGAGCTGGCTTGAAATTGCCATTTTATCTTGCCTATTTCCCTTTAATGTGTCTCTTATAGACGGCCTTAAAATGCAAAACAATGGGAGTGTCTCTGAAATGCGATGCTGCCGTTTATGTGCACGGACGTACAATGTGGTGGGGTTATTTGCAAGTTAGCTAGTGGGCAGTTGTAGCCCAGCGAGTTCCGTCACTTTGTATCAAAACGTCTCACTTGAAAGAACTGTTTATCTTGTTGATGGGCAGTAACTTGAATCAGACCTGATCCTGGAACACTTTGTCACATTGTCCGTTAACGCACATTGGGTCTACTCTTTGTTCTTGCACCCTTATATTTTTAAGAATTGGAATGCTCTCACCTTTTCTGGACAAATAATTGCTGTAGGGTTCTGTGGTATACTATACTTCTGCAACCCGACAGGTGCCTATTTTTAATACATCAACTGTTCTAGCAGATTTTTACATTGAAAATGCTTGTTATAGTTGCATTTAGTAGTTAAGCTACTTGGGTTTGCGTTTTTGGGGAGATTGACTGAATAAAGGGTAAAAGGTCTGTGGCTGTTGCAGCATGGAGCTCCTTGCATTTGAAATAATGTGTGTAAGGCAGTGGTTCTTGAACCTGTCGTCATGAACACCCGTAACCAGATTTCAATGTTAGTAGTCCAGGTGGCTTCTCGATAGAATTAGTCTGTTGATTGACTTTAAGGACTTATGCCACCCTAGGTCAGAGGTGTTTGGTGATGACTTAAGGGACTCCTTGGGCAACATAAATGCTTTGTGGATCAATTACTTGGGATGGATGTAGGGCTGCAACAACTAATCGATAAAATCGATAATAATCGATAATGAAATTCGTTGCCAACGAATTTCATTATCGATTAGTTGAATCGATTATTATCGATTATAAAATGAGGGTTTTTTCAGAGCTCTGAAAAATACCCCTCATTATATAATCCGTTTAGTCTGACTCGCAGCAGCAGCTCCTACTTACCAGCCCCTCCCTGTAATCACTGTGACAACTGGCCCCGCCCCCTTCCTTCTCCCAGAAGGCCAGAACCACATGGCTGTGACACTCATCTAACTGTGAGTATAAAATTAATATTTGGGCTACTGAAAGTTAGGGGAGGTGGGGGTTAATTTAGGGGCAGTTATGGTTAATGGGGTGTTTAGGGGCAGCTGTGGTTAATAGGGTGTTTGGGGTTAATTTGAGGCAGTTGTGGTTAATGGTATGTTTAGGGTTAATTTAGGGGCTGTTGTGGTTGACAGGGTCTTTAGGGTTAATTTAGGGGATGCTGTGGTTAATGGGGTGTTTAGGGTTAATTTAGGGGCAGTTATGGTTAATGAGGTGTTTAGGGTTAATTTAATGATGAGGACTGAGGGTTAATTTGATTAATTTAATAAAGTTAACTTAAGGTGCAGTTAGAGATAAAGGGGGGCCAAACTAAGGGGAATCTAAATCCTGGGGGCAGTGAAGATTAACCCAGTACTTATTTAAAAAAGTATGGTGTCAGTGTGCTGTGAACGGGTCTGTGACTCTATGAGGGGACTATGAGATATCTGGGGGGTATAAGGCATATCAGGGGAGGACGGAGTGACATATCTGGGGGTATAAGGCATATACATTATATAAGGCATATGTGGGGAGGGCAGTGTGGCATGTCTGGGGAGGACGGAGTGGTGTATCAGGGTGTATAAGGCATATCTGGGGCCACAGTGGCATATCTGGGGGTAGACTGGAGTGGCATATGTGGGGAGGTAGTGTGGCATGTCTGGGGAGGATGGAGTGGTGTATCAGGGGGTATAAGGCGTATCAGGCACAGTGGCATATGTGGGGGTGGAGTGGCATATGTGGGAGGCAGCATGGAGTGGCATATGTGGGAGGCAGCGTGGAGTGGCATATGTGGGAGGCAGCGTGGAGTGGCATATGTGGGAGGCAGCGTGGAGTGGCATATGTGGGAGGCAGCGTGGAGTGGCATATGTGGGAGGCAGCGTGGAGTGGCATATGTGGGAGGCAGCGTGGAGTGGCATATGTGGGAGGCAGCGTGGAGTGGCATATGTGGGAGGCAGCGTGGAGTGGCATATGTGGGAGGCAGCGTGGAGTGGCATATGTGGGGGGCAGCGTGGAGTGGCATATGTGGGGGGCAGCGTGGCAAGCCTGGGCTCAAATGTGCATAAATTGGGGGGGGGGGGGCTGGTTGGGAAATACATTTCTTGTCTTTATCAAAGTTTTTTTTTTATTCTGCTGTTTGTATTTACCATCATTTGTTTATTAAATTATTTTAAATAAATGAAAAATTTACATTTTTTTTATCCGATTAATCGATTAGTTGGCCGATTATTTTTTCGATTAATCGATTAATCGAAAAAATAATCGGCCAACTAATCGATTATGAAAATAATCGTTAGTTGCAGCCCTAGATGGATGTGAAGACATATTCAAGGACTCTTGACTGTCGCTTAGTAAGATTATACTTCATTTCTATGAATTTAGACTAAAATATGAGTAGGTCTTTTAATAGAATGGAGGCTAGTCCATATAAACCGCAAATTATTTATGAAGTTAAGAGCCAGAGAAACAAATTGGGAAGTCTGCTTGATATTTTCTTGGTTGTATGTTACCCATAGAGAACAATATAAAATGGCACAAAAAATTAAGCTCTAGACCTAAAGACAAAGGAGACATGGGTCGATTTCCCATTCTAATAATAAAAAAAAAAAAGCTTTGATATTGCATGCTGTAAAATGCGGTCCGTGCAAAATGGTCCTTAACGTGCAGTTCAAATGGGAAGCTGGACTATACTTTCGATGTTTTTCCAGTGGAAGTTCCGTCTTCACATCCAGCATTTCCGGCAGCAGAATTTTCCGCAGACAAACTTGATGTTCGTTCTGCATGTGAAGAGCGACGTCTCTGCCAGGCACAGCGTATACTAGAGTTTGTTTTCCCGGCCTTGCATATAACTCAAACAATGCCTCTCTATTCTCCCCCTCCATGCCACCTTCTTAAACTAGCGAATAACTCTGGACTTTCAGGAATTCTTACCAGTGCGTTCTCTCCTACTCATTTTTATTTAACCATGTAACATTGTCATTACCATAGACTGCTACTAATTATTACAAATAGAAACAGGCAAGCCTTATGACAGCAATACTGCATGGGTTAATAAAGAGATAAGCATTTAACGGTATTGGAAACAACGCCATTGGTACTATATAGTGCTATCTAGACAGCATGTTGGAACTACAGAGCGGATGACTTGGCAGCGATGTGGTTAACACAGCTGCCTGAGTCTTTTACAATAGTGAATTAAGTTATTGCTGCAGTTAATTGGAGACCGCAAGTACTTCATTTACACACAGTTGTCCTTCTTGTAAGATATTAGTGATGAGATAAGCATATTTTTCTCTACCACGTAGCATAGTTTTGGTGGCTTTTTCTATGTTGGCCATAAACCATATCGCCTTTGACTCTTTCCTTGCACCATTATGACTGTATCCCTTTACCTTCTATATGATAAACCAGAGGTGCAGATTATGCTAGGGGGATGGTGGGTGTCCCTTTAACTAATCTTTGTCGTTTTGTGGCAATGTACAGTGAGTGTTCTCACCTTACAAGCTCATGGTGGATAAGCTCATCTGTAGGCTTATAGGAGAGATCTGGAGTGGGGTGAGAAGGTCTGTAACTTGATTCCCTTTTTTTTTTTTTTTTTTATGGGTAAACAATCAACATTTTTCTCTCTCTGCCAGCGTGGGGGCAGCAGCATTGCTCATCTAGATGATACTCGGTTAGGTTACTGAACTTGGGGCTGTCTCTTGATACATAGTCACTCATCTCCATCCAGGTACTAACGCCTGGTGCGTCTTGCTTATGCAGTTTGCTGCGGTAATAAATCCACCTGCGTCCCTTTGGCGCTCTCGGAGCAGAAGTCTTTTGGAAGGGGCATGGCAGCGAAGCGTATACTGTAATGTTGCGTAAATAAGTTATGCATAAAAATTCCTGTAAGCAGAATTGCCTGCACAAGACAAACAGTGGGTACACTGTGGTACCATTCTTTGTTACTTTACAGATTGTGTATGTGAAACGGCCTGCCCTGGGGTCCTGTGGCAAGGAGGGTCCGGAGCTGCCTTTTCTCCTCAGGTTGTTGGAGTGTTTATGTTGAAATGTTCTATTACAGGACATGGCTGGGCTTGGTCCTGGTATTATGGTCCTGGTCTTCACTTTGCAGAGTTGTCTTGATTTGTTTAATTGCTAATCTCCTCAACTGTGCTTGGAAATGTCACAAGGTTCTCCAGCGGGAAGTGAGGTTTAATTTCATAATTATAATCATGTGTTGAGGCACGCTGCTCCAGTGTGTAGCTCTTCTCCATCTGTGTAATATGTCATTCAGCCATTTCCATATGTTTACAATCGTTCCAAGCATTCCTATTTTTTTTTTGGCTGGTTTTTAATGGAAAAAATAAAAAGCTAAAATGACATCCCTCAAAGTCCTAGATTTTAAATAATAATTACTGTATTGGCTTTGTGTGCACAAATGTTTTGCAGATGCATTTTCTCTCCTTCACTAGAATGGGCGCAAAGTCCTACCCAGCTTTTCCTGTGCCTCAAAATTGTTTCCATCAGGAACACCATACATCGTGGTTCATTTGCTAGCACAGGCCCTAGCTTTTTTTTTTTCTCCCCATGACCTTTCATGCCATGAATCTAATTCCACTGAGTTCATTCACGAACCCAACCTTAAGGGGTTTATGCACCAGGCTTGTAAGCATTCCTAGTCCTTGCAGGTGCTGTCCTTTAACTGGGTTTACTTGCAGCTATTTGTATCGACTGCTCGTTGTACATGGTATCCCATTGTATAAGCATATACACCAACAAGTTACTATTCCGATGTTGTGCAGCTTGGGTCTCGCAGTACTTGACAAGCCCTAGGTTAACAATGTGGCTAGACCAGCATCAATGAGAGTGTAGTTCTCCAACACTTTTTGGCTGCACTTAATAATAAATGCAATAATAATACTAACATCTTTTCTATAGTGCTAACAATTTACGCAGCACTTCTTACAGTACATTATTCAGGGTATATGACAAGAGTAGAATTGACAGACTAAGATAAACGGATACTTTGAGTAGAGAGGGTCCTGCTTACAAGATGTGATAAGCGAGGCGGAAAGCCTTAGCATATGGGAAGAAAGTAAAGGTTTTTATGGTCAGAAATGTATGGAGGAGGGGGCGTGGCTAGCACTCGATGGAACAACACGTGTAGCTGCTGAGCTCTGAGGCTTTCGTGCTTTTAAACTACTAAAAGGGTGGCGATTTCCGACATGGGCAAGCACTCGAGGACCGCGACTACTCCCAAACCCTCCGGGGCTAAGGAGAAACACTCCAACACCTCCGTCCGGTCGTTTTTCCAAACTTTTCCTGAGGCAGACAATCGAGGCCTACCTGACAAAATGGCGGCGCCGCCTCCGAGTCCGCGAAGCGCTCGTTCCGGATCTCCTTCCGCGGCCGATTCGGATAACCTGCTGCCCTCTCAAGTACATACTTCCTGGCAGGACGCGGTGAAAGATCTGCCTACTAAGGCGGAGATGTCAGATTTGTTCCGCTCGGCACTTTCTGGTGTCCGCGAAGACCTGCACGACATAAAAGAAAACCTTTCACAACTTGGTGACTGTGTGGTTGCTTTGGAGGAAGAGCGGGAGAAGGTCTACACTAGATGACATCTCAGCGACGGTCTCCCATCACCAAGACACAATCTCACGGCTGCTACGACAGATGGAAGACCTTGATAACAGGGGCCGGAGGTCTAACCTTCGTATCAGGGGCCTCCCGGAGTCTGTCCCTCCTGCGGACATAATGTCCACTCTCACGTCCATTTTTAACAAGCTTTTGGACAGACCAGAGGACTCTCCAATTATTCTTGATCGTGCTAATAGAGCTCTCCGACCCAGAGGTCCTGACGCACAGTCGCCACGCGATATAATATGCTGCCTCCATGAATATCGTACTAAGGAACTGATCCTCCAAAAATGCAGATCGAAGACACCTATCCAGTATGAGGGCCACACCATCTCTATTTTCCAAGATTTGTCGCCCATCACACTCCAGACAAGATGGATGTTGCGCCCACTTACCTCCATGCTCCGCGAGGCCTCTATTCCTTATCAGTGGGGATTTCCCTTTGCCTTGATAGCCCGAAAGGGTACTCGGGCAGTGATATTACACCGTCCTGCGGACTTACCTGACTTCCTGAGCTCGCTGGATCTCCCTCCTCTGGACCTGCTGGAGTGGTCGTCTTCGTTGCGCGGACCGCCCATTACGCCTCTACCGAAAACCGGCTGGTCATCTTTACCGTAACGCCGCCAGCGTAGCAGAAGGATCTCTCAGATGGACGTGGGAAAGGACTGACCGCTACTGCCTTTGCTAGCCGACGTTTTTGCTTCCTTGAGCCAGGCGGTTTAACCTGTTGCCGTTCCTCCAGGAGGACCGTTGAGTATTTCCTGTTGGACTTTCCGTTGCGTTTTCGTTTTGCTTTGTTTATTTTCTTTTATTATTCTCAACTTACTGTTTTTTGCCCACTGAGGCACTTCCTCAGTGCCTTATGGTCACTTACCCTGGCCCATGTCCGCCTACACACACTTGCGCACACTCATCTAGGGCTCTTCAGGCCCTGTGTCTAATCACCCTTAACATGTATGTCTACACTCGAAAGCCTCCCTCGGGGCGCACGTATCTCTGCACCACTACACCTTTTTGTTGCTCCATAACACACTGTTTTTTATTATTTTATTGACATTGTTTTCGCTGATGATGCACATCTTGTGGTTTGGTAGTCTCCCCCCAGAGCCTACCACGCAGGGTTCCTCTGGACTCTGCCTTGTGGTCTATGTCCATTCCTTTGGTCATGATGCTCATTAGTCGATGCTACGGTATCCAGCTAATGTTACTTTAATGAGTATGTTTTCGTTTGTTGTTTGTTTTTGTTTTTTGCTCCAACACTATTGCTCCTACTGATCTTTATTGCTGGTTATTTTGCGTTGCTACTGTCTTTCCACGGTCCTGCCAGACTCAATCCATATGGCGCTTGATCCTATTACATTGATTTCCCTCAATATCAGGGGCCTTAACGAACCCGAACAGAGGTCCAAACTATTCGCTGAACTCCGTTGTACTAAATCCAGAATAGCTTTTATTCAAGAAATGCATTTTAAGGCCACTAAGGAACCCAAATTGACTAATAAACACTTTACCGCCTCATTTACGTCTAGTAGCCCGGATTCTAAATCTAAGGGGGTGGCTATCCTCTTGCACAAACACTTGCCATTTCGCATATTGCATCGCTGGCAGGACTCTGAAGGCAGGTGTATTTTTATTAAGGGGTTTTTTGGGTACTCATAAGGTCACCTTCGCGAACATCTATGCCCCTAATTGTCGCCAATCTAAATTTCTGGTTATGATCTTGAAGAAATTGATGGACTTCCAGGAGGGTATGACGGTTTTAGGGGGCGACTTCAACATGACTTTCCTCCCAATGCTAGACAACTCCTCTGGTACTTCGTCTATCCCCCATACTCAAATTAACTGGGTCAAGAAGCTGCTACATATGGCGCAGCTTATTGATGCTTGGCGGACCCAACACCCTACTACTAGGGACTACACGTATTACTCTGCCCTACATGACCGTTATACCCGTATTGACTCCTTTTTCCTATCTCATCACCACCTCCCCACCCTTCACACCTCATCCATTGGCCCTCTTGTACTCAGCGATCACGGCCCGGTCTTTATGACCATCAAACTTGCTTCGTTCCCTGTTCGGCCTTGGTTGTGGCGCGTGAACGAAAATATTCTTTCCGACCCGGCGGTTTCTTCAGAGGTTGCTGACCATTTACGCCTTTATTTTTCTGAAAACTCTACACCTGGAATGCCCTTGCCCACCATTTGGGAAGCCCATAAGGCCGTGGTGCGGGGGAAGTTTATACAACTTGGCTCTCGGCTTAAAAGTATCGCGTTGGCCGCCACTCTTGACCTAATTGGGAAAATAGTGGAGCTAGAAACGCTGCATAAGTCCCTCCGTGACCCCTCTCTTTTGACCCAACTTGACTCTCTGCGCGCCCAATTGGCTTCTCTCACGAATCGTCACCTTAAGCGGCAGTTTCTTTTGACTAAGCGACATTTCTATGAATAAGGGGATAAGCCCGGTAGACTGTTGGCTAGGGCGCTTAGAGCTCAGACAGCTAAACATTTTATAGCGCGGGTCCGCACGACCGATAGTAACCATGTTTCTTCCACCCCTGAGATCGCGGAATGCTTCCGCAAGTATTACCAGGACCTTTACAATTTGCCTTCCGTCCGGGACTCCTGTCCTGACTTTCAGACGGTCCTTGACAATTATTTGGATAAGCACTTGCCGCGCCCCTTATGACCGGAGGAATCGGACCTCCTTAACTCTCCCATTACACTGGAGGAGGTCAGGGTCGCTATTAAGTCTACCAAGCAAGGTAAATGTCCTGGGCCGGATGGCTTGCCTATTACCTATTATAAAAAATTCCTCCCTATCCTGAGCCCGCACTTAGTGAATACATTTAGCTCCCTTACATCGGGTTCCCACTTTGATCCTCGGTCTAACATGGCGCATATTTCTTTGATTCTGAAGCCAAATAAACCCTCTGACGTCTGTGGTAGCTATCGCCCCATTTCATTACTCAATTCAGATGTTAAACTGCTGGCAAAAATTCTGGCCTTATGGTTGTCACCTTACATCCCCTGCTTTATCCATAGGGATCAGGTGGGCTTCGTCCCTGGGAAGGGAGGCTAGGGACAATACCACAAAGGTCATTGACCTTATTAATTTCGCTAACCGTAATCATCTCCCTCTTACCCTGGCCTCGCTCGACGCGGGGAAAGCCTTCGACAGGGTGGCCTGGCCTTACCTCTTTCGTGTCCTGGAGCGATTGAGGCTTGGCCGTCACTTTCTAAGTTGGGTTAGGGCCCTATATCATAACCCTACGGCGTTGATTAAAGTTAACGGGCTTGTGTCTCGCCAGGTCACTCTGTCGAATGGCACTAGGCAGGGCTGTCCACTCTCGCCTTTTTCGTGCTGGTGATGGAGCCCTTGGCAAACGCTATCCGGACGAACACTTTCATCTCTGGCGTTTCTGTAGCTGGTGTTAAACATAAACTGACAATATGCGCAGATGATATGCTGTGTAGTAATACTGACCCTATGGATTCCCTCTCCCACATGTTACAGGAGTTGCGAACCTTTGGATCGCTCTCCAATTATAAAATCAATCTCGCTAAATCTGAGATGCTGTGTTGTAATGTCTCAGCGGAGATGCTGGCGGATTTGACGCACCATTTTCCGTTCAAGATTTGTGCTCGTGCCCTTTCTTACCTGGGTTTGCGGATTCCTGGGTTTGCGGATTCCTGGGGGCCCTTCCCTTTTTTCACTGAATTTTACCCCACTACTTACCACTGTCTCGTCCGCTCTGCGGAGGTGGGATTACACCCACGTCTCTTGGTTCGGTAGGGTGGCCGTTGTTAAAATGAATATTCTCCCCAGATTCCTGTGCCTCTTCCAGACCTTGCCCATTTTTCTCCCTCGGTCATTTTTTAAGAACTGCCACCGGGTTTTTCGCTCCTATGTTTGGTGCTCTAGGTCCCCTAGGCTCTCCCATGCCCACTTAATTAGACCTAAACTCAAGGGGGGTCTGGGGTTGCCGGATTTGGAAAAATACTGGCAGGCGGCCCATCTCCGTAGAATTGTGAAGTGGTCCATTACGGTCCCTAAGCAGTGGTTGGAGATTGAAGAGTCGTTGGTGGGCATCTCTCTTTCTTGCCTTCCTTGGTTACTGGATCCCAAAAAACATTTTGTCGCTGGGGCGTCGCTCACGGTCGGCGCTACTCTACGTGTGTTTACCAGGATCCTGAAGGAGGGTTCTTTGTCCTCCAGTCCTTGTCCCCTCTATCCGATTGTCCCTAACCCTGACTTTCCGCTCAGTATGTCTGTTCACCAGTCCCCGCTGCAGCCCTCCCTCCCATTGCGTGTCTTGCGTTTTCACACCATGTATGTAGGCAACAGGTTTGTTTCAGCGGAGATTTTTTACGGTAAGCAATCCCTGTCTCCGGCCGAACTCCGGTTTTACATTCAGACTCGCCACTTTGTGCTGTCCATCCCCAAGACTCCCCTCCTGTCCTAGCCGTTGTCCACTTTCGAGTCGCTCTGTTCCTCTTTTTCAGAAGCCCCTCACCTGCTCTCTGTACTCTATGCCAGGGCTTGACAAATTTGTTGTGAATCTAGGCGCCAGGTAAAAAAGTTAGGAGCCAGGATTTTTTTAAACTAACAGTTGGTTAGGAGTGATCGGATCATCATCAGCCCACTTACTAAACTCACAGCGTTTGACCTGGAAGCACTCTGGACTTTCAGGTCAGTGCTGTTTTTTTTTTATTAATTTTTTTTTTTAACCCTTTCGATGCTGATGTTCCATTGGAGCACAGCATTGACTGATATTTAGTCCCCACAAGCTTGTGGGGAAAAATGTTAACCCCTGCAATGCCACGAATGTGTCATACACAAGTGTGGCATTGAAGGGGTTACCGCTGCACTGTCGCTCTCATGGAGCGATCAGGCAGCAGGGGGGTGTTGGGGCTGGTGTCCACACTCATGTGGAGACCAAAGAACCCTCTCCCCTGTCCCTGAAGCTGCCTCTGGCAGCTGGGACTCAATTGCTGGTCTATAGACCAGCCATTGCAGGGAGGGGAGTCTTTGATGACTGCTGTAGGCTTCCATGCCTACAGGAATCATCAAAGGGCTTGTGGGTGCTCGTTTTTGCTGTTGCTGGTCTGCCTGGGCTTCCACCAGCAGCAGAGCCCCGTACAAAACGGGAATTAACCCCTAAATGCGGCATTGAAGGGGTTAACGCTGCACTGTCTCTCTCATGGAGCGATCAGGCAGCAGGGGGGTGTTGGGTCAGGTCCCCACACTTGTGTGGGGAACCAATCAACACACAACCCCCTTCCCTGAAGCTGCCTGTGGCAGCTGATAACACGATTGCTGGTTTTGCAGCAACCGCGGTTTCAGCCTACAGGATCACTCCGTGGGAGTGATCTCAGGCTCGGGGGCGGGCTCTGAGTGGCTGTGCTGTCTGCCCAGACTCATGGGCAGACAGCAGCAGCAGCGCCCCCGTGTGATTACTCAGCCTCTTACATCCACATTTTTTTATGGATGTAAAGGGGCTGACAAAACCTAGGCGCCAGGACAAAATTCTCTGTCGCCATGGCGACCTGGCGCCTGGGATTTGTCGAGCCCTGCTCTATGCCTTATTGTGTGACTCTGCCTCCAGGTCGAAACCTTATTTTTTGAGCTTGTGGGAGGGGGATCTTTCTGTCGTGCCGTCCCCCCAGGACTGGGATGGGGTTTTCTTTGCCACTCATCGGGGCTCCATCTGCAGCAGAATACAGGAGTGCTCATACAAGCTATTGACGAGGTGGTACAGGACACCCGTGGACCTTCACAGGTTCTTTCCCGCAGTCTCTGATGTTTGTTGGAGATGCGGATCCGACAGGGGGACGCTGTACCACATATGGTGGCTATGTCCTGCGGTTCATCCCTTCTGGCGGGTAGTGCGGCGTGTGGGTGGCATGGATCTGTTGGCCAAGCCCGAAGCAGCTCTATTACACCTTACCTCACTCACCTAGGGCTGCAACTAACTATTATTTTCATAATCGATTAGTTGGCCGATTTATTTTTTCGATTAATCGGATAAAAAAATGAATGTACATTTTTAATTTATTTAAAATAATTTAATAAACAAATGATGTTAAATACAAAGAGCAGAATAAAAAAAACTTTGATAAAATGCATTTCTTGTCTTTATTTCCCAACCAGCCCCCCCAATTTATGCACATTTGAGCCCAGGCTTGCCATGCTGCCTCCCACATATGCCACGCTGCCTCCCACATATGTCACTTCACTCTACCCCCACATATGCCACTGTGCCTAATACGCCTTATACCCCCTGATACACCACTCCATCCTCCCCAGACATGCCACACTGCCTCCCAGACATGCCACGCTGCCCTCCCCACATATGCCTTATATACCGTATATGCCTTATACCCCCAGATATGTCACTCCATCCTCCCCAGATATGCCTTATACCCCCCAGATATCTCATAGTCCCCTCATAGAGTCACAGACCTGTTCACAGCACACTGACACCATACTTTTATAAATAAGTACTGGGTTAATCTTCACTGCCCCCAGGATTTAGATTCCCCTTAGTCTGCCCCCCCCCTTTACCTCTAACTGCACCTTAAGTTAACGTTATTAAATTAACCCTCAGTCCTCATCATTAAATTAACCCTAAACACCCCATTAAACACAGCTGCTCCTATATTAACCCTAAACACCCTATTAACCATAACTGCCCCTAAATTAACCCCAAACACCCCATTAACCATAACTGCCCCTAAATTACCCCCCACCTCCACCAGCCCAAATATTAATTTTATACTTAGTTAGATGAGTGTCACAGCCATGTGGTTCTGGCCTTCTGGGAGAAGGAAGGGACGGGGCCAGTTGTCACAGTGATTACAGGGAGGGGCTGGTAAGTAGGAGCTGCTGCTGTGAGTCACTGAAACGGTTTATATAATGAGGGGTATTTTTCAGAGCGTTTGCTCTGAAAAAACCCTCATTTTATAATCGATAAAAATCGATTCAACTAATCGATAATGAAATTCGTTGGCAACGATTTTCATTATCTATTTTATCGATTAGTTGTTGCAGCCCTACTCTCACCACAGGCTTATAAACGCACACTCACCATACATCTCCTCAATGCGGCCAAGGCCGTGATACCCATGTTTTGGCGTACCTCCACCCCTCCATCGATCTTTGTGGCTTCGGAAGGTGCAGTTCCTCAAACAAATGGAGGACTTGGTGTGGTCATCCAGGGGTAAGGGTTACCAGCATGCCAGACGCTGTTTCTGGTGGCAGGAATTTGTTGCCTCCGTGGATTTTAGGGCCATTCTTGGTCAGTACCTTCCAGCTACTCCTCCCCCGCTCTCCTCCCTAGTGACTGCTCCATTAAGTTCCCCTGTTGACAGGTAGGGATGGTTGACATTTTCTGTTTTGGGATCCCGGGTTTATTTTCTGGTTTATTTACTTCTCCACGGAATATTTTCTTTAGGTCATTATATGTCTTAGGCAATGGCAGGTCACTTCCACATTGTTTCTGCTATCCCTATGGGTTATTGATTTGACGCCTCATCTCTATGGGCGCTTATACTTACCCGGAGTTGCGGAGCTGTTTGGTTTTGTTTGAATTTGTATTTCTGTTTATTTTTCTTGGCTCCGCTTATTCGATGTACCCAACTCTTATTGCCACCTTTCTTATGCCATATCTTACACGCCTCTCTACCTACGGTTGCTGAGCTGGAAGTGCCAGGTGGCACTCCTGCTTTTCTTTCTTAAGAAACGGAGAATTCATGTCACGGTCTCGAACGTATCATGTACACCATTTCGATGTATTTACTGTGATCCTTTTGTACCAGTGCTTGATGGGTTATTTATTGTCATTTATTTCATATGCCTGTGTATCGTACATGGTCTCTGTATTTTACACTGTTTAATAAACGGAGAATGATAAAAAAAATAAAGAAATGTATGGAGGATCAGTCTTATGGGGGGGATCTTTATGATAGTACTAATAGTACACATTTAATTTGTAAGCTAATAGGGAGCCAATGGAGGGCTTTACTGTGTGGGAAAGCAGAAGGGCGAGAAGCTTAGCATCTGCGTTTTGGGCAGACCTAATGCACTTGACTCAATGACATAACCTTTTACAGATCTTTAGAACCTGTACAGGAGAATTAACCTAATGGTGTGATCTTCTAGTTGGCCAGCATATTCCTCAAGTAAGCATTGAAGACCACACAAGTCCCATCTGTAGATGTAATATCTGACAGCTGCTGATCAACAACTCCTATTTGCTTCTATCGATGGTGCTGTAGGAGGGGGAATGTAGCCTACAAATTCCTTAATTTGTTAAATTCCCGGATTTGCACACGGAGAATTCCAGCACATTATTCTAATTATGCAATTACATCTCTCATTTAGAGCCATTTGACTTTAACCACACTGGAGGATTTGAACAGTAACACATTCAAAACATCTCTCTAAAATTTTAATGAGGTTTTAATGGATAATGTGATGTATTGACTTGTATAATTCAGATGTGTGTGTATATGTACATTGGCAATAAAGTAAGTGAAATAGTCATTTACAACATTAACTTCTGCATTGTGTTTCTTGTCCATTACATTGTATTTTATGGACAAAATTTCCTTTTATTTCAAAAACTGGTAAACTTTCTTAGTGATCACAAACTCTTGAATGGTAGCGTATGTTTCTTTAACACAAATGAATGTCCTCTGTTAAGTGATAGAGATGCAAGAAGTCCTTACATAATCATTAAATAAATCTTTCATTAAAGCTGTATTTGGCAGCGTAGAGCAGTTGAAAGTTGTCCAGAGTCTCCATTGAAAGGAATGGAATTCATTATTCCTGTGGTTCAAACTGCGTAGTGCTGTTCTACGTTTTTTTTTTTTAATATTTTTAATCCATTAGTTTTTCCATCAGGCGCAAAGCCAAGGTAGACCTTGGACTATAGAGAACAGTTAAAAATGCTAATTGAGTGCATCCTTGGACTTGATATGTGCTAGCGTCTCCTCAGTGATAATGTTTTTGGTCCCATATTCTGGTCAGTTTTAAGCTTGTATTGGCTTTTCCTTTCCCCAGCACAGGAGCTAACTTGCCCCTCCAGTGGTTGATGTCTGACTTTGCCACTATAGGGAAAAATGTAACAAAAAACAAAGATAACTCCAGCTCACCATTTAGATGTTTTGCAGAGACGCTTCAAATTGCAGGGAGCACGGGATAGAAGGCCGAGCCATATCCTCGGTTAATCCAAATGACAGTTTAGATAGAAGATAATTAGACCAGTTAAAACATGATAGACAAAAAAAGAGAAAAAAAGAGAGATGTGCTCAAGTGATTGAGAAAAAATACGCCAATTTGCCACTATAGGGCATTTCTCAAGCAAGAGGAGAGCTTTGCCAGAAGGAAATAATTGCCCATCCTGGTCTGCGGCAACTAAGATCAATTTCAGTGAAGTCTGGAGCTCATAGCTAGCCTCCCGAGCGATAAGATTGTATATCCCACCCATTTTTTCAACGTACTTTTTGTGTTGTAACCAACTGTACTTTTATGCAAAGAAAAAGCAATGCTATATATTTTTTTCCCAATTTTAATAAAACTAAATTAATTATGTTGACGTTCACATCGAACAAACATTAATGGTGAATAAAATATCACAAACACAGGTCAAAAAACATAATAGTCCCCTTGGCTGTGACTATATAAATATTAAAATTGAATCTGTATGTAAAATATATGTAAGCGGTATGCTGTCAAACGTGTTGTGATTTCACACTCTGTATGATCTTTATATTATTACAAAGGTCTGTATAACTTTTGATGCCAAGCACAGTTTTCATATGCGTTGGATGTAGGTGCTTGTTCTGGCTTCTTGAGGGAGCAGAAGAAATATTGTTCTTTTGTACCATAGAATACAAAGCTGTAGCTGCCAATCCTCCAAAAGCTTGACAACATTCCTTTATTGTGACTCCAAGAGAGGAAAACTGTGCCAAGTTTGTGAGCATGGGCTCCAGTATATTTATTAGCTCATCTTGGCAGTGCACAGCAGGCCGGTGCTGCATAGGAACTGGGCATCTATAAGGGTCTCGGCGTCAAGTTCACACTCCTTGCATGACCCTGGCTTTTGGTGTGTTTGTATATGTGTGTGTGTGTGTATGTATATATATATATATATATATATATATATATATATATATATATATATATATATATATATATATATATATATATATATAATGTATGTAATACACACAGGTATTCTAAGCAGAAAAAAAATAGTGTACGTGGCCAAAACTCCTAATAAGTTAAAATGTAGTTCTGGGGAATGTGTTGGGCATTAAACAGTACTAGGAATGAACATAGTAATGTTGCACTAAGTTACAATCATGTTAAATTTAATAGAGTAGATGCAACTACTGGGACGACACCTGCTGTGCGCTTTGTCTTCACTTACACCACAAGCCTCGTTTCACTGGACTATGGGAACTATGGTTCGCCAACTCTGTGCCAGGGAGTATCTGCATCTAGCAGACAGTTTCATTGCATAGACATGTTACCTGCTTTTTGCTTGACTTTATTTTTCTCTTCTTTCTTAGCCCCATGAGTTCGATGAGTGTCGCTTTGATATCAGTGTTAATGACAGTGTATGGTACCTGCGTGCTCAAGATCCAGACCACCGACAGCGGTGGATAGATGCGATTGAACAACACAAGGTAAGTAAAAACCAAGATGCTGTTATATCTATTTACAAAAGGACATAATAGGTAAAACGCGTTATGAGAGAGTGTGTGAATATATATGTATATATAATTTAACGCTTTGGACAGGTGAGGTCTTCGAATGTTTAATAGAATTGGGTTTCATTTCCAGTCTTTCCACAATAAATGCTGCGTATCCTTTTGTTAAGCACTGAACACAAAAAAATCCACTATTTCCTCATAACACTAGATTCTGTTTCATGAATACAGATTTAAGAGTAAAAGCTTAGGTAATGGTGTTTTGCAAGTGGTTAATTGAAGTAATTGTATTTTGGGTATTTACATAGAAACCCAGAATTAGCCTGTGTTCTCTCATGAAGATGGGTTTGAAGGATGTGGTGGTTATATCCTAAGTGGCATCCTATTCTGAATGATTTCAGAAATTACTAGTTTGTATCTACAGTTGGGCACGCATCATTGTCCCAAGGCCAAGGTTTTAAATTGTGAAGTGAGAGGTAGAAGTAAGAGCTGACTTGGCTGAAAGCCCTGTTCTCGTTGGGTTTTTAGTCCCTGGGATTGCCCATGCAGATGTGTGCAGACTTTCTTTCAGTTTGTAGTGCTTTCAGCTCAGCTCATGCATAGCTCCCTAAACCAAGCGTGGAATCCTTGTTGACCCTGGCATAACAGGCACCTCTGCCCTTGCCTACAGATTTATTTGTTCTTGCGTAGCACCATCCGCTAAACTTTCCTGTTAATCCAGTTCACAAAGCTTTGTGAACTAAGCCATAACACTACCTTCTTTAAATACAATACTTTACACCATGCTCATGAAAAGAAGTCAATCAAAGCTGAGTCCACATTGAGGCCGTGTTTCCAATCACACCATGGCTATTGCATTCAGGACATGTCCATCACTTACTGTGGAGAGGAAATCTCTGCTGTGTGTCCTCTTATGCTAGACAACTTGCATCATCTATAAGCAAGAAATGTTTAGCCCTCCATTGTGTAACAGTGTATTTAATCATAGGCTTCTGTGTTGCTTGACAGCAGCTTTAGCTGGTTAGGCCAATAGCCAGTCACATCCCTATTAATGCAAATTAAGTCAATGCAACTGCCCAACAAGGGATCTGTGGATTTTCGTGGGACTTGTCAATACATTGCACATACTCATGAAATTGTCATTTGCTGGCTTCATTATTCAGGCCCAATGCTGTGTGGATTACTTTTCAAGAGTGTCTGCTTTCTGAATTGTATAAAAGGCAGATGCTGTTTCATATAGACAAATGTAACTTGAGCTTGTATCATGTTGTAAACAATATAACAATTGGTAGACAACATAACAAGATGACCTGCAGAAACTGGTGATGAGGGCCCTGCTCACATAAGCTTACCATCTAGAGTTGAAGAGGTGGTAGACCAGGGGTGTCCAAGTTTTTTCTGCAGTGGGCCACTTCATCAGAATTGTATACGTGCGAGGGCCGCACTCATTTTTCACTGTGAGAAAATATGGCCTTTAATAAGATATGCAGATTAAAATAAAGTAAATGACACAAAACCTTTACTTTTTCTCTTACTGATTTCTGGGCCTAGAAAGGTTTGTAAATACTAATTCAGGATAATTCAAAATGAAATACTTCTATTTATTCTAGGGATGCACCAAAATGAAAATTCTGGACCAAAACATTCACAGTTCACTTAGCCAAAACCAAAAATAAAAGTAGGTAACACACCACAATTGGACAAAAAAATTAGCAATGTGACTTGGCATGATAGGAGTGTGATTGCTAACAGCAATCACACTCCTATCATACCCAGGCAACCAGTAAATGCTGGTACCTAGGCATGATGGGACTGTGATTGCTGTTGGCAATCACACTCCTATCATGCCAAGTCAGCCAGTACATGCTGGTACAGGGTGGCTGTAAGTGATGTGTAGACACTGCTGGCAGCATCAATACACAAGGGGGCAGCTCGCTAGGTTTCAGCATGTACTGGCTGACTTGGCATGATAGGAGTGTGATTGCTAACAGCAATCAAAGTCCCATCATGCCTAGGTTCCAGCACTTACACATCAATGCTATCACACACACATTAATTCATTCATTCAGTCATATGCTCATTCATTCACAGATTAATTCCCTCAATCACGCATACTCATTCAAACACCCTCCCCACCCCCTTACCTGCACTGCAGCTCCTCGATGCCGCTCACAGACTTCAGCAGAGGGCGCGGCCTTCCTCTGCGTTCTCTGGTACTGCACAGAGGAAGCAGGACTGGAGCAGAGTCACGTGCTGTCACGTGAACTCTGCTAGGTTCCGCTTCCTCTATGCAGTACAGAAGACCCTCCCACAGGTAAGTAGCAGGGCTCGAGGTGCGGCCCGCGTAAGATTGTTGCCCTGGCTGCCGATCTTATGCGGGCCGCACCTCGAGGTCTCGCGGGCCGCATGTTGGACGCCCCTGTGGTAGACTATTAGCCTAAAATTATTTTTCAGATGGGGAAAAAAATGAAACAATGGTAACAATAAAAAAAACTTGACATTTGTTAAAAAGCACTCTGGTGATAGACACAGTATTTGATGACATTTCTAAAGCAGGTGCACCAATTAGTAGCCAAAAGGGACGCAACACCTTCACATACTGTGCGGCTAGCATGCGAAGGAGCTGGGTAATGACATATCATGGAAGAACTACCGGTCGTCTTCTTCCCCAGCTTTGGAGGTATCTACAGTCCAATGCACAGGTTTTTTTTCTTTTTCTTTCTATTCAAAAAGAACAGCGTCATCAGCCATTAGTCTAAAACCCATAAAGCTAAACTTGGCCATCCCTCCCAAATGATTACAAAATGCCTTTACTGGCTCAGAAATGTTTTAGATCCCTCGCTTCATTTTAATTACCCTCTGGCATTTACACAATCCTTTTTGGCTTAATGTGGTCGAAGTAAATAAATGAACAGCATTGATCAGAAAGCTCTCATGTTGTATGAACAGAACACAGTCTGGATATTCTGTAATGGCACACATTGTTTGTAAAAGGTCAGTGATCGATACAATACGACTGTGTGTGTTGTGATGGCGGCTTTCTGTTTCCATTTCTGAATGTGAAAATAGCAAATCAGGCGGTTATTCTTTTCAGGAATTCTTCAGGCATCAAACTTTTGTTGATTCTTCCTGATGCAATAAAGAGAAAGTAATGTCCTGATAAATTATAATTCATGTCATGCTTCCAAGTGCAGGGAGCAGAGGATGCGATCTCCCAAGTCATGAGATATAAGCATTCTGATTGTATATATTTGTCTTCAGCTTTTGCTTTGTTGTGTACTAGGTTCCATTCATGTTACACGTGTAACTGATTTAATGATATGCCAATCTTTGTCATCTGTATAATCTGGACCACAGACAATACAATTAATCCAGGTTAGTCATGTCTACTGGAACTGGCAGATTGGTGAACACAGTGCCGTAGGTTTAGTCAACTAATCCGTGTTTAATTGCCCTGCTTGGTCCTCTGTGTGCCAGTAAGGAAAATGTATCACAATTGAGACCTGGGTGTTTATAATGTTGCAAGTGAGTTTGATGTATACAGGGAAATATCACTTTTACGTTTTAAGTGGTTAATTGGATAACGTAAGGGAAACGCCTCGTGTATGAGTAACACACATTCTTGCACATGTAGTCATTGGTCTCCAATTGTTTGAGGTTATGCTGTCCATGTGATGAATGAACATTAGCGTGTGATCGGGGAGTGGTGTATATTAAGCAATCGTGTCTCTATTTCCCATCCTTCCTCTACTCATAACTGCGGCGCTCCGGTTGTAAACTGACTCACTGCGGTTTGACCCCTTGATTTCTCCTCTTAGGGTTTGGTGCTTGGCACAGGTTTTGAGAACCGCTCCTTAAGACATCTGAAAAATGTTTTTTTGGATTATTTCGCCTGCATAGCTTGTAATGTAATTAGGTGAGACATTGTCCTGAATCTGTGCTAGAACAGGCCCGCTCGCTAGTATCTTCAGTCGCCATGCCGGCATGTGACTTTAGAAGGATGTGTGGCACCGTGTATAGTTTGGGCACGGTCCTCCATGGTCAAATTGAACCGGCCCTATTAAGCCGCGGGACACAGCGGAGTCTGATTACTCTATATGAAGATCAAGATTTGCGGCTAAGGAGCTGCTGCTTTAGGCTGAGACCCCACTGTGTGCCTTTTACTACTATATATATCTGATGTAAGACTTTTATTGTAGCCTTTTACATGTCCACCAACAAAAGGGGCCTTAAAGAATGCTTGAAAGGGATGGTTTAATGTCCCTGACACCCCATCAAGAGAAGAATGCTTATTAAAGTATACCAGAAGTGGAAGAGACTAATGCAGCGAGGGAATTTAAAAATAAAAACATCTGCTGTCATTCTGTTTCCATGTTCCTGTGGTTAAGAAATACGTTGGTAGTTTGGGTTTGTTATGTCAAGATGAGCCACCATGGTATTCCCCATAAGGAAGTTATTTACACTACTTGTAAAAAACATATTATTGGGAATAAACTCATACGGAATAGAGCTTTTATTTATTGCCACTTTCTGCTTGCTTAGTGTACATTGTGGTGTGTATTTGTGGATTGGTTTAGTGTTCACGGCAGAGCGTTTTCATAGAATTATTATTATGCTCATTTGATCTCCATACAACTATTTCTGAATACAAACATTTTATTGTTTGAAGCCGAGCAGATTGATGCAGTTGGAATAGCTTGTTTTTGCCCAATAAAATATGTATATAGCATACCGTTTATAACACAAGGCTTGGTGTTGGCTGCAGCGTGTTACAAACTCCCATCGACATTGTCCCGAACACCATTGCGTTACTTTAATAGCCGAAAGTGCAATTAATAAGTCATGTTTCCTAGATAGAGTCCAAGGAGCTACCAGATGTTCTATAGAGCTTAAACCTCTAGCGAGTAAAGTCTATAAATAACGATATAGTGTCTTCAGCCGTAAATAAATCCACCCTGTGCATGTCTTGCATTCAGTCTGTGAAATCTCTTGCATGACATGTCTGGACTCCAGTTCCAGCCGTGCTTTTTCAGATACACTAGTAAAGTCTTAAGTTTTGTGCATGCGCCGTTCTGCGCACTGCTGACCTAAATCCGCTTTCTGCCCTGAGCATCTGATCATGACTTTCTTTTTGCTTTAACACTCAGGTGCTAAGGAGCAAAGCTAGCGAGTGTCTGCCGTGTCTGACTAATGATGCCCAGGAATTTGACAGTACATAGCCACTTGACATAAATGTATCCAATTCCCCACCAATAATTCATCAAAGACACCCTAACATATTACAAACTCTGCACACAGGTGTATTGTGGGGCTGAAAAAGATATTAAAATCTAGGACTCCGCACTAGAAACTTTTACCATTTCTAGTGCGGTACCGTTTTACCATTTAGCTCCACTAAACAGCATACAAATCTTTACCCTATGCCATGCTGTATAAAATATTATATGCAACATATTTTCATATACCGTAAATAGTTTTGCAGAGTTTGTTCTGTCTTGAAATGTTCACAGCCAACCTGTGCGCCGTGAAACTGTCGGGACGGAGCCGATTTTATGGTTTTTATGGCTGCACCTGTCGGGGGCTGCATGCCTTCTGGATGATCATAATGGAGCCAACTTAACGCTCCGCAGTGAGAATACCTGAAATTAACAGCTGCCGCACTGGGCTGGTGACTTCTGATGTCATATTAGATAAGAATAGGATCACTCATCCGTCACTTTATTGCAATCATTTTGGTGAATCAGCGATCCAGATCACCTCTACCAACTGTAACCAACTATTAAAAAAAAAAAAAAAAAGGTCAGGAGTGGACATTGCTACCTGAAAAAGGAGGACTTGTTCCTGGGATGAATCTTAATGTAGAGGAGGCAATCTTAAGAGTAAACCGTAAACTTGCAATCTTTGAGTAAATTGACTTGTTTGTGAATTGTGTATCCAAATTGGATTTTGGGATTGCACCTGTCTTTGAATATGGGGACACTTTGTACTCTATATCTTGCCTACATAATGATGCAGCTGGTTTGTTAATAGATGAAATGTTACCGAGATATTTCTTTAGCTTGTATCTCTGTGAAAGCAGTTGGGCCGCATCAGTAGACCTAAACCTCAGGGAAGTAGAACACTTTGTACCGCGCTCCTGCTTTTCATGGCACAGCACATTGATACAGTTTTAGACTTGAAACTCCGTAGATCAGTGGATGCCTATTCCTTTTCTATCTGCAGATGTATTGCTCCAGGAACGTTAGCAGATTTTAATTATCCCAGACAATAATGTTCCAGGGTAACATTTATAAATCTTAAAAATCTCTGTACCAGGGCATCTGGGCATTTTTACTTTACATATAAGAGTTGGGATGGCAGTCGGATTAAATCAAATGTAGTTTAAGCGTTTAAACAAAAACAGAGTCTGCAAAATAAATGCCAGTAGCCAGGAGTTTACAATATATCAGAACAAGGTTACTTTTGGTCTTTGCCCTATAGTAACCCGAAGTGTATGAACGTTGGCCTTCTTTCTAGCTCCATCTAGTGTTGTATAATCTTGTTGTATAGAGGTGGTGTGTGTTATTTGCTATTAATGATTAATCGGCACTCCTTCAGTCAGTTGCAATTCCTTGTTTCATTAAGGATTTTTTTCTGCTTGTAGAAGTTTAATATTATTGTAAATTAGACTTTGTTCATAATATTGCAGAGAGCTAAGACTATCCATGAAAGAACACATGCCTCATCTTTTTTTACGCAATATTTATTTGCTCAGTCTCCAAAATATTTTGCACTTAAATCGAATTTCTTATCCATTTTAATAACTTTTTGCTATTGCAACCAAGGATTTTATTTATATAGTGTAGAGGATTCATGTGTAGCATTGGGGAAATAGTTTAGTCCATTCCCCTACAAAGGCTATCTGTACCAGTTCCACGCTCCTGTGCACACAGCTACCCAACGTTTCCAGATGCAGCCCTTGGGAACTGTTATTCACCCTCTCCAGGCAAGAAGTCTTGCTCGATAATGTAATCACACAAGACTTCTTTTATACTTACAATTAACACTATGTTCCATTCACGTGTAATGTGTGCTGCTGATCATGCTGATGTATCCTTGTCTCCGTTCTCACAGCTCTGCTTCTTTTGGGTCTTGTTCTTGTGCCTTCTTTCTTCGTCCTTTTCTACCTGTGTCTTCTTTTATCTGCTTCTCCATGAACCTGGCCCCTGTCGCACTTTCGCAAAAGATATTGGAAGATTGGGAAATAGGCTGCCCCTGTCACTCCGCCCTTTTGTGAAAGTACTCTAAAAGGCTAGAATAATGAAAACTGATTTGTCGTGAAAGAGCAGTGTTTCTGCACCTCTTTCTCCACAAAGTTGTGTCCATTGTTCTGGCCTCTTGCAGTACTTCCATGGCTCCAATTGGGGGAGAAGCTCTGCCTTTTTTCAGCTGTGCTCTGGGAGACCTGATTAGCTGAGAAGCAAAAGAAGAAAAACACCTGGAGAAGTGCACGATAAAAGCAGACAGAAGAACAAGAGGCAAGAGAAGAAGCGGACCTGTGTGAAAGACAGGGACGCGGAAATGGTTGACTGAGAAGGCATGGGGACATTGTGAGAGTGTGTTAATTGTGATGATGGTAGATGGGAGTTGTGCTGTACCACCATCAATGTCTGGCTCGGTATACAGTGATTGGAGTACCAGGCTATGTTCTTGAGTGTTGTTTCTGAATGGCAGCTATTGTTCTAATTTTCTTTATAAAGTGGATCAGCAAATTTATCATAAAGAAAAACACCATTTCACCCTTGTATGTAAAATACTGCCCCACTCACAGAAAAGCATATGAGCATTGCATTGCATGTTCAAGCTCCTGCCAGAATGGATTTAGCCTCTTGACATCTGCTTTGTCTGGGTGTGGCGTTTGCAGAGGCTGCCAAGAGATTCCCAGCTGTTGGAGCACATTGCTGTGGTAGGGTTGTGATGGGATGGGAATCGCATACGGAGACGGCCTTTGCTGCTTTTTGTTGGCTTGGCGTTTTGAACCTACCCTGTACTGTTCTTCTGTGAGTTTGGTGGGCCCTCTAGCAGCAGAAGCAGGTAATGCACTGTGGTGTTGATAGCAATGTTTTGTTTTTTCTAGGATTTTCTTTTTATTTTATTGTGTGTGCATGTGTTTCTGTGTATGTTTGTAAAATATATAAATATATAAAATCGATACTACTTTGCTTCCAGATCTGAAGTTGGTTTAAAGGTTTTTTATATATATATTTTTATCAAAGGGTGTCTGAATTCAAAGCAGTTAAAGAGACAATGATATAGGCTTGTAGATTATGCTTATTTTGGAAATCAACAGGTCCTCTTTACTGTGATACATCTGAGGCAGTATCTTAGAAATAAGCTGTTAAGTCGATGTTAGGGGTCCAAGACAACGTCGGCATTTAAATGCTGGAGAAACTGAGTGCTGAAATTGTATGCGATTACGGAAGGTGGCCTGGGGATTGTCCCTCCTGCTGTTGTTTAAGTTGCTGTGGGAAGTTGTGTCCTTGTCTCAGCTGTGCCTCTAAGACCTATGTATTGTGTTCCTGTTAAGAATGATTATAGCTGTTGAGATATTTGCACAAACAAGGGGATGTTTTGTGGAGTTAAGGTTACACCATCATAATGGTCTGTGGTAGCCAGGCGTACAGGGCATGCTTAGCATATCTTTGGTCTTGTATTCACGTATATGTGCTTCCTGATTAAATGTACAGGTAAGAAAACAAAAAAGCTGTAAAAATATACTTTAAAGTAGATCAGTCCCCTTTTTCCAGCTTATTGAGTTCTGCATTCTAAATATACATATCGGTATTTACAAATAAGATGAGGGGAGCTGTTTTAAAGTTTGCTGTACCGGCTTTTCACACTGTCTACACTCAAGTTTCTGATCAAGCAGCATTTGTAAGGGTGAGTAAGGAGCAGGCATTAATGGTAAGATCAGGGAAATTCTTAGGTAATGCTGGCCCTGCTGCTCTAACACACTGACCTCGACTTCCCTGCAATGAACTTTAAATGTCTTGGAAAGAGTCTATAGGTAACGTGTTAAAATGCATTTTTCCGTTGGGCCCAAACTAATCATTAAAAACTGATTTAAGTGACTTACCGTCTGGCTCCTAAATTTCACATAGATGTATTGTCCCTGGCTATGATATATCATCTGAAAGATGGCTCTTAAATCGGCGAAAGCAAAATGTGTACATATTTCAGATGAAAAAGCATCTAAATGGAGGCAATGAATGCAGTAGATGCTTTTCCCATGATTCTCTGAGTCGCCATTATTGACCTGGTTGAGCTTACTGACAGACTGAGCGAGCGTTAAGTGTTTTCACTTGTGTCCTCTGAGTCAGTCGGGGATAGAGCTGGCTTCCTCTTAAGCTGCTGAAGAACAGGCGAGGTCGGGTGGGACTCGGATGCATCTTCTCATCTGCCTGGAAAACATTCTCTGAAGAACATGGATCTTGCACGTTTATCAAAAGTGCTGGAGAAGGTGACGCAGTGAAGCATGTTTCTTAGTCTGGGGGTGACATCACTCTATTATCTGTGTGCCACAAGCACTAGTAACTGGCCAGCTAACATCTGGCACTACCCCAACCCTGCCCCCATACAGCGGTGTTGAGGCAGGAGATGTGTGTTGTCTCGTGGCATTTAAAGCGTTAATGGAAGGTAGTGTATTCTGGTGGAGGCGAGTCTTCATCACTGATCGTCTCATTTGCTTTTCTGCAGGGAGTTGCTGATGAGGTCCTGCTTTACGGTATATGTGCAGCTTGGCCTGCCCTGGCTTACACGCTGCAGTCCATGTTCTGGTTAATTTTGTGTCTTTTCTTTAGCTAGCCATGTTCGCTGTTTAATCTTAGTCTATATGTCTGCAGTTCATGTTCTTATTTAGTATATCAATCTGTTCTGAGGAGTGCGGATGTCCATCTGCTGCAAGATCTTTTTAGGGTAAGAAAGGAATTCTGTGTCTGTAACTGACTGGTACAAAATTATTTTGATAAGTTTAGAATATTCTTATCAAAATTGAACCTGTCCTAGCAGCTGTTCCTCCAGCATGCCAGAGGACTTGTCTATTTGGGTAAAAAAAAAAAAAAAAGACTAATTCCTTCACAGTTTTATTGTAGAATAAACTCATGATAGTAAAAGCATCTGTTTTATGTTCAGCTACCTTTTTGCTTGGCTTTGCTTTATTACCAGGTTGGCAGTGATTGGGATGTTTTCATGCAGGAAAATAGTATGTTTTACGTTACATTTTACAGTCTGATAGAAGCACTTAAGACTATTTATAGGATCTGTATATGGTCGGCTTCAATGATTTTTCTAGCTTTATATTGCCTAGTGTGTCTGATGCAAAGCTTGGACGGTGTGCACAAGTCCCTTGCGTATGCATTTCTATATTATAGAAAAAGGACTGCGTATCAAAATGAAAAAAGGAAGGAGCACAACATATTTATATATATATATATATATATATATATATATATATATATATATATATATATATATATATATATAATAATATATGCTTTAAAAAAAAAATATTCGCTGCAAATTTATAAAACCTGACAAAATGTACTTGCATACAATATACATAAGATGCGCGTGTGGCAGAAGAGGCCCCCAATTAAAGAGTCTTTCCCAAGAGTGATCTCAGCTGTTTACGCTGTTCTGCCACATAAATATATGTGCTCTTGTGTCATATTATATGAAAGTCTCTACTTTTTGTAACGTTAAAACAATATTTTTTAGCATACATATATTGCTTGTGCTCTTTCCCTTGTTGGTTTTTGTGTGCAGGCCCCTTTTCTATATTTGATTGGTTTCATGCCTTTTGGTCACATGTATTGACAATTGCACTAACTCTATAAATAAACTAGTTGGCTTATACACTCACCGGTCACTTTACTAGGTACATCTGTTCAATTGCTTGATACCACAAATAGCTGATCAGCCAATCGCATGGCAGCAACTCAATGCATTTAAGAATGTAGATGTGGTCAAGACAACTTGCTGAAGTTGAAACTGAGCATCAGAATGAAAAAAGAGAGGGGATTTAAGTGACTTTAAACGTGGCATGGTTGTTGGTGCCTGACGGGCTGGTCTGAGTGTTTCAGATACTGCCTGTTTACATATTTAGAGAATCTTGACTTTTAAGCGGGTGGAAGGTTCACGTTCCGGGATACTAGGAGTGTCCTGTATTTAGTGGTGTTGGCTTACTGCTGTCCATCGTGCAGCACTTGCTGACTTCAGCTTCTTATTATAGCATTGACATCACTGACTGCTCCCAGGGATGCTCTGGAGTAAGAACGCTGGCTCGGTGATGGTGCCTGTAATAAACGGCATCTTGCTCTGCATTTTCCATGCTTTCCAACTCCCATCAGGCTTTTCCAATGGCTTTAGAGCAACAGGGTGCATGTTGCTGCTTAATGGCTTTATTTCATATACAGTCTTGTATTAGCTGCTCATCAGATGGGATTCCTGTTGCAAATGAAGGGCAAGGGACACTTGTAGACATTGGAAGACTTCATCCAAGGAGAAAAAAAGAGGCTATAACACCTTGTAAGGTCCATAATTATAAAACAAGTTATACAAATGCAGGTACATACAGATGTGTCCAAAACGTGCACATACTTCCCGGTGTTTCTCTCCTAAGGAAGGGGCACTGTGCTATTTAGGTGATGTAGTTGTCTCCATCTACTGAGAATTGGCCATCGATACATGCCGGGTCCAAACTGTGCCGTGTCCTGTAGCAGGCGCCATAACAAGCAAGCAGAAAAGTTCTACATCTCTCCATTAACTGAAAGGACTGCCACTTGCGTAGGCGACCGGACACTAATAAACTAATTTTTTGTTTAGCAGATGCCATTACAATCGCTAACTACATTTCTAATTCTGGAAGAGCTTATTGCATTCAGGGGCAGCTGGAGCCACAAAGGCTAATGTTTTACTACTGGCACCTTAATCTTGTGTACATTTTGCTTTTATCTGTATAGTTGCTCCTAAGTTCTTCCTAAATACAATCCATTCCTCTATTTTGGTTTCGGAGGACTTTGATGCTCGCAAGAAACAATTAAGATGTGACAATACAAACTTATATAGATTTTTTGAGATAACCGCATATTTCTGAAGTCGGAATAGTTATTTATATAAATGTAAATTCTACTAATGTGTTTAATTTGTAAATGCAATAAGCTTGAAATAAAAATATTCAGTGCCCCTTCTATCTGACATTTTAGTCTGAATCTGGATACGGATCAGAGTCCAGTTTACGGCGACATGGCTCGATGGTGTCCCTCGTTTCTGGTGCCAGTGGCTATTCAGCTACTTCCACATCATCATTCAAGGTGGGTGCTTCAATTCTTAAAGTAATAACCTATAACCTTTTTGGGAATGTGACTGACTGCACATTAACCTACAGTATATTCACATCGTGATCTTTAGACAATCTGTTTTATAAAGTGTGTGTATATATATAACGCTTTTTTTTTTTTTTTTTGCAGAAAGGACACAGCTTGCGAGAGAAACTTGCTGAAATGGAGACCTTTAGGGACATCTTATGTAGACAAGTTGACACTCTGCAGAAGTACTTTGATGCATGTGCAGATGCTGTCTGTAAAGATGAGCTTGAGAGGGATAAAGGTAATAGATCATTACTAAAATTGCCAAATCATTGTATTTAATAACTCACCTTTGATGATATTTTGGGAAATTTTAAATTGGAAATTATTTTATATAGTGCAGCCAAACCAATAAAGAATGCATATTAATCCCGCATTTGTGTAGCGCCCTTCCCCCGTGTGGTTTTAGTGATATTTTGTCTCTAGAGGCCTGCCAAATTTGGTAAATCTAAAAATGGTATTCCCTTTACTACCATTTTCAATAAAACCAGCCAATGTTTGGAGAATGATGTATTTTACAAGTTAACAGCAATGTTATCTCCAAAGTATTTTCACAACAGTATTGCCATAGCCCATGTCATTAAATCTGATGGCATAACTAGGAAATGTTACATTGAAGATACCGGGCACCGATAAGGGGAGGAGGGGTGCAAATTCTATTTTCGATATTCAGAAGCTGAGAAATGGTCTAAACCCTTAGTCAAAAAGGCAGTTATTGCTCTTTATCATTGATGAAAGGGCCACAAGTTGTCTCAGTATGGGGTGCATGCCTAAATGTTACTGAGCATTTTAATATAGTATTAGTAATTTGACTTGCTAGGTAACTCAGACTAATGACTAGTTTAGAATCTGACAATACGTTTGTTCTGATTTGTGTTCATTCCTGTTAACAAAACGGATTGGTTAAACACAATATAATGGCTTGTTTGTTTGCTAGTTACTTCTGTACAGTTGTGTCATATATAGGGTACTTTGTGTAGCTCACTCTAATCCCATTCTGCTTTTTGTCTAGTTGTTGAAGATGACGAAGAAGATTTTCTCCATAACCATGCTGATGGAGAGTACATTCACAACAGTAACGGCAATAAAGATAAATGTAAGTTATGTCTTTAGCTATTTTAATATAATTTGTTCTTTAAAGTTACATCTCTGTTCTCCGCCATTTCACCTATCCTTTTTAGATAAATCAGCATGTGTTACTTGAGTTAAATATGTGCTTCCGACGGCATTATTCAATAAATTTTATTTTGATAATTATGGGATGTAACCTTCCTTTGTATTGTGACAATAATTCTCCTTTTTAGTGTTCCAACATGTGACTCCGAAAGGAATAAATGGTATTGATTTTAAAGGAGAAGCCATTACCTTCAAAGCTACTACAGCAGGCATCCTTGCTACGCTGTCACATTGTATTGAGCTTATGGTGAAGCGAGAGGACAGTTGGCAAAAAAGGCTAGATAAGGTAAGCTTGGGTTTCATGTTTGCAGAAAAAAAACTGTGTCAAGCACCACACTCTTACTTACTACCAACAGTATTAGTTGTATAAAGTCACCTTCCTTTAATGTTATGGAGCGCTAACCAAAGTGAGCTCCTGCTGCAAGAAGAGCTTCACTGGTCTTGCATAATGGATAATTAAATTGGTGAGATTTCTTGAAAGTCTTCTTCCTTATATGCAAAATAAAATTTACCACCTTCTATTTTAGGAAATAGAAAAGAGGAGACGTGTGGAGGAAGCATACAAGAATGCAATGACCGAACTGAAGAAGAAAGCACACTTTGGAGGACCAGATTATGAGGTCAGTTAGTGACTAAAATATATAGTTTGGGGCAAGGGAGAGATAAGTGATGTGATCGAAACCTTTAAATACATAAATGGGTAACAAAGTGTTGGAGTGAATGTATTTCGAAGGAAGATAAATGTTAAACTGAGACCATGGTCTAAAACCAGAACATCAAAGGCTTAGGTTTAATGTAAGGAATTCATTTTGATGGTGGTAGCTAAATTGAACAGCTTCCCAGCAAAAATTATTAATAAGAGAGAGACCTTAAACATACATGGGATGGACATAAGGCCAAGGACCACATAAGATTTAGGTTTTTACAGAGGGGAAAAAATTGGTTAGTTTAATTGATACGTTAACTGCTGTGAAATTATTTTTTTCTTACTGTGACGATAAAGCAGAGTTTGAGGGCAGATAAAAACCATTCAGCCCATCTAGTCTGCCCATCATCCTGATGGAAAGACTCAGGCCTTAATCAGTCCTTGGTCTTGTCCAATGCTTCTGTAAACATTGCTTCTCTCCTTTCCTCAAAGCTATACATGTTAAGATTATACAGAATACTCCAGGTGAGGTCTGACCAGAGATCTTTAAAGTGGCAGAATTATTAGCAGCAGTGAATCAAGGGATTGTGACATGATGTGAAAGTAGTTTTAGACAATAAAAATAGCTCTTGGGTTTTAGAGATAAAAAAAGTCTACAAGGTCGGCTACACTGCAGCACCTTTGGTCACTGTAACAGGTAGCTGTGCCTTAGTACATTTGTCAGGCTCCATAAATATCCCATAGGGTTAATTATATAGCTTCAACCTTCTAGTTAGAAAAATAGCAACAGCTTTAGCTTGTTCTCTGCTACAGTGAAACTTAAATATTTACACGATGGGTATGAACTAATGAACTTATGAGATGTATTTTTAATTATTAGTAAAACCAACAGGAAACATTTACAGTTTCTCTCACTTTGTAATAGGAAGGGCCCAATAGCCTGATAAATGAAGAAGAATTCTTTGATGCGGTTGAAGCTGCTCTTGACAGACAGGACAAAATTGAACAGGTAATTGTTCTCACAGCACCTCACATGTGCAAGCCTCCTGGTTTGCCGCATTTTATGGATCTGCTCCTACAATCCGTCATGAACCCGCTCGTTCCGAGATCTTAAGTTTGGAAGGTGTTGCAAATTGATGTTTTCCGTTTTCCATACTGCTTATTAGTATGGTCTGAACTATATTTAACTCCTATAACTTTACCATGTAGCCCATCATTTGACCTTTCATACGTGTTATTCAGAAGTCCTGAGTACTGTCTTTTTGTCTCTTTACTGCTCCATACTTGAAATAGAGCTGGGAAAATAACTAATGCGTGCATTCACAAGAGTACGGCTTTAATCAGATCAGGACCATATTTTCACACCAGTACAGTTTGCCATTAATTTGTAGTATTTCAGACATTTGTAGTATTTTTTTTTTTACAACAGAAGTACACTTATTCCAATAGAGAACTGTAATCTAACTGACTTTCATTCTTTTCCAAGTCTCAGTCTGAAAAGGTCCGATCACAGTTGTTGTCGACTCTTCCAACAAGTGATGCATACACTGGCAAAGGCAACCACAGATTTGTTAAGACGGTAAGGCTTTCTTTCTTTTCCTTCCTTCCTTCCTTCCTTCCTTCAAGCGGAAGCAATATCCTCATAAACCACAATAAATTAAATTTAATCAAAGTTAATTTTTATTGGCCAATTTTTTTAAAAAAATTCCTTTAATACAACTAGTCACATCCCTCTTTTTTCTGTAAAGGAATATTTAGAATACCCAGCAAAAATGTAATGCAAAACTACATTCCATCATGGAAATCCGAGGTGGCAGTGTTAAGACTTTCCAAGTGGCTCAAATAAAAATATAAATTAGCTCTTCATTGACAAACACACAGGAGGAAGCTGCCCCATAATACTTTGAGAATATTATTTATAAATCTATTTCATAACCGCTAATTCTATAATTGGACACACTGGCTAATTTTATGATAAATAAAATGCCTGGAAAAAATAAAACATTTAAACAAAACTAAAAAATGTCAGAAAGGGGTTATATGTTTAAGGGATAAATCGTGTGAGCCCAGAAACATGAAGGTTATTTAAAGTGAATATTTTACAGCATTTAAAAGAGGTTGTCTTGTCACCATAGCAACCAGTAGAAGGTAGGTCAAAAGCTGGTCCAACATTGGTAATGACTGTAGAGCGTAGTATGGTGGCGAGGTGTTCCCACATTCTGTGCTGCTCGCTCATTAGACTAGTGCTTCTCATCTCATCTACTCACTCGCTCTTTTTCCTCCTCTTGGTAGTTTGTTGCTAGTTTTCCCAGTGATGTAGTGAGTGGCTCTGATGACCACAGATTCAGGAGCCAGGTACTATATTCTAGAGTGAGACTGATGATATTTATATCTCACCCATCCTACTAAGTCATTGGACTAATTATAACGTGATGGTTTCTAACTAGTAACAATACTAACCTATTTGTTTGGTTTTCTTCAGTACTTTATTAGCAGATTTTTTTCCAACCTGTGCAAGTTAAAGCATGATATGTATAATGTGGAGATGTTTAAGAACATTTAGTGTGTATATATAAGATGGGTAAGACATCAGGCTGCATGTTACATGTTTTAAGGTCTAAATACTCGTGGCAGTGCCTGTTTATCTCTTATTTATAGGTTTAATGTGCATGTACAATGAATGCGTGGTTTAAAACTAATGTAATTGGGTTTTTAGTTAAAAAATAAACTTTTTGTATGGTTTTTTTGTAGGTGGAGGAGATGGTACAGAATCACATAACATACTCACTACAAGATGTGGGAGGTGATGCCAACTGGCAGCTTGTTGTAGAAGAAGGTGAAATGAAGGTAATGACAGCAGACCATGAATAGAAATTACTTTAAATGGATATTAATGTTTAGAAATGCAGGCATTTTCTTGCCAACTCCCGGGTTCTCCACAGTGCTAATGGTTTCTATAAGAACGCGGAAGCTCAGGAGGTCCTATCGATTGACCTCCCGGTTGCAGCCCGTCAGAACAGTAGAGTACCAGAACTCCAAAAGTTGGAGCTATGTATTTTTTATATATATATATATATATATATATATATATATATATATATATATATATATATATATATATATATATATATATAATAATTTTAACCTTGCTTATTGTGGTTTACCAGGTTCTTATCTAGTCTTATCGTGGGTCTTGCTTTACAGAAATATTGTTTTTGACCAGTAGAACAGCCTCATAATTTTCTGTATGCGTTTAAAGGTTTATAGAAGAGAAGTCGAGGAAAACGGAATTGTCTTGGACCCCCTGAAGGCCACTCATTCGGTGAAAGGCGTAACTGGTCATGAAGTTTGTCAATACTTCTGGAATGTTGACGTTCGCAACGATTGGGAGAGTAAGAATTTCTATGTATTTTTCTTTGTCTTCTGGTTTAATATAGTTTATTGTGTATTGTGCACTTAATTTACTTTTTTTGTTTGTTTACACAGCAACCATTGAAAACTTCCATGTTGTGGAGAAGTTATCTCCGAATGCACTCATCGTATATCAAACACACAAGGTATTTATATCACTGAGCTCAGCTTGTGATGTTTTAGGTAGCTTGTTTTATGTTTACCTTACTTGTGCCCCTTAACCCCTTAAGGACAACAGGCGGTCCTTAAACCCATTAATGACAATGCGTTGTGAGCCCGTATATGTTACAGGCTTTGTCGTGATGTCACTAGAGGAACCATCCAGTACCAGCAAAATGTGTAAAAAAAAAAAAAAAAAAATAAAAAAAAAGTATTATAAAAAAATAATAAATAAATAGTTTATTATTTTGAGCAAGTGCTAAAATTTCTCAAAAATCTCAACACAGTTAAAATAAAAGCACTTCAAATACCCAAGGGGTGTCTAATATAAAAAAAAAATGGCTGATGGGGTATATTGGAGTGGCTGAGCGCAAAGATAGGGCATAGGTACAGACTGACCAAAATGGAGAAAAAAATCGCACTTCCCAAATGTGGCATTTTAAATCTCAAACACGACAAACCCATGCATGTCGGGTATCACTGCACTCAGGAGATGCTCCTGAACACACATTGGGGTATTGTTTAACAGTGACATATACCAGGACCTGTATATCTATAACTAAAGTACAATTTGTGTGGAAAAAAAATAAAAAAAATTATTACAAAGTTTGACAAAGTGGTTGTATAACTGTTGCATGGAAAGGGTTAAAATAACAGCATTTGAAATACCCTGGGGTGTCTAGTTTTCAAAAATATATGGTTTGACGGGGTTAAACTGAGTTAACCGGCTTCAAAGATGTTCCAAAGAGGAGATGGAGGCAGACTGACCAGATTTGTTAAAAAAGGTTTGGAAATCATAAAATGCTGCTTTTACTTATTGCCCTATAACTTACAAAAAACAGCAAAAAAAAACATTGGGTATTTCTAAACTCAGGACAAGTAGTAGAATCTATTTAGCTAGTTTTTTTTACATGCTTTTTTAGGTGAGTAAAAGATATGATCAAAATAATGGTATCTGAAGAAAGCCCATCTTGTCCTGAAAAAAACCAATATATAACTTATGTGGGTACACTAAATTGGTGAGGAGAAAAGTACAGCTGAACACAAGCACCACAAAAGTATTAAAACAGCCTCAGTCCCACAGAGTACAAAAAGAAAAAATGAGCCCGGTCCTTAAGGGGTTAACCTAGTCATGTGTGCAAATAGTTTTTGTGGTGTAAAAATAAACAAACCAAAAACCCGTTGAGAAACGGAAATGACTCTTATTCTGCTTATATAAGATGTCAAACTGAAAGGAGGTCTAAGGTTGCGTATAATTTAGTATTGCTTGGAGTTTCAAAAAAAAAATAAATAAAAAATAGGAACGGCAATGGTCAAGGATAAGCGAACAAAAAAAGCTTCTTTCAGAATTTGGCAGCCCCCACGCGTTAATGTTAGACCAGGTCTTACAGCAGCAAGTATACTTTAGTTAACGCAATCCATCCCAATCTGAGTACAATCTAACAGTTTGATAAAACCTGACAACATTAATATCATTAATTTCTGCCTGGGTGGACACCCTTGGGCATTTGGGGAAGTTCTGTATTGTTTGATTATTTTTGTTTTTGTTACTTTTGATTGGAGGCAAATTTAGAAAATAAGACGCAATATTTTTGTTTCATAATACATAAATTAGGGGCTACAATAAAAGGGGAATTTAATGTTTTAATCTTTACAACTCTGTTTAATATCACAAACAATGCCCGTAATAGATGGCCGAGTGTTACAATATGTGATTTCAATAATAAAGTGAGCGTACATAAAGGATACATGTTTAAAATAATTTGATGTATCAGTCAGGGTAAATATTTTACTGATTAACTAAAAATGTCTAATGTTATTTTTTTGTCAATATTTTTGGTAGAGAGTGTGGCCTGCCTCTCAAAGAGATGTCCTGTATTTATCGGCAATCAGAGTAGTACCAGCTGCTAGTGAGAATGAAACGGACACTTGGATTGTTTGCAACTTCTCAGTGGATCATGATGGCGCCCCTGTGAGTATCTTTACTATACTCTGTGATGTTTTCTGATGCTTTGAGAACTTTGAATTGGATTGATTTACGAGTACTTTAGTGCTTCTTGGAAAATGTTTTTGGGGCCGAGTGCCCACTTTTCCTTTGTGATCCTCAACAGCACTAACAAGTGCTAATGCTATGCTAATGTAGACTACAGCTCAAACGTTTTGGGTCGCTTAGAAATGCTCTTGTTTTTTAAAGAAAAGCAAATTTTGTCCATTAAAATATCAGATGGATCTGATAGCTGGAAACAGTTGATTTTTAATGGAATATCTCCATAGGCATATGGTGTGTTCCAATGGCACGTTGTTTTGTTAACCCACGTTTAAGTTTAAAAGGCTAATTTGTCGTTAGAAAACCCTTTCACAATTGTATAACACAGAAATTGCCTTGTTTCCCTAACAGCTAAGTCTCCCTAAACCTTTGAACATATATATATATATATGTGTGTGTGTGTGTGTGTGTGTGTGTATATATATATATATGTGCATATATATATATGTATGTATTTTGTTCCCTCCCGGTTAATTTTTTTTCTTTTGCGTAATACTTTGGGGTTTTTATTACACTGAGGGGACAGTTGGGAGAAGCTGGTTTTATTGATTTCCAGTCCTACCTGAACAAGGCTCTACATGTCTCTTTTTAGGTTCGCCAACTCTGCTGTATCTGAGGTTTTGGATATGAAAATTTAAAGTGATGTTTTTTGTTTTTTTCCTGACATCTTGTGTTCTGCAATTAACATATTTGTACTTGTTTCTTCAGCTTAATAATCGGTGCGTTCGTGCCAAAATTAATATTGCCATGATCTGTCAAACACTGGTCAGTCCTCCTGAAGGAAACAAAGAAATAAGCAGAGACAATATTCAGTGCAAGATTACATATGTGGCTAATGGTAAGAATTTCTCTTATATTCATATTTATTGGCAAATGACAGTGACTTTTAAGCAAGAGAGAGTAGAACTTAATTATTTCTTCCCTTTGATATCATCTACTTCTTGAACCTCAAAAGTTGGAGGAAACACAAGAGTGGTGGTTTTAGGACAATGAAATTTAATGTCAAGGGAAAACCAATAATCTTAGTCCTAGATAAATTTAACATTGATATAATTTTACGTAGTGAAAATTGTTTGACTTCTCTTCCTTGTTTATGCGTTATGCTATTGGTTCTTGTAAGCATACTATTTCCATTGCCTCTTCTTCTTCCAGTGAACCCGGGAGGATGGGCTCCTGCATCAGTACTTAGAGCTGTAGCCAAACGAGAGTATCCAAAATTTCTTAAACGATTTACTTCATACGTGCAAGAGAAAACATCAGGCAAACCTATATTTTTCTAACAATCACCAGGTGAGGTCAACGCCATCCTTTAGATAAATATTGTTGTAAAAACAAATTGTATCCTTGTAAAGTTCTTAAACGAGCGGTCGCAGGACTTTCCATGAATGTGACTGTATTGTCACAGTGTTAGTGCTTCCATCACGTCAGAACAGACATGCTGTGAAATACTGCTACGACTTATTGTATTTTGAGATTTTTTTTATAAATACGTGCGTATAGATATTCTTAATATATTTTGTATGGTAACTTTAAGTCCTGTTTTGCCCCCCCACAGTGTAACGAAGGCCGTATGAACATTCCACCTTGGATGAGAGAAAGTTAGTTCAATCAACACAAGATCTGCAGTCATTTTCCACGTTACTGCATTTAACAAAAGTGGATCCTACAAAGACTTAATATTAGTAGTATTTTAGCAGTGTGTTATTATAACCACATGTACTAAACCAAGTACAGGTCTGTCTTTATTTGCTGGCTTGCTTTGAAGGATAACAGGAGAATTTTTGTTAAAATCACCAATTGCTTGCACTGGGGCTTTAAATTTCTCTGATTCACAAACTGCTTGTCTACCATACCACAAAAATAACAACAGAAACAGAAAAGGCATAAGTGGGTTGTGTTTTGTGCATAAAAAGCAGATGCAAAAATTGATAAGAAGCATGATCTTTGCACAGCCTAACCAGTTATTTAATTTTTCAGGTCATTAGAAAGAGGTTAGTGGGAAGTTGGGTACTTTTTTTTTTTTCTCTCCTCTTTATACATACGTATATATATATATTGCTAGCCAAATGCTAATGTTTGCAGTGGCTCTGTAAAATTTCACAGATATTATCAGAGGGCTCTTAATAATCTATGGCTTTGCCTTTCCTTGTGAGTCTCCTATGAAGACTTTGTCTGATGGAGTACTGCAAAATTAAAAAAAAAAACAAAAAAACTTTATTTTTTCCAGAAATCTATATATTTCTATTGTATTTTTAGTTTGTGTGAATAATGTTGCTTACAATCTTCTTGAACATGATCCAGAAAGGTCTATATTCTTTCTCAAAGAGGACATAATACGGTGATGGTCACTATGGTCTTTTTGCCTAATTCCCTCTTGCCATGCTTTGGTGTTCAAAAGGTCCAAACCCTTTTGCATTATTCAGTTAAATAGATGTTGAAATATGTTTGTCGAGGTATCGGCTTTCACAAAAGAGGTTTAAAATACGGTCAAATTATTTTGTATGCCGCAGCCAATTTAATTGTGACGGGTAACGTCTCTTTTGACCATTGGATTGCTGTTGGCCTGCCGCAACGTAGGTTACCAGCATGAAGCTTGTGCTTGGCCACTTCTGATATTACCTGCGTCACTAAGTAGAATTGTCTATTTTTAGAGGCAAAAAATGTTTTATATTTGGTTTAAGCTTAGCGTATATGGTGTTTAAATCATAGTTCAGTCTGTCTTCATCATCACATTATCAGTGTTCGATTTAAAAGTTTTATTTTATTACTGTACACAGTTCCTTTTTGTTTGTTTTTTTGAAAAGCAGTCGGCAAATTCATTTAAAACAAAAACTGTGAACTCTAGATATTAAAGAGTGTGAAATTCTGACAACCCCTAAAAATGCTGATTGACCAGGTAATTAGTTATACAAGTCTTGCTACATCCCTCACGTGTCACAAAAGTCTGCTTTAATAGTTGTTGCCGTCCATAGTCTTTCTTCCTTATTGATGTAAGTGCAGCTAAGAATCCTGGACTATTTCTTAACCCTTTAATTGATTCATATCAGTCTTGTGCATCTGTTATCAAAGATTCACAAATATATATATCTGTGTTGCATACCTGCCAGTTATGTTAAATTTTTTTATGAACTGGGTTACAACAAATATATTGAAACAGATGTATATAATGTTTTTCGTGTAAAAAAGAAAAAAAAGACGACTTTGCAAAATAAACTACTACCTACTGATCCTCTGTCTGGGGACTTTAAAGCTCTGCTCTTCGATATACACAGATTTTAGAACGTTTAATACCTGCTTTCTGATCTATGCCCTTGATGGCCCACATGAAAAAGGCGCTTGCCTGATCACAAAAAAAGACTGTTCTGGTTTGTTGTTGGATGGAAAAATGGTAATAAATGTGTAAGTATGAAAACTGTGATGCCATTGCAGTAAAGCTTTGTATGCCTTTGTTTAGCATCTCCCATAGCAGCCTTCCCATGGTTTAATGTTTTGTTTTTTTAATCCAAACTGTCTAAAAGCATGTCCAGCCCAGTGTTCTGGAATGGAGCCTGTGACTCCCTCTCTCTTTGTCTCTGTGTGTGTCTCTTCCTCTCTCTCTTTCTTTGTCTCTGTGCATGTCTCTCCCTCTCTCTCTTTGTCTCTGTGCATGTCTCTCCCTCTCTCTCCCTATCCCTCTCTCTCTGCGTGTCTCTCCCCCTCTCTCTTTGTCTGTGCATGTCCCACCCTCTCTCCCTCTCTCTCTGTCTCTCACTGTTTTGCACCAGGGAAGATACACAACCCACCATCCTTTATAGTGATGCCGTATAAGTACCTCTGGAATAAACATTAGTGGAACAATGCTTTAGTTGCCACAAATGCTGTATTTCTAAGTCTTAAGCTATTAAACGCTCCTATTCTAAAAGCTCTTAATGAAAAGAAACTTCTACTATTTCACAGTGACACATTAGTTTAAAAAATGGATGCTGCAAAAAAATACTTTTTTTCTTTTAAATTTTTTTTTTCTTTTTAAACTTGTGATAATACCTGTGTCAGTGATGCAACACACATTAGGAGATACATGTCTCTGTATATTGTAAGGTTAACAAGAAGAAAACTGCTAAGTATAATAGGACAAAATCACTGACATGGAAACGCTGGTACATCGTGACCCAAAAAAGTTAATACATCAAAAAGTGGTTTAAACAAGTATTAAGGATGTGAGGCTTGACTCATGCAAACTACATGTTTCAGTATTTTACTATCTTTTTTTTGTCCAAAATAAAACCAGTATGACCTTACAGTAATTGATTTTGGGTTTGAGTGTTACATTACTTTTATTTATATAGCGCCAGCAGATTCCAAAGCACCTTACAATCGTTTTTTAAATATAAAATCACACACAATAAAAATCTGTTACAAATGGAAACGGCCTGCTCTTGTGAGTTTACAATCTAGTCTGTTGAGGAGAAAGTGAAACCGCAGGAGAGGACTGCTTGGATAAGGATGAGTTGATCGAGTCAGGAGGAGCTGTCAAGGTTGTTGTTCAGATGGCTTAGACAGGATGCTGGCTGAGAGTGTTGAGAAGGAAAGGTTGTACGCTTCTTGAAAAGGGTGAGTTTTCAGAGAGGTTTTTGGCCTATGAGGGAGACAATCTGACAGAACAGGTAAGTGAATTCCAGAGAAGGGGTACAGCACGAGTAAAATCCTAGATGCGGAAGTGGAAACGGGTAATGATGGTAGGGTGGTAAAGGGGGTGTATTTGGATAGCAGGGTAGAGATAAGAATGGGTGCAGACTTGTTAAGGTCTCTGTAGCTCGCAGGTTTGAATTTGACTCTGAAGAGTATGGGGAGCCAGCGGAGCAGCAGATGAGGAACGATGAGAGAGATTAGTCTGCGCATGGATTGGAGCGATGAAAAGCAGGAATGGGAGGAGATCAGTTAGTATTGGTGAGTTGTAATAATCCAGGAGGGATATCAAAAGGGAGTGGATTAGTATTTTGGTAGTTTCTTGTGTGAGGATTGGGTGAATTCGAGAGATGCCTTTCAGGAGGAGGAGACTGAATTTGAAGAGGGACTGAATGTGAGGGATGAAGGAGAGAGCGCAGAGTCTAGTGTGACACCGAGGCAGCAATCTTGGTCTGTAGGTTGGATGGCAGAGTTAAAATATCATGCAGAATCAAACTTTGATGTACCATTTGTAATTCAGTAGTATGACAGAATTGGGAAGTGCTATGAATTAAATACTTCTGTACTGCTCTAAGCCTTGTTCCGGTTTAACCATTTATGTGTGTCTAGTGCGGTGGGTGTTTAGCAGGCAGAGAGATATTGTGGGCTGGTATTGCAATGGTATCCACTGCTGTACCTGCACAATAAAACCTAATCCTGTAAAAGTTTGTGACTCATGAGTAGCATAAAAAATAGATCCACTAGGTGTAGCTGTTCCTTTATTCATTTGGGTGGATGTTTTCAGAATTGTTATACATCAGATGTCCTGTCCCCATATACACTGTCAGGGGGAACCCTCTTATTTTTTCTTTAAACATTGTTTGGATCACAAAAGGTGGGAGAAATAGCATATCAGTTCACTTTTTTTTTATCTCACAGAAGGAAGAAGGAACTACTGGACAAAAAGAAATAACATTGTAGAAAGGAAAAATCATCCTAATACTTATATTGTTGGTTTTTTTTAATTCTGTAAACCCCATCATTTTTAAGTGGGTGTACTGAAGTTGAAACCATAGTGTGTGGAAAGGTGGTCACACTGTAAACAATGTGCTAGTGGCATGGAACACTTAGTTGTAAAATTTAACAAAATAAAAAATTACCCTTGACATTTCAACCAAAATACCATGGACACACCCGCACACTGACACACCCACCTGAGCTGCCACACTACATTGTGATCCCACTCAACCCCGATATCTGACAGCCTTCTCCTTGAATACCATGGTCGTATTTCCCGTTGCAATGGAATGCTTGGATATTTTTTTTTGCTTATCCACAGATATCTCGCTTTGAACGGTTACCATAGTAAAGGTGTTTTAAAGAGACATAACATGCATTTCCAAATTATTTATTTTGAGTGTATTGGGATAATACTTTGCACCTGGATTAAAAAGTGCGTTGGAGGAGCATAGTAAGTAGAAAACAAGTTTTTAGAGAAATACACAATTACTTTTGTTCTTAATCTGATTTGGTCTGGACAGATCTGACAGTAGGACTGTACCCCCTTACTGTTGCCTGTGTCCATGGACACAAGAATCTGGCAGATGTCTTATCCTGCGCTAGATGAGGGACCAAATGCCACCCAATGGACATACAGGTGTGGCCTGACTAACATGCCGATGTATATATGTAAAGTGTAGCGGGTACTCCTAAGGTCAACACTACTTGCTGGGGCTCTGTGGCAAAGGCTTTATCACACCAGTCCCAACGCTCCCCTGCTGCCGATCACTCAGCATTAACCTTTCAATGTCACGATTGCGGAATTTTAAGGGTTAATGGCCCCAACAAGCTCCTATGGAGTACCCGCATTGAATGAGTAAAAAAACAAAAACCTTCAGCAGCAAAGACCTGGAAGTCAACAGTGCTGTCAGACTGCAGCTGTTTAAAGTTCTGCAGAGCCAGTCGAGAGTTGGCTGATGCTCAGATCACAGCCACCTCATGTCCCCCTCCCATGAGTGACAGCTGTCATGGGGGGGGTTTGTCCCAAGGCAAAAAAATAAAAAAACCCAAATTTTAATTTTCTTTTAAAACATACCGTATTTCCCCATGTATAAGACGCACCTTTTTTCGAAAAATGTGGGGTCTAAAAACTGGGTGTGTCTTATACAGTGGTTGTAGATTGCAGTTACTACTTCCCGGTACCTTCCTCCAGTCACACCGACTAGTGGCCCCGCCCCTTTCCTTATAGCGTCCACACTGCTCAGCAACTCATCTAACAGGAAGTATAAAATTGGTATTTGGGCTGGAGGTGGGGGTTAATTTAGGGGCAGCTAAACATTTTTTTTTCTCCAAATTTCGGCCCCAAAATTAAGATGCGTTTTATACATGGGAGCATCTTATGCATGGGTAAATACAACCTGATCAATATTTAGTGACACTTTAGGTCGCTAATTATTGATCGGTCTCACTGATCAATGTCAGTGGCCTAAACCTGTCATTTACAAGTGATTCTTTTATTTTTTATTAATTTTTTTCATTTTACAATTTTATTATACATTTTGCAAGTGAATAATACTGCATATTGTGAATTTCGGGCAGGTTTTATCTAAATTAAAAATGAATGCAGCCCATGTACACATTTTTAAAATGGCCCACTACAGGAACAACTTAGATCTCTGCACTAGATCAGCCTTCTGGCTGGCTTCAACATTTTTATATGCATGGTGGTCATTTGCTCCAAGGGGTCCATATGTAAAGTGGACACAGAGGTTACAAGAGGGTTGTTAACCTTATTTGCATATGTCTAACCAGGATCAATTGCAATTGTGGTAGAAGCACAAGTTTTGGATTTCTGGCTGATGTATGTAGATTAGTGTTTAATAATGCTTCTGCTAACCCCTTAATTTATTGTAAAAAAAATAAAAATAAATCTAAACATTTGATATAAACACACAAATCATTTAGTTTCCAGTGTGCTAGAAAGCTATATAAGGGCACCATAGCTCTTACCCGGAAAAAAAAACCACACCAGCTTTCCCAAAACATTTCCTGCTTGGTCCTTCTGTACTTTGCCCCAACTAGTTTTTTTTGGTTTTTTTTTTTAGAAGAAGAAATTTAGTTTATTTTATGTTATAGGTACAGAAGGTGAGTTCCAAAGAGACAAGCGTATCATAGTGGGTTTAAGAAATACATACACGCTGTTGCGCCCATAGAAATATTATACAGAGGCATAATAACAAAACAGGATTAGCCTTTGAAGTCGGACGTGGCGCCATAAAGGAGAAAGTCGTCAGGGCCTTGATTTACAATGTATGTGGGCCACTAATACGGAAAATCTGGTGGGTCCAGAGCCGGACCCAATACTGACAGTGGAAAACACCTATGAAGAGAGAAAGAAAGGAAGATGGGGGGGGGAACAGTCAAGAAAAATAGAAACAAAGAGAAGAAAGAAAGAGAGGAAAAAAAAGAGAGGGGGGGGGATTATGAGGGGCAAAGCCATCCGGCCATGGCCAACAGAACAAAGCGGAACCTCCCACGGCCAGCTCTCTCAAATCCACGAGACAGATGCACGTGATGAATCAAACTTCTCCAGCCACGGGCCCCAGGTGGCGAGGAATAAATGGGAGATGTCATGGAGATACGCCGTGATCTTCTCCAGCTTTAGCAGAATCCATATTTTAGCCTCAATTTCAGGAATTGAAGGAGCACCCGACTTCCAGATCTTGGCAATAGTAAGGCGAACCGCTGTACAAATACGAAAGATAAGGCGGTGAGCTGGTTTGGTCAGAGTATCCGAAGGGTAATTTCTACAGAGGAGAGCCGTCCAAGGCTCTGGTCACAGGGATTCCCCGAGAGCCTCACTCAGCATACAGAAGAAGTGGGCCCAGAGCGGCGTAAGTTTGGGGCATGTCCACCATATATGTAAAGGTGTTCCGTCTTCATCACAGCCTCTAAAGCAGGTAGGAGGATATGTTGGAAACATATGATGGAGTCGTGAGGGCGTGAGGTGCCAGCGGGACAGGACTTTAAAGCAGTTTTCCTGCACGAGAGTGCAAACGGTGACCTTCCAAACATTTTCATATATCTCCCCCCAGTCGGAGGAATCAAGCGTTTGACCCAGGTCGGCTTCCCATCTCCCCTCGAAAGATGGTGGCTTCGAAAATTTGATCCCCAGGATGTGAAAATATAATTGGGAAATGGCTCCACTTTGTTTATGAGACTGACGGCTCGCTTTTTCGTAAAACGTAGGTGCATGGTTGGGATGGCGCTTAAGAAATTGTTGGAGAAAATGGGAGAGCGGAAGAGTTCCGTGGCAGGGATCTCATGTAGGGATGACAACTGTTGGAAGGAGTGGGGGCGATCATTCAGGAGCAAATCTCCCACTGTGACAAGACCTTTAGCAACCCACCATTGGAACGGGCGTACTCGGAGACCCGCAGTGAACTCCGGGTTCTGAAACAGTGGAGTCATCCTGGTACCGATGTCTGTGAGTCGGAATTTACGTCGAACTTGAAACCACAAGGTAAGCGAGTGAAGGAGGGTGCGGCAATGCTGGATCTTCGATTTGTCTAGAATGGAGTACCACAAAAGCCATTGCGGCCGCGTCCCGGGGCAGATATCCGCTTCCAGGTGGACCCATCGTGCTGGGGGAGGGCTCACTGAAACGGATAGGAGCATCGCCAGTTGAGCTGCGACATAGTATTCATAAAGGAGGGGGGCGGACAATCCCCCGGCCGTCTTTGGGTGGATTTTGCCAGCCGACTACGTCGACCCTGCCAGACGAATCTCTCAATAGTACTTTGGAGGCTAGTAATGCCCTTCCGTCGGATCGGCAAGGAGATGGAGCGGAAAAGGTACAACAGTTTAGGCAATAGTGTCATTTTTACCGCATATATTCTCCCCATAAAGGACAGGGAATAGGAGGACCATGTGGATAGATCTCGCTTAAGGGTCGTAATTAATTGCGGGTAGTTAGCGGCATACATCTGCTCATGGGAGGGGGTGATATTAATACCGAGGGACCGTAGGGAGTGAAGTTGCCACCTGAACTCGAAATTAAGAGAAAGGAGCTTTACCATGGGACTGGGGAGGGACACATTCAAGGCTTCACACTTGTCGGAATTGATCTTGTAACCCGAAAGTTTCCCAAAGCGTCCCAACAGTTGATATAAATTAGGAAGAGACGTGAGTGGGGACGTCAAGGAGAGTAGGACATCCTCGGCAAACAGGCTAAGTTTATAATCGTGGCCACCAATCGTAGGGCCCCTAATGTCAGGGTGCAGGCGGATAGCCTGAGCCAAGGGTTCAATGGCCAGCGCAAACAATAAGGGCGACCGAGGGCATCCCTGGCGAGTCCCTCCCCTAATTGCAAAGGACTTAGAGCGAAACGTGCCGATGTCTACCATAGCAGAAGGCTGTGTATATAGGGCTTGTGTACCCCTCAGAAAAGCTCCAGTGAAACCAAAAGCCTGCATAGTGGACCACAAATATCCCCAATCCACCCGGTCAAAGGCCTTCTCAGCATCTAGGGACAGAAGCATCATTGGCGTTCTGGACCTCCGACACGAGTGGAGTAGGGTCAGTGTACGCCGAATATTATCTGGGGCCTCCCTGCCTGGGACAAAGCCCACCTGATCCAGATGGATCAGGGAAGGCAGGACCTCGTTCATGCGAAGGGCGAGAACTTTAGCGAATAGTTTTAAATCTAAGTTGATGAGGGAGATGGGTCTATAGCTAGTGCAAAGGGAGGGGTCCTTACCCTCCTTAGGCATCATGACTATCTTGGCCCTCTGCATGTCCAGGGAAGGACGCGCCTCACCTGTGAGAAAGGTATTGAAGAGATTCGTAAGGTGCGGCAAAAGACTTGTAGTATTTGGCGGTAAAGCCATCTGGGCCCGGGGCCTTCGGGTTCTTAAAGAGCTTCAAGGCAGCCGCCACTTCGTCCACCGTAATAGGAGCATTAAGTGCAGCAAGTGTCGTCGGAGCGAGTGAAGGGAGTTTACAGTCCAAGAGGAAGCTGTGCAAATCAGAAGCGAGGGCAGGAGATGGAGATGCTTTTTTGCCGTCGTAGAGATGGGAGTAGTACTCAGCAAATCTATCTGCAATGGCTTCAGGGTCGGATGTCAAACAGCCCGATCTGGTCTTGATGGTGCGTATAGTCTGGGAGCGAGTGAGGTTCGCCAGTTTCCTGGCCATCATAGTATCTGGCTTATTCGCCTTCTCAAAAAACTTTTGCTTGGTACAGAGGATCGCTTTAATGGAGTCCGTAGAGAGTAAAAGATTTAGTTGGCCCCTAGTTGCTACAATCTCTCGGAGAAGACGAGGGTCACCAGAACGCTTAGGGTCAGACTGCAATGTAAGCAACGCGGTAGTAAGGTCTTGAACTTGGGATTGAAGTCGTTTCCGTTTGGCGAAAGTCAGGGCAATAAATTGGCCCCGAAGGACTGCCTTATGCGCATCCCAAACAGTACTCAAAGCAACCTCAGAAGTGGAGTTCTCAGAAAAATAGTCGGTAAGAGATTGCGTGATGGTCCCTCGGACTTCAGGATCGAGAATTAGAGCGTCGTTGAGCCGCCAGAAGGGTCGCAAATTAGGAGGTTGAAGGTCCGCGAGCGATATCTCATGAATTTTGGAGGCAAGGAGCGAGGGGAGGAGGCGCTGATTAAGAAAGAAATAGTCCAGTCTGGAGTACATTGTGTGAGGGTGAGAATAAAAAGAGTAATCCCGGTCCGTGGGGTGGAGAAGTCTCCAAGCATCAAACAATACAAGGGTTTTGACAATGTTGTAAAGGTTTAAAGAGGAGCTTTGGTGGAGCTTCAGGTGGAGGCTGATGAAAGCATCCTGTCCACGTAAGGATCCATCACAGAGTTGAAGTCCCCTCCAAGGATGAGGCCTCCCGGCGGAACCGTGAGGAGCAGTTGCGTAAGCTTGTCAAAGAACGCAGAGTACGGAGGACTGGGAGCATATACGTTTACTATCGAAACTGGTTGGTCATTGAGCAGGCCATCCAATCGGAGAAATCTAAAATCCAAGTCTGAGGACGAGTGAATCATGCGGAAGGGAAGTAGTTTGTGTATGAGAATAGTTACACCGTTGTGCTTATCCGGAGCCGCTGAGTGAAAGTCCATGGGATATCGGGGGTCCCAGTAGTTGGGAATACATGTTTTGCGGAAATGGGTCTCCTGGAGGAGAATAATATCGGCATGTAATCTAAGATAGTGTCGTATCGCCATTCGGTGTTTCTGCGGGGAGAGCAGCCCCTTCACGTTGTGGGATATGATCTTCAGCCCTAGCGGTGGTGAGGAAGCCATTTGTCAGACGACCGGGCCTGGAGGCAGAGGGAGAGAAGAGAGGGAAGAAAAAAATAAAAATAAAGAGAGAAAGATAAGGGAGCACTGGTGGGAGAGACCACCAGGGAAAGAACAGTGCAGCACAATGACGCTTAACTTATTTTAAAATTATTGCACTTAAAGGGTGTAAACATTTTTCATCTATATTAAAATACTTTAACAAATGAATAATTTCAGTATTAAACAGGTGCATAAACTTATTACCCCCAGAGTGATGTTTTAATTAAAACTATAAACAAAGATAGTTTTAAGAGCCCTTCCCTTAATTAACAATCAAAGAACAAAATATTCTTTTGTTCTGACAACCCCATGTTATCGTTACATCTTTGGTTATACAGTGGTGAAACACTCAATTGCAGTCTATGGAACAGGGCACTGAAACATTCCATAGCTTAGATCCATCTAGGTTTTTCTTCCACACAACTAAACAACCAAATAGTTTGCTATGATAAAATGAGATATAACTGCATGTTTTTAGGTAAGGCTTGCTGTCCTTGGCAGTGGTAATAAAAGACCCTTCTTCCTAGCCAGTTAGGACAGGAAAAACTTACTTTTTTACTTAAACAATAAAGGCGGCACGAGAAGGAGCAGTTTAAATCCCCCTGGCATCCCACATGGGAATTTCCACTGAATGGCAGAAATTGGGTTTTCTACATGTAGAACTGAGGCAACAATGGCCAACACAAAGCTTTTCTCCATTTCTTCCCTTTAAGTCCAGTAGGCTCCCTGCAAAGTCTAGATGTTCTTATTTTATGTCTAAAATAAATCCCCCATATATGAAAATATTTTCTGTAGCTTAGGTTTCAAAGATTTTTTTTCTTTAACATAAAATGAAAAGCCAGATAAGAGCCATTGTAGCCCATCTAGTCTCCCACCCCTCAGTTAATGTTATCCTTTTGTGTGTTATTAATAAAAATCTATTTTATTATTGCCTTATTTCCTAACAGTCTACACACAGCACACTAAGGTCTGGGAGATAATGTGTATTCCTTATCTTAGTGGTGTCTGTGTCCTTTTCAGGGTCGGCCCTACCATGGAGCAGAGTGGGGCATTTGCTCCAGGCGGCACTTTTGAAGGGCGGGAATTTTGAAGGGCCCCAAGCTTCTTTCTTTTTTTTTTTTTAAAGCGGAAGAGAGAGAGGGCTCCAAGTGGTTTTCGCTTACCAGTACCCGCTCGGCGCCCCTCTCTCTCCTCTGCGAGCCCTCTAGCTTGGTCTCGATGCCGGCTTGTAATGCGGAGTGCTGGGGGGGCTGGATTTTAAACTTCGCCCCAGGTGGCATTATGTCTTGGGCCGGCCCTGGTCCTTTTGTATTGTTAATCCCTTTACTGCCCCTGTTGTCTCTGGGATGCAGATTAAGGGGGCGGTTTGTAACCCAGTATCTTGTTTTATGTTAATGTGTGTTTTACTGGATATATCCAGCCGTCTGTGTCTAAAATAAATCATTTCTCCTCTTGTTGTACCGAAAGACTAGTCTTGCCTGGTTATTTGGGTACTGGATAGCGATATCCCTTTACTTTGCTTGGGGATATTGCCTACAGATTGCGGGGAATTATTGTCCTGAAGGGAGAAGTCGCCCTTTGCGGAAAGGGACAACATGAGGTCCCTGGTCGGTCCGTCACAGTCTTGTTTTAGTGTATGGGAAGCTTTCAAATTCTCTCGCTGTATTAGCCTTTACCACGTCTGCTGAGAGGCTGTTCCATTTTGAACCAGAGAATTAAGATTATGACATCTAAGGATATGTTCACCTTCACAAGTACTTTTATTACACAAGATGTCAGCTGACAGTATGATTAATTTTGCAACAGAAAAACTAGAACACTATGTGCTTTAACAGTTTTTGTATTACTTAGGAACACATGCTCTATGATATTGCCCTTCAGGGTAAGCAAGTGTTAATCTATTTTTAATTAATATACTTTAATAGAGTTCATTTTAGTAATAAACCGTTGTATACAGTGAACGCCTTTTCTGGCATGTTAGTGCCAGTTCACTTTAGCTTTTTATAATTGTTTTGATGCCACTTTGGTGTATACCATATAAAAGTGCTTCCTGCACAAACTTTTAATAGAAAACTTACAGAGAAATATATTCACATGAATATCCAAAAATCTCCCACTGTAATACTTCTCATTGCTACTCTGGCTGTTGTTCGTTCTTGTGCCGATCGTTTAGCTCCTGTGTGTAGAGTCGCAGCTCAGTATCTGGGTGGTTTGGAGATAAAAGTCCCGGTCTATGCGTTTCGTGAGCCCAGTATGATTCGTTTTATAGCGTGGAGGAAATTTTAACTCTTCCTGGGTTGAATAAAATACCACAGTCAATGTAATGAATAAGTCAAAAGATGAATAAAGAGGGAAACATTTGTGTGTATACAAGCTATGTGCAAATGGGCCAAAAAACATCCTCCAATTGTGGCAGTGGAAATCGCCGCAAGCGCCGCCATATTGCCCTACGTTTAGATTAGGGCAAAATGAGGGTGCGTTCGGTGACATCCTCTCCTTCGATTGGAGGGTCGGAGAGAGAATGTCAAGGCGGGCACCTCTGGATGTGGGCAAAGATAGATGTTGAAGCGAAGTGGTCGTCAGACAAGGTAGAGAAATATTTAGAGAGTGTGAACTCAACTGAGTGTGAGCCCATAAAGTTCAGACGAAAATTCTGAGTTTTTTGCTTTGTTTTCATCTGATTTGTACATCGTAGGGACACATAAAAGAATTGTTGTCAAAGCACATTCCAAGACAAGTATATTAATTTGTCTGAATAGCTTAAATACAAATCTTACACAGTGTATCCGGTTTGACATGGTTACAGATGGTACAACGTGTTCGATTCACAAATGTATTTTCCGGAATAATAGGTTACATTGTCCGAAGCAAATGCAACCATAAAGGAAAAACAAGATTACCGTATTTGCTCAATTATAAGACGCAGTTTTGCTTTCAGAGCAAATGCTCTGAAAAATATCCCCTGTCTTATATTTGAGGTTGTCTTCTAATCAGACCTCTGACTAGAAGACTAAGACAGCGCTGCAGGGGACCTGGATTTCTAGCAGCCGTTGGGCGTCTGTGCGATGCGCGCAGAGAACCTCAGCTGCCACTGTCGCTTCCTCTGGGGCTTCTATGGCAGAGCGCCGGCATCGCATGACCTTCCGGTGCGCAACCATAGAAGCCCTGGTGGAAGTGCCGGCAGCAGCAGAGGTTGTCTGTGCGCATCCCGCAGCCGGTGGGCGTTTGCAGTGTAAATCGGACCACAGAGTTTCAGCTTACTGCAGTTGATGGCCTCCTAAGCATTTTTTAATCAGATGTCTGCTGCCATATTATATATAGCTGGCACTGATGCCCAGGGCAGGAGCCACATGTGGGCCTCTGCTGCAGTTCTCATTGTTGCTGAATGTCTTGACATTGAGGCATTAAAGCAACACCAAAAATATAAAAATAGGTGATGCGCGATGAAACCAATATAAACACAAAAATATAGAAAGGTGCAGTGAAAACCACCATTGATAAACTCCACAATTGCCTAAACAAAACACACCAGAATAGTCCCTGTGTCCCTTTATAATAAGTGAGATAAAATATATAAAACGTAATATAACTCTATACGAATGCTCCAGTAGATGTAGGGAATCCAAATAGACTCATAAATAAAAAAACAAAAGTAACAAATATAGGCTAATATGTAAAGAAAAATTGCGGAAAAAATAAATACTAAGCCCCTTACAACATGAAGGGCAAAGATATGCCCATATGTAGAGTAGTGGAGAAATCCCTCTGGTTAAAGCAACACCATTTAAGTGAAGGTAACAGTCGTTAACGGACCGTTTTGTTTGGAAGGGGGATCAAAATAGTTTAGATTTATTCATCAACTCAATAACAATCCCTACCATCTATCACACACAAATCTTCAAAAAAACAGAATGTTGCAGAATCTTGTAATACCTTTTTTATTGGACTAACAGTATTTAAAATAATAGACGAGCTTTCGGGAGTCCTCCCTTTATCAAGTCAAAAGCATTTCTGACCAAGCAAGTGAAAAACACAGTTTAAAACTGACCAGTACATGTTCTGATACAGGGTTAAAACAGGGATTAAAACAACACGGTAGAGAATTTGCAGACAAAAAACTAAGAGGGTCGTAAATAGTAAATAGTGGCATATACTGCACAGATAAGGCTAGAGGGGGAGCAGGGGTGAGCGTGTAGGAGAGAGAGAAGAAGAGAAAGAAAAAAAAAAAAAAAAAAAAAAAAAGCACAGGTTATAGGAAGTTTTGATAGTGTGCTAAGAAGCTCAAATCCACATTAAGTCCTCTGTTTTTACAATCATAAAAATGTATCATTTTGGCTTTAAATGTCTTTCTTTCTTGGGGGTTTTTGAAATTACCTCTCAGTGTTTTGATTTTAAGGTCACATATGGAGTGACCGGTTTGGGTGAAGTGGTGCCCAACTGGAGTGCAAAGGTTTTCTTCATCATGATGGTTGATGGAGTATCTGTGCAGATTCATCCTTTTATTGAGTTTCTGGCAGGTTTCACCGATGTAACACCCTATAGTACATTTGGTGCATTGAATCATGAATACAACATTTTGTGAAGTGCATGAGTATGATCCTGTAATCTTGTATGTCTTGTTGTTGTGGGTGGCTGTGTTGCTGGTACAGATGTTGTTGGCAAAGTTTGCATCTGGCTTTGTTGCATGGTTTGCTTCCATTATCTGTGTGTGTAGTTTCAGTATGTAGTTTGCTACTCACCAGCTTTTGTTTGAGATTAGCTGGTTGTCTGAAGGCCAAGATGGGGGGTTCAGGGAAAATTTCTTTTAACACCACATCCTCTGCTAGCATTGGCTGCAGATCCTTGATGATTTTTCGGATTTCTTCTAGGGCAGGATTGTATGTGGCTACTAGAGGTATGCGTGAGGATGTTTGTTTGTCTGTGTATTGCAACAGGTGTTCACGTGGTGTTTGTAGAGCAGAGTTAATTTTCTTATTGATGATCCTAGGTTTGTATCCCTTTTGTTTGAGTGTCCGTCCAGACAATGAAAATATCATCAATGTAGCGATAATATTTGTAGGGTTTGTGAAGTTGTGTTTCCAAGAATCGTTGTTCCAGGTCAGCCATAAATAGATTGGCATATTGTGGTGCCATTCTCGTCCCCATGGCAGTGCCCATGGTTTGCAGATATATATTGTTGTTGAAACTGAAGTAGTTGTGTGTGAGGATGAATTCTATGAGTTTAGTAATGGTTTGAGGACTGTATTTCTGGTTATGAGTATGTTCTGAGAGGAACAGAGAGCAGGCCTCAATTCCATCTACGTGTGGGATGTTGGTGTATAGAGATTCCACATCCATGGTTACAAGTATAGAATTGGCAGGCAAGTTTGTAATTTGACTGAGTTTGTTAAGGAAGTCAGTGGTGTCTTGTATGAAGCTCCTAGTGTTTTTAACAAAGGGTTTTAAAATATTTTCCACTAAGCCTGAAATTGGTTCGGTTAGTGTGTCCATACCTGTTATTATAGGTCTGCCTGGGTTCCCTGGTTTGTGGATTTTCGGAAGCATGTAGAATGTCCCTATGTTGGGATTGGTGGGTATGAACGTTTCCAATCCTTTTTGCTGTTCCTCTGGGACAGATCTGATCAACTTCCTCAGTTTGGCAGTGTATTCCTTGGTGGGGTCTTTGATCAGTTTCTTATAGTATGTGCTGTCTGATAATTGTCTGTTTCCCTCTTCTATATAATCTTGGGTGTTCATAATAACGACTGCTCCTCCCTTGTCCGCTGGTTTGATTGTGATGGTTTGATTATTCCTTAAATCCTTGATTGCATCTCTTTCTATTGGTGAAAGATTAGCTCTGATTTTATTATGATGCTGCTTTGTGACTAAGGATGCAGTTCTTAGCCGGAAACTTTCAATGTAACTGTCCAATTTGCTGTTGCGTCCTGGTGCTGGAGTGAATTGAGAGTTCTTTTTCTTGATATTGTAATCCGGCGTTGTGGTTGTTTTCTCTTTATTGTGAAAGAACTCTTTTAATCGTAGTCAACAACAATATATATCTGCAAACCATGGGCACTGCCATGGGGACGAGAATGGCACCACAATATGCCAATCTATTTATGGCTGACCTGGAACAACGATTCTTGGAAACACAACTTCACAAACCCTACAAATATTATCGCTACATTGATGATATTTTCATTGTCTGGACGGACGGAAAAGAAAACCTCAGAGAGTTCCATAACGCATTTAATAGATTTCACCCATCTATCAAACTCAAAATGGACTTCTCCACAGAAAGTGTAAACTTCTTGGATACAACTGTCACAATAAACAAGGACACACTACATACATCCCTATACAGAAAACCTACAGACCGATCCAACTACCTGCACAAATCCAGCTTCCATCCATCCCACACAAAGCAAGGCATCATCCATAGCCAAGCCACCAGGTACCACCGCATCTGCTCCAACACTGATGACAGAGACATGCATCTAAAAACACTGTCTGAGACACTCAAACAAAAAGGATACAAACCTAGGATCATCAATAAGAAAATTAACTCTGCTCTACAAACACCACGTGAACACCTGTTGCAATACACAGACAAACAAACATCCTCACGCATACCTCTAGTAGCCACATACAATCCTGCCCTAGAAGAAATCCGAAAAATCATCAAGGATCTGCAGCCAATGCTAGCAGAGGATGTGGTGTTAAAAGAAATTTTCCCTGAACCCCCCATCTTGGCCTTCAGACAACCAGCTAATCTCAAACAAAAGCTGGTGAGTAGCAAACTACATACTGAAACTACACACACAGATAATGGAAGCAAACCATGCAACAAAGCCAGATGCAAACTTTGCCAACACATCTGTACCAGCAACACAGCCACCCACAACAACAAGACATACAAGATTACAGGATCATACTCATGCACTTCACAAAATGTTGTATACATGATTCAATGCACCAAATGTACTATAGGGTGTTACATTGGTGAAACCTGCCAGCAACTCAATAAAAGGATGAATCTGCACAGATACTCCATCAATCATCATGATGAAGAAAACCTTTGCACTCCAGTTGGGCACCACTTCACCCAAACCGGTCACTCCATACATGACCTTAAAATCAAAACACTGAGAGGTAATTTCAAAAACACCCAAGAAAGAAAGACATTTGAAGCCAAAATGATACATTTTTATGATTGTAAAAACAGAGGACTTAATGTGGATTTGAGCTTCTTAACACACTATCAAAACTTCCTATAACCTGTGCTTTTTTTTTTTTTTTTTTCCTCTCTTCTTCTCTCTCTCCTACACGCTCACCCCTGCTCCCCCTCTAGCCTTATCTGTGCAGTATATGCCACTATTTACTATTTACGACCCTCTTAGTTTTTTGTCTGCAAATTCTCTACCGTGTTGTTTTAACCCCTGTTTTAACCCTGTATCAGAACATGTACTGGTCAGTTTTAAACTGTGTTTTTCACTTGCTTGGTCAGAAATGCTTTTGACTTGATAAAGGGAGGACTCCCGAAAGCTCGTCTATTATTTTAAATACTGTTAGTCCAATAAAAAAGGTATTACAAGATTCTGCAACATTGTTTTTTTGCATTCTTATACACTGGACTAATACGGCTACCCCAAACTACAGTACACAAATCTTCCAAACCTAATATTGAATTTTTGGACCTTGAAATCTATGTAAGGAATGAAAAAATGTCACAAAAGAAGCAGCAATGCCCGAGGTTCAGCAATTTGGCATTCATAAAGGGAGGGAGGCTGAAATTCTTCAACTTAAGATATCGTTTATCAAGACATAAGAAATCAAGTTTTATTAGATCAAAAGTAAAAAAATAATAAAACATAGGAGCAGATAACGATCGTCTGGGAGCAGCCTGATGCTTTTTTCCAAGTAGAACTTAATCACAGTTAAGGAATAAAAAAGACACAGGCTAAAACATTTAGAAAGACACAGCTGATTATAACAGCATTATTCCTGCCAACAGTCATCGTTTCCATCCCTTTCAGACACTCGGTAATGAGAGAAACTCAAAGATTGATCTATGTAGAGCTATTGAAAAGGATACAAATCTATGTTTATATTTTAAAACCTAGCCTTGAATCTAAAGCTATGGAAGACAAAGAAAATCAACTTCACTTAATCATTCATTACTTAATTTAGCAAAAGTTTTATATGTGATCCAACAAAACATTAAATAACAATGATATTTTAAAAAAACGAAACTCAAAAGCTAGAATATATAAAATTATAGATGGGAAGGACCACTCATATAGTCCGGAAGAGATAGGGCAGGCCTTTGGTGAATTCTACTCAACTTTGTACAATATTTCCGTCCAAGGTCAGGACAGTGAACTCATTAGGAAATATCTATTAGAATCTAGTTTGCTAGATAATACCACTTACAGAGTGTGAAGTACGTAGAGCGATAGTCACTGAAAACTAACAAGGCCCCAGGACCCAATGGATGTACAGCATTATTTTACAAAGAGTTTATTAAACAATTATCACCTCGACTAGCAAATATATTTAATGATATTAGATTAACCAAGACCTTCCCAAATGATATTGGGAGGCAACTAATTGGGAGTTGGAGGAAACTATCCTCGCATTCCAAAACCAGGGAAAGACTGTACAAAAATGTCCAATTTAAGCCCGATTTCTTTAATGTTGACACTAAGATATACTCTTCCATCCTCGCTGAACGATTCATAAGGATCAAACTGGTTTTGTTAACGGTAGACAATCCAACGATAATACGGGTAAAATTATTGGTCTCGTGGAATATGTATTTGCCTATAAAGTTCCCTCTGTGTTCCTGGCCCTTGACGCCAAAAAGGCTTTTGGCAGTCAGCTGGACCTTTCTTGAGGAGGCACTACGTTGTTATGGTTTTGGTGAGGGGTTTATTGGCTTGGTTATGTCCCTATATACAAAGCTGGCTGCCAGAGTGATAGGCCAGGGGCTTAGTTCTGATTGGTTCAGTATTATTAATGGTACTAGACAGGGATGCCCTTTGCCACCCCTACTATATGTTCTTACTATAGAACCTTTCGCATCCATAAAATCAGTTTATACCCAGATGATGTTTTAATATCTCTCTACGATCCAGTGAATTCTTTAAACGCGTTGATGGGAAAAATGTCAAATTGCAGTAAATTTTTCAATTATAAATTAAATATTAAAAAGACACAAGCGGTGATGGTGGACATTCCAGGTTTGATAAGAACAAAACTGGAGGAAGAATACGACTTTACATGGGAGACTAATAAGATTGATTATCCCACTTAAGATCTCCCATATTATTGAAATTAATTATAGTAAGTTACGAGATGAACTCTTAAGACAAATATCAGAGTGGAAGGGACTTTTTGTAGGCAGAATGAACATTATTAGATTTTACATAATCCCCAAATGGCTATATCTGTTAAGAATGATACCTATCAGACTCCCAAATCCTTGGATACAAACATTTAAAAAAAATATTGAAAAATTTGTCTGGGCAGATAAAAAACCTAGAATTTTCAGGAAAATCCTTTATGCTAGGAAAAGTAATGGAGGCGTAATTGTGCCCTGTTTGGGGAGATATGTTCAGGCTAGCATGTTAACGCATATTCTGAAGATACAATATAAACATAGTAATAATGAAGATTGGTTCCTTAATGAACAAGAACTGATGGGAATGTTAAACCTGGAATGTCTATTAAGGAAGCATCGGGATAGGTTAATTACAATGATAAAGTCTCTCCCTATTTCTCTTAAAAGTTCTATGGAATTTTGGAACTCCTTCAAGCACCGTATAGTAGCTCCCCTTTAGAAACTCTTCACAAAAATATCTCCCAGCTAAGTCTTAGAAACTGGAGTAATTTTAGAAATAAAAGAATGAGTGATATATTGATCTCAAAAAATATAAAACCTTTCTTTCAACTTTCTGAGGAATTTAATTTTGGCAACTCGGAATTCTTTAATGTATTAATGATTAGTTATTATATAAGCACTCATTTATATGTTGATGAAACATCTGTATTGAGTCAACAGATTAATGAAATGTTTTCCTTAGAGATAATCACCAAATGCTTGAGGAGATGTTATCTATTGTTGGAGGAGATAAAAAGCCCAATATGTATTAATGCCTTGAATTCTTGGTAATACGATCTCAGCGTTCAAATTTATCAAATTCAGTGGATAACTAGCCTATTGGAAATAAACAGAGCTTCCCATTGTTTAAACATGATAGAATTACATTATAAAATTATGTTACGTTGGTACTTAATCCCTGCATATTGAAGATGCAACTTGGACCAAGGTACATTTAGACATATTTGGTGGGGTTGTAGTAAGATTGAGCAATCCTGGCATGAACTATTTGTGATAATTTCAGAATTCATAAATAGTCATTTTACCTACACCAGATAAAGTACTTCTACACTTGGACTTAGTCAATATATCCTTTAATCAAAGAGCCTTGGTCATACAGTGCTTATTGGCCATGAAGATGGTCATAGCAAGGAAGTGGCAACAAAAGACATCAATAAATATAGAGAACGTAATCATTCAAATAAAATATCAATGTTTAATGGAACGCGGTTTCTTTCAAGCACAACAGAGAATACACAAATTTTATACAATTTGGAAGCCCTGGCTGGCCAAGCACCCAATTACTTGTTAATATACATAGTAAACCAAAGTATTAACTATAAGAGTTGAGATTCCCGAGCGTATGAGTGGAATTCGTGTTTGGTATGAATGTGTTTTTTCTTTGTTCTTTTTTCTTGATGTGTTGGACCTGGAGATAATTAATGGATTTCTCAGTCTGTCTTAAATTCTGTAATCGATGTGTATATTATACTTATTCTATTCTTATGCTGTTATTTATAAGTACATCTATGTATCTGTGCATTTACATAATTGTAATATAACTGATATTTTAAAAAGACCATTCCTTTATCTATTTTTGTCAATGTCCTACAAAAGTTAGTAAAGATTTACCAGAAAAAAAAACATTGAAATGTCCTTAAAAGTGATCCTGTTTTGGCAAACTTTTGGGTTTCTAGGGCCCACAAATCTGAAATGATAAATTCATTTTCTCCTCACAATGGATTCCATAAAATGGTTGCTGTAATGCCTGCAAGAAAGCCATTGATCCCCTCAAAATAACACTATGATATCAATGATGCGTCACAAATTTACCTGCTTGAATGCCCTTGTACTAAACAATCTATAGGAAGAATTTCCAGGAATCTATTTCCCACTCACGCATGATGAGAGTTGCAGTCCACAACAGCCATTTTCAGCATGCATGGGTTGTGATCCTTTTAAAATTCCAGCATGCTGAGACTACAATTCTTAGCATGTTCTTAGGCACCTGTTTGAAATAGTAGTGCAAAAGAATAGCAATCTGTGGCTAACACTTCAAATTTGGTTTTAAACTCTGACAATGTTAACCATATTAATTGCTGTTTTTGTTCTTTATTTTCTCAATAGGTAAATATAAATATATAACACAATTATAAGTAATGATACAAAGTAGCCTCACCTACTTTTACATTTATTTTGCGTAGATTATAGTTATTTTTGTATCAATCACACATTTCATTGCAGACTGTGTACAGCATGTGCAGGACCTCCTCTCTCTGACTACGTTCCTCACCAGAGCACTGGGAACCAATGGCTTTCACTGACATCACATCTGCCCAGCTCGTGGTGTGACTGCTGAGCTCAACGGTCTCAAGCTAGGAACAAACTAATAGTGTTTCAAAACTCAACCTGCGTGAAATTCACAGTCCACAACCACATAATATATATCCTAAACCGTGCTACACTTGGTATGTAAAGCAGAGTAGAACTTTCAGTAGAAACACTCCCTTTGTATAAAAAAAAAACCAGGATCATCTTTTATTAAAGGTCAGTGTTCCAGGCAGCCTTCTGAAAAATGAATGGGCATAAAAGTACTTTCACAGGGGAAAAGAATTCAAAAAAACTAAAATAAATCACTAACATTTGGGGAGAATCTGCAGCTGCAGAGCCGCAGGAGAATGCCTCCTCTATGGTCCATCACGATACTCGTTTATTGAAATCGATGGGGAACAGTTTCTTCACAGGTGCGCACAGGGCATGGAAAGACACCTCCGCCCAAAAAACGTCTCTTAGCCAGCGCTGAAGCTTGAAGGATGTAAGCATATCACAAACAGCTGGGGGTTGGGGAAAGCAGCAAATGCACATTGGGGATTCTTTAATGTGTAAGACATAAAACAAGATCAAAATGAATGCTAGGTAAATATTGCATATTCAACTATTTGCCATGACACAGAAATGTTCATATTTTAGTATTGTACAAATACTTTCAATACCAGAGAATAAAACTGTTGCTGGGATACTTATTGGAATTGGATGATTCTTACAAATTGTCACTGGTGGACCCAAAATCTTGGAGCCAAGTACATGCTTAACGCCTGGCCTCATGCTCCTCCCATCATGTCTATTCTACTGCCCCACCTATTGCTCCATCCATCACTTCACTTTAGCTACACGTTGTGAGAAGCCTAGGGTTCGTGATATCTGGGTGCAGTATTTCTTCAAGGCCACTATAGCCAACATACATACATGCTAACACATAAACTCTCTTTAACACCCATTCACTCTACCAAACTTACATACACACAAATTCCTTCTCCCCCTGCCAGGCGTCACTAACCCTATGCTCACCCTAGACACTCCAACACCATGTGCTGACACAAACTCACAACAACATAATACACCGACACCCAGACACACATGCTAACACCAAGTATTAACACACATACACTCATGCTAACTACATATACGTCACAAAAATCTTACGCTATACGGTAACAGAAAAATACATGCTAACATCATATGCTCACAAACAGGAATGCTAACCACATATACCAATATACACACATGCGGATATAGACACTCATACTAATTCCATACAGCAGCACATTTCAAACTTTCTTTCTTTCAGACAATCCCCCAGAGAACGAGAGGCCAAAAAGTTATTCTCCACCCACTCTTGACAATCCAAGCCCCGGAAAGCTATTTTGACGACCATGTGTAGGCAGAAGTAGTATTTTGGGGAATGGTAGCCTCATTCGTAAAATGTAACAAACTTAAATAAAGTTAAGTATAACTGTGGAAATGTTGGTCTGAATAGTGTCTTGGTGTTCGGCATTTTAATTTGACAGTACCCCCTCTCTAGTGACAATTGTCTTCAAGGTTTAAGTGGTCGCTTCCCCTGTATTAATTGGTAACAATACCATTCCGTGTATTCAAACATACGGATAATGTACTCGCTATCCTGCCAATCCAGTGTGTTAATATATGCACTCCCAAGTGCTAATGATCCATTTAGCTGCTTCCTCTTTATGTCTTAAAGCGTTTGTCCAATCCATTTTAAAAAGAAAAAGCATAATTGACTTTTTTTCAGGTCCTCCCGCATCATCCAAAGCTGTAGAATGGTTTTCCATTCAACAATTTTTTCCATCCAGATGCCAAACCCCCCAGTACGTTTGTTTAGGCCAAGAACTACTAATTCAGTGAACAGGTATAGATCAAAATTCTTGGCCCTTTTCAGGAACAATTTAAGTCTCTGCCAAAAAAAGCTTGCTGTTTCGACAGGACCATAAGCCATGTAGGACATCAGAATTTGGTTGCTCACATTTACTAGAATTGCTATTCTGCAGCAGTCCCATTTTGCGCAACTTGACTGGGGACAGGTAGACATGTGTTGGTTTCTATGTCATCCCCACGTCTGCCAACATTTCGTAGAACTCATTTCATATGGAAAAAGGCCTTCATGATGTCCCTTGGGGTGTCCCTATGATCCAATATTTCCAATTGGCTAATTTTAATTTACAAATTAAGAAACATAGATACTTTTTAATTGATCATTTTCGCCATATATCCAGTGCCAAAAGTATACACCCTTATCTTGTGAGTCAGATAATAACAGGTAATTACAAAAGCAGTACAATTCAAAACAAACCTGTTCTAGTTGTCTAGAGAGTAAGCCAGGAGGATTAACCTTTGGCTAATACCATGAAAGGTTCTTGAAAGTGGTTGTCCAGAATTATAGCATTTTAAATATTCCACAAAAAAAACCTAATTATTGTTCTGGCATTGTTCTTCTCTTGATATAAACGTGTAATCACCCAAATCACGTGACAATTGTGTAAAAGGAATCGGACGCCGACAATCCACGCCAGTAATAGTGTTCAAAGCAAAAAAAGTCCTTTAACTGAGTTTTCGATGCGTTTTGCTGGTATTATACCGGCTTCCTCAGGAGAAAAAGTCTGTAAAAAATAAAAGCAATTTGTTGGGTTTTTTTGGGAACTTACCAACATATTACACTATTGTTGTTGTATTTTTCTTTTTTCCTTATGTACATGCGCCCCATTTTCGATTGAATTGTTCTTCTCTTGCTCTTTACAGGACAACTTTCTGTATGATATAACCACAAGATCCAACCAAACTATTAAACAATTCTATTCAGTCTTTTCTTATAAATATACATTGCTGGTAGATGATAAAGATCATATGCCAAAAGAACAGATGTGTAGGTGTTTGTGTGTGAGCATGGACATGTGTGAGATGTGAGTTCGAATGAATGTGTACATGTGTGTTTGTGAGTATGAGTAAATTTGTGCACATATGTGCACCAGAGTGTATGTTGGAAGGGGGAAGGGGGCAAAGAGGGCACAGACAAGTTGCTTAGGGGCCATGATTTCACAGACCAACTTTTGAAGTTGAGGGGCCCCGGGTCCCTGTGGTTTCTAGTTACACCCCTGCTCAGAAGCAAGTACCACTCTATTTAAACCCTGAGTACCTGTGCTCAGTTGTGTGTGCGCGCACCACTGTTACAAAATTCAGTTCGCTTGAACCTGTTTTTCTCTACTTTTTACTTCTAGGTTGGCCCTTTGTGGCTTGACCTCAGTTGTTGACCTTTAGTCTTATTTGACTTTGCCTTTCAGATTACCCTTGTGCTCCTTGAGGTGGTTCTCCTTTTGGCTTGTTGACACTGTTGCTGAACATATTCACCGGCTCCGACCTGCGGCAGCATGTCTTTCTCAACAGTCTCTGAACTACTTGAGTCCTGCAACTGGTTTCCTGTATCTTGCACCCTGCTCTTGGTCCCCGCTACTGGTTTGTCTGTCTGTCTGTCTGTCTGTCTATCTATCTATCTATCTATCTGTGAGTGACCGCAGTTTGTGGCTGCTACTACATACAGTTCTTCTACCTGAGCTATGGACCAGGTAAGGCCCTGATACCATCTCACTCACTCTCTCTAACTCACTTCTTCTCAGATCCATCTGCATTATTTTGGCCTAATGTACAGTGCCCCTTGGCATTTTTCTATTTTGCTGTATTACAACCTGGAATTGAAATGCACTTCCTGGTGTTTTGTATCATTTGATTTAAACAACCTACATGCCTACCAATTTGAAGATGCAAAAGAAGACAAAAAACAGAAAACTTGAGTGCACATAACTATTCACCCTCCCAAGGTCAACACTTTGTAGAGCCGCTTTTTGCAGGGATTACAACTGCAGGTCTCTTGGGATATATCTCTCTAAGTTTTGCCCGTTCTTCAAGTCAAAATTGCATCTTCAAGTTGGATGGACTCTGCTAGTGTACAGCAATCTTTAAATCGTACCAGATATTCTCAACTGGATTGAGGTCTGACCTTTCACTGGACCATTGCAAGACATTTAGATATTTCCTTTAAACCATTCCAGTGTTGCTTTAGCAGTATGCTTAACCTCTATCCCAGTCTCAAATCCCTTGAGGTTTCCCTCAATAATTTCCCTTTATTTAGCGTCATCCATCATTCCTTCAATCCTGACCTGCTCCCCAGTCCCTGCCGATGAAAAACATCCCCACAGCGATTCACTGTAGAGATGGTGTTCCCAGGGTGATTAGGTGTTGGTTTGCACCTGACATAGCGTTTTCGGTGATGGCCAAAAAGCTCAATCTGACGAGAGTACCTTCTTCCATATGTTTGGCGAGTCTCCCACATGCTTTTTGGAAAACAGCAAACGTGTTTGCAGAGAGATGCATTTGGCTAAATGCCTATCCTGCAGGGCATTTAGCCGGGGGGATTGGGAATACGGCAAATGCATGTGTGGCGAACCCCCCCCCTTAAAATGTGGCTGGAAAATCCCTTTAATGGAACAATCAGTGAGGAAATAAGAGAAAAGAGAATGGCATTTAAAGCAAAGGGATCAGCAGCATCATTTATAAAAGACCAATATGTTAACAAAAATGGCAACAGGGCAGTTAGAATGGCTAAAGTAGTTAATGAGAAACCGATAAGGAAACTAAGGAAGGAAGTGTAAAATTACTAAATTACTTAGTGAAGATCAAAAGGTGGCAAACAATTTAAATACATTTTTCTGCCTCTGCTTATATCATTGAAGATGCTTACAGCAATTACATGATTAGCTCAGACAGGACAAGGTGATTAACCTGGTAAATAAAGTCAAAATTAATAAAGCCTGAGGCCCTCATGGTATACATCTCCGGGTACTTGGGGAACTAAGCCAAGAAATAGCCAGACTATTGCTTTTGATCTTGCAAGGATTTGCTCTTGTCTGATATGGCGCCAGAAGACTGACATAAGTGGCACCAATATTCATATTGGGACCAGCCAGGTAACTCCCGACCTGCGAACCTGACATATGTGGTGGGGATAATATTCAGGAATGCCAATGTATTTATTGGACAAATTGTAAGACTCAACACAGTCTTATGAAAGACAGATCGTGTCAGACTTCATTGGATTATAACATGGGAGCAAAAATATAGACCAGGGTCTTTCAGCAGATGTGATTTGTATTTTGCTAAAGCATTTGATACAGTTCCTCAGAAGGTACTTTATTTAGACAAAAGTGGTAAGTGAAGTTCAGGTTCTGTCCTAGGCACACTGTTTAATGTCTTTACTATTGATCTTGTAGTGGCTATTTACAGACAAGCATTTGCAGATGGCACAACATTAGGTGGGGTAATACAATCTGAACTCAATGTTATTTCCCTGCAAGGAGGTTTGCTCAGATTCAAGAACTGGACAACCAAGTGGCAGATTTAATGTTAACAAGTGCAAGGTTATGTATTTAAGAAATACATGTGTAAACTATACCTTTAATTGGATTGTGTTGAAATCATTAATGAAAAGTTGTGAATAATTGCAGATAATAAACTTGACAAAAGTGATCAATGTCAGTCAGCTGCTGCATTGTCCAGTAAGATATTGTAATGTATAAGAGGTATTGGCTTATAGAAGGAAAACATTTTTCTTTCTTCAAAAAAGGACAGTACAGAGTTTGAAAAAAGTGCAGTCGGGTACAGATTTAGTTTAGAAGAAAGACTAAAGAAGCTGAACTTGTGTACATTAGAGAAAAATGGCATCTAAGAGGAGAACCCGTATAATAGCATTATATAAATAGAAACAGGGGCAAAACCAGGCACAAAGACTCTGTAAAGAGCAAGAGGTGGTCCATTCATACTTGAAGAAAGGAATTTTCACTTAAAGCAGTGAAAAGGGTTCTTCACAGTAGGAATTAAAAAAATGGATTTTACTACCAAGTTATTTTGTTATCAAATTCAATAGATGCCTTTAAATATGGGCTAGATGATTTATTAGCAAATAAGGATATACAGGGATATAATTTGTTACAGGGGTAGGCAGGGCTGGCACCACCTATAGGCAAAATAGGGGCCCGCCTAGGGTCATTTGTTAAGGGGCAGGGGAGGGGCTTGTTGGGGTGGAGCCAGGGGACGACAAAATTGTTTTGCCTAGGGTGGCAAAAATCCTTGCACCAGCCCTGGGGGTAGGATTAGTAATAGCTTGTCGATCCAGTGATAAATCAGATTTCCATTTTGGAGTCAAGACATTTTTCCTCTTTTGCAGGCATTAGTGTTTTAGTTGAGGATGATTATATATATAACTCATTCATCTTTCAGAACATATGCAATAAAATGAATATTTTCATATTGCATTTGCTGGTGCACATGTACACTGAATTTGTAAGTTCTAAAATGTAGCACAAAATAAAAAACAGGCATTCAAAAACTGAAATCTTACAAAAATAGGAACATTTATTTAAAGTATTCAAAACATTCCCTTGCTTTTTAAAGCAATATTATGTATAATAAAAAACAAAAATTAAGGATAGCTCGAGATTTTAAATTACAATAAAAGTGTGACTTTATCCCCAATAAAGACCAGAGGGTAAATAACAGAAATAGATGCTTTATTCATGATGATGTTGACTCTTACCAGTGCACAGTGGTCACACAGGCCCCATAACTAGTGGTTAAACATTGTACAAAGAATACTGCGTTCCAGCAATTTCACAAAATTAATCAGTTGCCAACAGGGCAGAATTAAAGTAGATGCATGTAAAAGTATGTTGGTATTATATAGGGGTGGGGTTACTGTAATACTTCAATAGTCAAATTGATCCGAAACAGACTTAATGGAATTTGTCTCGCTCCAGTGCATCCTAGAAGAATTACCCCCCTAGTAGTGTTAAAAATATCTTGCTAGGTGTCTTTAAACTTGGAATTTGGCAGTAATAATCTATTAGATGTGGGCATAGCACTACCGTAAACAGCCTGAAAAAACAAGCTATATCATAAATCACACATTAATTTGATGCAACTGGTGAGCGGCCGCCCCAAAACCTATCCTTGTAGAGACTTGGTAATGAAAATGTTATTTATCCTTAGTTAATGCTTCACATCTTATAACTAGGAAAGACATTTTAAGAAATAAATTATAATTTTACATTTCCTTAAAATTGAGGTATATTACAACTTAATAAAACATTAAGCCAAACTGAACAGTAGCATTAAAATTGGGATGCACTGCAGTCTTATGTCAAACATAACAAATCAACATATATTTTTAGATGAGAAACTTTTCTACTAACTGCAATATGCTGATCTGTCAACAGAAGACTGCTGGACCCACAAGGGTTATAAAAATAAAAGACACACGTTGGGTCTGATTTAACTGGCGCAGGTTGTGCTCCTTTAGTTGCCTGTATCACCACTTATCGGTTTTTGGATAAAGCACCTTTTTATTTTAGAGAACCGTTTTAATTAAACATTCATGTTTTCATTACGGTCCTTATAAGATTTCTCAATCAGAAAAATGTTGCGTCTTTTGGCTGGTCAAGCGGCTTTCTTTGTGCATGTTCCAGGAAGATCTTGAAGATTAATTTTGGACCTGAAAGATACATCAAAGCCAGAATTTAAGAATCAAAATGGATGTTGCAATGTCATCATAGATTAAATACTATGCAGTGAAGAACCAGATTCCACTAATTCAGCTCTAATTTTAACCCAATACATAAAAGATCATTAGTCCCAGAAAAGTTATGTTACAGCAAAATAAAAACTTTTTACAATTAATGGGGAACATTAATGGAAGATGACTAGAAGTAGTATTTTACAAAACAATCAGGCCCAGGCTGGCCACCTGGTAAATTGGCCCGAGGGCAAGAGTCGCTTAACTTTACTGCTGCTCATGTGGCAGATCTGGTGACAAAGTATAATCTTGGGGTAAGCGGATCACGTGTGTAGTTCATTCAACCATTCCATAAATGTGAGCATGCAGTGGTGTCTTACCTGTTGTGCACCATATGGCTCTTTACTAGATGTCCAGCTGCCAGAGCAGACATTAGAGAGAGCTCCCCCGCCATTACAGTAGCACAGACGATCTGCGCAAGTTGACACGCATTTTTCCCAGGAGTCTCTGGATTTGCTCCTTGTACACCGAGCATCTGTAAATTGAAAAATAAAGATGAGCCAACACTTCTCTCCGATTCCATGCCAGACCCAGTATGAACGCACACTGTCCTTTTATCAGGCCCCAAGCTAATTGTCATTCCTTCCCTTGTAGTGCTCCTGTGTTTCCCACAATAATGTTCCCACCCCGTTGCAGAAATCTCAAACTCCAGCCTAAAAGCATGTTTTTGGAGGTTTCTTACAGAAGATGGACTACCAGCCTTGCAGAGTAAATGGCTACCATGCACTGATTTTTTGGTGAGGTTAGGAGACCCCTCATGAGCACGGGGTCAACACAGGTACATTGACTTTGTCAACATATAATACCTGTAAGCATGCCTGTTGTGGGGCCAGGGTGGTTCCCCCTCCAACAGTGCCGATCTCAATTGAAGGCATGGTGCAGCTGATGTATAGATCTTCATGCATAGGTCCTGTGTGTTCCATCAGCGTGATGCAGTTAGAGCTCCCCACATTTTGAGCAGCATCCTAATCAGAAAGAAAAAAAAAAAAAAAATTCAACATTCATGAATCAAGGTAAAAAAACCAAAAAAACCAACATCAAAATTTGTTTGAAATAATAATTTTATAATAATTTAATTCACAGCATTATTGCAATTTGAAATCATGGGTGTCAAATACCTGGACGCAGGTTGGTGGATATATACATAACAAAATACAATCACTAAATTCCCACTACATTCAGTCGCTCTGTGGCATAAGCAGAACGTCCGGTACTCTTTGCAAAAGAGAAAAGCTTTTGCCCGCAGATGCTGTGTTGGTCACATCTCCAGCATGGAAAATTGCGGAGGATGGGGAAAAGGGAAAGTGTGTATGGGGGGGGTGTTCTGCAGATTCTTTCCATGCATTTGCAAGGGGGACCTCGCAGACATTTAAAGCAGCCATGCAGCTATCATATGCATTAAAATTGCATATGATGGCCGAACTGTCCCTTTAAAAACTAGATCCCTTGCTGTGTGTAATATGTGGAGATTCACTTACTTGTCCACATGCAATGTAAATAGCTGTTACTATGTTTGCAGCATGGGCGTTGTAGCCCCCAATGCTTCCAGCCATTGCAGAGCCCACCAAGTTCTTGTTTATATTGACGTCAACCAAAGCTGCAGTGGATGTTTTTAGTACCTACATAGAGATAGAAATCATGTGTTAAAATTATGCAGGAACATGAATAAATAACCCTAGGCTGTAAATAAAACAAACCTACAAAACATTTTCTAGATTTTCTGGAAATCTCTGCTTTAACTACACACCACCAAGACTATTTGGAATTAACTTTGAGAAGTATAAATATTTCAGAACCATTTTATTTAATAATAGTTTACCAACATGCTTTTGCTTAGGTGCCCAAACACTTTAAAACTGTATAAACATTGTCAATGGAGAATTTCATTCACCTTAAAATTCTAGCTGCAAACCTTAAAAAAGTTTGCCTTTGTAAAATTCATATTCTCTCTTTTAAAGCCACTGTTAACATAACTGACAATGTGAGATACAGCACAAACTAGCGATAGCCAGTATTGGTATTTATTTACCATAAAGTGGCGCCAATGTGTAATCATACCCGACACACAGGAATACACTTATTTTCATCTTACCTCTTGTACCACTCTGGCTGGGATGATTGCTTCACAGACTACAGACTTGCCTCTCCCTTCTATCCAGTTAATAGCAGCAGGCTTCTTGTCAGTGCAGTAATTCCCACTTACAGCTAGAAGCTGGACCTCTGGAAACTCTTCTTGCAGTCTGGATAGCGCCTGTTCTGTACCCTAAAGTTAAAAGATGTGCTATCTTAAACAAAACAACCAAAAAAAGCAAATCTCCAATAAAAGATCATGATTAAAAACGTATGAAGAAAAAAAACAAACAAAACAAAAAAAAAACCAAGTTTATACTTCATAGTATAAGAAAGTGCTTACTATAGCATAAAAAGAGGGCATCTACTTTCAGGATTACCTAGCATCAAAAAATAGCTTTACCCTATTTTTCCCCAAGTTACAGAAAGATAGAAAGAAAGAGGTAAATAAGCAATTGCCTAAAAAAGTAAAAATATTAATTTACCTTTGAGATCATGTTCATTCCCATCGCATCTCCTGTTTTTGACTGAAAACGGATGTACAGGTTTCTGCCAGCGATGGTGCTCTGGAGTCTCCCCAGTCGTGCAAATCTAATAAAATAGGAATGTACAATCAATCAATAACTATGCAAGTCTCACCGTGGCAAAAAAAGTGAAAGACCAATATCCAGGAAGCTCCAGAATTAAGTTTTTACTTATGTGGATAATCTCGATACTCCTTTGAAGTACTTCAACGCATGTTTTTTGGTTTTCTTATTAGTCCTCTAGCTTAAAACTTCTTGTGACTGTAGTCACATTAATGCAAATTGAACATAAGTGAACAAACACATACTGTACTGCATTGTGATGTGTGTTTAACCGCTACAAAATAAACCAACATTTTCACACGCGGTTTACCTGCTGGTGCTGTCAAAGGCATCTTTGATGATTTTAAAGCCTTCAGGGCTGTCTAACCAGGCCTTCACTTCTGCAGCATCACAGGCAGTGGGCAACCTGACAACTGGTCCCCGAGTCATTCCATCAGCCAAGACACGACTGTGAGCACCTCCTCCAAGCTGAAACAGCAGAAGATTTTCAGTTTTACTAGACAATAACAAGACATCAAATATAAAGAGCGGTATTGCTTGAACATACGATTTATCAGGTTTTTTTTTTCCCCTCAGTAGATTTAATCTCGCTACAAAAGATTGGATGCAATTTGCCTTACCATTATAGCTCTGCAGCCACGGTTTGTGCTAGCCACAAGACAGCCTTCTGTTGTTGCCATTGGCACCTGATACTCTTTGTGGTTTAGGAGAAGTGGTCCTGCCACACCTACTGGAATGGGCATATAACCGATGACATTCTCGCAGCATGCTCCCATGACCTAGAGAGGAAGCACGCCGTTAAGCAGGAGTCTATGAACAGTAAGCAAGTTTTATTCTCCTGCAAAATCCAGCTTCAGGGATTAATCCACCTATGCAACTATCAAGTTACTACTGTTGCCCCACACTGGGTGACTTTTTGTCTTGTCCAACTCAGTTTTATTGTATTTATTTACCAAGGAGTAGTTGTAGTTCTTGTAAGGCAAATTTTGAAGCGATGAAGACTGGGGCAATCTTGGTGACAGCATTTTTCTGCGAATAGCCACTCCTCTCTCAGGGGTCTCCATCATGGATTCCAATTTATAAGAAGGGATGTGTTTTGCATTCACTAGCCGGATCACCTCCTCATCACTCAGGTACTGAGCACCTTTCTACAGGGAATATGAAAGGAAATGTTAAAGTTAACCATTTACTGCTGCAACTAAATAAATACGAGTTCATATAGCGAACATAAGTTTTCTATTTTTTTTTCCTTACATCAGGGTTCTTGAGGATTTGAACACATTCTTCAATAGGACGGGGCACCTCTGGCAATTCAACTTTTTCTCTGTCCTCATCGGATGATGAATCCAAGGAAGAGGAATCTCCTACTACAAAGTTGGTTTTGGGTGGGCTTTCCAAAGGTAAAGGCTTTATTACTGCCTCTGCAGTAGGATAAAATGCAAAGTGTTTTTATTTTAACATCTTAAAATAGTTTAATTTTTAATGTAGCATTCCAGTTGCATTTCATTGCTTCATCCTTAAAACAACCTACACACAGATAACAGGGTCAATTACCTTTTATTTCTTTTGAGGACACTTGTTCTACTGAACTAACTCTGGCTTCTTGTTCAGGCTCCTTCCTGCAGCAACTTTCTATTGGTTTCTTCTGCATGGTTACAGGAGAGGTAATGGGATTCTTCAGGGAGAACGTAGATTCTGTCTCAGTTTGTTCAAAGAATATGTATTTAACGGCAAGAAGAAGAGCAAGGCCAAGTGTGATGACCTGCTCAATGTCCATAGTGAGCATTCTGTGGAATAATAGCAATATGTCATGCCATGTTCTGCACCGGAACCAGAGTCAGAACCTGCTTAGCAATCCTTTATGACAAATATTGTATGCTAATGCATTATTAAGCCCACAGAGGACAGTTTGGTGGGATGTTGCCTTTTTTGCAACACTATAATTTTATTTAGTAATAAGTGACACATATGGTTTTCACAATATCAAATTCATTTTGATCCTAAACTCTCCTTACCTAGAGAGATAGAACTGCCAAAGTGGCATGCTGGGCTCAATTCTCTTAGGCATGCTATCATCAAATCCAATGGGAATCTTACTGTCGTCAACAGAAGTGCTGTTTTGAGAAGAGGGTTCACTTATCCAGCGACTGTGAGCATGAACTAGAACCAGGCCTAAGGACTAAAGAAAACAAAAAGCTTATTATATACCGTATTTTTCGCTCTATAAGACGCACCTGCTGATAAGACGCACCTAGATTTTAGAGGAGAAAAAAAAGGAAAAAATATTTTGAGCTAAAAAATGGGCTAAAATATTTATTACAATAACTGAATAAGCTATGAACACAGTAAGACACACACAGTAAGACACACACAGACACAGTAAGACACACACAGACACAGTGAGACACACACACACACAGTAAGACACACACACACAGTAAGACACACACACACAGTAAGACACACACACACACAAACACAGTAAGACACACACAGTAAGACCTCCCTCCCTAACCCCCCTTCTCAGTATCTCCCCTCTAACTCCCTAACCCCCCCTTCTCAGGATCTCCCCTCTAACTCCCTAACCCCCCCTTCTCAGGATCTCCCCCCCCCCCCCGCCCCGGTCACTTACCTTAAACTCCTGTGTTGGAAGCGTGAGGCGTTTGTCTCGGGTGCCGGCGCTTCACTGCTGAGCGCCGGCGTCTGACGTCATAAAAGCGCCGTAAAGCGCCGGCACCCGAGACAAACGCTTCCAACACAGGAGTTGAAGCGCTGAGGCAGGCGGCGGTGGCGGCGGCTGCCGCCAGCAAAGGATTCCTGTATATCTGTCAGGCAGAGGGGCCCGAGAGTTGCCGAGCGGTTGTCTTCAGCAACCGCTCGGCACCCCTTGGGCCCCCCTGACTGGCAGAAATCCAGGACTCCTCTGCTGGCGGCCGCCGCCGCCTGCCTCAGTTGCGACCCCGGATTTATCGGCGTATAACACGCAGGTAGGGTTTAAGCTCCGGATTTTAGTTAAAAAAGTGCGTGTTATACGCCGATAAATACGGTATATCGTTGCCCCCCCTCCCTCCCTCCCTCCCTGCCTGCCTGCATGCATCTTCGCTCCATAAGACGCGGCTGATTTTTCATCCTACTTTGGGAGGAAAAAAACTGCGTCTTATGGAGCGAAAAATACGGTAAGTTCTTATAGTTTACTAGCTTAGTAGGAATAAGAGATACTTACCATGATCATTTTCACTCTCTGAGTAACAGGATTTGGCTTGTTATCTTCCTCCTCTTCTAATACACTGGCAAACTGACTAAGTTGCCAAATAGGCCGGCCCTCCCTACTCTCCCTGGAAAGCTAAAACGATAAAAAAGGCAGTTAGAAAGTAGAACAAAGCAAAGACGCAAATATTCACTGCGATGGTTTGGAATATTCATGGGGCAGATATAAAAATAAAGAAGGATGGATTAATACAGATTGAACATGATCGTTGGCTTATTATTAGGTATTCTCTCTGTATCTTACCTCTAATACCAAGGAAACACATGCTGGGAAGAAGGTCATGAAGGCAAAATAATTAGCTACGACAGACATACAACCGAAGCAGCACATGATTTCCAGCTGCCGCACACCTGAAAAACAAACAGTGATTAAAAGCTTTAAAACATGCCCTTTGCATCACGTGCTTTGTGCTGTCTTATAAACACATCGTATCAAAGGTAACACTTACCTGACATGGTGCCCACGCCAATAACAAGGCACTCGACAAGGGCATCAAGAGTGAAGGTAGGCCCCAGAATAGCCATGCCCCGGGCAATGTTGTCTCTGACCTCATCCTGCGAGAAGACAAATATTGCATGTAATATGAAATTTTACAGTAATTTGGCAGATTGGGAAAAACATATACGCTATCTATATTCTATTTTTACCACCTTCCATTGTTTGTTTGTAATATTAGTATATAGGATTATGCACATATGGCTTAAACCCATTTTGCACGTATGTTCTAATTTTTTTGGTTTTCAACCAACCACAAGGAAACCCCATACTTAATAGTCTAAGTACGGACTGCAAAACTAGATAAGACTATGCATGATCCACATGTTTATTTTATTTACAAGGTAGGTGAGATAACAGTTTGGAAAAAAAAAATCAAGGTATCCATGGAAGAAAAAATTACTGTCACAAAAATGTTCATACAAATAATTTTGTCTAATATTTAAAACAAATGAAAAAAGAGTTCTCATAACAAAAGTAAGTTTTCTTTGCAGGGGAATTAAAGGACGGGGGATAGAGCTTTGGTTATCCTAAGGGACTAGAGGAGATTTGTCTGCCAAGGTTATTTTCTATGATGCCATTAGTTAAATTGTCTTGAATTTGTATCCAAGAAGGCATGATGATAATATTTATTTTACATATTATGCAACTGCACTCACCTGTGAGTTGGAACTGAGAGCGAATTTGGCTAGGGCACTGGCCTTGGAAAGATCGATCAATAGCAAAAAGAAAGGGAGTGCCTCGCTGGAGAAGAAGAAAAGAAAAAGAAGATTTGTGAAACATTTCCATGGGGGATAAATGTAAAATGGTACTGTGCCAACCTTCAGTATTTGACACATACTTCAAACCTGTTAATTCCTTGTCCAGGAAGTGAATGACCACTGTGCTGAAGACAAAACTTGAGAAGATAGTAAACAGGCCAGCAATACCTAAGAAGAGAGATTAATAAAATGAATACAAAATTCATGGAATAGCACATTTTCAAAGTGGGCCGGCATAAAAAAAATATATAAAAATGACAGTCTGAAACATTGTCGAATCCCATAGAAACCATCAGGAAATGTTTGCTGAAATTGAAGCTTTATATGTATTGTATATGACAGTATTGGACTTATGGGGCCTGCATTTGGGCTGCACTCCAGGGTGTAGGGGCTGGGTCGGAGGCCGTTATCCCCTTTATTATACTTTCTCATTTTATGTTTTCCTCTTATATATCTTGTTACGCACTTCTGTTCCAGTTCATTGGTAAACCGATTACTCTCAGATATGCGGTGACATGGGATGAAATTATGTATTTAGGGTAAATCAATGTTTATTAAGTATTTTTTGGAGAAATCCAACAAAGGAGGGGGGGGGGTACAAAAAGAAGAAGGGGGAAGGAGGGGGGACACGGAGAAGGGTACAATCCAAATCCATCACAACATATGCAGGAAGAAGAATTATGCAGCATGTTGGGTATACATTCGGGAAAAAACCATCTCTGGGTCAGCAGAACGACAATAAAAGCAAGACTGGTCAATCAAGATAGTTTACCGGAGAAGTGATGCCATCGCGGCCCGTGACACAACAGGATGTAGCATGCGTGAAGGGCTCCGTGTGGAGTGGGGAGTGGGGATGGCGAATCCAGGAAACTACGAAGGCGATTACAGCTAAGCGCCAACTCACAAGAGAGGCGAAAAGCGTCAGGGGGATAGCCGCAGCACAGTGATCGAGGCACCGTGACCAACCATAAGGAAGGCACCTACCGAGCGGCAAGCGCGGTATCGCAATGGACCGGGAAGGGGACGGTAAGACTAAGGACCCGGGAAGGAGAAAGGGAGACAGGGAGCAGAGGGTAGACATGGAGCGGGAAGAGAGAGAGAGAAAAAGAGAAGAAGAAGAGAGAAAAAAAAAAAAAAAAAAAAAAAAAGGGGGGGGGGAAAGCAAGGTGGGACTATGGGACGGGTGCGGCCGCCAGATGGGGGCGGATCTCGGGGCCAGACAGGTATTGCGCCCAGTGAAACCAAAGACGGAGATGTTTGTCAGACCTGTCGTCCGCCGAGCACATCAGCTCCTCAAGGGTACGTCTCCGCTCCACCCGCAGGATCCACTCCCGAATCGAGGGCGGGTCCGGGTCACCCCAATGTAGGGGGATCAGAGATTTAGCCGCCACCAGAAGATGGCGGAGTACCGTAGATTTATACCAAGAGACAGGGTAGGGCATATGCAGCAGCAGAAGGAACTCTGGGGTGAACGGCAGCCGCCTGTCGGTAAGGGCTTGAGCAGTAGAATGGACAGTTGTCCAAAAGAAGAGCATCCGAGGGCAAGACCACCATAAGTGAAGGATCGAACACGGGGAAGCCCCACACCTCCAGCATTCATCCCGTATATCGGGATTGTACCGGGCCAGCGTGGACGGAGGGCGGTACCAACCGGCCAAAAGCTTATAGGACATCTCCTGGTCCCTGTTACTGATGGAGCACTTGTGAGTGAGGATTGACATCTTATGCCATTGCCCCTCCGTAAGGGACAGATTCAGCGAGCTCTCCCACCTGCCTACATGGGGCGGGGTAGCGGTGTAAATAGCGGGCAGAAGGAGTCCATAAAGCAAAGACACACCGTGAGCCGGAGGCTCGTCCCGCGCACAAAGATTCTCGAAAACAGTAAGGTCCCGGCAGACCTCATGCTTACGGACCAGGGTCCGAAAGAAGTTGCCCAGTTGTGCGTAGCGGAACCGATCGAGAGGGGTCGGCGGATCAGCAGTCACCAGGTCCCTCAACGGCTTCAAATCACGTGAGGACAAGAAGGCTCGGATCCCGGACACACCCCGAGCTGCCACCTCCGGGAAGAGGTCCACGCCCATCCCCGGAGGGAAGTCAGGGTTATCACGGAGCGGCGTGAGGGGGGAAGGAATGGTGGAGATGGTGGTAGTGCGGAGCAAGGAGTGCCACACTCCGAGCGTCGCAGAGACAAAGGGGTGAGAGGCAGCTACACGACGGGCACAGGCAGCGGCAAGCCAAGGCAATGAACTCGTCGGGACAGGGAGCGAAGCACTCTCAGCCCCCACCCACAGCTTACGTCGCACCCCACAGGACCATTCAAGGACACGTAGCAGGTGACAGGCCCGATAGTATGTGCGGGGGCAAGGCAGAGCCAAGCCACCCCTGTCCTTCGGTAGGACAAGCACACCGTATTTAATCCGTGGGGAGCCACGGCCCCAAACGAACCGAAGGAAGAGAGTGCGAAGTGTGGAGAAAAAGGAAGGTGGAATTCGAATGGGAAGGGTTTGAAACAAGTAGAGGAGCCGAGGCATAGCATTCATTTTGATGGAGTTAACCCGTCCCATCCATGAGAGAGTGAGCCGAGACCACCGAGCAAGGTCAGCGCGCAACTCAGAGAGAATAGGCAGGAAGTTCATAGGGAAGAGTTGGGAGAAGTCCGCAGACAACCAGACACCCAAATAACGCAATTTTGCGTCGCACCAACGGAACGGGAAAGCGGCCGCGAGGGAAGCGCTCTCAGCCGCGGGGACACCCACCCCCAGAATTTCAGATTTGGCCATATTAATTTTGAAATTAGATAGGGAACCGTAGAGATCCAGTTCCTTCAGGATGGAGGGCAGGGACAACCGGGGTCGAGAGATGGAGAAAAGAAGGTCGTCGGCGTAGCCGAGGATCTTATGTTGGGTGCCGCCGACCGGTATCCCAGCGATGTCAGGGTTCAACCGGATAGCTTGTAGAAGAGGTTCGAGGGTGAGCACAAACAATAACGGAGACAGGGGGCAGCCCTGCCGGGTGCCATTGCTAATAGGAAAAGAGTCCGACAAAAGCCCATTAATCCGAAGCCGCGCCGAAGGAGCGGAGTACAACGAGCGGACCCAAGAGAGGTAGCCGGCTCCAAAGCCCATGTGCTCGAGGGTGGTCAACAGGAAGGTCCAATCCACGCGATCGAACGCCTTCTCGGCGTCCGTGGAGAGAAAGGCAGAGGGCAAGGAGGAGGACCTCGCCAAGTGCATTAGGCTGAGGGCGCGGATAGTGGACAAAGCCCGACTGGTCTGGGTGCACCAAGGCGGGAAGAAAGGGCTTCAGTCTGTTCGCCAAGATTTTAGCAAACAACTTGAAGTCCGCATTAAGCAGGGAGATTGGACGGTAGCTGCCGCAGTGCTCCGGGTCCTTGCCCTCCTTAGGGATAAGAGTAATGGATGCCAAAGTGGAGTGCGGGTGTATCCGGCCGCCGTCCAATATGGAATTAAAGGCATCCACAAAATGCTGACCAAGCTGTTCGCGAAAACGCGAATAATATTTCAGGGGGAATCCATCGGGGCCGGGACATCTCCCCGACCGAGAAGATGTGATAGCAAGGGAGAATTCCGCGAGGGAAATGGGAGCATCTAGGCCCGCCGCAGCCTCAGCCGGTAGACGCCGAGTCAGGGTGCGCGAGAGGTAGTCGCGGATGCGTGGAGCCCGAGAAGGCGAATCCCCCCTAGGAGTGGGAAGATTGTAGAGGTCAGTAAAGTACTTGAGGAAGCCGGCCGAGATGTCCGAGTGGAGGAGACGCACTACGCCATCCGAGGAACGGATCTTGGGTATATAAGTGAGACGGCGGGACTGCTGAAGAGCCCGCGCTAAGAATTTACCCGACTTATCTCCGTGCTCATGAAAAAGCGCCCGATTGCGTAAATAGGATCTATGGTACCTGGCATTCAAAAGAGAGGCTAGGTCTTTCCGAAGCAACAGCAGACGTTGCAGATGTTCCCCAGACAAAGATTCTTTATGGGCGCGTTCCGCAATCGCTATTTGGGCACAGAGGGACGAGACCGACAGGGCCACCGCCTTTTTACGCCGTGAGCAGAGACTGATGAGGCGCCCGCGCAAGACACATTTATGGGCCTCCCAGACCGTGAGACGAGGGGTGTCATCCGCGAGGTTATCACGGAAATATTGGGAGATCGCGTCAGCCGTGTCTGCGCAGACGCTGGCATCCGCCAGAAGGGACTCGTTGAAACGCCAAGTACGCTCGGAAGAGCGAAGGAGGGGAGAGCCAATGGAAATAGTCAGAGGGGCGTGATCAGACCACGTGGTCAAGCCTATGTGGGCACCGCGCAACAGGGCGGCATGGTGGTACGGGAGAAAGAAATAGTCGATTCGGGAGTAGGAGCCATGAGGTGCGGAAAAGAACGTGTAGTCCCTAGCATCCGGATGGAGGGCCCTCCAGCAATCAACAAGACGATACCGGGAGAGGAGGGAAACGATCCTGCGCAGGACCCGCGTAGGGGAACGGGAGTTGCCACTGGAGGTGTCAAAGGATGGGTGGAGGGCGATATTGAAATCGCCGCCCAACACCAAGACACCGTCGCTAAAGTCGCTGAGGCGACCAAGGGCGGACCTCAAGGCCACATGTTGGCCTCGGTTGGGTAAGTAGAGGTTGGCGAAGGTATACGTCTGGGCAGCAATGAGGCATTTGAGGAACAGGAAGCGGCCATCCGGGTCCGTCAACACGGCCAGTTCTCGGAAAGGCACAGATTTTGACAACAGGATGGCGACCCCCTTCGTCTTGGAGCCGGAGGTATTGCTAAAAAAACCCGTGGGGTAATAATGGTTGGACAGCCGAGGTGCAGAACCCTCCCGAAAATGCGTCTCCTGAATAAAGGCAACATCAACCCGCCCCCGCCGTAGGTCACAGAGCAAGTGGGAGCGCTTCTCCGGGATATTCAGTCCCCGGGCATTAAGGGAGAGGAACGTGAGCGGGTTCTCTTGGGCGGGGGGAGGCATAGTGGGCATGGGAGGCAAAGGGAGAGGAAAATAAATAAATAAATAAATAATAATAAAAAAATAAAAAAAGAAGGGGGGGGAGGGGGGGAAGAGGAGGAACAGACACAAAGAGAAGGGGGAAGTAGAGAAGAAGAAACGGGCAATAGGGAGGGGGAAGGAGAGGAGATAGGGAAGAAACGTGGAGGGAAAAAAGGCACTAAGTGCGCCGGGAAGGGTGAAAAAACAAACCTCGCTACGCCGAGGCGAGAGAGGGATCACCCAGCCCCTACAAAAGAGGGCGCAAAGTGACAGGGCCTACACAGCCCCAAGGGAAAAAAACAAAACGGCGCCAGGTAAGTAGTAGGTATAAATAACTACAGCGAAGGCATCCGCCACCGCCCAGCAGAAGTGAAAGCAACAGCAAAACACGTGAAGGTGCAACTGGAGTGGCCAGTAGAGGGTCCAGATAACGCACCAGAGGAGGCATGGACGTGTGTGGAGAGAGGAATCGTGTTGTGTCAACGGTACGCAACCAATCGGCAGAAGTAACCATAAAAATCTATCAACCGGACAGGTAAAAGAGGTCAATGGATACAGAGCAATACAGGTCAAATATATTGTAAAAAAAAAAAAAAAAAAAGAAAAAACAATCAACAGCACCATACGGTACAGTACAGCGGTAAACAAGCAACCACATCGAGCGAAGGTACCGGCAGAAACATGAGGAGTACCCTAGAGCAATCGGAAGAGGGCAACAGTAGAAGGCAGAGACGCTGCCCCACGGTAGGACGAGAGAAAAACAAAAGAAAATAGGCAATAATAAGTAAATAAATAGATAAAGAAATGAAAACAGCAATGGTGCGTGACGAACCAGCCAAAGGAGGCAGGAAGGCAAGTTCAGCCGGACATGAAAGGCCAGTACCATACAGAGCAAAAGCATGAGAAGGTGCAGAACAATCCCGACACATGCAGTGGGACAGGAAAACCATAATACATGAACAGGCAGTAAATATGTAACTACAGCAAGTCAGAGTACCGGCCAAACCATGAGTGATGAGCAGTACAGTGGAAAAGAAAAAAAAAAAAAAAAAAAAAAAAAAAAAAGGACCGTCACCCCCCCACCCCCCGCGTGTAGCAAACCCATGAGGCGTGCCGCAAGGAGTGGCACAATGGCGCAGGGGCCAGAACACACGAACTGAGGTATGTGCGTCCGGACGCACCAGAGCCCAGGAGCGTGTTCAAATGTTGAATATGTTGAGTCCGCGTCGTGTGTGTGAGGCAGGTATGAGTGTGCAGGGAAGACAGCCACAGTGTGGTTGGAACCAGCACCCAGGAGCGCGCTCAAATGCTGAGCATGGGACTGTGCGTGAGGCAGGTCTGAGGCGCGCAGCGAAGACGGCCACATCGTGGGTGGAACCAGCGCCCAGGAGCGTGCACAAGTGGCGAACATGGGATTGTGCGCCGTCCGCGGCATGTGTGTGAGGCAGGCATGAGGTGTGTAGCGAAGACGGCCACAGTGTGGTTGGAACCAGCGCCCAAAGGCGAAGAGGACCATCCTGGGTAACGACCGCTCCCATTGCAGAGCACCATGTGCAATTTGGAGAAAATAATTAAAAAAAAAAAAACAACCCAACAAACCCCAATCATCATACAGCGTAACTAAGGTGAACCCAGGGTGTCACCAGCGAACAAATAAACAGGCGAACGGACCGAAAACACAACAGCTGACCCCCACATACATAAGCGCACGGGGGGGCACACATCAATAAGGATACGAAAAGTCTCAGGTGCTAGCGGAAAAGAGTCCTCTATTCTTCCGCATCCCGAGGCTGCGGTGGTGGGCGCGGAGGGGGCGCAGCAGCCGCGCGGTCTGGAAGCCGACGGGGGCGATCGGAGCGCCTGGGTTGGTGAGACGACGCCGGTCTGGAGGGTTCCGCTTCAGGGTCGAGGCCCAAAAGGGACCAATCGGGTATGGTGATGTCCGAAAGTCCCAAGGCAGATAAGACCGCAGGAAGGTCGCGGTAATAGCGCACGAGGTAGGAGGTAGCGCCATGCCGGATCGTAAGCAGAAAGGGGTGACCCCAGCGATACGGGATGCGCAGCCTGCTCAACTCCGACGTGAGAGGGCGCAGGACTCGTCTCACCTGGAGAGTTAGATCCGAGAGATCTTGGTAGAAGGTGATAGTACGGCCGTGGTAGTGCCAGGAGCCGACCTCACGCGCCCTAGCCATAATGGCTTCTTTCACGGAGAAATCCACAAAGTGGCAAATTATGTCCCGGGGTGGGCTCGCCGAATTACCCCTGGGTCTCAGGGCCCGATGCGCTCTGTCCACCTCCCGAGATGAATCCACACGGCGCCCCATGAGGTCGGTGAAGAGGGCCGTGAGTAGCTCAGGTAGGCTCTCCGTAGAGTCGCCCTCCGGCATCCCGCGTATGCGGATGTTGTGGCGGCGGCCCCTGTTCTCGAGGTCCTCGAGGCGGCGTCGGAGAGAGGTTAAGAGCCGGTGGTGGTGGTCAGTAGCACGTTGGGTGGCCCGAGCAGCCTGATGGTGCGAGGTCGCGGTGTCCTCCAGGGTCGTTACCCGGCGTTCCAACACGGAGAGGTCGGTGCGCAAGGCCGCCACTTCATCGCGGACAACCTGTCTCAGCTCCGCGATGAGGTTCGAGAAGTCTGTCCTCCACGGCGCAGAGGAAAAAATTTGCAGTGCCTCAGGTGTGGGAGGAGGCCGAGGAAGTGGAGGAGCAGGCTGGGGATCATCAGCTGAAGACAAACTGGCAGGGGAACCAGCCTCGTGGTCCTCAGAGGCCTGCGTGGCCAGGTCAGCTGGGGTATGAAAGTAGTCCCGCAGGGAGGCAGAGACCGGTCGAGACCGACCACCCGGGGTGGAGGGGTCCGAAGAAGGCTTCTTATTGCGACCCATAGCAGCACGTGTACGCGATTTCAGCGAAAATTCGGTGAGCGATGGCGGAGCGAGTCGGTTAAGCAGCCATCTTCCCTGAAGGTCGGGCACGCCCCCCGAAATTATGTATTTGGTGTTCTGGGAACTACTGCTATTTCATGCTATGTGCATCTTTACATGACATAATAAGGTTTAAGAAAATTTACAAATTGAACACTTTACCTAAAATGTATTTAGATCCAAGCTGTCTGAGGTTCTGGAACTGGAAGTAGATATACAGAATGGCAATACATCTTGTAATTGTCAAGATAATGATGTCACTGCTGAGGACATCCTGTCAGGAGAAAGAAGAAATGTCAGGGATTACATTATTATTACACCTTATCACACCATTGCACACATGGTGGAGCTTCTCTTTCAACTTACCTCCTCAAACTTTGGGCACTCATAGTTCCATCCACAGATCTTATCATTCCCAGTGAACATGTTCATTGACATCATGCAGATTGTAATAGTCACAGTACCTACAATCACCTCCCATGGATGAGAAGCCACAAATTGGCCATGCATGCGGAAGAGTCGAGACAGCATCTTTACGCTATTCTTGGTGACCTGCCAGGGATTAAGAAATGTTTCAATATTCTTGAACAAATTGTATAATAGTATACACACACACACACACACACATGGCGGCAACAACAGTTATGACCAACAAAAAAACCTGTATATATTCTTCTGAATCACAAAAATGTAACTATAATTGAATTCTAGTAATCCCATATTGCAATCCGGTTAATGATCATGAAGATGTTTCAAGGTTTTCCTGTATAGTTATTTATGGTTATTACCTTTGTACATATTAACTAATTGCACCAATGTTAAAGAAAACTAGACCTTGACTTGGTTTGTGTTCAAGTTCAAGAACCAAGTCAGAAAGTTCATGTAAAGAGGCTCCTCGAGTTTTTGATCAGTTTCTGGGAATCATTTATTGATTATAGATCATTAAACCAGGGCTTGAAAAACCCTATAAGGCAGGTTGCCATGGCTACTAGAAAACACTTCCTGGCGCCCAGAGTTTTGAGGGACAAGGGGGGAAAAAAAACTGTCCAGGGCTACCGTTGTGAATTGTGACCCACGTCAACCACTTCACTTTGCCCAGCAGGATGGCCCAGGGTTCACAATGGCAAAAGATAGACAGAGGCGTGCGTGTGTGTGCGTGTGGGGGGGATACTGCATGTATGTATGTATGTATGTATGTATATGTGTGTCTATACTGTAGTGTCAGACTCAGTGTGTATATGTATAGTGCTGGAGTCAGCGTGTGTAAATGTATGTACAGTCAGTGTGTTTTTATATGTGCCAGTGTGTGTATGTTGTTGGATAGTGTGTGCATGTGTAGAAGAGTGTAGTTTTATCATGTGTGAGGTTGTGTATGTTACAGTATACCATAAGCATGTGTGTGTATGTGAGAATATTGTATTGTGTGTCTATTAGTATATGGTTTTAGCATGTGTGTAGATGAGTGTAGAATGTTAGTGTTTGTGTTACTGTAAGGTGTTAGTGTTTGCGAACATAAGATGTTAGTGTCCGTTACTGTATGGTGTTACTATGTGAATAAGTATAAGAATAATGGTTGAGCATACAAGCTTGAGTCTTTATGGTATAAAATAACCCCTGTCATGAAGCCATTAGCTGCTATACCGTAGAAAGCGTTGCAGCACTAAAGAAAGGTGTGTTTTATGTTGTATTGCCCCAATAAACATATTTTGAACAGTAAACCAGGGGGTAATATATAAAGACAAAAACATGATTGAGGGGGGAAAAAATTGGCTCCTAAATGTTTTGGGCGGCTCCTAGATCCAACCACATTTTGCAACCATGCATTAAACATATGCCAAGCTTGGCAAAAAATGAGAACAATTCAGACTGAAGCTGAAGATTAAGATTGTAATAAGTTGGGATGGAAAGGCTACACGGAGAACAAACATGAGTGAAGAATTCTGTATATTACAAATGATGTAATGAGCACAAAAGTAGCCAAGTATCTGATGAGCTTCTGCACCAATGTGTACTCTGAAATGAGGCCTAGTTGAAGGCGTATCTGGGAAATTTCCCTTTTTGTTTTGCCTCTGTGACCAAAGGGGGTTTTCCAATCCTGAGGCTTTTCCATATTTGTCATCAAAATATTTATCTGAGATCCACATGGAATACAAAAGTCCCATGAAGCTACGGCTAATGTGTTTTTTATCCGTGCATTAAAAGTAAGACTACTTTCCTTTACGTTTGTTTTATTTATTTTTACGGATATGCCATCTCCCTTTTTCATTTAATACACCATTATAAAGTCAGCCAGGATCATCTCCTACACCAAAGGGCACAATGTTACAACACACATTGTATGATTAGGTTAAGTTAGGATGCTCCCACAAAGCAGGATAACAACATACATGTATAAATGCAATCTGTAAAATACTGTTACATGTTTCTGTTTAGCTTTTGTCAGATTAGCTGTGATTTAGATATTTGACTTGCATATTGAAGAAATTGAATATTTTTTAATTAAGAGAATGGCGATCCGTCATAAACCATACTGACTAGAAGTTAAAAGAATAAATACACTGTTGCCACCTGTTTTACAAACAGCATTTGAAACCAAAAGGATCAGCGGTTTGCGTGTATATTATTTATATTATATATGAAAAAAATCTCTTCCGTCCTCACAATTTCTACATGTTATAAGAAAAAAAAGCTAGGGCCGAGAAAGACCAATTGGGAAACATTACAGTGAAACGAGAGACCTGTTTCCGTTATCAAATTTAATACAGCCTCGCAATAAATAAAAAAAGAGAATTCCAGAGAAATTGGAATATTTTGACGAGGGTTATATCATTACCTGATGCAACAAAAATGTCTGTTCTCTTATAAAACAGGCCTAAGTTTACATGATAGGTTAGTACTGTATGACCCCCATCATTACTATGATAAAATGATTGTGGTTAACATATTTAATTGGGCTGTTATAAATGCCAGAGTCGTTTGACATGTTCTCACAGGACACCCTCAACATATTTTGTACACCCGTAAGGCAGGCGATGTATTGGAGGATTAATAACGTCAACGAAGTTAATATATGCAATACCAATCAATGTAAATAGGTACGAGGAGAGACAATACGATGAATATGGATGTTATCATCATCATCTTTTATTTATAGAGCTCCATCTATTTATGCAGCACTTAATACAATACATATATTCAAGGGGTATGACGAGACGAGAACTGACAGACTAAGACAAACCGATACATTAGGAGGCTCGGCTCGCAAGCTTACAATCTTGAGGGAATGGGGTGACAAACATAAGGCACAGAGAAAGGGTGAGAGGTAGTGTGCTGCTTGTATCAACGACAGGAAAGTTCTAGCAGCTAAGATGATGCGGCTTCTCTGAAGAAGTGGGTTTTTAGATGTTTCTTGAATGTCAGGAGGGAGGGTGAATGCTGAAGGTTTGTTGGGAGTAGATTCCAGAGATATGGGGCAGCTGGAGTGAAATCTTGTAGATGGGAAAAGGAAGAGGTGATAAGTGAGGAGGAGAGCCTTAGCCCATGGGAAGAACATAAGGATCGAGTAGGAGAGTATTTGCTTATGAGGGCAGAAATGTATGAAGGAGCAGGGTTATGGAGGGCCTTATATGTTAGTACCAGGATGTTATGTCTTATCTTAAATTTTGGGGGTCTTTTCATTTTTTGAGGTCCATTGGAATGATCAAAAGCATGTGTATACAAGCAGAAATAGGTGATGTAAGGGTTAATGAGCATTGCTTTAGAGTAAATGGGTAGGGTGATGTAACAGGTGGGAATCTATTATTTGATGGGTATGTTATATAAACTTGTGTGGAATGAGGTGATTATCTTGAAAAAGGGTCTGGAGGCGATCCAAAATGTTGGTGGAGTATAGGAATTCAAATTTCTTTAAGAAATATATATATATATATCACCAAGTATCACCAGATAGAATTCAATGAAATTTAAAGAAGATTCAAACACACTAGTAGTATCCAACCCAATCCTCAAGTGCCGCAACATGACAAGGTTTGGTTATAATGCGTCAGACACTGCTCGGTGATTTCATCATTTATATGGTAAATCCATTGTTACACTATATATGGTCAATTCATGTATTTCACACACATAAATATGTTTTTAACATGTGTACAATCTTTTTTAATCATATATGCTATATAAATGTTTATTTATATCTGCTGGGGGGGAAAAACAAACAAACAAACAAAAATCCCAAAACATACAAACATTCGGCTCACCTAGTCTGGCCATAAAAATGATCATGTGAAAGTGAAACGCTGCCTTAATGCCAACACGCAACAAATATAAAAATGTATTTTTTTGCAAATGCTTATCCTTGCATTATGATAATAAACACGTCTGCATACAGACGGATCGTTGTAATGGTGCCTACACAATTGTAAGACAGTAATGATTTGCTGATCAGTGCTGATTTTCAGCAACATTATTATTATTTTTTTTATATAGCTCCATATTCTGCAGCGCTGTACAAAGGCTAGACAGGACATAATTAGTATATAACATAACAAGATGACATAGGGCAACAACAGGTGAGGAGTACCTAGATAACAACCCTACTTCTTTGAGGGGCACAACTACAAGACAATAATGTACAGTATTTTTTGGAAACGGGCTTCACTTAAGAGGATATGGTACATATCTCATCACTGACAACTTTCATAGCAAAAGCAAAACAGGATACAGCGGCCCACACACAAATAAACACCAGCCCTAGCTAGTCAATATGTATATGTTGTCAATCATTATACATACCTATGGATTCTTATTTGACAAGTCACCCAAAAAATGAATCACCTGTTGTCTGCTTGTACTTTTTGCAAATGATGATGACTGGTGACAGACTAGTCTGGGGATCTTTAGGTGGAATAATTGAATTTAAAAGATTAAGTTCACCAGTCATACCTCCTTACGGACTCTTAAATATGGCTGCGGGGTGTGCTGCGAGTGCAACCAGTCTGCACCAACAGAACAGATGGCTCTCCATGAATGCCACAATGGACAGAACCCAGACCCAAACACACAAATATACCTTTATAAAAGCATCTGCTAGTGATTCCCAGTAAAAATATAATATATATAAAAAAACTTTGCTGTCCACCAATCAAAAAGTGTGATATATATATATATATATAGTGAGTGAAAGAGAAGCAGAGAGAAAATGTGAAAGAGACGTTTTACTCCTCTAAAAACACAGAAAATAAATGTATGTATATGGATTTATTCTACCTGTGATCATAAAAAGCAGTATGGAAGTTGAGAGGACACTAATCGTGAACATTATGAATCATGCTTGAACGAGCATATGATAAAAAGGCTCCAGCCTTCAAGATGCAAAAGAAAAAGTGAAAGGCATAAAGATTATATAGACATATAGGTATAGATTTTACTTGCCTATTAGGTGTCAGGCTTCGCAGACTGGTGCTAATGTCTCCCTGACATTGTATATAAACAGCGAGGTCAGGTCACTCCTACCTTTTTCCCAGCAGCTGACCTCATCTCCTAATGACAGGAAAAAGCTCCCCTACTTAAAGGACCCAACTATCGGATAAGCCAGTGGGTGTCCGCAACAATGCCTGATAAAATAAATCAAACAAAAACGCAAGGCAGACACATTTTACAACCCGAACAGCACGTACGATCCACTTACCAGGTTGGTATCCGGTGACTCCCTGCGGCGGCGATAGTAAAGGCTTCGACGCAGTACCGGGTGTACTGCTTCTTGCCACCGCCGCTAAGCGAGTGAGCGAGCCTGTCAGCTGACAAGCTAACTGACACACTGAAGGAAGGGGTGGGGCAAAACTTTGCAAGGCCGCCAGTGGCCTGATCCGACAGCCAATGACCGCTCGAAACAGGTGAGGTCGTCATCTTCTTGCCATAGCAACCAGCAACCAGCATCTAGGTGAGGAGAGGAGGCGAACGCGCGATCTCTCCTCACTGGCGGGGAACCAATCGCCGCTGCGGACACGGCGAATAGGGATGCGCCGATAGAGACTGCTGAGGGAAATAAGGCGCAGTGAGCGGTGCAAATTGGCCGTGAACTATGGGCAGTCAGACTGTAGCGTGACGAGCACACCCCGCCGGCACTGTTGCTGGGTGGACGTTTCATCATCCCGTGTTTGCCCCTGAAATCTCTGGCTCGTGTTTTTGAAGAAAAAAAAGGAATTTCATATAATAATATATTCAAATTAACGCCTGAAGCTGGAGAAAAATATTATTCTGAGGTTAAACATTTATTCTGTGCCTTGAAACAGCTGATTCACCACACGAAAGCCACACATCATTTTTCTAATTGCTCCCCTAGTAGTGCTTCTCTGTATCCCCTGTGTTTTGGCTCTTTAGAGTGAGACTTACATTATATTTATATAGCGCCAGCAGATTCCGTAGCGCTGTTACAATCAGAAGAATAAAGTCACAAACAATAACAAACTGGTACAAAAGGAGGAGAGGGCCCTGCTCTTGTGAGCTTACAATCTAGTCGCTTGAGGGCGAAGTGAAGCGACAGGAGAGGACTGCTTGGATGGGTATGAGTTGATAGGGTCTGGATGATCTGTAGAGGTTGTTGGTTGTTCAGATGACTTGATTAGGCTGGTGGTTGAGAGTGTTGGGAAGGAAAGGTTGTACTCTTCTTGAAAAAAGTGAGTTTTCAGAGAGCTTTTGGTTGTGTACGAGAAAGTCTGACGTAACGGTGAAGGCAATTCCACAGAAGCGGTATAGCATGGGTGAAATCCTGCTGGTTGCTGGGGAAGATGGTGTTACAGCTCCCTGCAGTTTAACTCCAGTGTAAATCTAATCTAATATTGGGATGATGCCCCTGCATCTACATTCCAAGAGGATTTCAGTGAAACCTGTTTTAGTTCTCAGAATTAATAGCAGTTCTGTACGCCCACGCGGAACACAATAGCCGTGTGATGTCACCGTAAGCCCAGCTGGTGCAGTGCATGGATGGTGGACTTGAGTGATGCAAAATCCTCTACTTACCTTAACCGGAGAGTGACATGTGTGATCATTGTGATTCATGTCCCTCTTTACAGTGTGCATGTTGATAGTAAAGTGTTAATATGGTAAAGAACTAGAAACAATGTATTAATCTGTCAATTTTAATCTGTCATCATTTCAGTTTGGAGTTTAAGAATACTTACTTTTGTGAACTAGTTATAATATGTAAAACCGGTGAACTAAAAAGACATTTGTCAGCAACAAACAATCTTCCACAATTCTTTAGTTAAAATATTATACATTTTTAAATACTTTTGTGATCTCTGTAGTTGCAGTGGTAGATGATTCGTAGACTCTTGTTTTATTAGCCCTTAATGAGAAATAATATCTGTGACAAACCCTGTAGCATAAGGGCCACACATGTCACATTTAGGGGTCCTAAGCACAGTCCTCTTGGGCAATCAGAGTCGGGAACACCAGTGTGTAACAAAACCTAGCTCCCAATTGGAGCCCTCTCTAACTAAACTATGCTGGTCCAGACTGACCAGCCTAATTACCCACTAACTCAACCTCCCAGCCAGACCCAGCTAAGCCAGGCTCTGGAAAACCTCCCCCAGACAGCACACAAAAGGTCCAGGCAGGTATTGCCTCACTTGGCTCAGGGATGGTCTTCTTCAGGGCCTCTCCTTGCCCTGGGAGCGCAGGGAAACTTCCTCTTCCCCCAACAGTCTCTCTGAGTATCAAGCTCCAAGGGTTTTTAATGCCCAGCACTTGTGCCTGATGCCGGCCCCATAGAAATCCCAGACCGGATCCTGCAGACCTCTAGCCTCCTGGAAAAGCCGGCATGGATTTTCCACAGAATGGGGGAACGGAGCTATGGCCCACCCATTATGTATTATTATATGTATTATCTGTATAGCAGCTGGGGTTCACAGTCTCGCATATCTCAAAATATTGTATATTTTGTATTTTACATGTCAGGTCTAAGTAAAAAAACAAAACACACACGCACACTGTGAAAGCTTACTATGAACAAGCACAGAGTTATTTTCCTGGCTGTTTTCCCCTGGTACTATTCAGTATATCAGATCACAATTTACAAAGATCTGAGTAACGTGTGCTGACCTTGTTTTGCAGACAATAACATGGAGGTTTCCCAGAAAGCCTACGGAGAAATAAAAACAGCCAACTTAGTGGAAGAAAATAAATGCCATTTAGATAATTTCATTAGCTTTTCTGGTTATGATAGTGATGAAACAATAGTAGAGGACTCGATGCTTAGCAGTGAGGAAGAAGAGGACCCATTGCAATTGAAAAGGTAAAGTCTCCAACTAAATGCATGTAGGCATGTACTGTATACGGCACTCATGGTTACAATGTTACAGGCAAGCTAGATTTGCAGGCTTAGATAGAGTGGCTTCTCCACTTACCCTGTTTTGGCCAGCGTGCCATATCTGCATATTGCCTAGCATTTCTATGGAAATGTGTCTAGGGTGTGTTTTGAAGCAGGGCTAGATGGCATTATTAACCCCTTAAGGACTGGGCAGTTTTTTTCTTTTTGTACCCTTTGTGAGCGAGGCTGATTTAACCTTTTTGCAGTGCTCGTGTTCAGCTGTAGTTTTCCTCTCTCTCCTTTAGTTTACCCACACAAGTTATATATTTTTTTTTCAGCATGAGGATGGCTTTCTTTAGGTACCATTTTTTGATCATATCATCTATTTTTTTTGAAAAAAATAAAATATGTTGAAAATTGAAAAAAACACTTTTTTCCACTTTTACTTGAAAAATCTTTTACTCATCTACACAAGCTAATGAAAACAACCTGCTAACTAGAATCTTTTATGTGTTCTGAGTCAGTCTTTGCAAAGTTTCTGCTAGTAATTTATTTTGGTTTTTTTTCACACAACTTGTACTTCAGGTATAAATCTACAGCACCTGATAAATGTTACTTCCAAACAGCATTCCTAATATGTGTTCAAAAACATCTCCTGAAAACAGTGATACCACCCATGCATAGGTTTGTCAGGTTATTAGGGGCTAAAAGGCCACACATGGGACATGCGCAATTCTGTTTTTTAACTTGGAATTTTGATATCTGGTCCTTCAGCCCCCATGCCCTATTTGGGATATTATTGAAGCCAGCCAATTAATTTTACCGCATCAAACCATATATTTTTAAAAACTAGACACCCCACGGTATTTCAAATGGTGATATTTTACCCTTTCCACGCACTAATCCTATCGCCAACCTTTGTCAATGTTTGGGATAGTATTTTTTTGTGTTTTTTCAACATACAACTGTCTTGAATGTTTTCTACTTTCCGAGATTGATGGGAAGCAAGAATTGCTTCACGAAGATCATTGCTGATGTCTTTCCTGCTTGGCATTGTGTTAACACACACCCGAATACATCAGATCAGCAAACTGCTAAAACGTCAGCTTTAATAGAGTTGGTCACACTTACTGATGATCAGTTAATCAAAGGCATTTGATTAGCAGCACCTGTCTGCTACTTAGCATTTTAATCCCTATGGAAGCAGTAAGGGTATATTTAATTTCTGCCATTATTTAAAACTGTCGGTGGTAACCATGAAAAAGATAACACTCGCAGGGTAACTTTTGTTTTGCACTTCTAGATGCCACTATACATTATCAAGCTCCATCCCCAGAGAGCGTCTATGGTAGAAAGAGCTTTACTAGCCCAATTTTAATAAATAGTTGAATTTCTTGAAAATCCCCTCATCCATTGAATTACACACATAGAATCAGTTCAGTCTTTGTTCCTGGAGAAAGTGTCCCCATTGACCCTTCATAATGAATAGTGAATTGAGGGCGTTGAAACTACAGTTCTTCTACCAACTCTTTTAGTAAATAATCCCATCTTGTTTATTTATACATTACTTTTACCTAAGGTTTGTACTTTTTACCTTCTATAATTTCAGGAACTGGCAAAACAACATGTATAAAGATAACGGTGAAAAAAAGATGACCAGTAGTTTTGACCAAACCAATCTTCTAAATCACGACACCGTTGGTATGGGTTCTCAATTATACTTATGGAAGTCAGAGTTAAAGCTATACCCTATGTTTAGAGCCCTTGTTTTCCATACGTCTAAGACAGTGGTTACATGCATGTGCAACTTATAATACTTCTAATAACGGTAACGCCTGAGACTGCAGACACAAAGCAAAACAAATGTATAAATATTTCCCAAGCTATCTATATATCAGGATTGCTGCTGACCATTAACTGTATTAAGAGATTGTGAGTTGGCAAGACCACTAGCGCTGTGAACCTAGCTGCCAGATCTGCTTTGTGTTTTCCTAGTAGATTGTTTTTTTTGCACTAAAGGAATAGTTGAGAGGAGAGATGTTCAACTACTTTGCCATTCATTATGAAAGGACAACAGTGGTAGGTTTCTCCAGCGTGAAGCACCAACCTGGCTGTGTAAAATGCACATAATACATGCGTAAGGAGACTTTGATTTTATTACACATTGCACAGGGTCAACCAATGTCTTCGTGCAATAAAAGCTCACTGTGTGGACCTTAAAACTCTCCCTTTAGTGTATTATCCCCAGTGTCAGTTTTCAAAATAAAAAGTATTTTACGTGTACAATGAATACCATTAATATTTTTTTTTATTTTTTTATTTCTGCAGGGCCCACAGAGTCTCCTAGGATAGAGGTCAGAACTATATCTTAAAATATGCAATCTAAAACATTTCTTTTAATTGTATTATGTTTGTATTATTTTTGACTAAATTGTAAAGGAAAATTTACTTAACATATTAATTGACAAGTTATAAATAAATGATGTGCTAATGGTGCTTAAAATTATTATATACCAAACATATTGAAATAAATAAAAGGCTGCAACGTATAATGTGCTCTTTCCAAACATGCCAAAAACAGTACAAAAATGTGACCAAGTTGCACACACATTTTGTAATGAACAAAATATATTTGCAATGATCCAACTTTTCACTTAATTTGATTACAAAGGACTTTTTGACAAGTGCATGAAATAACTTAAAATGATTTTCCTAAATGGAAATAGTGTTCGTGCTGCTTATGGGATACCTTCTTAGATGTATTAATACATATTTCATTTTATAAGATGTTTTCTTATCCTTGAACAACTATTAGTAGAATTGGACCCGTATAACTGGACCCGTTTCTAGGTATAGGGATTTTGATATATGATCCTCTGATAGGCAGCAATAAAGTTGAATAAGAATTAGTAATGGAGAGAGGAAATCTTAGTTTAGGACAAGTTTTGCAACTCTTTGTGCACATTTTTTCATGTGTTTGACATGGAAAATGAATTACCAAAGGGATGGGAACTGCTGTAATCAGATTACCGTAATTAACTTTTGTCCTCAAGTTGCAAGTGAAAATAGAACTGTTGTTTTTTTTTATTGTTTTAGATGCAGGACATCAGGAGTTTATTTGAATCTCCTAAGAATAGACTGATTTTCAGTAATAGTATGGCATCATCTATTGATGAGAATGTGCTACTTCATGCAAACCTAGGAAGAGCGCAACCTCTAAAATTATACTTGGATCCTAATGCTGTCTGTGAAGTAAATGAATCACACACTGCAGTAGAAGACAGAGAGAACTGTCTGCCTAGCCTGTTATCTTGCATGTCAGATTCAAAAACATGTGTGACACCATCAAATAGTGATGACAGGGAAGTGCATGCTTCTGAGTCACAGATATTATTTCACAGCTCAGAGTACCTTTTATACATGGACACTTTCCCAGAGATCAGCACCGATCTCTCATTTATATTTGAGAAAGGAATGGAGACCCATGAGCCAACAGAAATACCCATACAAGAGCATGGAGAAAATGTAGCAGAGGACAGGCAAAGTCCAGACAAAGAGAAAAAGAGATTTGGGCTTGAGGAATGCCAAATGGAAGCATCAGAGATCACGATTGACAGTGTGTGTTGTGAGAGCAAGAAAATAAGACACAGTGAAAATTATACAAATGTAAGCTTAAATTTTAATGAATATCTTAGAAAACACTTTGGAGTGTCTTTTGCAGCATACCCTCATATATATTTTTTTAAAGTGAAGATGCTTCTTTGGATTATATATTTTCCCTATGCATACCCTATCTTTTTAAGACTTCCTTTACAAATTTGTATGCAATTTTGGGTTTTGTAGCCTGTGATTTGCTAACCCCTTTGTGAAGGAAGACATACCAGCTACGGCATCAGAAAATGCCCCTATGTCACCACAATCATGGTGATCGCGGGGCCACTGCTGCTGTGTCTGCCTGGAGGTCTGGGCAGACCAGCAACAGCAAGAAAAGCCACCCTAAACGTGCCATGAAGGGAGCAATGATTGAGGCTTAACTCCGCAGGCAAAGTCAGGGACAAATCGCTCTGTTCAGCACCGACTGTCTCCTGCTAACCAATACCTGTGAATTGAAAGAGTTAGAAATAAATAATAAATAAAAACATCTTCAGCAGCAAAGACTTCCAAGCTGTTGCTGCTGCAGACTTTTTATTTTTTTCATTTAGATTCTGCAGCAGTTCAAATTGCTGCAGTGCTAATCAGTGAGCTGATGATGATCAGTTCACTCCTGACCAATAGGAGTGATCTGTTGATTATTGCAGCCACTTGATGTCTCCTTCCCATAAGTGACAGCTGTCATAGAGAGAGAGGGGTCATCCAAGGTAAAAAAACAAACAAAAAAAAAAACCTAAACACAAATTATAAGTAAAGAAACAAATATTTTGAATGCATAATTATTATAACTTCATCATTTATTAGAGATACTTTAGGTCACTGATTATGGAGATTATGGATGGTCTCACTCATCAATGTCAGTGGCCTAAACCTACCTCTACATTTTTGGAAAAAAAATGCCCCAAACCTAGGGAAGGAACTTCACCAAACACCATGCCATGTGTACAGGAAACAAACAAAATCCTCATATTCATTCAGATATGAGGATTCAGATTTAAAAAAACCTCTTTGCGCTGTCATGATTTGGGGATAACATGTGACATGGTAATCATGGCATACTACATATATGTGCTCAGGAGAAAAGAGGTATTCATTTTTTCAGCTTCCATGCAACCCGATTTGAAGCTTTTATCCCAAAATGGCACTGCAAGGTAAAAAGGTAGACCAAAAACCTCAAAACTGTAGATTTGTGGTTGCAGTGGGCCACAATAGTAATTGGGGTTTCTTCAAATCAAAGGGATCTGTCAAAATTCCAAGTATGAAAACTAAAATGTGCCTGTTCCAATTATTACCTGACAATATCCGAGAAACCCACCTACTTACTCATGCATGTGGGGTATTGCTAAACTTGGGGGGGGGGGTGCTAAATGCAAATGACAAGTTGTTTCAATAATTGGAAAAAAAACCTAGCAAAATATTGCTTTTGTATATATTGTGGTTGTTAAAAACTACATTTTACTGCAATGATTGGCACTAAAATGTTTAAATAAAAAGTTTTAAAAGACCCCTAGTAAAATACTTCGGGTGATCGTCTTTTAAAAAAAAATACTTTTGTTAAGCAGTTTTTTTCTAGCTGCCTTTGGCCCAGCTCCCAGCATATGACATCTTTAAAAAAATCATTCAAATTGAACTACCTGTAACTTCCAAAATAAATGGAAATACAAGGCATATTAGGCATTTCCAAAATCAAGACAAATACCTAATTAATGTTTTTTTATTTGCATGGCCATGTACTAAATAGCATTGGTAAAATTAAAACATGCCATTTCTCTATTAACTTAAATGTCTTATACAAATAACGTTTCCCTTACAGCTATATTCACTCAGTAATGTTTAGAACCTGTCCCCTCGACCCCATCCCTTCACACCTCACAAAGTCTCTATATCCATCCCTTTGTCCATCACTTACCCACCTATTTAATCTTTCTCTATCATCTGGAACTGTACCATCTGCCTTCAAGCATGCGCTAATCACACCAATTCTAAAGAATCCTTCCTCAGATCCTGTCTGTTTGACTAACTACCGCCCTATCTCTCTGCTTCCTTTTATCTCTAAGCTGCTTGAACGGATTGTGTACAACCGCCTCATTAACTTCCTCTCCTCTAATTCCCTCCTTGACCCTCTACAGTCTGGTTTCAAACCCCTTCACTCCACTGAAACAGCTCTAACAAAAGTCTCCAATGACTTGCTCTCTGCCAAAGCAAAAGGTCACTACTCTATTCTAATTCTACTGGATCTCTCTGCTGCTTTCGATACTGTTGATCACCACCTTCTTCTACACTCACTTGCTTCTATAGGCATTCGAGATACAGCTCTCTCCTGGATCTCCTCATATCTGTCTAACCGTTCCTTCTCTGTCAACTTCTCTGGCAAGACATCATCACCCCTTCCACTTTCGGTTGGTGTCCCCCAAGGTTCAGTCCTTGGCCCTCTGCTGTTCTCTCTTTATACTTCCTCTCTTGGCAAACTAATCAACTCATTTGGCCTCCAGTATCACCTATATGCAGATGATACCCAAATCTACCTGTCTTCTCCTGATCTCTCTCCATCTCTCCTGTCCCGTATTACCAATTGCTTGTCTGCTATTTCTTCATGGATGTCACAACACTACCTGAAACTTAATCTTTCTAAAACTGAACTCATTATCTTCCCTCCCTCCATCTCCACTCCACTACCTGAATTCTCTATCACCATCAACAACACGACTATCTCTCCTACTAACCAGGCCCGATGCCTTGGGGTCATCCTAGACTCAAAACTCTCCTTCATCCCTCACATTCAGTCCCTCGCCAAATCCTGCCGCTTGCACCTAAAAAACATCTCTCGTATCCGCCCATTCCTCACCCAAGAATCCACAAAAACCCTGGTTCATTTCCTTATCATTTCCCGTCTTGACTACTGCAACACTCTTCTGGTTGGCACTCCACTGTCTCGACTCTCTCCTCTACAGTCTATCCTAAATGCCGCTGCTAGGCTCATCTTCCTTGCACGTCGCTCCTCTTCTGCTTCCCCCCTCTGTGAAACCCTCCACTGGCTCCCAATTACCTTTAGAATTAAATTTAAGATCCTGGTACTGACATATAAGGCCATCCATAATACTGCTGTATTAAGCACTGCGTAAACTTTTGGCGCTATATAAATAAAGGATAATAATAATAATAACTCAATGGAAGAACAGAATCTCTGTTTTTCTTTTTTAGGTTTCATGTGCTAAAGATGAATTGATTCAGTCATCACTTGAAAATCTGCAGCTTGACTTTAAGAATGATAAATCCAATGAAAATCTGGCTTCAGCATGTGATGTAAAGTAAGCTTCTTATGGTAGACCATTTCTCTAAATTGGGCAATATATGTACTACGTCCTGTCTACTTCTAAAGCAAAGTCAACTATGCTAACAATACTAATTGCGGCAGTGCAACTAGCTTGGTTCCATCTTATTGACATCATTCTTACAAGGGTTTACGATGGCTTATTAATGGGCTGAACAATGATAGTCTTCTTTTTGGCTGTTTTATTCCATCGTATGATCTGCAGAGGATATCTTTACCATCTTCACTTTAGTGTGACTAGAAAGTAAATGACTTATTCATGTAATCCTGCATTTTTAACCAACTTGAAGAATTCGTATTTGAGTTTGTGCCCTCACTAAGAATAGAATTCAAATGCAATACCTTCAAATGAAGATATATTTTTTTGCATACATATGCAATACTTTCAAATGAAGATATATTTTTTTCCAAACATATGTAAATGAATGCAACTAACAACATCTCTGACATCCCTGCCATCCCTTAATATCCCAAATAAAAGCCTCATTGCTTTCCTAATACGTGTCATTCTGACCTGGGTTATGGCAGCCCCTCTGCATTGTTACCCCATATGCACATGTGGCAAGACCTGTTTTTTTTAGGGAGAGAGTTCATTTGGTTCCATGGCCACATGCCAGACAACCATGACAGATTTATCCAGTTATCAGGTCTTATAAAGGGGAATTCAAGCTCTTCTTGGAACAATATGGAATACTTACTTTTCTTCACTAAATTAAAGCATACCATACTGAATTAAATGCTCCAAGAAATATATTTATTTTACTAAGTGGTTCTTCTCTTACTTTTACTGTGATTGTTACTGCTGTGTAGAAAATACATGGGTAGAAATTATATTTAGTGGCTGGTTTTATGTATTATTTAAAATATCTTGTATGATGCAGGGTTACACAAACACTTAGTAAGAAGAAATCAAGGAATGCCAGGCCATCAGCTAGATGTCTAGTACCTGTATTATCTAAGAGCAAGAAAATCTCAGACAGCAAAAGTAAGTTCTCGGAAGAATAACTTTAGTAGACCACTGATACACATGGTAATATGTAAAATAATGGGAAAAAGTAATTTTACCTCAAAACCGCTTTAAGTTCATTGGAGACCTGTCAAAATAAACCTATAAATGAATTAATCAGTGAAAACCATTTATCATCTGTGTTATTAAGCCATTGGAGACAGTTATTATTAGTTTGTTAATAAACTAAAGTATATATTTTAAAGCCCTGATATTTTCTCAGACATAAACCAGAGACCCTCCACAGATTTCTTGTTTACAGTGTCCCTATAATGTACAATATATACATACACACGCACAAAATACACAAAATTTTAAAAAAAGTGCTCCTGTTACAGCCGATCCCAGAATTCAGCTCAGATACATTTGTTTGGCTGCCGCTACTTACTTTGATTTCAATGGAAGTGCTACAGCGATGTGTAGCGAGCAAACTTTGTTACATTTTCCAACCCAATAGCAAATAAATTCATGCACCAGTTTCCTTGCCATAAAATGTATCCATTATCCAATGCAGAATGGACTCAAAAATTGGAGTACCTATTCGGACTGTAAATTATGACATCATCTAAATATGCAGAAAGCAATTTGTTTGGCATTTTACAGCTTTTCCACTCATCATTCCAGCTCATCAATGAGAGGCATTGGGTAGGCATTTAACAGTTCATTTAGTTTCCTGAACTCATCAGGCTTGACCAGCTGCTATGAGACTCTTTAATAACTCTTAGGTCTAACATCTTCCAAACCCCAGTTTGAATAACTTCCCTTTTTGCTCCAGGAACTATGTATGGTTTTACCACTCGTCTTAACTACATCATGGCACATGTCATTCATATATATATAGACACACATCCTCTTCACAATGTATTGAGACGATATAGACACACGTTCTCTTCCATGTTGATTCCTAACGTTTCCAGTTGACTGGAACTTCTTAATTATTGCCCTGATGGTGGAAATTGGCATTTTTAATGCTTTTGCTTTGTTCTTATCACCACGTTCCATTTTGTGAAGCTCAACAACCTTTTGCCGTTGACGACGGGAATTTTGCCTATGTGTTACCTACTATTTATATCTCTGTGAAATAGGGAGCCACAGTTAAACAATTTCCTGTTGCTAGTCATCCAGGTGTACTAAAAAATGTAAAATATCAACTGTATTTTTCTCATATGAATTCATAGGGGTGCCGTTAACTGTGTCACACATATATTTAACATTTTTTAGCCTCAGATCTTTTGGAGACCTACCAATGCCCCTGGCTTTAACCTTTCCTGAAGCAAGGTTTTTCCAATAGAGTACCACTTCTTAAACCATTTGTGGTATGGCACTTGCCAGGATACCTCTAGGGCCATAATTCAGTAAGGCTTTTGGAGACCCAATGAGCTGTAACACTTTTATTTAAACAATTGCAGCCTTAGCATGCTGGCCCTTAAAACCTTTATGACGTTCCATACTGTCGTGAAAAACGTGTCCCAAACACCTATCATGACGGCATGGAATGTTATGACGAAAGTAGTGTTGTGCGCTCCCGTGCAATATGTATAAAGTGTCATATTTGCCTGTAGTCGACCTTGTCAATAATATTATTTTGTGCAAAGCAAAAAAAAAGTCTAGCTCCTGTAATCAAATTGTTCTATGTCCAGTTCATACGACTGTAACAGTGTGAAGAGCTTTCACTTCTTTGACCTTAAGCTGGAGAAGCATTTGGTAGCCATAATATATGAGTATGCACAGTATTATTTATGCTTTAGCTGGGCTAGAATGATAATGCTTGCAAATATCATTTTTGACTATTTTTGTTCATGCACAGATGTTTATCTACACCACATTATTGTTATGCACAGATGTTTTAGACTGCTGCCTTTGTGTCAATCCTTCTTATTTACTTTACAATTGGTTGTTACATACCCATGCAAAATAATATTACAAACTCTTTTTTGGCAGCTGTTGGACAAAAGCATAAAATAGTTCAGACCGTATCTAACAGGGGGAAGCCAGGAAGAGTACATTCCCAAGTAAAGGTAATTTCTTAGACACAGGCCTGGGTTGACCTGGGTTGAAAACCTTATTCTTTCATTATTCATAAAAGCTTATTATTAGCACATGTCAATCACTGAGAGAAAATATGTCTTTCTTTTCAAATTTGCGGGGTGGAGCTTAAAGGACAACTGTAGTAAGAAAATGATTTCTTTAAATCCCTTAAACACTGATAAAAACATACATGGGGATGAGCAGCTTCAGAAAGATCCAACCAATATCTTATGCATTATGGGAGTTATATATTTTTTTTTACTTCAATTATGCTATTAATGTTTAAATGTTTCTAAATTTAAAGAAACTTTTTTTTCTCTCACTACAGTTGTTCTTTAAAGTAAGGACCAGACAGAGAGCAATTGCAGTACTCTGATTGGTCCCTGTTCTGCCCAGCCTTTCAATTCCCACAAGGACATGTGTCCTCTGTTCCTTCCATATTCCTCTGCCGCCCCCTTTTACCCCCTACCTCTCCCCACCCCCTCCAGCTCCTGTCTGATCCTCCCGGACCCTTACTGTCCCTATGGACATGAGAAACCTACCTGCTTCTGACACATCTACTGCTAATTTTTATAATCATGGACCCTTAAAAACCTGGACATGCTCTCAGCTTTTCTTGCTGTAACATTGTACTATCTTGCCTTGCAAACTGGTTTGTGTGTGCTACACATTTATTTGGCTTTTATCAACGGTTTGGACTCGAAAACCGATTTGCACTTTTGTACATTATTGACTCTGACCTTTGCTGTGGACTTTGATTACTCCATTACCTGGTTACACTGGTAGTGTACCAAGGTGCGTAATGAGATGAGGATTTGGAACAGTAAGAGGACGATCTTTGTGCAGCTAAAAGAACATGAGGATACTGCTACTACCCAAGCATACTATTCCTGTGCAAAAGATGTGGAATCTATGGGCACACGCTGACAATCTGCATACTTGTCCCCATGCCAGAACTGTGAAGAAAGAGGCCACCTCACTGTCAACTGTGGGATGACAAGCTGTGCAGTGGATGTGTCAGGCTGGGTCGTGTTTATAAGCCCTGCCCCTGCAGGCCTCAGTGTTCATGAGCAGATATGGTTGGTGGGAGGCCTGGGAAGTTAGATAGAGGACCAAGCAAACTCTCCTGTACAGCTGACCTGAAAGAGCCTGTCATGGTGCAGCCACTGGATGAAACCGCTCTGCTGGTTGCAGTAAGATCAGTCTTTCAACTTAATGGAAATTAGGAAAAGGCTGTTTCAGAACCTACATACATATAAACATACAAACTCATACAAACACACAATTACACATGCATGCTCACACATACACACACAAGTACACATGCATGCTCACAAACATACACAAGCACACATGCATGCTCACACACACACACGTACACATCCATGCTGACACATTCACACACAAGTATACATCCATGCTCACACACACAAGTATACATCCATGCTCACACACACACACACACACACACACGTATACAGCCATGCTCACACCTGTATCTCCGTACTGGTTTGAAACAATTTTGAACCGATATGAGGAGACAGGAAGAAGGGGTCGCACTGTATCACTGTGTCATAATACTTATTTATTTTTTTCTTTTAGAGCTTGAACACTGTCAGGAAGGTCAGAGGAAGTTTTAAGCAGTCTCAAGAGAGGAACAGAAAAAAAGACAGTACTGTGATAAAAAGAAAAAGAATACCCAGACGTGAATGTTCAAATTGTGACAGAACTGGGGTGAGCTTTTCAAACAGGTATGGAGATGGTGAAAATAACAAAATGACGCAGGTTAATAAATGTCCCATTATATTAGTGGGGCTTTATAATTATTACAGTATCCAATATATTTGGCATTATGATTATAATCTGTCCGTTACATATGCAATATTATATATATATATGACATTTCATTCTTTTTATATATATATATATATATATATATATATATATATATATATTATATATATATATAGAAAAAGAATGAAATGTCATATTCATATTTGGGACTGTATTATGGTATTCAGATAAAACTACTTAACAACATTGCACAATATCGCATTGTATTAATCAATAATGCTAGTTTATCTGCATCCAACAGTATGAAATGGTGCATATGGGTTTTTGCCCAGAAAAACTATTTACCGTCAAATTAAAAAATCTGATAGATATCTGATACAATCAGATGTGGATAGATTTTAGGATATAGTTAAACGTTTAATTAACAGATTATACAAAAATGTAAATAAAACATCAAAATTGGAAACATTTTAAGTCCCTGAACACATGCATAAGCCTGAATAATATCACAAAGGATTGCTGTCCAATAGAAGGATCCAACAGGCAGATAAACAGACATTTGATTATTTGAATGAGTCTTCTCTTGAGTCTGTTCACTCAGGGGAAGGTATAAGTTTTCTTATAGGTTCTTGTTCCAGAAACGTATTATCTGGAAACTGTACAGTCAGTGGGAGAGTATTAGGGGAGTTCTTTCAAGGGGGCAGTTACCCCATGGGCTGCTCTGATTTAAACATCCTGGGCCGGTACTTTACTTGCAGGTCAGGACAAGGAGCATCACCCGGAGAGCATATTATTATTTATGCTTGATTATGTAGTATTTTACACTGGAATTCCTGAATACAGATGCCTAGTAACATAGTAACAGTAAATACAAGACCTAACTGCTACATCATGATTCAACTGAGAATCTGCTTTGCTGACATTAGCTAAATTGAAATTGGCCAATTAGTGTGCTGCCCATTATCTTCTGGTAGAAATCAGAAGGAAGTATGAGTCTTGTTGACACCGTTGGATTGTCTACATTTTAAGGGGTAGTAGAAGCATTATTAAACACTCATCTACAGACACCAGACAAGCCAGAAGGCGTGTTTTTCCCTCAGAAATCTCATTTTTCTCTGAGGGAAAAACAAGCCTTCTGGCTTGTCTGGTGTCTGTAGATTAGTGTTTAATAATACTTCTACTACCCCTTAAATTTAAGTGGAAGGGTTTCCATCACCTTTTACCCACCATAACTTATGTAATGGTATTTCTACATTTTAAGGACATTCAAATGTTGCAATGTATTTTCTGTCATTAAAAAAAACCACTAGATGGCAGTATGCACATGGGTTTTCTGTTAATATTCTTTTACCGTAATTAAACTATAATGTTGTACCCAGTGTATATCTTGCTAACATTTAATTAATATGCAAATTAAACTTTAAAAGCCGAAGTTGTGTGCAAGTCATGTTGTGATTTGGGATGGGATACATTGACCCTCACCCCTTTTTCAGCATTGCCGAATGGTCAAAGAGTGTAATGTTTAGTTACTTTATCTGCCCTTTATTGATGATTTCTAAGTTATTAAAAAAACGATTGAGAGCTAATTTTTAGACTCAATTAATGGTGTCTAGGAAAAAGAATCTATCTAGTCTATCCATTCCCTACCTAAGAATTCTGAACTCTCTCAAATGTTATTGTTGCTTCTAAATTGTAATTCCCCCCCCCAAAAAAATGTATTCCCTTATTTATATAATATACTATATATTATATACTTTTTAGCACAGTGCACTCATTATCTTTCAGTAAGCGAGTTAAGATCTTACAAGGGGCTAACCCTGTACACAATATACCCAGCTGTGTAAAATACATCATACAACTTCAGAGTTGCTTACCCCATTTACTGCAGTAAGTTCAAAAAAGGGTCCAAAGTTCTTAGGAACTAATTGTAATTGGTGGAGTGAGCAACCCTGAGCTTGTTTTCTATTTTCCTTATTTATCTCCATTAAATACACTTATACTTTTCTGCTTGGTAATCTCTCAGAGAACGACTTCAAAGTAACAAACCCACAAATAGAAGATCAGGAAGTTCTAATAAGAATGGCATTAAAGGCATGATGACAAATGGAAAGCTTTTGAAAAGCTCTACCGGTGATGTCAACTTTCCCTCAAAAAAGACAAAAGGGAAGTGCACAAGAACAGCAAGTATGCATATTCAATGTTACAATTTTACAAGAAATGTAAATCCTTATTATTAGCTTATCTTATAGAATATATAGAACATATTGCTTATTTTATAAGTAAATAATACACACACTTTCTGAGTTGTCGCCCCAAATCACATTTCTTTCTGATCTTTCTAGCTGCCAAAAGCAATTCTGTCTCCGTCCAGAAACCGATGCCTAAATTTACACATAGACAGATTTCCAAAAAGAATTTGTTTGGGGAAACAAAACTACACCAAGCTGCAAAACAGAATAATATAGATTTGATATATGCTTTAATAGAAGCAGGTGCACAAGTAAATGAAGCTGATTATGGTGGTAAGTCATTGTAATGTTTGAAATAAGTGATAATAAACAGTGGCATTTTTATATAATGCCTTAGATTAAAAAAGGGGAGTTACTAACTGAACCATAGTTTGCAAGTGACTTTGTAGGGCCAGTACTGGTGGGTTTTCTGAAGAAGGCTCAAATCAGCTGGCATACTACATATATAAAGAGACAATATTTCTTGATTGGATTCTCATTGATTTAATTATGCAGACCAACTCCATGTCCCTTAATGCACAATTGATGTCCCTCGCATGTCATGAGGTTAAACCGTTTTTTTTTAACCAAACAGTGTTGCTGTAATACCTTGATATCAAGGCATTCAGCAACGCTGAAAACTGCTGAAGGGGCCCCGTCTACATATGGAGTCGGCTGCTTGCTTTAAAACAATTGTCTCATAAGCTAAAACGGAGTTGCTGAAATGCCTTAATATTGGCTGCAAGATGGCGGCGCCAACTAAAAAATTACCATAAATTTGACAAAGGGCTGGAATACCCTGGGGTGTCTAGTTTGCAAACTTATATGGCTTGATGGGGGTACATTGAACTGTACGGCTTCAAATATGTCTCAAATCGGACATAGGGGCAGAATGACCAGATTTTAAAAAATGGTTTTGAAATAGGAATATGCTACTATGCCCTATAACTTGCAAAACCCCCACAAAATATTGGGTATTTCTAAACTCAGAACAAATATTAGAATCTATTAAGCAGGTTTTTTCATAAGCTTTTGTAGATGAGTAAAATATTTTTCAAATATATTTAAAATGTTGTTTTTTTTAACCATAATTTATATTTATTTTTATTGTAAAATAGATATCATCAAAATAATGTTATCTAAAGAAAGCCACTTTTGTCCTGAAAAAAACTATATAATTTGTGTGGTTACACTACGTGAGAAACAAAAAACCACAGTTAAACAGCAATACCGCAGAAATGTTAAAGCATTGTAACAAAGAGTACAGAAAATACAAAAACACATCTCTGTCCTTAAGGGGTTAATACATTGCAAAGCCATTGTGTAGCTTTGTTTTAACCCGACTCTTGCAAATCAACGGTTAGGTATACTTTGTTAAAAAAAATTATTAAAGCATCTATACTTATTATTTTACCATACAAAGTACTAAGCAATGCTGACAAACAGCATTATAAAATAAGGAACCTGGTAGAACTTTTGTTTTTAAAATATTTGTACATGTTTGAAACAAGCTCAAATCACCAAGAGATTTTCAATCTGGTTTCTCAGGATGGACACCATTACATGAAGCATGTGTTGCTGGCAATTACCAAGCAGCCAGATTACTCTTACAGGCTGGGGCTGATGCCAATGTTAAAGGTTTGGGAGAAATAACCCCAATACATGATGCTGCCAAGAAAGATTATTATGAGGTGAGGTAGCATGCCTTTTACTGCATTAGAGCTGAAAAATCTGTATATATGTAGCTATCAGACAGTAGTTATACTTGCATTGCATATAGTAAGTAGTTAAAATGTAATGAATTACAGCTATTTAATTGAGTGATTTTGCTAATGCTGTGACACAAAAAAATGATTTTATTGATGACAGGAGGTGAATATTATGCTGTAACCTCCTTTACTGATCCCAATGGCATCAAAGAAATTACTATACAGCAACTCAATAGTTAAAATATTTTTACAGTTCAAGAATATTCAATGCACCAATAACATTAAAACAGAGCATATAGAAAGCCCTGTAAACATCCATAAATCCTCTTTCTTTGGCAGGTCCAATAATGACCAAAATCATTTGGAACTAGATAAGTAAATCCAACGAAACACAGGAATGGAAAAAAAACAGTCTGGATGTAGTGACACTCAAGCGCTTTTCTCGAAGGGATGTGATAAATTCTTAACCTAAGAAAAATATGTAGAAAATAGAAACAAAGAGAAGGTTAGTAATGTATTCTCAGGGAGGGAAAATATTTGCCTCCTGTCTTTAATAAAATCATTATTTTGCATCACAACATTAGCAAAATGACCAGAATTTATCACAAGAAATGAAACTCTTTAAATGCAGATATCCTAGATTTAAACTATGAAGTATTCTAATAAGAATTTAAAAGTTAAGACTTACCAAACTGGCGCAGCACTGCTGTTCCATCCAAGTAATGTTGCAAATATGGAACAGCACATAAATTAGGATAATTAGGAAAAACTAGAATAAAAAATTGACTTTATAAAAGTTTTTGTTCTTCTGGAAATGAAAAACGTGACACCCGTAGAATCAAAAGATTTATTGTGAAAAGCAAGAGCACAGACATCTGAAACATGTTTGCACAAAATTAGACATAGTTAGTTTTGCAGATAGTTGTTTTAAAGACAAGGATTCTTAAGTTTAATTTATCTCAATGCCTGACACATCAATGGATGTTTTCAAATAGGAAAGGAATCCACTAAAGCGTGTACCGTCATTAAAAGAAAACAAATGAACTTGTCACAAAAGGGCTCTAAAACTAGTTCCAAGCTAGTCCATACCTTCCAGGCTGATCCATAAGCAATCCTGCCACCTGGTGCTCAGATGTCTCATATTTATTCCTTAATGACCAATCTTGGAGACAACCATCCACTGCTAGAGTTTCTAGAGCAGTCTCCTGCTAAATAACTTTGTTAACTGGGAAATCAGATTGGTCCACATGGAAGATAAGCATCACGCTTCCCAACCTAGATGACTGGCAACTGACTCTATGACTAGAAGTGCTCTGTAATGAAGAAGAGCAAGTAAAATAGCTTGGATTGATGCTGCAAGCATTCTGACAAATCTGGCAAGACTCAATTAAGCTTCTATGGAGTTTATTCCATATCTCGCTCTCCAGTACACTGAATAAACCTATGCAGTAAGTTAAATAAGATAAGCTATGTATATACATACATATGCTCACCCTAGTTTCCTGTGGTTGTTATGGTGATGGGGTGGAGTGTTTGTTGGATTTGTACCCTTTAATCATTCACTTGTAGCGCATCTGGACTTGCTGCACACTGGTGTGGATAAGCGGCTAGCGCCTTCCTTTTTATTTCTTTTTTTTAGTTTGTTGGGTAATCTTAATAATGGGTTGCAAACCGACCAGGAACATCAATTGTTTTTCTGTACCTTGTCCCGTGAGTGCTCTTACATTTTCTAGTCCATACCTTCCAGGCTGACCCATAAGCAATCCTGCCACCTGGTGCTCAGATGTCTCCTATTTATTCCTTAATGACCAATCTTGGAGACAACCATCCACTGCTAGAGTTTCTAGAGCAGTCTCCTGCTAAATAACTTTGTTAACTGGGAAATCAGATTGGTCCACATGGAAGATAATATAACCCCAAATCATTTGAAGTATCCAGAGGAATGCAGTAATTTTTGACCATTGATGGGTAAATCTGCCACCCACTTTTTCCAGAGAAAAAAAGTGGTGTTTAATTTTACCTGAAGCAGACTTGCATCTCAGATATCCTCTGCCTCCCCTGGACCTGCAAAACCATCCTCTCGATGGGAAGAAATTGGGTCTGTTTTATGGATCCATTTGCTAGGATTGCGTGTAGTTTGTGGAGCATCTGCTCAAAGCTGGCGTATGAGTGGCTGGAAAAAAGGCTCCATCCTTTTTCCGGTCCTTTTGAAAACCTTTTGGAAAAAACTTTTTTCATCAAGTATTTAGCTTTATCAAAAGAAGTGAAAGTATTCACATAGTTTTCCAACTCTTTTACAAAAAACATTACCCCGGGCAGACAGTCCAGGTCCTTTTTTAGATAACGCTACCAACTGAGGGTCAAGATGAAGAAGGAGGCAGCAGCATCTCCTTTTCATAGTTAATGCTGAGTTAGCCTTTCCCAGCAGGCAAATGGACCTTTGTATCCAGCTTCTCAATATATCCACCTCAACAGCGGATTTGTTTGTTTTAGCAAATTCCGCTAACTCAAATATTTTGGGTAGAGGCCCCATAATATCCAGGAGTTTATCCTGTCAATTTTTTAGTGAACAATCCCTGCTTTTCCTGGGATCTTTCCAAGCCTTGGACTCATATTACACAATGGACAGATCTTTTATAGAGGTCAGCCACTTTAGTCAATGATGGTCTTGGGCATTCAGTTTCTAGCCCCCCTTTGGGCTTACAAATCCAACATTCAATATATTTAGCCACATGTGTTGTTGTTTTCCTTTCTAAGGAACATGGATCCCGATCAAAATTGAGTGTTCCCAGTTCACCCTGTAGGGTATCATCCCCTGTATGAGCTGAAAAAACCTTGTCTTATATTCAAGGAAATACAGTAGTGGAAATCAACGAAGGAAATTGACAAAGACCCACAACTGCCGCTGCGAGAAACCAGCACTACAAAATGTCTCCCCGATACGAAGCTACCGAAACATACCATCAGACGTAGCTACTGCCATGGAAATAGACATTCACAGCAAGGGAGCAACAGACAAATATAAATATGTAGCCTAAAGTGCATAAATGTTAAAATAACAATGTTTTTTGTTTAAAAAATGTGAGAATAATAATCTTTCTGGGAGCAGCAAAGAGAGGTTTTTTGGACGTTCGAGGGGCATGCTATATGCTCTGTTGTAATATTATTGGTACATTGACGATTCTTATATGAAACTATTCAGTTGCTGTATAGTTTTTTGTTTGTTGCTAGTGGGAGAAGTAAAGGAAGTTATGATATATTATGAAGCATCCTGTCTTGTGATAAAATCAATATTTAATCGTTTCATTTATGTAAGGCGCTGATATCATAGTTATTGGTACCTGGCTTGTGGATGTTTGGTATTAAACTGCTCTGCACATTGTACAAAATAAGTACTCACAGCCAGATTTTATTTAACCATTGCACCCAGAGAACCGATTTGGTCTCTTAGTTGTAGTTGAACACTTGAATGTGAGAAAGTAGTTGAGTGCCTCGAAGGCAAGTAAACATGAAAAGGTTAACAATGATTAACGGTAATTCCGTATCTCGCTCTCCAGTACACTGAATAAACCTATGCAGTAAGTTAAATAAGATAAGCTATGTATATACATACATATGCTCACCCTAGTTTCCTGTGGTTGTTATGGTGATGGGGTGGAGTGTTTGTTGGATTTGTACCCTTTAATCATTCACTTGTAGCGCATCTGGACTTGCTGCACACTGGTGTGGATAAGCGGCTAGCGCCTTCCTTTTTATTTCTTTTTTTTAGTTTGTTGGGTAATCTTAATAATGGGTTGCAAACCGACCAGGAACATCAATTGTTTTTCTGTACCTTGTCCCGTGAGTGCTCTTACATTTTCTATGGACTGTGTGTATGTATATATATATATATATCACAGAAGCAGCCAGTAGTTTTATCTCCCCAATTGTTAAGTTGTTCTCGGATGAGGGGAAGTGAGGCAACTTAACAACAGGAAATCAATGATATTTTTAGGTATTCTCCGCTTCCCTGAGGTATAGTAGTCCTCGTTTTCAAATAAACATTTAAAAAATAATTACGTATGAGTAATGAGACAGTTCGCCTTTATAAAATCCCTATATACAGAGTTATGCTTAGACTTTATATTTAGTGTTTACCAGCTTTAATGCCAGCATTTTCCATGTCCCTACTTATCATTTCTTTTAAAATAATGTATTGCCCGTAATTGTAGGTGGTACAGCTTCTTCTTCGCTACGGTGCAGACCCCCATTTGAGGACTAAAAAAGGGACGACAGCTTTTGATGAAACTGAGAATGAGAACATAAGAAACCTGCTGTTTTCATCAGTTTGTAAGTCTACTACCTTAGACATACTCACCGAAAATAAATATACTAACTGATTACTTTATGCCTGTTAACTTGTTAAAATATTGTTCCCTGTTTTGGCTATGGGAAAATACTCCCATTAAAATAAAAAATCTTATGCAAGCCAGTGCTGGCTGGAGGTGAGTATGAGTGCTTGCACATCGCTGAGTGAGTGTGTTCTGTCAAACACATCTCCTGCATGGCAAAACAGCTGGACACGGCCACAGAAGCTGCCCCTGGCGCGGCCGCAGAAGCAGCCCCTGGCGCGGCCGCAGAAGCTGCTACAGAAGCAGCCACAGAAGTGGCCCCACAGAAGTGGCCCCACAGAAGCAGCCTGATGCAGCTGACGTTCAGGCCAGTGAATCGTGAGCTGGGTGCTGTTTCTTTTTCCTTCTTTGTTGGTTATTATCTCAGGACTTTTGATTGAGATTTTTTAAGCATACTAGCATACTTCTGTTAATTGCATAGAGCCTGGACCTAGAACTACCTATTGAGGCAGCCCGGTTCTGACCCTCTCTTACCACAGAGAGGGCAGGAAATATTTTTCATTTATATCTGCTAACAGGTCTCCACCACTAAGTATTGCACATTCCCTATCTTTTATCATTAAACCAGTAGATTGTGGCAGAACCTTTTTTAGTTAGCGTTCAGATTTATTATCTCCAGTGACATTTTTAATAGTTATTTTTGTGCGGCACCTTTATTTTGTTTGTTTATTATTGGATTGCAGGTATAGGACCCCCCCCTTTTACTTCTTCTCCTTGTCAAATTGGAATGATACATATTTAGACAGTACACATTCCTAACTTACCAGGCTCTTCATTGAATGTATGGTTAGCAGTTATGTTTTAAATTAAGGCTTTTTCCATTTACAGAAAATATTAATTGGCATCTGACAAATGTAACATGTTTAATAAAATATCTATCATTAAATACAATAGTCTACCATTCCTCCAGCAATAGGTTTGGTATCGTTTTTTTTTATTTTGGAGTTTGAGTATAAGACTTGTGTCTGATTGTTTCCTCTCATCATTCTCCATAATTTACAGCCACAGTATTTACGAGCGCTGCCTGTGCATCCACTGTAATGCATATGAGCTTAGCTTGCAAATCTTAAATATTTCTTTATGTATTACGAAATACAGTTAACAAGACATTCAGTTTGTGAAGTTATCCTATTGTATATAACTTGATGCAAATGTTAGCATCTGTTCTACATTCAAAAGGTGAACAGATAAGGTATGTAGATAATGAGAGAAATAGGATCTTAGATATTATGTAAGGAATCACCCAATTGTACACTAATCTCTAGGACCTTGTGTTGTAGGTCATAGCACAATTCCAAAATAATGCCCCAGCGGGGACAAGGGTAAGTTACAACTACAAATAAACCAATCCCGTTCCCGGGATCAAAAAATACCCTTATTATAACCCCACCCTAAAACATGACTTTTATTAATATGTTTATTAAAAGGTATAACCAAAAAAAAAAAGATTTTTAAAAACACCAGTGTCACCAGTCCTACCATGAAAGGTATACGTCACAGTAACATAAGCTGTGTAACACTAATATTAGGTCGTACATACTGTTGATGGCTGCAGTCCTAACAACAGAAATAATTAAATTATGACCAGTGACAGAGGCTAATTAAAAACTCAGACAAGTAGCCCCCCTGACATGTTTCGCTCCTCAGAGCTTCATCAGAGGTCTGGGCTAATGGCTTCCAAAATGGAGACTGTTTGGCCTTATATCTCCTTTGTTAGTGACATCACGGATTCGGGGAGGGAACAATCATATCCAATAGTTACCGATGTATTAGATGTGTTGCCAGATCCAGCCAATTGCTTTAAAGGTGACTAAGCATGACATCACCCACATAGTCCAATAGAATTCCATATACATGATGGGCAGTGGTTCTCTCCAATTCCCAAAGGTGAGCAGTCAAAGAAATTGAATGACAGTTATTCTCACCAATCATAGATGTTCCTTTCCACTCAGAACCACTCCTATTACTAGATCTCCTATCCATTGTAATTCTTATTATTCAGATTACACACGGTTCACCAATGCAAATTGCCGGGCAGCACAGTGGCCCAGTGGCCTACACCGTTGCCCTGCAGCACTGGGGCCCAGGTTTCAAATCAACCAAAAAACACCAAGGCACCACATCCAAAAAACACCAGTGCAAATTTACATCATTTTGGCATATTTACCGTACATAGTTATACGCTTCACAATTGAATAATTCCCTTCCCAAATATCCCTATCACAATGTAAGTCTCCATAATATGGTCATACCTCCATATAAAATGTAAGTAAATCATTATCAGATAATCAGTATTACAAATCAGAGTCCTATTATTTAGAATCTACAAATAGGCTGAGAAGGAGAAACCTTCATTTAAACCTAGAGGACTCAAACTTTTGAGTCTATAGATCCACTTGGCTTCCTCTTTTAATAGTAATCGATCCAGATTCCCTTTTCGTGGACCAAGTTTAAGTTGAGCGATACCCCAAAACCTCAGAGACTCTAGATCTCCACCATGGAAAAAATTAACATGACGGGCCAAAGATGTTTCTTCTTTCCTCCTAATCGTGCCCAGATGTTGGGATATACGTCTATGGAACTCTTGGATGGTTTTCCCTATGTACAATTTATCACAGCTACATTTAGCAGCATATACAATTCCCTTACTTTTACAGTTTATGAATTGTCTGACTTCATAATTCCTGCCATCCACGGGATTCCGAAATGTTTTTACAGTAGGTAGATATTTGCAAAAGCTACAGTTCCCACATGAATGTGAACCAACCAGTTGGGATTTCAACCACATTCCTTTCTCTTTTTTATCAGTCATAAAATGACTATGTACAAGCATGTCTTTAAGGTTAGGGCCACGTCTATATGTAATCATTGGTCTATTTCCGATTACATCTTTTAGGTCTGGATCAATGGTCAGTAATCTCCAGTGCCTCTTAAAAATCATTGACACCTCAGTAGAGTAACAGGCATAAGTTCCAATGCACCGTATCACTTGTGGGGAACCATTGTCTACCTTGTCTTCATGGAGTGCCCGATCTCTGCTGGTATTTTTTGCCCTTCTAAACGCTTTCTTTAAACAGTTGATGGGGTATCCCTTAGCCATGAATCTAGACTTTAAATTCTCACATTCCTTTTGGAAAGTGGATTCCTCAGAGCAGTTTCTCCGTGCTCTGAGGTATTGTCCTACAGGTATTCCTCTTCGTAGTGGTTCTGGATGACAACTAGTCCAATGGAGCAGATTATTGGTAGAAGTGGGTTTTCTATAGATGTCAGTCTGTATTTTCAGACCGTCATCTATATAGATAGTCATGTCAAGGAAATTGATCTTTCTTGTCTGAAGTTCATGCGTGAACTTCATCCCGATGGTATTATTATTGAGAATATCAACAAAATCCAAAAAAAGTGCAGGATCACTTACCAATGTCACAAAATGTGTATGCAGGGGTACAATCCTCCCAACATACCGGAGCCCCTGTACCCTCTTTTCATTTTTTTAGGGATGACCAACCCCCTTCCCTCCATATAGGCCACGGCTATGATGATATTATTGGAGGGAATCAAGATAGTGATTCCTCCCTACGGATCTTTAATTTATCATCCCATCAATTAACTGAGGACCAAATAAGTGTTCTCAGAAAGGGTTTATCCTTTACTCCGGTTCCTAATTTCGATGAGTTTATGTGGGCAAAAGATATTCATCTATTTGCCAGAAAACTGGCCCTACATAAGTGGCATACCAACAGGGAACAGGATATTAGATTTTTAAGGGACAGAGAATCAGAAGCGATTGGGGTTCTGGATAGCCTCTTGAGAGAGAATGAGGGGACTGAATTGGTTCCATTGACATCCCAAACAAATTTAAAACCGCGGTCACAATTTACACCAAGTATCTCACAGTATCCTAATGTTGAGACTTTCGTGACTCTTGTCATGGAGGATATTAAGAAGTTACATCCCAGGAAGGATAGGATTCATTCAAATCTGACTATTGGTGAACAATCAGCTTTGGTTGAGCTAAGAAGTCTGGATAATGTGGTTGTAAAACCAAGTGATAAAGGGGGCAATATTGTCCTCATGGAAAAGTCCGATTATGTTTCTATGGTTAAGAATCTGCTGGATGATTCTGATACATATACTGTCTTGCCCAATAATCCTACCGTCGATTTTCTGCAGGAGTTAAGGGGTATCCTAGATGATGCTATGTCAATAAAATTGATTTCTACTGATGAGTATAAGTTTATTCTAAATTTATCACCTACTTTGGCTACATTTTATGCACTCCCAAAAGTGCATAAGAACACTTTTCCGATGAAAGGGAGGCCTATTGTGTCGGGCAATGATAGCCTGACACAAGGGGCCAGTATTTATGTTGACAAGATCCTTTCTTCTTTTGTGAACACTTTACCCTCATTTTTACGGGATACCAAAGATATGGTGAAGAAAATTACCGATATCACAGTCACTAACACCACACTTTTGGCAAGTCTTGATGTAGAATCTTTGTACACTAATATCCAGCACGATTTAGGGATTCAAGCAGTGAAGAGTTATTTGAACACTAGAAGTATTATCTTTGGGGAACATAATTTTTTGGTCCTCACATTACTACGGTTTGTACTCACGCACAATTTTTTTTTGTTTGATTCCACCTTTTATCACCAGATTAGGGGTACCGCCATGGGGAGCACATGTGCGCCCACTTATGCTAATTTATTTCTGGGGTGGTGGGAGCACGAGCACGTTTTTAATGATGATTTATTATTTTACACTAGTCACATTTTATTCTAGGGGCGGTACATTGACGATATTTTGATTTTTTGGGATGGGGATCCTGCACTTTTTTTGGATTTTGTTGATATTCTCAATAATAATACCATCGGGATGAAGTTCACGCATGAACTTCAGACAAGAAAGATCAATTTCCTTGACATGACTATCTATATAGATGACGGTCTGAAAATACAGACTGACATCTATAGAAAACCCACTTCTACCAATAATCTGCTCCATTGGACTAGTTGTCATCCAGAACCACTACGAAGAGGAATACCTGTAGGACAATACCTCAGAGCACGGAGAAACTGCTCTAAGGAATCCACTTTCCAAAAGGAATGTGAGAATTTAAAGTCTAGATTCATGGCTAAGGGATACCCCATCAACTGTTTAAAGAAAGCATTTAGAAGGGCAAAAAATACCAGCAGAGATCGGGCACTCCATGAAGACAAGGTAGACAATGGTTCCCCACAAGTGATACGGTGCATTGGAACTTATGACTGAGGTCTACTGAGGTGTCAATGATTTTTAATAGGCACTGGAGATTACTGACCATTGATCCAGACCTAAAAGATGTAATCGGAAATAGACCAATGATTACATATAGACGTGGCCCTAACCTTAAAGACATGCTTGTACATAGTCATTTTATGACTGATAAAAAAGAGAACGGAACGTGGTTGAAATCCCAACTGGTTGGTTCACATTCATGTGGGAACTGTAGCTTTTGCAAATATCTACCTACTGTAAAAACATTTCGGAATCCCGTGGATGGCAGGAATTATGAAGTCAGACAATTCATAAACTGTAAAAGTAAGGGAATTGTATATGCTGCTAAATGTAGCTGTGATAAATTGTACATAGGGAAAACCATCCAAGAGTTCCGTAGACGTATATCCCAACATCTGGGCACGATTAGGAGGAAAGAAGAAACATCTTTGGCCCGTCATGTTAATTTTTTCCATGGTGGAGATCTAGAGTCTCTGAGGTTTTGGGGTATCGCTCAACTTAAACTTGGTCCACGAAAAGGGAATCTGGATCGATTACTATTAAAAGAGGAAGCCAAGTGGATCTATAGACTCAAAAGTTTGAGTCCTCTAGGTTTAAATGAAGGTTTCTCCTTCTCAGCCTATTTGTAGATTCTAAATAATAGGACTCTGATTTGTAATACTGATTATCTGATAATGATTTACTTACATTTTATATGGAGGTATGACCATATTATGGAGACTTACATTGTGATAGGGATATTTGGGAAGGGAATTATTCAATTGTGAAGCGTATAACTATGTACGGTAAATATGCCAAAATGATGTAAATTTGCACTGGTGTTTTTTGGATGTGGTGCCTTGGTGTTTTTTGGTTGATTTGAAACCTGGGCCCCAGTGCTGCAGGGCAACGGTGTAGGCCACTGGGCCACTGTGCTGCCCGGCAATTTGCATTGGTGAACCGTGTGTAATCTGAATAATAAGAATTACAATGGATAGGAGATCTAGTAATAGGAGTGGTTCTGAGTGGAAAGGAACATCTATGATTGGTGAGAATAACTGTCATTCAATTTCTTTGACTGCTCACCTTTGGGAATTGGAGAGAACCACTGCCCATCATGTATATGGAATTCTATTGGACTATGTGGGTGATGTCATGCTGCACCTTTAAAGCAATTGGCTGGATCTGGCAACACATCTAATACATCGGTAACTATTGGATATGATTGTTCCCTCCCCGAATCCGTGATGTCACTAACAAAGGAGATATAAGGCCAAACAGTCTCTATTTTGGAAGCCATTAGCCCAGACCTCTGATGAAGCTCTGAGGAGCGAAACATGTCAGGGGGGCTACTTGTCTGAGTTTTTAATTAGCCTCTGTCACTGGTCATAATTGAATTATTTCTGTTGTTAGGACTGCAGCCATCAACAGTATGTACGACCTAATATTAGTGTTACACAGCTTATGTTACTGTGACGTATACCTTTTAATAAACAGATTAATAAAAGTCATGTTTTAGGGTGGGGTTATAATAAGGGTATTTTTTGATCCCGGGAACGGGATTGGTTTATTTGTAGGTCATAGCAGTTTCTGCATCCCTTTCCTAAATATGTCGCCTTCCTGGATTAAGAAAAAAGAATAGGCTATTTCTTTGGTACCCTAGAAATCATTAAATGCATAAAGGCAGTATAATTTTTCTTTTCAATATATGTTGCTAATTTGATTCTTCTGTATATTTTTTTCCAGCCACAACACCAGCAATGAATTTGCGCAGGAAAAGTAAAACCAATGAGCAGGTAGATTCTGTACAAAATAAAGATTTAGAATCAGATAGGTATCATGAATATGATATAAAATGAAAGAAATCGATTCAGATATTGTTAAAAAAGAACATGATGCCCATGTGTAATGGTCATCATATCGCTGAACCTGAGTTAAAATCAGTTATTAAACCTCAAGACGCATAAAACACTGCATAAATTCTGCACTTAAGTATTATTCCTCAAAGTATGTCCCTTGAGACCCCATGTAAAGAGTCTTCTTTAAGAACTTTTATAAATGACTCCATAAGTCCTTATAAAGATAACTCCAAAAACAGAGGCGTAACATCCATGCTCAAACGCACACGCACGTACACACAAGTACCCATCCATGCTCACAGACGTACCCATCCATGCTCAAAAACACAATGTGGAAGTGAAAGCAGGAAAGACAGGACAGAAGACTCAATCTCAATGTCATTTTCAACAAACAAGACTTTTGCCCATCCAAAGAAAATATGACTGTGGAGAAATGTTCAGATAAAAGTGTTTCTCTTCAGCACTATTCATGTATAATATGCAATGTTTTTGAGAAATGTTCAGATAAAAGTGTTTCTCTTCAGCACTATTCATGTATAATATGCAATGTTTTTGAGAAATGTTCAGAAGGTGATGGGCATCCTATGGAAAATTATATTCCTAAATGTCACATTTCCTTCAATGATACTCCGCTTGACTCTTAATTCTTTGTTATCAGAGATATCAGTGGAGTCTTAGATAGGACTTTTATTTCAGAAAACATTGAACTTCTAAATTTCACTTTATTGCAGGGTCTTCTGGATGTTGATGTAGAAACCATGTCCCAGTTCCAGGTTTCTCCTACAACTTCATGCAAAAATGATTCAAAGTCACTAAAGAAAAAAGGTATTTCTCGCATTTCCTTTTTCCTATTTTCAGTACCAACATCCAGTGCTTCTAGATTAGAGGTTGCAGGAGGTGCAGCACCATTTAGGATGTCTAATGTTAAATTGTTGTTCAGCTGTAAGTGTTTTTCTCTTCAGAAACAAGCAACATGCAGATCACTGTAGAGCAAAAAATTAAAGATCCATAAATCAACAGGAGCATCCTCTAGGAACACCCTCCCAACAGAAAGGAGAAAAAAGTTTGTTTCTTACAAGTAATGCAAACAGTTGCTGTCTCATGATATGCAACAGTGGACAATAAACACACATCAAAATGTCTTTTAGTTTATACATTGTTTTTGCCTGATATAGTTGTGTTAAACTGCTGACTTGCATGGTGGCTGACCACAATATATATATATATATATATATATATATATATAAAGGTGATATCACCTACCCAAAATATTATGTTTAGAAATAATGTTTACAAATTATCTATGTACGTTCTTCTTCACTAGATTTTATTGCTGAAATGGTAGTGCTTGCACTCAAAGCCAGTGCTTTCTGTTGTTTACCACAATTCAGTAATTTGTATCTAGCAATGTGAAATAAAATGAGCTCTGTACACAAAGTGGTCATTCCACAAGAACTGGCATAATTGAAAGATGGTAGAGATATATAATACAATTTAAATATGTGAAATGTATGCTTTAATTTTTTAAGCATCTACCAAGCAAGCTGTTCCCATCAGACCTCCTGAAAATATGCACAAAAGAAATGACATGAGTGAAACACAACTCTGTCAAGCTGCAAAAGTTGGAGATGTAACGCTGGTCCGATATCTTCTTGATTCTGGTGTAAGCGTAAATGAAAAAGATAGCACAGGTGAATATTTTCCTTTCATTATGTTATAATTATTGCAATTAACTGTTAGTTTTAGAATGATGAAAGTAGTGTCAAAAACTCTCAGTACATCACATGCAAGCAGGGAAAGTGAGCTGGTTTAAGGGTCTCCTTAGAAGATTAAAAGGGGCTTATTTTTACATTAGAAGTTAAACATGGGTGCCTTGCTTTTTAGTGTTAAATGTGCATGCTCTCTCAGATAATCAGAGAAGGCTACTGATCAGTGATTACATTGCATATTACATTTATAGGTTGATACAGTAATGAAATGTAAACATGCAAGATCAAGGGCAGATTCACATGTGAGTCTTAGATCAGGAAAAATATGCAGACTAGATGGGCCTGTTCTTGTCTAATCCGTCAGATTCTGTTTTTGTTATTTATACAGTTAAGAAAAATAATACTATAAGGGAATTTAAACATGCATGGGATAGGCATGTGTTATCCCAAAGACAAGACCAAGGACCTCTTAACACCTTAAGAACGGAACTCTTGTTTAAAAAAATTTTTACACTTCGTGATTTTTGTGGTGCTCATAATGAGTTTAGCTGTAATTTTCTTCTTTCTCGTTTACTGTACCCACACAAGTTATATATTTTTTTTTTAGATACTATTTGATCATATCATATGATTTACTCTAAAAGTATATAAATTAATTGTAAATTAATTATTACAAAATTATAAAATATAGTGATTTTTTTTAAAAAAAAATGACTTTTATTTACATGTTTTACATCTACAAAAACTAATGAAAAAACTGATAAATAGATAATAAAATGTGTCCAGCGTTTAGAAATGGATATTTCAAATGCCAGTATTTTAACTCCATTCCAGGATTTTTGTGAAGATGTATCACTAATTTTAGGACTTGCTCAAAAAATAAAGTTTTTAAAAAATATATGTTTGGACTTTTTTTTTTTTTTTACATTTTGTTGTAACTGGATGGTTCCCCTGATGATGACATCATTGGGAAATTATTTTCACATCCTACCAGATTTAAAATTTTTCTTTTCAACTATTTTTTTTTTTTTAATGTATTTTACTTCACATTGTGATTAGCTGAGCTCCATTGACTTCCATGGTTGAATATAGTATCTGTATTCAACTTGCAGGGGGAGCTCAGAGTTCCCAGGAGAGTGTGAAGTGGCCCTCTTGGAAACTTTTAATTTTTTAATGGGCATCACTATCTTGCACAGTGCAGTAGGTTTTCGGTGTCCCCAACTGCCTCAATGTCAAGCCATTTTACCAACACCGTTTAATCTTAGAAGGCGATCATTAACTTTTTTTTTTTTAAACAGATGGCATCAGATTAAATACAACGCATGTTGATACTCTGTGGAGTGATCAGACGAGTGTTATGACAGTATCATTAGCACATGTTAAGACATGCTGGTGTTCTTACAAGCTTTCAACCTATAGATTGTAAACATAATTGGTGCATAGAGTAGACAACTTAATATGGCTTCCTGATACCATTGCAATAGTGTTAAGAAAAATTGCCTGCATGTTGGCAGGTGATCTACAGGTTGACTATTTCCTTGGTTATTCTTGCCTCTAGGTTGGACAGCGATTCATGAGGCTTCCAGTAGAGGGTTCACCAATGTGATAGCAGAGTTAATAAAAGCAGGTGCAAATGTGAACAGCATAGGTCTGGATGGTGTCCTGCCCATACATGATGCTGTTTCTGGGAATCATTTTAAGGTAAATGAAAGTATTGCATTCATCATTTCTGTTTTTGTACTATTTTCCCATTGTTTACACTATGAAATTCTCTGCCATGCCGACGCCTAAACATACACACACCAGGAAAGGCTCTGCCACACCGACACCCAAACACATACACCAGGACAGGCTCTGACACCCAAACACACACAAGGACAGGTTCTGCTATACAGACACCCAAAGTGCATTATCCGAGAATTATCCGAGAGCGCAAATGCAGAGGCATATTTTGATTAATGCATTTGCATGAGGAAAATGTTAATTTAAAATGGACACTTGGCTATCTTATGCATTCAAATCTGTATAATGGCTGTAATGTCCCCTTAAGCATATTTGTTTGTTGGAGTTTCATGATAATGTGCACAGAGGAGCATATGTTAATGTGAGATGTGGGCCGTACGTTAGTTAACATCATTCGAACTCGACTCATGCTGATTATCATGCTGTTATCATTATGATGATTATATGCAAAATCATCAATAGAGTGATATTTGTGTTCTGTAAGCATTTCCTTCATTAAGAGTGGTTTATCCATGCTGAATAATTTTATTATAATATTTTTTTTATATAACGCCAATAATTTACATATAGACACATTCAAAACTAGACAAAACTAAAATTGACAAACTAATACATTGGGTAAAGAGAGCCATAGATGACTGAATGTACATGCTCAAAAATATCTATACATCACATCCGCTGCAGAGGGAGCCAAATAATCATACTTTGTCTGGGACTGATGTGAGAGTTTCCAGTTGGTTTGGTAGTCAATGTTTTTTCCCCCCCAAATAAATTAATATGTATTCCAATCCATGTTGTTTTTATTCGTTGTGGGACTTTCAGAGAAAATACAAATCTACAGAATATACCTGATAATTTGATTAACGTATAAGATCAGAGAACTTCTTGAGGTCTTGACAACTTAGAAATACTAAATCACTGTCATATTGCATGCAGCGTTATTAATAAATATCATGGACGATCTCAGTCAGGATGAGTGGAGGTGTGGCGACTTCCCATATACTGAAATTAAGTACCCCCTATCCGCTGCTGTAGGCAGCCAAGTTTTCCAGATAACAGATACCATCATTCCTGCATTATTAACATTAACAGTACACACCAAATCAACACAAAGTATGCATCAGGAATTCAGGTGAGGCCACAAAGAATCTTAACCCCTTAAAACCTTCATGATCTTCCATGCCATCTTGAAAAAAGTGACCTAAAATCTATCATGGAGGCATGGAACAGGAACTGCCATTAATGATCCCCAATGATTTGGTGGGCTGCAAAACAGTCTCAAATGAGACATACTGTAGGTTTAACAAAATAAATATAAAAAACAAAAACTGTCTGCGCTTCTCGCCCTAATAAAGTTGTCAACAAATATATAAACATAAAAGAAATGAGAGGTTTTGGTTATATGAATTGGCCAAAGAATAATTGAGCTCACCTGCCACATCTAGACACGCTCTCAATTTTGTGCCCTGTAACTTCCAAAAAAGAACCCTTTCAAGTTCAAGACATTTACATTAATATATTTTGTGATATTTTGGTCAACTGAACTGGTTTGGGGACCATTTTCATAGTAAAATCTCTATATATAATTTGTGTGAGTGCATGAACAATTACAAAGGATTGTATCCTTCATGGTTGTGGAAACAGTGTAAAAATGCTGAAAAAGTCTCAGGTTTTTGGGTGGACCATCAGTAAAAAAGGGGTTAAACAAAATTATGCGAATTATATATTTTTGTATTTGCAGAAGAGTTGAACCTTTCAATTTACATAATGAAGGGCAAACCCCAATGAACTTCTCCTGAAGAAAGGTCTGAGGAAATCCTGTATAACTATTGGTAATGAGCAAGCCCTCTGGTTTCCGGGATGCATGTAGGCGGTCCCACTGATGTCGGGGGCGGTCCTGCGGATATCAGTGTCCTCATGTAGCTTGCACGGCTAGGCCGACACAAAGGAAAACTGCCATGGTTGGAGGGGATAAGGGCAGGGTGGTGGGTGTTCTGCAACGCAGCTCGTATGATCTGGAGTTTCTCTGCTGTGACCTGGAGACCCAGAGAAGCGGTGCTTCTGCAATACCAGATCAGTACTCTGCATACAGCCATATTATGCGGTTGAAATATTCAAAAATTCCCACTTTAGTGACACTCCCATCCTCTTTACTATATTTACTTATTCCATATAATATGGTTACTGCATTCACAAATTATAGTATATACTGTCGGGAGAACGTGGAAACGAACACAAATGTTACATTTTCTTTGTTAAAATGAATGCCGAATAAACAAATATGGCGGTGGGAAAACGTAGATGAAGACGAAGAAGCAAAACAATCTTTGTTTCTTCATGTTCTTCTTCATAAATATCTCCTAGCTAATCTCCCTGGTCCCTTCCCCCCTCATACATGTCACTGCCTTTAGCCTACCTAAAGTCTTCGTAGCAGAAACGGGAATCCGTAGGATCGCATCGGGAGATAAAGGTCCGTAGGAGTGGCTCTATTGATCGCTGACAGGGGCCTCGTCTCGCTTTTACAGACCTTTAAAATCCTGGCGCCAGACCTGCTGCTAACTGTTAGAAAACCAGAAGGAAACAAAGAGAAAAACGAACACAAAGAACGTATATGAATATTCGCCCCAAAACGAACACAGGAACGGGCAAATATTTGTGAAATACGAAGGGTTTTTTTTCCACACAGACGAACTAAAAGACTTGGCCGGATGTCCAAGTCTGGTATATAGTATACTGTATGGTATTGCTGATTTTAATACTGCAAATGTATCTTTTTTTCTGTTGTAGTCTGTTGAGCTATTGCTACAGCATGGTGCAACTCCCAGTCAAAGAGATGGCAAACAGGAAAATGCATTCGACAAATCTTACAACGATCGGATGACAGATCTCCTGAAATATTACAGCTCCAACATGCCACCATCAAATGTACCTGGTGTGTAAATGATCATATTTCACAGGTTGTTACTGGCACTTATTTCTTGTAGATATTACTGTAAATCTAAAATCAGTATATAATTGTTTCTGCCACAAATAAAGCAATATATGTAATTTATTCAGAGCCTACTGGATTTTTTTAGGGTGGAATACTTTTTAATGGTAAAAACGGTAGCACGTAGTAGGACAGGGGCATCCAACGTGCGGCCCTCCAGCTGCTGCAGGACTACATCTCCCATACTCCTCAGCCAGGCCCTTAGCCAAAAGAGAGTTATGGGAGATGTAGTCCTGAAGCAGCTGGAGGGCCGCAGGTTGGACGCCCCTGTAGTAGGAGATAACTCCGCCAATCTAGATAGGGTCGAAAATTATAAAACTCCTGGAACATCCCCCTTACCCCCAGTGTTTTTTTTGTACTTCGTCTGTGCAGGTGTGTTATCTTCCTCCTGCTTGTTGCTTTATTGATCTCAGCAGTTTTATGAAGACTCTGCTTATTATTACTAAACTTTATTGTCTTGAGGTTGCTCAAGCTGAAGATTTCTATCTGACAAGTGTCCTGCTATCAGTTATTTTGTTTCCCTCCCTGTTGCTTTGTCAAAACTAATACTAAATGCTACTAGGAGTGACATGAAAACTGATTTTTTTTTACCCAAAAGCTCCTTTTCATTGTCATTTCCTGGTAGCGCGATACTCACCCTAAAAAGGCTAAGGGGGGAGTTACAGCTTTATAATTTCCTTGTCCTACCTGAATAGTCCAGGCTATCTCTTACTAAATGCTACAATGACAAGGAAAATAAATTCTCGGATAAGAATTTTCTGTTTCTTTTGCTAGTCAATGCAGGGAAACACTGGCTAGTTAATCATCTGGGAAAAGTGTCCTGTTTCCATCAAGACTTTTGAAATTCCTGAGCATGAGTTTCCACTCTAGGCCCAACAATGTCCAACTCCTCGTAGCCAAGGTCTGACATCCCTGGTGGTTCACATGAACCATTCTGGGCCCCCAGAGGATGACTTCCTGCTGTTGCTAATGTACTTAGATTCCAGGGAACACTGTTTTAAAAAGTTAGATTTTAAACATTTGCATTACTATGTTTGCCATTCTGCCCATATCTCTTTTTTTCTGTGATGATGAGATACCCCTGTCCACAGAACCAGTGCACCCTCTTTCCAGTTCGCCACCCAGCCATGTTGTTGCAGGAAAGTCAGTGTTGTTTGAAAATCCCACTTTTCTTGCAATAACTACATGACCAAGAGAGATGAATTTAACAGAAAGTACACCCCCTTTTTCCACCATTGATAATGGTTGTTTTAATGAGCCATTATGTCAGACTATCCCATAATGGGTTTTCTTCCAGGAACGGAGTCCTCACAAGTTGAAATTACTTTTCCTGTATGTGCAAGAGAGACACAAAGATACATTACAAGAGGAAAACGTTATAATGTAAATATAGTATTTTTTCAACTTTTTCTTGTGAATGTACACAGATACTTATTTGAAAACCCTTCATAGGTAAGACATTTTTATGTTGAAATACCAAAAATACAAAGCTTTTTTTATTTCCTTTTATTTATTTCCAATGCAAATGTAGTTATGATCAATAATGTATCCATACATACAAATATGTGTACTCAGTACAGAAATAAATTCCAATAATATAGAAAAGCAGACGGGCTGTGTCTGGGTCAACACATCTGTGTGTCTAATCTATTCAACCTCCTGCTCTTGTTAAAGGTTTTGGTAAACATCCTTGCAAATACTTTCTAAGGTTGTGGGCAAGACCAGTATTTCACAAGCCACTGATGCAAGCCTTGAGTCCAACTTGACCTTGGTTTGTTCCATTCACTGGCTGACTCGCGTACCTATATAGAATTTACTAGAAAAAAACCCATAAGGCCCGTCATCTTCTGTACCTGTAAGTGTTTGACTTCCTTATGCCCTTACTATGGTAACGTAACAAAGGTCTTTTATGGCAATTTTGTGAGCCTCTTAAATTCCTGAAATAGTTAGTTTTATACCTACCTGTATATTATATTTTATTGAGCATGCTAAAAGCTAACCTGTTTGAGAGCAAAACTTTAAATGATAAATATTCAAAGGAAATAATTTGATTTTAGTATGTTTTTTTCCCCAAAGGCCATTATTGACACTTTACAGGATATTGAAAATCGTAAAAAAAACCTCTCTGTGGCAAAATTACAAACATCAGAAGATACAGGTATAATATGTCCATATTGACACTGACAAATATAATTTGACAATACATTGAATTGCTGTATGATGAATTAAGAATCCTTGTTGTTAGCTGGTGTCCACATGCTAATTTTCCCACTCCCTCTCAGCAGTTTTATTGTAAATTGTGTTATTGTTGCAAAGGCATTAGGCAGAAACATAATCTGTGGTTTTTGACAGTAGATAAAGTGGTTATGATTTTTCTGTTTAATGTAAGATAGTAAGATACTAACGCCCAATTAGAAAAAAGTGCAATCCTTGTGGTACTGTGTCCCTGTCCACAAGCCCTAATGACATAAATCAGAGTATAGAGGTGCATATTTAAAAAGTGTTGATATTGAGCATTATCAGTTAATTCAAAGTAGAAACTCAGCAAATGCAATGAATATATCTGTACTGACTGTTTAAGATGATCCCAGACGAGTAATATATGAATGACATGAAAGTGTTAGATTTATTTTGAAGTGAGGAATGGATGCTGTGGAAGCTGTTTTGTATTTCTCAGTTTGCTGAGAAACCAAATTTTTAGTGGTGACTGTCACGGGCAGGGCTATCGGCCGAGCCGCGACGTGGGAGTATGGGTGTACCAAGGGTTAAACGCCAACCAGACTTCCGGCGCGTTTGGTCACTTTCCTCGCAGGGCACCAAGCAACCACCACCAACCCCAACCAGTCACCCCAAAACTCCCAGTGTAAACCACGCTGCCACCACCAAGAACTTTAAAACCGGGCGTCTTAGGTTACCCAATAACAATCAGACCGCGATAACTACACAATCCCCAAACTGATATCTATATAGTTAACCGCTTAGTAACGTGATGTATTTATATGTATACAAAAGGCTATCTCCAGGCTGAATTCGATTAGAGAACAAAGACAGAACTGATTAAAAATGTTTAATCTGAGTATAAAATGGGTCACAGTGCTGTTACATAAAAATGCATATAAAAAGAGACATAGACTTAGATACAAAACAGTGTAAAATAAAAGGGATAAAACAGAGTATCATACCATACTTCCTTGGAGCCTTGATGTTGTCTCTGTGATGGTAAAAACAGGCTCTCCCCCCAGTACCAATTGCCCACCTTTTACCATTGTCACGACACAGCGTACAGAGGAGACACCGTAGTCAGGTAGGACTGGCAAAGGATGGTCCAGAGAGCCGAGGTCAGGATACCGGAGAGCAGGATAATCGAGGAGCAAGCCGAGGTCAGGATACCAGAGATCAGGATAGTACCAGAGATCAGGATAGTCGAGGAGCAAGCCGAGGTCAGGATACCAGACATCAGAATAGTCGTGGAACAAGCCGAGGTCAATAACAGGAACAAGCAGGAAATAACGCGTACTGGGAAGGCACTACCGAGATAGGCACGACCATCAGAAGGCAAGGTCAGAGTGTTAGAGCGTCTCTTAAATAGTCCCAGGAGTTATGGTACTAATTAGGGATTTCCCGCCAAATATTCAAACTGCCGATACGTCACTTCCTGCGCGGCCATCTTGTGAATGGCGTTCACGTAATCTCCCAATATAAGTCGATGTAGTTTCCGCTGGCGCCACTAGGTGGCGTGAAGAAGAACGTGTCCGGACACCAGAGCTGGACCTGTGCTCCGGCTGAAGCTGCTGGGAACGCGGCCTGGATGAGGTAAGTCCTCCTTCAAGCTGCAGCGGCTGCCTCCGCTGTGCAGAAGCGGGGGGTCTCCCCCTTCTCCGCGGCAGCTGCGTCTGCTGTGCAGAAGCGGGGGGTCTCCCCCTTCTCCGCTGCGGCTGCGTCTGCTGTGCAGAAGCGGGGGGTCTCCCCCTTCTCCACGGCGGCCGCGTCTGCTGTGCAGAAGCGGGGGGTCTCCCCCTTCTACGCGGTGGCTGAGGTTGCCGTGCTGGGGCAGGGGGTCTTCCCCTACCTCGCGGCGGCTGCTGCTGCCGTTCAGAAGTGGGGGGTCTCCCTCTTCTTTGCGGCAGCTGTGGCTGCCGGACCGAAGCGGGGGGTCTCCCCCTACCTCGCGGCTGTTGCCGTTGCCAGCCGGGGGACCCGGAGGATCTCTCTGCCGGTAGCGTGACAACCATATCTTATTTAGGGGGCTTCATAGCATTTGGACTATTCTGTGCATGTCCATTACATGAAATCCAAATATGCATTTTAATTCCATGTTGTAATGCAACAAAATAGGGAAAAATGCAAAATGGGCTGAATACCTTTGCAAGGCACAGTAAGAGCATTTGTCTCACTATTACAATAGAAGGTGAAAATTAGCAATTAAAATTAGCACACCTTAAGACATAATAAGGTTTGTAATGCTGTATTTAATGATAAAATTGTTGCACTCAGGAAAGTACTTAAATGGACAGTCCTATAAAAATATATGCCTATTCCTTTAAAAAAAAAATTGTTATACTCTGGTATATCATTTTCATGAATTATAATATATGATATATATAATTCATATTTTTAGTATATGTCCATATATTTATGTTTTGTATTTCTCTATATGTGCAGATAAATTTATTGCAGAAATGCGTCTGATCCAGGATGCTTTGGATGAGGTGGATGCCCTGCAGAAAAATGAAGGGGACACGCTTGCAAAAAAATACAAGTAATTAGGCACTTCAACTTTTCTACCGTTATGCAGAGTATTTAAAAGAAGAAATATTACTACAACAAGAGGACATAGTCTTGAGCTAGAGGGACAATGGTTTAAAAGTAGTATATAAGCAGGAAATATTACTTTACTGAAAGGGTAGTGAATGCAGGGAACAGCAGAAGCGGTAGAGTTTAATACAAGAATGGGGTAGGCATACGGCTAAACAAGAAATTAGATAAGGAAATTATTATGAGGTTGGGCAGACTAGATGGGCCGATTGGTTCTTATCTGCTGTCAGGAGCGTACCTAGAAACCACGGTGCCCTGGGGCCCCCCAACTTCAACTGCTAATCTGTGCCTTCATTGCCCCAACACAACTGGTCTGTGCCTTCTTTGCCTCTTGCTTCCCCGTCCAACATACAATATATATGAACCCACTTATACAAATTACACACTTCCCCATACTTACTAACACACTCTGTCTCACTCTAATTACACATCCACACTCACACACACAATAACACATCCATGCTCACACAATAACACATCCATGCTCACACAATAACACATCCATGCTCACACACATTCACACAATTACACAACCATGCTCACACACAGACACACAGACACATGTACACATCCATGCTCACATCCATCCATACACACACACACACATATATATATATATATTTACACACACAAACAGAAATACCTATTTCCCACCTCCGGACCCCGCTTACCTATGACCACTACCGCAGCTATTTCACGCACAGTGTGTGAGCAGCCTCAGTTTTATTGAGAACTTGATTTCCTGTCTCCCTATGCTGGTTCAAAATAGTTTAGAAAGGTCCCGTCTCATCTGGATTGGTGCGGCGTAGGTCCGAAGGGGCCTTTGTAAACAATTTTGAACCGGTATGAGGAAACAGTAAGGAGTCGTAGAGGTTGAACTACAGTTGCGACCCCTGTAGTGATGCCAGTGTCTGCCGTCACTTTCTATGTTTCTATTAAGTAACAATTGTGTGCTTATTGTGTTTGTAATATTTTCTTATACTGCTAAAGGCATCTTTGTGGTAGGTCCATGTAAAGCTTCATTTTCTAAATCTAATGCAAAATCTCAATTGAAGATTAGTATTTTATTCACTTTAAACTGGAAGAGGTGTTAATTGTCCTGACGAGCAGATCACCCTAGGTCGTTTCAAGTGGGTTTAGTTAAAGAATGTGATATCTTTTAAAGTTACTTTCTGGAACCAGGGACCAGTGTGGTATATAGTATATCTACTTAAGCCCAGGATCAGGTCCCCATTGAAATAAAAATGACTTCTCTCTGTCAACTTTTTTTTTTTTTTTTTTTGTAAACACGCTCTTTCATATCAGTAAATCATGGTGCCTACTGAAAAATGCCATTGATATGGCTTTCTTTCTACTAGTCAATTTGATTCCCAGTAAAGCTCTGTAGCTGGTGGGCTTGGCTTTACGTAAAGTTGTCAAGTTACTGCCACAGACCATGTGAACTGCCATAATGAGATATACCAAGGGATATCTCTTATCTGTGTCTCCTAAATTTTGGTCATCATCTTTGTGGGTTTTAATTGCCTTTCTGTTTCTCTCACAAAGGGCTTCTGTGGATTATTTAAAAAAAGGAATATTAAGAGACAAGATAGCCAAGCTGGCATCCAGCCAGAAGAAACTGTTGCAAGTCCTTAATAATCAAAATGAAGTAGCATATAAACAAAGTAGGAGATCAAATGCTAATAATGGAAAGAAGAGCTCATCTCTTTTTTGTTCTAATACATCTCCTGGGAGGAATCAGATATCTGCTTTATGTACAGTTAATGAAGGGCTTTGTGCCAATCATACTAATGGAAGCACCATGGCAACAATGGTTCCAGCAGCATGTATTATGCCAGACTCCATGAGCCCTGCATTTCAACACTCATTTATGAGATATGTAGGATCTCCCGAGGTCTGTAGTATTGAAGATGTTCCTGGCACACGCCTGGCATCTGAGAGAAGAAAAGAAAATTCCAGCTCAGAGCTCATATTAAGAGGAAAGCCCAGAAGAACAGAAAATGTTTTATTACGTTCTGATTTATGTTCTGGAATTGCCCCTGCAGACCTGCACGACAAAATAAATGATCATTTAGAATTTTCGGCACCAGGAAATAACTCTTCTAATTCTATTAGTGTTAAAAGCATATTAAATATTACAGACACAAGCAATAATATTGTTGGAATGGATCACCAGATGTCCCTTGCCAGTAAACAGATCTCTCCTGCAGGTCCATATCTGCAATTAAATACATTTGGTGAGACCTCCCAGGGAAATACTACGTCAGCATCTGTTATTTCAGACAGAACATCCAATGTGGGAAACACTCAACAGCTATTTGTGTCACAAGGACACAGCAGCCCTGCAGAATCCCACAGTCCTGATCAAAACTCAGCAGGCCCGTCAGCCAACCGGCAGCTAAGTGGAAGAGCTGAGAGAAAAATAAAGAGAGTTCAAATGAAGGAGCTCATAAAGACAGGGAAGATTAAACCAGGGAAAGATGTCTTGGAGTTTCAGTTACAGGTATTTTAGTCCATTGTGTGTTTACAGACGTTTCGGCAAAAACTTGTCGTACATTTAACACTCTTGGAACAGTCAGTTTGAGATGGTTTCCGAAAGATATATATATATATATATATATATATATGTATATATATATTGTGACAAGGTTTCTGCAGGAATAGCCACTCCACTGTTTTTCCATATGTTTATTTTCAAAAGTTCAATGCATTTTGCTCTGAGGTCTAGTGGGTCTCATACAACAATTTAATGGCACACATAGACATTGCAGTTGTGTTTTGTTCAGACACCACACAATTATATATTAAACTGACGTGAGTTGACTGTGTTCACAATCCTCTTGCTACCATGCCTTATTTTGGACCCCAAACCTACAACATGGTTATAGGTGACAAGCATACTTGCCTCAGCTTCCCTTCCCTTTTTCCTCCCATCTTCCGTTGAAAAGTGTGTACAAAATGTGTTGGCGTCAGTGTTTTATTGCATTTTTTTCTACCTACATTGGTGTCTCTGTGAGGACATCTCCTCCAATCCAGGACCTGGGCAAAAAGTGTTGGGACAGAAAAAATGGAGGTCAGATTGGCGATCTTAAACAATCAGAATGTGTTTTAAGTACCATAACAGTAAACTACAGCAGGCATTGCTCACTAGATCATTAAAGCTGTTTAAATTAACATCAATGTTGTGATATCCGTTTGCTTGAAACAGGGTTAATCAATAGTTATATTAATCACAATGTTCCTATAGATAAATTCCAGCAAACGTCTTTATAGTTTGAATTCTATTAGTCGCCTTAATGTTATCCGCACTAATAAAATATCATGGCTCAGGACAAAAACATTCTTACTTCCATCGATCAATATCTTTCTGGCTCACAGAGCACTCATGTGCGCTAAGATTAATAAGGGACTTGGCATAAGTGTTTGCATATTGCACTCAAGTGAGCTTCAAGCCTCCAGGAACACTCCTTGTGAGCAGTTGCTCTGCAAATACCTTGTGTATTCTACTGTTCAAGTAAATCACGTCAATCCCACTGGAAGATTTTGTATAATAAAATAGATAGATAGTGGCAAGCCTTTTGAGTTGTTAAAAAAATAATTGAAAAATCCTCTGCATTACATGTATGTGCTTCTGTGTAAAATAGGGTTACTCGGTCACCATTTCGCTTGCAGGGATGTGACATTCTGAGAAGGCTGGCACTTCCATTCTGAATTGTGAGGTTATAGGGACACTCCAATGTTCAATGCAGCCCCAACCATGAAGCATGCATATTAGACTACTTTTAAGTACTATGTAATATGTATTCTTTACTTATAGAAAACATACATAAATACTGCTATCTAAAGCAAAACTCCAGTGCCCTAGGGTGCCCCTTGAACAATGAATGCAAATGGAAGTGCTTTCAAAGTAAGTACTTTCCTATGTATTAATTTAGCCTTAAAATCTATATAACTTACCTTAGAGAGAAACTGCAGCTCCCTGCTCCTTCTGTGGTCTGATGTTTCACAGCATTGATTGACTGTTTGAAGCACTGATTTCAATGGAAGCACTTTTCAGGCACGTGATGTTTGCCAGTCAGTACTGATGGCAGCTCCATCTACAGAATCCTTCCATGCATTTGCAAGGGGACAAAACAACAAATGCAAGGAGCCTGCCAGCTATCATATGCATTTAAGTGCATCGGATGGCTGTGGTGTCCCTTGAAGTAGAGGTTTGAGAGAGGAGCAGATGCACAATAGATGAATAGATAAAGTTCCCACTACATACATTCTTTTTGGTTTGGTCGTTGGAGGGTTTTTACAGGTTTCATAGTTACACTACTGTATATAATACGTAATATGTAGACATCATATGAAAGCTGTTTTTTATTTTTCTTTTCTAGGGCTGTAGTCACAAAGCCAGCCTTTTGCTTGATGGAAGAATAAGAGCTTGCAGTGGAGTAAATTATCGAGATCCTGTTCAGTGGGTAAAAGCACTTCTAGGGAATGACATTCCAATCAGTTGGAAGTATGTAATCAACAAGGTTAGTCTGTCTTTATTTCACATAATATCTCTTCTTATTAAAAATATGTATTAGTTTAATATCATATTGTACCATATACAAAACTTGATGGGGAATTTCATTCGTTTATAGATTCAGGTAAGACTATTTATCTCTTCTAACTTGGTGACCTATCTCCTTTAACAATGGGAACAGTTACAATGCTTAGCAAGTTCAACCGATCCAAGTATCTGTTGCTATGCTAAAGTTAAACTGTTATAACCCATGATGGCTATGTGAAATGCATCCAACCTTTTAATTAAAGTTTTAACTGGATCTGCCTAAACAAACAACTTGGTGGTGAATTCCACATATTAACTGCCTTGACTGTAAAACAACCTCTATTTTTCTTAACATGAAAACACTTTTCCCCTAACCCTAGAAGGATGCACCTGTGTTGGCTGTAAAGAAAAGATCCCCAGACAGCCCTTTGTATTCTCTTTGCATGTATTTGTATATGGTAATTATATCTCCACGTAAGCTTCTTTTCTCCAAAGTAAACTACCCCAAATTGGTAAGACAAATTCCTTTAATTTATCATTAAATTAATTTTGTTGCTTTTGAGTGAATATCTGTGCAATCTACGTCTCCAATCTGTATGTTTGTGCAGTCTTTGTCCCCAGACAGCCTCTCATGCCATCTATTCCCTCCCACTTACACTTCCATGCTTTTACATACTTATTCATTCACACATACTCATGCATTCCCACATACTCATACATTCACTCATTTACACACTCATTCTCATTCATTAAGACTTGCAGCACCTGGTAAAAATACAGCGGCTGCTATGAAGTCTACACTATGCCTTTAGTGCAGTTAAATAAAATATGGTTTCTGCTGACATTGTTAGTGTCCACTTCTGGACCCATGTAAGTGCTGATACCACAGAATCACTATTTTGCTTTTCAATTTGGTGGTTGGCCATGGATATGTGAGCAACTCTGCATAGGACAACCAAGTGTCAAGTCGCCAGGACCTGGTGCTGCCAGCCGAAACGGAAGTCACAAGTGTTGTACTTACCAGGGTCTGGTCAGCCAGCTCCGCAAATTACTGTTCCTGTGTTTCCCTACCTGTATAACATTCCTGGCTTTTCTGACTACCCACTGTACCAAACCTGGCTTCATCTGACCATCGATTCTGCATTAACCCCTGGCATCCTACACCCACACCCATGTGTAATTCCTGCCTGCGGTTTACCCATCCAGGTATCTGGATCCGTCTGTCCTTTGCCTATTACACTATCACGGCTGACCCGTGAGCCGAAAAGGTAGATGGTTCCTAATAGCAGATGGCAACCACAAAGTCCGTGGCGAGGTACAAAAACGATAATCCAAAAACAAGGTCAGGTCACACGCAATGGTCGAGGCAGGCAGCAAGGAACGTAGGTCAAAAATCAGAAGGAAGGATCTGGTACACTAGTAGAATCAATCAGGAACGCTTAGGTACAGAGGCAGTAATAGCTTGATACTTGGGCAATGATCTCTCCGTGGAAGGGGCTTTTATAATTTGAATTTGGCGCCAAAATGACGTCATACTGAGAGTACGCAACTCCTACGTTGCCGGCGTCTATCAGCAGTAGCAGGGAGTGGACGCGTCTCCATAGCAACCTGGGACCGCGTCCTCCTCCCTGCTGCTCTCTGCCGGCAGTGGAGGGGGCGTGCCTGCACGCAGCCTCTGCTCGTGTCTGTGTCAGCGAGCAGAGGCTGAGAGGAAACCCGACGCCGAGACCTGCCGACGCTGGAACCGGGGAGAGGGTGAGTTGATTTATGACAGTACCCCCTCCCTAACGGTAACCTCCGGGAACCGATAGGACCGGGTTTAGATGGATGGTTCCTATGGAAACGTCGAACCAAGGCAGACGCATGGACCGAGGACGCAGGTTCCCAAGACCTGTTCTCGGGTCCATAACCCTTCCAATCAATTAAATAAAAGAGACGACCTCCCCGGAGACGTGAGTCCAAAATGTTCTGAACAATATATTCAGGGTGTCCCTCAACCGAAACAGGCGGAGGAGGTAACGGAGAATGTCTGGTCATTCTATTAATCACTACTGGTTTCAGTAGTGACACGGGATGAATCTTAAGAGACGATGGTAAGGCGAGACGATAGGTGACAGGATTAATGCAATGTGTGACGGTATAGGGACCTATAAATCGGGGTCCTAGCTTTAAGGAGGGAATGGCTAACCTGATATGTCTGGTGGCCAACCAAACTCTGTCGCCTGGACAGTAGACAGGTACATCCCGTCTATGTTTGTCTGCTTGCTCTTTATATCGTTGTTGAGCCTGTACCAGATTGAGCCTGGCTGCTCGTAGGGCCCTTTGCAAGGTTTTTAACCTTTGTTGTGTCTCAGGCACCGGCACAGATGGGATCAGGGTAGGTAAGTCAGGAGGATGGTAGCCATATAAAAGAAAGAATGGAGTCTCTTGGGTAGACGCATTCTTGTTATTATTGTGTGCAAATTCGGCCATGGGTAAGAGGGAGAACCAATCGGACTGCAGGTAAGTAGTGAAGCATCGTAAGTACTGTTCGAGACTTTGGTTTACTCTTTCAGTTTGCCCATTGGTCTGGGGATGATAACCGGAGGACATGGCTTGGTCAATCCTTAGTCCTGTACAGAAAGCTCTCCAAAATTTGGATGTAAATTGGGAAACTCTATCAGACAGAACTTGGAGAGGAACTCCGTGTAACCGAACAATTTCTTTAATAAATGTTTCAGCCGTCTCTGCTGCTGAGGGAAGATGTTGCAGAGGTATAAAATGTGCCATCTTTGTTAGCCTATCCACTACTACCATGATTACAGTATGCCCATTGGACACGGGTAGATCCACAATAAAATCCATTGAGATTGAAGACCAAGGAGAGCGAGGAATGGGAATGAGCTGTAGCAACCCTTGAGGGCGTTGGTGCGAAGACTTGTTGCGGGCACAGGTCTGGCATGTCTTTACATAGTCTCTTACAGTAGATACCATGTGGGGCCACCAAAAGCGGCGACGGAGTAGATTAAGGGTTCCTGTTATCCCAGGATGACCCGCCAAAGGGGCGTCATGACACATTTGTAGTACTTCACGCACAAATGGAGGTGGAATCAACAATTTTTCTTGATAATAGAACAGGCCCTCTCGCTTTACAGTACGAAGCTGAGTTGGACGATTCTCTCTGCTTTGAAAATAATCCCGAAGGGTGTTGAGAAAGTCTTTTTTCGTTACCAGGAAATGTGTAGGAGGTATCACTGGTTGAGTCGGGTTAGGATGATCAGGTTCATTAGAGAATTGACGGGAGAGAGCGTCAGCCTTGCCATTCTTACTTCCTGGTCTGTATGTGATATGAAAATTGAACCTTGTGAAGAAGAGGGACCACCTGGCCTGACGAGGGCGCAGTCTCTTAGCCCTCTGCAGATATTCTAGATTACGATGATCGGTGAAAATGAGAAATGGGTGTTGTGACCCCTCCAAATGGTGCCTCCACTCCTCCAATGCACACTTTATTGCCAACAACTCCCGATCCCCCACGTCATAATTTCTCTCCGGAGACGTTAATTTACGTGAGTAGAAAGCCACAGGATGAAGCAAGTCTTTACTTCCCTGCCTTTGGGAAAGGATAGCGCCTACAGCCACCGTAGAGGCGTCCACCTCCACCACGAAAGGTAGGTCAGGATCAGGATGAACGAGGATTGGTGCAGACACAAATCTTTGTTTTAGAGTGGTAAAAGCCTCCTCAGCACTCTTATTCCATAGAAACTTCACAGTCTTAGACGTAAGGGACGTGAGAGGTAGGACGATCTTGGAGAAATTACGAATAAAACGTCTATAGAAATTTGCAAAACCGATAAAACGTTGCACCTCCTTACGGGATTGTGGTTGTGGCCATTGTTCAATAGCTTGTACCTTGTTCTTGTCCATTTCAATACCCTTAGAGGAAACGCAGAACCCCAGAAACTCAATCTGGGTAGCCTCGAATTGACATTTCTCTAATTTAGCAAATAGATGGTGGGTGCGAAGACGGGCAAGGACCTGACGAACATGGTCACGATGTTCCTGGAGAGTAGACGAAAAGATCAAGATGTCATCTAGATACACCACCATAAATGTATCCAATAAATCTCGAAAAATGTCATTGACAAAGTTCTGGAAAGTAGCTGGAGCGTTACAGAGTCCGTATGGCATCACTAAGTATTCGAAATGACCGTACCGGGTACGGAAAGCTGTCTTCCATTCATGACCCTCCCTAATACGGACGAGATTATACGCCCCTCGAAGGTCTAGTTTAGTGAAGACAGTAGCTTGTTTCAAACGTTCAAAAAGTTCAGACATAAGTGGAAGAGGATACCGATTCTTTACGGTGACTGCATTAAGCTCTCTGTAGTCCACACAAGGCCGCAAACCTCCATCCTTTTTGCCCACAAAGAAGATTCCTGCCCCGGCTGGTGAGGTCGAAGGGCGGATAAACCCCTTAGCCAGATGTTCATCGAGATATTCTCGCAAGACCTTGAGTTCGGTATCCGAAAGGGGGTATATCCTGCCGTAAGGTATTTTGGATCCAGGTAGGAGATCTATAGGACAATCATAGGGTCGGTGTGGTGGAAGAGACTCGATTCCTTTCTCGTCAAAAACCTCTTTAAATTCTGTGTAGTGGGATGGTAACCCTGAGATAGGGGTGTCAAACGTGGTATGTGCCGTGCCCAAGCAGTGTGATGTGCAGAACAGAGACGAAAACGTGATACGTCCTGTGGACCATTGGATGGCTGGATCGTGTTTCTTCAGCCATGGAAGCCCCAGGATGACAGGAAATAACGGAGAGTGGATAATATCAAAAGAGACCTTTTCGGTATGTCTTCCCCCTATGGAACAGGACAGCGGAATTGTTTCTGACTCGACGGGTCCTGAAGACACAGGGGAGCCATCGATGGTCTGAATGAATGCGGGGTGTTTCTTGAAACAAGTAGGGACATTGTGCTTAGTGAGATATAATTTGTCCATAATGTTGCTGCTGGCCCCGGAGTCAATGATGGCTTGAATATAAAGATGACGAGTTCCCCACTGTAGATGTAGAGTAATAGACAGATGAGTAGGTGACTCAGACATGATAGAGGATACACAAGAGCGTATGTGACGAAACTCACCCCTGGGTTGTTTAGGCCGTATCGGACAGGATGACAAAAGATGGGAATCTCCCCCACAGTACAGGCATAAATTATTATCCCTGCGACGATTCTTCTCCACTAAGGATAGCGAGGATCTGGTCAATCCAATCTGCATAGGATCAGCTGCCGGTACAGGTGGAGGACTTGAGGGTAGTTCATGAGGACGATTAGGAGGCACTCTCCAACTGGGCGTCCAGGGACGTTGTTTTTCAGCTCTACGTTCTCTAAGTCTCCTATCGATAGTTAAGGCCAGAGACATGAGGGACTCTAGAGACTCAGGAATCTGACAACGTGCAAGTTCATCCCTGATAGCATCTGAGAGCCCTAGACGGAATTGGTCTACAAGAGCATATTCATTCCACTTGGTATCAGTGGCTAGACACCTGAATTCGGAAATATATTCCTCTACTGGACGACGGCCCTGGACTAGGGCTCTTATAACAGAACACGCAGTGGAGCGACGGTGAGGATCATCATATAACGAAGACAAAGCCGTAACAAAGGAGGAGTAGGAGTCAAGAACAGGATCGTCGTTCTCCAACAATCTGTGAGCCCAATCAGAAGGTTCACCTTCAAGTAGAAGGATCATAGAACGGATCTTCACCATGTCAGTGCTGTAAGTACGGGGTTTTACAGAAAACATAAGTTCACAGTTCATGACAAACCTGCGGAATGTCTTACGATCCCCAGAGAACTTAACTGGTAACGGAACTTGCGGTTCAAATGAATGATACAGTTCAGGTCCAGATACGACTTGAGCAGGGGGAGCAGGAGGCGTAGGTGGAGGTGCTGCTTGATCTCTCAAATCCGAGACTTCTTTGCGTAAACTGCCGTACTGCGCCTGCATATCCATCATCATCTGGGCCAATCTCTCCATTTTATCATTCATTTCAGAAAGCGTATTTTGGAGCCCTGCAGGAACCATGGTCATGGCTCAAGTATACTATCACGGCTGACCCGTGAGCCGAAAAGGTAGATGGTTCCTAATAGCAGATGGCAACCACAAAGTCCGTGGCGAGGTACAAAAACGATAATCCAAAAACAAGGTCAGGTCACACGCAATGGTCGAGGCAGGCAGCAAGGAACGTAGGTCAAAAATCAGAAGGAAGGATCTGGTACACTAGTAGAATCAATCAGGAACGCTTAGGTACAGAGGCAGTAATAGCTTGATACTTGAGCAATGATCTCTCCGTGGAAGGGGCTTTTATAAATTGAATTTGGCGCCAAAATGACGTCATACTGAGAGACGCGTTGCCATGGCAACGCGTACACAACTCCTACGTTGCCGGCGTCTATCAGCAGTAGCAGGGAGTGGACGCGTCTCCATAGCAACCTGGGACCGCGTCCTCCTCCCTGCTGCTCTCTGCCGGCAGTGGAGGGGGCGTGCCTGCACGCAGCCTCTGCTCGTGTCTGTGTCAGCGAGCAGAGGCTGAGAGGAAACCCGACGCCGAGACCTGCCGACGCTGGAACCGGGGAGAGGGTGAGTTGATTTATGACATACACTCAGTACTCACCTGTACCTGGCTACACATGAGCCTTCTCACTGTTGGGATTGTGTAAGTCCCTGTCCTCTTAGCTTGGGGCTCACCTCTTTGCTAGGTGATTCAGGACTGAATCTGATCTTCTGCAGTGGGTGCTCATTGGGTGTTAGCGAGGGAAGCAGTGACTCTTGGGAACCGTATTTATTTTTTCTTATCACTTGTGTTAATTAGCCACATGGAATCTTAAATATTAAGACTATTAAATAAACTACTCAATTACCATATTTGCTCGATTAGAAGACGACCCTGATTATAAGACGACCCCCCAAAATCTTAATATTAATTTAGGAAAAACAAAAAGCCTGAATATAAGATGACCCTATAGGAAAAAAAGTTTTACCAGTAAATATTAATTCTTGTAAACAATATTTTCATATTTAATAAAAGCTATGATTGAGAAAAATATATTTTTCTTTATTTCCTTTTATTTGCCAACCTGCCCACCCAGTTATGCACATCTGCCCCCAGGGTTGCCACTCTGCCCCCAGAAATGCCTTATACCCCTATTTGCCACTCTGCCCCATGATGTGCCTTTTAACCCTCTATATGCCACTCTGCCTCCAGAAATGTCTTATACCCTCCTATATGCCACTCTGCCCCATGATATGCCTTTTAATCCCCTATATGCCAGAGTGGCATATAGGGGGTTAAAAGGCATATCATGGGGCAGAGTGGCATATAGGGGGTTAAAAGGCATTTCTGGAGGTATATATATATATAACTGCTAACAGCAATCACACTCCTATCAAGCCAAGGCATCCAGTACATGCTGGAACCTGGGGATGATAGGAGTGTGAGTACAGCCTCCCTATGCCATGCTACCACCTTTACCCCCCTTACACATCCATACTAACACACACTCATTTAAATACTCATTCATTCCATGAATCACACATACTCCCTCACCCTACTTACCTTGTTGCCGGAACAAGCAGCAACTGCGACCGCACCTGTGGCAGGGGAGGATTGACTTAGGGGCTGATGGAGCTGCAGCTCCAGGCCCCCACCTTAAAATAAGCCCAGTCAGGACCGGACTGACTGGTCCTCTATGGCCGCATTAACGCAGAGCCCCTTAAGCCCGCCGCAACTACCCCCTCCTAACTATCTACCCTCTCCCTCTTTGAAGTTCACTTACCTTTCAGGAGTCCTGCGGTGGGGAGTTATGATGTACTTTTAGAGCATAATTAGATCATGAAAAAGACATTGGAAATGGTACAGCATAACACCCATCACTCTCACACACTTACCAATCCACACACCTACACCAATCCACACGTATACACCAATCCACACGTATACACCAATCCACACATATATATACACCAATCCACACATATATATACACCAATCCACACATATATATACACCAATCCACACATATACATACACCAATCCACACATATACATACACCAATCCACACATATACACCAATCCACACATATACACCAATCCACACACATACCAATCCACACACATACCAATCCACACACATACCAATCCACACACATACCAATCCACACACATACCAATCCACACACATACCAATCCACACACATACACCAATCCACATGTATACACCAATCCACACGTATACACCAATCCACACGTATACACCAATCCACACGTATATACCAATCCACACATATATATATACCAATCCACACATATATATACACCAATCCACACATATATATATACACCAATCCACACATATACACCAATCCACACATATACACCAATCCACACATATATATACCAATCCACACATATATATACCAATCCACACATATATATACCAATCTACACATATATATACCAATCCACACATATATATACACCAATCCACACACATATACACCAATCCACACATATATACTAATCCACACACATACCAATCCACACATATACCAATCCACACACATATATACCAATACACACATACACCAATCCACACATATATACAAATCCACACATATATACCAATCCACACATATATACTAAGCCACACATATACCAATCCACTCTCACTGAATGTTTTCCTACCTTTCCTTTTTTTCTCCTTACAGCTCCTTTTCCTCTTCTTCTTCAGTTCTTCTGTCTTCTCTGTCTTCTTCCGGGTCAGAGGGCACGAACAGCGGTGGGCGCGGCTTCAGTGTTGTGCGCCGGGATCTGACAACAAATCCCGGCGCACAGCAGCTGTTGCCGCGCGGATCACAAGGGAGCGGTATCGGAGGTCTTTAGCAGACCTCCGGCTCCCTTGAGTGATTTTAAGCCGGGTTGAACCCGGCTTAAAATCACTCAAGGGAACCGGAGGTCTGTTAAAGACCTCCGATACCGCTCCCTTGCGAGCCTGCTCCTCCAGCGGCGGACATTACTGTCCGTCTCTGGAGGGGTGCCGGGTGCCGCAAGTTGGCACCCCCTGATGAGCGGCACCCGGTGCGGACCGCCCCCCGCCGCCGCCCCCTGGAGTGTGGCGCCCTGTGCGGTCGCACACCCCAAAGGCCGGCCCTGCTCTAAGGGGCCGGGAAGCCCCCACCATGGCCGGCCTTAGGGGTCTGCGGCCGCACAGGGTTTAAATTAAAACATCGGGTTTTTGCGGCGGTTAATGCGGCCGTAGGTAGGGTAGGGGCCTGGAGCTGCAGCTCCATCAGCCCCTAAATCAATGCGGCCTTGCCGTGGTCCGGTGTGCCCGATGGCCAGTCCGGGCCTGCCCTTACCTTAACTGCAGATCTCCCACTCGAAGACTTCTGCAGGGGCCCGGCTGTGCGAGCAACTTCTCTGGCCCCGCCCCCAGAGGAAGGAGGGGGGAGGCAGAGTTATGTGAGGACTGTGCTAGCTTCCTGTTCTCCTGCTGCTCGCGACCAAAGCCGGTAAGCAGCCTGGCCCCAGCGGACATTTTGAGGTCTGATTAGAAGACGACCTCGATTATAAGACGAGGGGTATTTTTCAGAGCATTTGCTCTGAAAAAAACCTTGTCTTATAATCGAGCAAATACGGTATATACATGTTTGATACGTAATGGTGCATATCATTACAAGGGATGATAATAGTCAGAAAACAGGGATTTATAAAGCACAGGACATTTACATGCTTCCTGAGTCTTTCTGGTAAGTTTCATAATTTCAATTAAGGTAAGGGTCAGAGTTAATGTGTCAGGATCCCCCAGCAGTCAACCTGCAACTACAGGCCAGAAATACTCTGCAGATAGGAGCTGGGATCTGTGGTTTATGGCATAAACCTGTGTGTACAGGTGTGTGTGTGTGTGTGTATGTATGTATATATGTAGGGATATATCTGCATATAAATTATATAATGGAGAAAATGTTTTCACTATTAAACATTTAGAGACATGTTAGACTGGTGGATATTCGTTATACCATTTTTCAAGATTCTTCAAACCAAAATTTAGAGTAAAATTGTATTGCATAATAGGAATCTATTTCCCCACAGAATTGCAGATTTCTACAAGCATTTTGCTTGTTGGTTGTTTTTATAGGTTACGTACATTGGGAAAGAACTTTCATACTTTATGACTCAGGAGGACTTAGAACCTAAAGAAGTGGGACAGACGCCACTAGAAGCAGGTATGTTTGTGAACAAGTATATACAAATATTGAAGTCTATGCACTCTATTGAAGTGTATAAGGGTTATTCAAGCCAGCTTCCAAGTACTGGGGGATACTGGTGCGCGTGAGTGCTTCATGTTTCAATCTGATGGATTACTTTTAATTGTTTTGCATATTTTTTGTCTGGTTTGTTTCTGAAGCTTTATTTTTTAAATTGAACAATTCACTGATCATTGCTAAATGGCCCCTGAAAGGTTTAATGATTGCTTCCCACAAGGTTTGTTTCTTTGAACAGAACAATTTATGGGTGGAGGAGGTAGAAAGGATTTTTTTATACAAATATTACCTTAACCCCCTGCATGCCACAAGCCACAAAATAAATATTTTTGTTAATATAATATTTTTATTTATTTATTTATTTATTTTTTATTTCCAGCTTCGGTTAGGCTCCTGCCATCAGCACAGAAATCCTCACCAACATTTTTGAAGATAAGGGACATTTTATTGATGAGTAAGAAAGAGTTTCTACCGAAACATGTTGTGGATACATTTTGGAAACAGTTCATGGAAGGTGATAGCTGGAATGAATGAGAAAAGAAGACTTCTGCGCATAACATTTTTTTCTACATTTGCTGTTACTGTTGTATTGTATCTTCATGAACATTGGCAGCGAACAGCAGAATATAATGTTCTGGTGCATTAAATAGACACAGTAGCTGAAAAACAAGTTACTCCATCCAATATGCCATAATAGATGTGTAAATATTTACATTGTAAAATATTTTATCATAACCAGGTGATAAAAAAAAATCTCTCTTTCAACTAGTATCATTCACATTATATTGTGTCTTACAGCAGCCCCTTGTCCTGTGCATAGTAATGGCAAATACAATTTAACTCCATGATGTAATGCTTTTGTTTGAAATACTGTGAATACTTTATTATTTGTAAATGTAAGTGAATGCTATTAACATGGGCACAATTTTCCACTGATTTTTTTTGTTGGTATCATGTTTCCCTGTGTTCTCTATGCTACTTTGCAAATTTAGACCAGTTAAGTAGTCATTTTGATTGCCATGAAGATGTTAGTAGGGTCCCCATGTCAGCAATTTTTGATTGTACACATTTGACTTGTTGATTACCAGCACATATAAGATGATCCTCTGCTGTATGTATAATGTAGAACATACTGACTGGTACCTGTCTATGAGCTTATACATTCTACATACTGCAAGGCATCACATTACATTTGCTTATGTTATTAGCAACATATGAAATGTTTGTATCCTAGAAGAAAATGGCTCATCTGGTCACCCTAGCTGATTTTGTTTCAGATTGATGTGTGTCAATAAGAGTTGTTACTATTTCGCCAAACATACCCTTCAAGCATTTAGTTAAAATATGGCCTGTCAGTAGTTATTGTTTAAAGATTTGAAAGCTATTGTTCAACCTGTATAGGCGTTACTTTACATAGACAGTGTTGGATAGCACGTTTATTCTGTGCAGTTATAAAAAGCCGACAATTGTTAATTATTAATGTAAGTTTTACACTTGCAATGTGTAGCTGTGTACTGAGAGTTTTGCTATGAATATTATTGCGGGTAGATGAACTCTAAATGGGGCAGCTGGCTCCCCTGTGAGCCTCGGGTCCACAATAAGCTGTACTTCTGTACCTAGGTGAGCCCCTAGGGATGCAGCAGCTCTGCACTTCACAAGTGTAGAGACTCACAAAAATAGTGCCATTATATTGCATCCTTATGTGTATGTGCTCCCCTTCTTCACCACAAAGAACAGTCATCCCTGGATACTTTGTTCAGTATATTTGAAGTATATTGGCTTGTTGCCCATCAGGTTTATTAATTGAATAGGGGGCTGTAGGCGAAGGATGGTGTGTTACTACGACACATTCAGGAGATTGGTTGATTGTAGATTAAGCCTTCATGTAGAATCATATTTTTTTTTTATTAATTAGGGACAAACATTTTCTGTTAAGGTTTAGTACATATGACTTTGTATTAATCTCATTGGAGAACTGTATTATATTTGGAAGTTTGCCTATATCAGTTTTCCAAATAAATCTGTATGTGATTGTTAAAATAAACCGTTATATGCATATCTTGAAAAGCCTTTGCATTCATATTAATCTGTATAACCTCAGCATCTTTTCAGATGAACTTTGGAAATTCTGGTAACTTTTAAACACCAGAAAAGTAAGCAGAACATTATAAACTAGAGTACTAAATCATCCTTGGTATGAACAAGTTGTATTAATCACTAGGAAATATAAAATTTTGCGTGTATGATAGCACTTAGTCGGTCTGTATTCTTAGAATTACATACAGGATATCAGGGGTCCCTTCTTCAAATAGAATGGCAAACTGGTGGGTGAGAAGAGTTGTATGCATGATATATGAATAAAAAACAGTGTCATTGGAGGATCCTTTTTTACTACCACACCTGTATAAATATACTCTTATAGGTTTTATCCAACCACATGCCTGTCCTTCCTGTTAATCTTTGTAGTATAAATATTACCCTTCTTATTCCAGAATATCAGTAGTACTTAGCCTCTGTGCATTCATCCATATCTCCAGCATGAAAAGTAATTAGAATAGATGAAGTGAAGGGAAGGTGTTTAGCAGCCAGGTTTAGTTTTTTTTTCATTACAGGACTCATTGAAGAAAATAAAATTGTTGTTTTAGTCAGGGCCCGGCCCGACAATGGAGCCGAGTGGGGCAACCGCTCCAGGCGGCACTTTTGAAGCCCCAAGCCCTTTCTTTTTTTTTTAAAGCCGAGAAGAGAGAGAGTGAGGGGCGCCGAGTGGTTTTATCTTACCAAGTTGTCAGTACCCGCTCGGCGCCCCTCACTCTCTCCTCTGCGAGCCCTCTAGCTCGGTCTCAGTGCCGGCTTGTAATGTTGAGCGCCGGAAGATGACGTCATTTCCGGCTCTCAGCATTACAAGCCAGCACCGAGACCAAGCAGGGAGACTCACCGCAGGACTGCTGAAAGGTAAGTACGGGGGGGGAGGGGTAGATAATGGGGGGGGCGGCAGGGCGAGGAAGGGTTGATAATGGGGGGGCAGCAGGGAGAGGAAGGGTAGATAATGGGGGGAGCGGCAGGGAGAGGAAGGGTAGATAATGGGGGGGGGGCGGCAGGGAGAGGAATGGTACATAAAGGGGGGGCCGCATTTTAAACTTCACCCCTGGCGGCATTTTGTCTTGGGCCGGGCCTGGTTTTAGTTCAGGCTCACCAGTAAACAAGCTTTGTAACTTTTGCTAGACAGCACATCTGTAAAGACCCTGTAATGTTTTTCGTGATCTCCATGATGCATTTGTTGTGATTTACCTGGATGACTTCCTCATCATCTCCTGAAATCTTACAGAATATGAACAACATGTCAAAACAGAATCACACCAAGACACCATCTTGAGACTTGGTCATTTTTCAATCACTCATCAAACCCTGCTAGAATGTATCACAGAAAAGAGCCACCTTGTTCCCTCAGAAGCAATTCATCTTCCTTCCACACAAGTATCTACTACACAACCATCAAGTTTACGTTCAACAATGGCTAGCTATGGAGCTCTTAAGAAGACCCTCCATGTGATCCAACAACACTTTTGGCGGCCTTCGGTGGCATGCAATGTGAGATCCTTCCTCCTCTCTTGTCCTGTCTGCGTCCAATGTAAACTGCCCAAAAGACGGCCAGCTCTGTAGTGTCCGACAAAAGAACCAAAATTTACTTCCCGCTTTTAGACTCACTTTTGTTGTAGATTGAAGATTACATGTTGTCTGCCTCTGTTTATCCACAAACGGAAAAGAACGAACCAAACCTTAGAGCAGTAACTGAGATGTGGAACTGTTACCGTTGGCCAAATTTGCCTACAATATCATGTGCACGACACTACTGGCATACCTCCTTTCTATAGATACCACCTGTGACCCTCCATCACTGGGACCACTGGAGAGCCCTGACTGCCAGCCTTCTCCCTATTGACTATGAGCCCTGGGTTTGTAAAGACTTCTGTGGCTACCCCCAGCAGTATATCATCCCATCACTGGTTGAGGGGATTATCTCTGTCAGACAGCCAGGATCTGCAACCAGGGAGTGACCGCCATTGTTTTAATTTAATATCAAACCCCTCCACCCCATGGTGCATTATTATGTTGTCCCATTCCCCCCAGTTCCACTACTACGGACATTTACCCCGGCCACCCCTGGAACTGGTTGGGACCCTATTGTATTGTTAATCCCGTTACTGCCCCTGTTGTCTCTGGGAGGCAGATTAAGGGGGCGGTTTGTATCCCAATATCTTGTTTTATGTTAATGTGTGTTTTGATGGATATATCCAGCCCTGTGTGTCTAAAATAAATCAGTCTTCGTTTGGTTTTACCCTACACTGAGTCTCGGCTAGTGACCGGGGAAAGTGTGTGGTGTCCCAGGCTAAGGGAGCACAGGACAGCGGAGGTAGTCGGTCGGATTATCCAGCTCCGTGACACCACCGTTTTACCTTACCTGGTGTACCACTTCTAACCCCAGTTCCTGAGGCCTCCCAACGCATTTGAGCACTTCAATGTCAGCTTCGGACTCTTGCTCGTCACTTTCACCTGGCACAGACATATTAAAAGATTTACACAGACAAGCATTTACGCTCTCCCCCTGATTACTCTGTCAGAGATAAGGTATGGCTCTCCACCACCATGTTACAGCTGTTCTGTCCATCCAAGAAACCTGCTATCTCTCTTGCATTGAGCGCTCCTTTGAAAGCATGTTGTGGGTTTTGCATCAACAGCTTCCAAACTCCAAATGTCACACTTTGAATCAACTCCAGACATTTTACCTGCTTAATTGAAGGGATAGCCCACACCTGTCCATAAAACAGCTTTTGACTCAATTACCAATTATTTTTGATCCCTTGAAAAAGAGGGGGCTACATGTTAAAAAGCTGTAATTCCTAAATGCTTCCTTCAATTTATATGTGAATACCATCAAATTAAAGCTGAGAGACTGCACTTGTAGCCTCTTCCCTGCCTGCACCCCCCATGCATCAATGAGCCTTGGCCACCCATTTCCCTGTCGCCCAAACACTGACACTAGTCACTCAGATCCTTATGCTTGCCCATTTTTCCTCCTTCTAACACATCAACTTTGAGGATGAAGTGTTCACTTGCAGCCTAATATATCCCACCCACTGACATTATTCACTTCTCTGGCTACTTTATTAGTTACACCTGTTCTATTGTTTGTTAACAAAACTGGTTTGAGATGACAGAAAGGCAACAATAACTTAAATAACCACTTGTTACAACCAAAGTATGCAGAATACCATCTCTGTACACAGAAACACATCGAACCTTGAAGCAGATGGGCTACAGCAGACGAAGACCACACCGGGTGCCACTCCTGTCAGCTAAGAACAGGAAAATGAGGCTGCAATTTGCACAGGCTCACCAAAATTGGACAATGGAAGACTGGAAGAGCGTTGCCTGGTCTGATGATTCTCGATTCCAGCTGCGACATTCAGATGGCAGGGTCAGAATTTGGTGTAAACAACATGAAAGCATGGACTCATCCTGTCTTGTATCAACAGTTCAGGCTGGTGGTGTAATGGTGTGGGGGGGCATTTTCTTGGCACAATTAAACATGACAGCCTACCTGAGTATTGTTGCTGACCATATCCATTCCTTTATGACCACAGTGTATCTTTTGATAGCTACTTCCAGCAAGATAATGCACCATGTCACAAAGCTCACATCATCTCAAACTGGTTTCTTGAACATGACAATGAGTTCACTGTACTCCAAAGGCCTCCACAGCACCTTTGGGATTCGCACCATGAATGTGTAGCCGACAAATCTGCAACTGCGTGATGCCATCATGTCCTTATGGACCAAAATCTCCATGTAGAAAGTATGCCACGAAGAATGAAGGCAGTTCGGAAGGCAAAAGGGGGTCCAATGCAGTAACAGCAAGGTGTACCTAATAAAGTGGCCAGTGAATGTGTGTGTTTAAGTGGAATCTTTTATTTTATTTTTATTTTAACCCTTTCGTGACAAAGGCTGATTTTACTTTTTGTACCCTTCGTGACAATGGCCGTTTTAACATTTCTGCGCTGCTCGTGTTTAGCTGTAATTTTCTTCTTTCCCGTTTACTGAACCCACACACATTATATATTGTTTTTTTCAGGACAAGAAGGGCTTTCTTTAGATGACATTGTTTTGATTGTATCATATTATTTACTATTAAAAAAAGTATAAAATATGGTGAAAAATTTAGAAAAAAATGACTGTTTCTAACTTTTAGTTGAAAAATCTTTTACTCATCTATAAAAGGTAATGAAAAAACCTGCTAAATAGATTCTACTATTTGTCCTGAGTTTAGAAATACCCAATGATTTTATGTTTTTTTGCTTTTTTCTACACATTATGGGGCAAAAAGTACAGGTAGCGTTTTGCTATTTCAAAGCCATTTTTTCCAAATCCAAATTTTAACCCTTTTCAAGCACTAATTCTACCATCAGCCTTTGTCAAACTTTATGGTAGTAATTTTTTTTCACACACATTTTACTTTAGGTATGAATAAACAGGTTCTGGTATATGTCACTATCATAAAACACCCCAATATGTGTTTAGCAACATCTCCTGAGTACAGCGATACCTCACATGAATGATTTTGCCTGGTGGTTTGGGGGCAAAGGGCCACATTTGGGGCATGCACATCTTTCAATGTTGACCTTTGGCATTTGGGGATCCACTGCCCACTATTTGGTACATCTTTGAGCCGGGCCATTTCAGTGTGCCCAATAAAGCCATATATTTTTGAAAACTAGACACCCCAGGGTATTTCAAATGCTAGTATTTTAACTCTTTCCATGCACCATATCTACCACCAGTCTTTGTCAAACTTTGTGGTAGTCATTTTTTTGCATTTGTTTTTCCACACACATTTTACTTCAGGTATGAATTAAAAGGTTCTGGTATATGTCACTATCACAAAACACCCCAATATGTGTTCAGCAACATCTCCTGAGTACAGCGATACCTCACATGAATGATTTTGCCTGGCTGTTTGGGGGCAAAAGGGCCACATTTGGGACATGCGCATTTTTCAATGTTGAACTTTGGCATTTGGGGATCCACTGCCCATGCCCTATTTGGTACATCTTTGAGCCGGGCCATTTCAGTGTGGCCAATAAAGCCATATATTTTTTAAAACTAGACACCACAGGGTATTTTAAATGCTGGTATTTTAACTCTTTGCATGCACACATTTTACCCCCAGAATTTTTTCAAAGTTTGCAGTAGTATTTTTTTGTGTGTATTTTCCCCCCACACTTTATGTATGAATTTACAGCTCCTGGTTTATGCCGCTGTCACATGACACCCCAATATGTGTTCAGCAACATCTCCTGAGCGCCGTGATACCCCACATGCATGGGTTTGTCATTTTTGGGGGGAACTAAAAGGCCACATTTGGTACGTGTGCATTTTTCTAATTGGAAATTAGATGTGTGGCCATCCTTCCCCCGTGTTATTTGGGACATTGTTGAACCCGGCCAATTCAATTTACCCCATCAAATCATACATTTTTTTAAAGTAGACACCCCATGGGCATTTAATATGCCAGTATTTTAACTATTTCCATGTGAGAATTGTTTTAAGCTAATGTGCTAATTTTAGGACTTGCTCACAAAAATATATTTTTTATATATATATTTAATTTTTTTTACCTTTTTTAAAAAAAACCAAAACATTTTTCTTCAACTTGAAGGTTCCCCTAATAGTGACATCAGTGGGAAATTATTTTTACATTTTACTGTTTTTTTTACTATTTTTTTCTAATTATTATTAATTTTAGTTTATTTTTTAATTTATTTTTACTAATCACACTGTGATTAGAAAGCTGGGCTCCATTGACTTGCATGGTTGAATGCAGTACCTGTATTCAACCTGCAAGTGGAGCCAGAGTTCTCTAGAGGGTCAGGAGACCGTGTAGCGAACTTTTTCACCTTTATTGTTTTTTTTCCCGGGCCGCCGCCATCTTGCAGATGGCGAAGATCACCAGCAGCTGCGGCTGTGACCGCTCTCCGGAGCGGTCACAGTCCATCCAAAGGTAAGTGTTTGGTGTCGCTGGATGCCTCCTGATCGAGGCATTCCAGCGACACCATTTAAGTTTAGGAGGTGATCGTTGATCGCCTCCTAAACGCTTTTAAAACAATGTATGGCGGTTGTTGACGCCCCGGGGAGGGGCCAGACATGGCCCCTGGTGCCGATCGTGGCGTTGCTGAATGCCTCGAGGTCGAGGCATTACAGCAACACCGTTTGGGTGCAGAAAGCGAACGTAGATCGCTTTCTGTACCCGTTTAAAGGCGTGCCGGTTCTGGCACGTCATTTGTCATAATCGACTTGTTTTTCCGTGCCGTGCCAGAACCGGCAATTGTCATTAAGGGGTTAAGCATTGACGACTGCATAAAAAGTGTTTGCTTCCCACTTGACAATTATTTCCATATAATGCTCTTTTACCTGTGCTATGAATGGTTGCTCTATTAGCACAAACTGACTAAAATATAAAAATAATAATAGTGTTTGATAAAGAGAAATCAGTTGATATGAATAAGCAAGCACATGGCATACGCAGTTAAATCCTGTTTTTCCCCTATTAGTTGAAATGTCTGCATCTGTGTTCCCAAATCTAGCATTGGCTCTGTACTAATGAGGGGAACAAGTTTCAAACATAATTAATTCTAACTTCCATATTTTAGCACAGCTTTAGTTCTGTGCTCCAAAAAAGCAACTCCCACACACAGAAATAATGATCATGATAAATTCAGGAGCAAACTAGCACTGTTAACAAATGTTCTGACACACACACATGGTGTAGATTTTTAAAACAGGGTTAAAAGTAAGTGGAAACACTAAGTTGTCCTGCCATCCTTACCTGCTCCTTATTAGCTTTCTTTTTTTTTTTTTACTTTATTCTGCTTTTCACATGGTTACAAAATTATATATGCAGCAATGACATTGCAAAGGTTTTAATGAGCCTTTAAATATTTTAAATGATGTGATGCATTGCTTAATAGACTAAAAGTCCTTCAATCCACAGCTGAGACCTCCCTGGCCTATTGCTAATGCTTTTGGAAATCTTTCAACTTTCTGTCTTTCTACGCCTCTTCATTTCTCCTAAGTGCTAAGCAGCCCTGACACTAGCACAGACTATAAACCCCAAAAAGGTGTCTCGTTTAGATGCCAGACAATGTTATTAAGGCATCTACGGTGTCATGTCACGCGGCTCCAGCCCATGGATCAGGGGCTTTATGCTTTAGCAGAGATGGTAAGACATTGCTGCCCTCATAGAGTTCTCTTCCTGTTACTTTTGTAATCTGTAATGCTATGCTGTAAAACAGTAGAAAAGGGAGATAAAACATTTTTTAGATATATATAAATGAGAAAAGGAAAGTAAAACAAGGAGCGGTAAGATTAAAAACAAAAGAAGGAAGGTATGTACAAGAGGATTAAGGTGACTGCCTCAACAAATATTTCTGTTCAGTTTTTACAGATGAAAATGAAGAAAAGGGACCTCAGTAAAAAAAAATTGTACTTTTTGTGAGTCATTTGAAATATGTGAGTTTATCAAGGCGGAGGTTCTATTTCAGTTGTCTAATGTAAAGACAAATAAGTCGATGGGGCCTCATGGGATATACCCCAAGTTATTAAAAGAGCTTGGTAGTGTACTAGCAAAACCGTTAACTGATTTATTTAACGAATCATTGGTAACGGGAGACGGCCCAGGGGATTGGAAATTAGCGAATGTTATGCCCATTCACAAAAATGGCAGTAGGGAGGAGTCAGGCCAGTAAGTCTTACATCTGTAGTGGGGAAATTAATGGAAACTATGTTAAAGGATAAGATCAGTGGTGTTGGCGGAGGGCAGAGGGGGCCCCCCCCCTATATCGGGCTGCCTGTGTGCCCCCCCAACTGCAGCCGAAATAGACGCAAAAGAGTCAGAGAGGTACCGAGCGATCGCTCAGGAATAAGTTTTCAACAACCGTTCGGCGCCCCTCACTCTCCTCAGCGAGGCCTCTGTCTTGGTCACGGTGCTGGCATTTCATGCTGAGCGCCGGAATATGATGTAATTTTCCGGCACTCAGCAGTGAAGCAGCACTCACCGCGGCCGAGCAGGGAGACAGAGGCCTTGCACTCCCACCGCAGGACTTCTACAAGGTAAGTGAACCTCAAAGGGGGCAGAGGGTAGATAATGAGAAGGGGGAGAGGGGGTAGATAGTGAGACGTGAGGAGAAAGGGTAGATAGGAAGGGGTAGATAGAGAGACAGGAGTAAATAGGGGAGAAGGGAGGGAGAGGGGGGTAGATAGGGGAGAAAGAAGAGAGAGGGGTAGATAGGGGAGAAGGGAAGGTAGCAAGAATATTGAAGTAAGGAGTCAGAATGAGAGAGAATGAATGGATTAGTGTGTGGATGAATTGTGTGTGAGAGTGAGAGAATTAATGAATTTGTGAGAATGCATTAATGAATATGTGTAAATAAGTTGTGTGAAAAGGAAACAGAATAATTGATTGTGTGAATGAATTGTGTGAATGAAAGTGAATAAGTGAGTGACTGTAAAATGTCACAAACTGGGTCCATGCTAATGACTGAAAGGACCCAGCACGCCCAAAGATTGTATGCAGGAGTCACAGTGCAGTAGTGGAGTTGGACAGGGCCTGGTTGCAGGGTGACCACACTCACCCAGGTGTTGAGCACCTAGGGTTGTGCAGCCAAACACCAGCGCCCTGATATAGCAGCGGATGAAGTCCAGAATGAAGTGAAGTGATATCCTGCAGGCACCCTGAAGCAGGCATGAAGCATATCACTAGAATCACGTGCAGGATGCTGCAGGCTGGAAGTATGGAAGCTAAGCAAAGGGTATAGCAGAAACATAACAAGCAAGGGACAGGGAGACCAGGCACAAAACATAACCAGACAAGATATACATGTTACAGGGCACTACAGTGAACCAGACAATGAATAAACATTACTAGACAAGATATACATGATACAGGGCACAACAAAGGACAGGGAACAAGGCAAGGAACACAAGGGAAGGAGTGAGGAGCCGGAATCCTCGGACGCTTCTCCTTTAAGCAAGGATAGGCCATATTAACTAGGACATGGGGAGAGGAGAGAGGAACCAGAATCCTCAGATGATACAAGGAAGAAGGGCAAAGGTACATAAGAGACAGACAAACATGAATACAGGAACTAGCCTAGAACTATGTGATAACAATTGGAGATTCCGTCACATCATATGGCCATAGTATGCTTAGCCCATCACTACGCCAAAGTACTCCAATGACGGTGGGTCCTAACGCTAATCCCTGCTGACGAAACAAACCAAACATGTAATCCAAACACATAACACTGTTTGTTAGAGACAAACAGAACACTTGGGTGGGGCACACCTTAGAAAGGAAACAGAGCTGAAGCAAAGAGCTGAAGCAGAAGTAAGGAATGGAAGATCAGAACAGAGCAAAAGGAAATCCAGGAATGGATCGAAGCAAAACAGAAAAACTGAAGCAAGACAGATATGCAGCTCCGCAGCCTGGGCAGAACGTGACATAAAAGTGTTTGTGTGAGTGATAGGTGTATAATTGATTTGTCAAAAAGGCAAAGATGGTATAAGCAGGGTGTTTAAGCATTGGGGACCAAAATGGCACAGGTAGGGTGTTTATGGGACAAAGATGGGACAGGTAGCGTCCTATGTGTGTGTAATTTGGGTGCTGGTCAGGTTCTATGTGGGCAATGTGGACGCCAGGGCTGGCTTTTGGGTTGTGCAACCTGTGATCTATGTCTGTAATTTAGTTTTTTTCTCTATACCTTTAATGCTGAGTTTTTATATGAATTTCAATTGATCTATACCTGCACAGCTGGGTTTATGTGTTATTCTGTTGATCTATATCTGCTATGCTATGTTTCCATACATTATTTATGTTTACCTGCAAATACAGGATTTGTATGTCTTATTCAGTTGATCAATACCTGGAGTGCTGTTTCCATGTGTCGTTTTTTTGAGCTATACCTTCAGTGCTGAGTTTACAGCTATACCTTCAGTGTGATTTCCAGTTGATCTATACCTGCAATGCTGTTTCCATACATTATTTATGTATACCTGCAAATACAGGGTTTTTATGTCTTATTCAGTTGCATGTGCTGTTTCCATGTGTTGTTTATTTGATCTATACCTGAACTACAGGGAGCGAGTAAAAGAGAGGTGTGGTTTAGTGAATGAGGGGACAAAGGGACTCTGGGCATGATTACGGGGGAGAGGACCTCTCAATGTCACGGTGCAGTGAGAAGGAGGGAAGACTGTACTGACTCTCACAGTCTTCTCCTGTCTGTTTGTTAACAGGGTCTAACATATATATATATATATATATATATATATATATATATATATATATATATATTGTCAGCAGAGGCAAATATTTCTATATATTGTCAGCATGGGCTAATATTAATATATATTGTCAGCAGGGGCTAATATTAATATATATCAGCTGCAGGGGCTAATATTTATATATATTGGCAGCAGGGGCTAATATTTATATATATATTGGCAGCAGGGGGTAATATTTATATATATATATATATATATATATATATATATTGGCAGCAGGGGCTAATATTAGTATATATCGGCACCTGGGTCTAATATTAATATATATCAGCAGCAGGGGCTAATATTAAATAAACCAGTTCAGCTGTTATTTTGAAATCATATATCAATCACGGTCTTTACTGGATAGGATTGTTGAACATCCTAAGTCACATTTGTTTCAAGATCAAACAACAACATGGGTTTACCTTTAGGAAGATCATGCCAAACGAATCTTATTGATTTTTTTGATTGGGTGACTAAAGTAATTGATCGCGGTGGTGCAGTAGACATTGCGTATCTGGATTTCAGTAAGGCCTTTGACGCTGTCCCACATAGAAGACTTATAAATAAAGTGCAATCTCTGAGTTTAGATCCCAATGTTGTTGAATGGATTAGGGAGTGGCTGGGTGACAGAAAACAGAGGGTTGTATTCAATGGTGTATATATATATATATGTACTTGGACCCATATATGTGTGTGTGTGTAAGGGCACTGTACGTGTATATGTATGTTTATGGGCAGGTGTGTGTAAAGGCAGTGTGTATGGACAGGTGTGTGAGGGCAGTGTATGTGTATATGTGTGTGTGTAAGCACAGTGTATGTGTATATGTGTGTTTATGGGCAGGTGTGTGTAAAGGCAGTGTGTAAGGGTCCTGGGAGGGAGGCTAATATTAGCCTTTTTGTTATTTAACCCCTTAAGGACAATGGGCGGTCCCTAATCCCAATGAAAACAATGCATTTGGAGCCCGTACATGTACGGGCTTTGTCAAGGGGTTAAAAAAAAATCTCTGCTGTTGTTGACTACTCTTCCAACGATACTCAGTCAGCATTATGGTGGACACTTGGCTGGCTGAGAATTATAGGAATTGTAGTTCACAGCTAGCATCTGCAGCTTTACTGTTGACTGCACTAACCATGATGCTCAGCCAGCATCATGGAAGCAGTATGTCTGGCTGAGCCTCATGTGAACTGTAGTTAACAGCAGATGATATGACAGGTGTTAGTTGTGAATTTATGCCTAGTCATGTGGACACCTGGCTGGCTGAGCATCATGGGAATTGTAATTCACAGCTAACATCTACTGTTAACTGCAGTTCCCATGATGCTCAGCCAGCATCATGGAACTGGTATGTCTAGCTGAGCCTCATGGGAATTTGATGTGTTCTTTATTTTTAATATGCATGACTGTGCTGACAAAAATGTAGCGTGTTATAAGTAGTGATAAAAGCACGGCATTGTAAAGTGTATTGCTGAGTTCCGCGAGAGAGATAAAAAAAGTGTCTCTCTTTCGCATTTTGAAATGTTGGGAGGTATAGTTAAGTGTGGCATGCAATATTGGTTACCGTGGTAATGGCAAGCTGTCCTCTAAATTGGCCACAACAAACAACTGTTAATTAGTGCATAAAATGTGCTAGGGTAATAATCGTTAAGAGGTGGGGCATAGGTGGTGGAATACTAGGGGAGGAGCCAAGGGACAGCAAGATGAGGTTTTGCCTAAAGTGGCAAAAACCCTTCAGCGGGCTGGCTTTGCTATCTGCAATGGAGACAAAAGTTAAAAGAGGGAGAACTATAGTTTGCATATCGTGGAGATGATAGAATATGAGAGATAATGGAGATGATAAATAATAAACATCAGGATATTACTGAACATATATTGAATTTTCTTATAGTGCCTAACCTGTAGCTGTTAATATATCCATTCGTACCCATGTAATAAAGGCGCTTAAGAACAACTGTTCAATTCACATTCTTTAAATTAACCGTATTAAGTTAAACCAAGTCAAGAATGAGTTCCCAAACTTGCCATTAAGTTTATTTTAGTGGATTTCAAAATTGTTCCTTTTCATGTTGTTTAGCCATACTGTGCAGCCTCTCAGTTATCAGTGAATCATCATGAATGCATTTTTACTTTATAAGTTATGTACTTGTAAAACCATATATTTCAACAGCTTAGATGCTGGACGATCCCAATCCTTGAGACAGCAATTACAGTATTGAGTTTCTACGAAAACCAGCACTGAAGTAGTATGTCTTGTGTTAGGGAATCACTGGTTTAATATAATTTGGGAAACTATCAAATTATAGTTGCCACCAGTGTTCCCTCTAAGCTGTGCGCTTGTGCGCACGCACATAGCTTTTTAAGAGAGCGCACATGTCCAAAAATTGTGCGCACAAGTCTTTCCCCAAAAAAGAAAAAAATTATAATTTTTTTTTAAACTTTATGTGGCGCGGATATTGTGCGCACAATATTTTTGCTCTGTGAAAATTTTTGCACAAGAGAAATTTTCTGCGCACGCCAACTAATAAAAATTAGATGCAACATTGGTTGTCACACTCCTAATAACAAAAACACTCCAGCCATCATATGCACTTCAATACAAATGATAGCTGAGTGGGCACTTTACATTTCTTTGTAGCTCTTGTTGCAAATGCATGGGAGAATTTCGAAGAATCCTGCCATATGGAATTGCTCCTTTCTAACTCTCCCCTGCTATTTCCCATGCAATGAGAAATACTCACCACCTGTCAGCATTGGAGTTGCTGACAGGTGGTGAGATATACTCTTATTCAGTTTCAGTGACATGACATGTCAGACCAGGGAGGAGGTTGTTTGTTGCATCACTTTCACCATTTACCCATGAAGCTTGGGCCTAACCATATATTAAACTAGCCAATCCTTATTTCATTTTTAAATACTTTTGTTAACACAACTCTCTCCGAAGACAGAAGTTAACAATCATTCATTGGGATCCAGAGGTGAGCCTAGGGGTAGTGTAGTATTTCTATGGGTCTACCCTGTAACACATGGATATGGTATAGACTTGGGCCAATATGGAAAACAATAGAGAGAGATAGAAAAAGGCAGAAAAAGCAGCTATGATCGCCAGTAGTTGTTCCCGCTACTATCAGGAGAAGTGGAAAAATTGAGTACTTTTGGTGAAAGCGCTTATAAGAAAAAGAAAGTGATACTATTATAGTACAATACAATACAAAAGGGGCAGGTAGATGCAATATAAGGGTGATTTAATATAATAATAAATACAAGACAATGTTAAAATATATTATGTAAAATAAATACACCAAATGTGTGGAGCCCTAGTGCGGCACAGGAGCCATGGCGCGTTTTGCCGTCAGGCTTCCTCAGAGGGTCCCAGCTCGCAGAGTACAGTCTACTGCTGGTGTGTGAAGGCTAGTAATGGGAAAGAGAGAGCATATGTGCGCAAAAAAGAAACTTTTTGCACAATGTATGTGCTGAATGTTGTTCTACTGGGCGGGCTTCCTATATAGGATTGAGAGCATCTGGATACCGAGGCAAATGTGCCAAACTTGGGGAAAGGAGTGTAGACAGCTTTATTGAACAGAGCTTGTTTAGTGAAGAAAAAACCCTACCCTGTAACACAGACATTTGCTCTAATACTAACACCATTAAATAACACACAATCACCATACACTTACATACTGGATACGCACACACTTTCTCCTCTCCCTCTCCTCTGTACCACCAACCCCAGACTGATACTTTGCACTCTAACACCATACAAACCAGGGACAGGCTGGGTCGCGGGACAACTGCCCCCCAGGCCGCCCTAAATATTAATAAACCGGCTGGCTGAGTGGCCGATGTGGCCGCACGACCGCCATGGCTGTCTTTAATGCAGGACAAAAGCCTGCATTAACTGTGATCGCTGGGGTCACTTCCACAGACGCCCTGTCACTCACCTGTACGTTGCTCGCTGTGCAAGCAGCGTCTCTTGTCCCATGCAGGACAAGCAGGAAACCAGCGGAGTCACGTGACTTTATGTCACAAAAACACTAAAAGGGGGGTCAATGACAAAGCAGTGTGGAAAATACTTTTTTTTTATTATTATTGTTGTAGCTTAGCCCATCTGGTGGGTGTCAAAGTCTGTCCTAGTGTGTGTATCTGGGTGTAAGTGTGACAGGGCCTGTCCTGGTGTGTGTGTTCAAGTTGAACTATAGTCACTTTAAATGACAAAACTTTCTAGGCCCAGAAATCAGTGAGCAGACAAGTGAAGGTTTCTTGTTATTTAATCTATTTCAGTCTGCATATTTTATTGAAAAGGATTAGTCGTGTTAAATTGTGGCTTCAGGCATCCCGTGTATGTACTGACGTACTCCCAATCCCATCCCATTACTTTTTACATGTGTTAGAAAATCAGGAAAAGATGTGCATGGATGGTGGGCTGATTGGGTGGCGCATTGGGCCACTTGACTAGACTTGCCCCTCAAGCTGTAGACTGTCAGTCCTCCCCTGATACAAACACATATTAACATCATTACAGTGGGTGTGTCAGCATGTAGTGTTTGAGTATGTGTGTTAGTGTTAACATTAAGCATGGGGTGTACAGGGCACAAGAGAGGAAGCATTAGGATTGATCTTTGCTGGCAGCTGTTGAGGGGGCTGATATCTTGTAATAAAAGATGTCCCTGTATGTATAACACAATTTTTTTATTAAAATGTTTGTGCCAAATGTAAGTGTCACTAAATTGACTGCTGTTCCATAAATAAAATGTAATGTAATCTAAAGAAGACATCACTTGACATCACTGTGCTAATACAATCTGCATCATGCTATCACTGTCTACATATAACTTATTATTATATTTTATTTATAAAGAGTGGTCAGATTCTGCAGCGCTGTACAAGATAACAATTTTACAGATAATGACAAGTACAATACAGCAATTGACATACAGATACAAGAGGAATGGAGGGCCCTGTACCCGCAGGAACATACAGTCTAGGTGAATAAGGGGTGAGAAACAGGAGGTGAGGACTGCGTGGTAGTGAATGATGTTAATGTAGGGCAAGATAAGGGTTGTAAGTGGGTGAGGGAGAAGTTTTGATGTTTATGTCAGTGGTAGGCTTCCCTGAAGAGAAAAGTTTTTACGGAGCATTTGAAGGAGGGTAGAGTTGGTGAGAGTTGGACAGCACGGGGAAGAGAGTTCCAGAAGGTTGGTGCTGCGCAATAGAAGTCCTGTAGGTGGGCGTGGGCTATAAATTGTATGAGCAATTTCCGTCCAATTACATAATATGCCTGAAAGAGAGACCTATGTAGTCTCGAAAGCTTGCAATCTAATACAATCCGTATCAAAAGGGGCATAGATGCACACGACAAGGAAATAATTCTACCACTGTACAAGTCACTAGTCAGACCTCACATGGAATACTGTGTACAGTACTGGGCACCAGTTTACAAGAAAGATATAGTGGAGCTGGAGAGGGTTCAAAGACGGGCAGCCAGAGTAATAAGGGGAATGGGAGGACTACAGTACCCAGAAAGATTATCAGAATTAGGGTTATTTAGTTTTGGAAAAAGACGGATTAGGGGGGACTTAATAACTATGTATAAATATATAAGGGGACAGTACAGAGATCACTCCCAGGACCTATTTATACCCAGGACTGTATCTATAACAAGGGGACATCCTGTGGTGAGACTATGGAACTCTCTGCCAGAGGAATTGGTAATGGTAAACTCAATAAAAGAGTTCAAAAGGAGCCTGGACGTTTTTCTTGAAAGCAATAATATTACAAGTTATGGATATTAGATTAATAGGGACAGAACGTTGATCCAGGAATTTATTCTGATTGCCATATTTGGAGTCGGGAAGGAATTTTCCCCCTGGTATGGGGCAATTGGCATCTGCTTCATAAGGGTTTTTTGCCTTCCTCTGGATCAACACAGTAGGGACACAATATGTATATAGGTTGAACTTGATGGACTTTGGTCTTTTTTTCCTTATGAACTATGTTACTATGTAACCAATAAAGGCATCATGTTTACCAATTCCGGTTATTTTCTTTCATTCTTTACATAGTACAACTCTATACGCCTATTCACCTGAGAGAGATTTTGGCGTGTTTCTGTGGGAATTTTGCCCATTCATCCAGTAGAGCATTTATGAGGTCAGGCACTGATGTTGGACGAGAAGGCCTGGCTCGCAATCTCTGTTCCAGTTCATCCCAAAGGTGTTTGATGGCATTGAGGTCAGGATTGTGTGCGGGCCAGTCAAGTTCTTCCACACCATATTCATCCATGTCATGGACCTTGCTTTATGCACCGGGGCACAGTCATGCTGGAATAGTAAAGGACCTTCCCCAAACTGTTCCCACAAATTTGGAAGCATAACATTGTCCAAAACGTCTTGGTATGCTCAAATATTAAGATTTCCCTTTACTTGAAATAAGAGGCCCAACCCCTAAAAAAAGAGCCCCAGAATATTATTCCTCTTCAACCAAACTTTACAGTTAGCACAATGCAGTTAGGCAGACTCGCCCATCAGACAAACAGAGCACGTTTCCATTGCTCCAGAGCCCAGTGGCAGCATGTTTTACACCACTCGATCCAACCGATTTCATGAAACTCCCACCGCACAGTTTTTGTGCTGATATGAACGCCAGTAGAAGTTTGGAACTCTTCAGCCATTGAATCAGCAGAGTGTTGGTGACTTTTACGCACCATGCGCCTCAGCACTCGTGACTCCGTTCTGTGAATTTACGTGGTCTTCAACTTCGTGGTTAAGTTGCTGCTGTTCCTAAATGCTTTCACTTTCCAATAATACTACTTACAGTTTGTGAAATATCTAGCAGGGATGAAATTTCACGACTGACTTATTGCAAAGGTGGCATCCTATCACAGTACCACGATTTAATTCACTGAGCTCTTCAGAACCCATTTTTTTTACCCTGTGCTACTTTTCTAGTAAAAGTTTCCTGAATGCAGGTGATTCAGGAAAATGCTGGTCATTTAATAATGTAAAGTTCTCTTTATGTTTTAAAGTAGCTATTAGAAAAAGCATCCTACTGTGATAGAAGAAGGACTTTACAGCCCTAATGCTCTAAATACCTCTAAATTGCACTTGCTTAAGATTCCAAAGGCAAGCATTTTATGAAGTCTTAATCTTGTTCTGTTATAAACTGAGTTAGCTGTTCAAAGTCTTCTAAGGCTGATCTAATTATGTAAAAGTTATGTTCCCTCATAGCTCCTTGACTCATTAACTTACCTCTTTACCTATGACCTGCAGCCTGACTTGGCCATCCCTTACCACGCATAAGGGCCCTAATGGCCCCATGACAAGGAGTAGGGTATCTATTCTGTAAATCTCTTGCCTGCTCTAAGGTGCAGTTCTGGTGCATTCTGATTGGGGCTGTCACGGATACACTATATGACCAAAAGTATGTGGGCACCGCACCTCATAAATGAATTTTGGTATTTCAGCTACACCCATTGCTAACAGGTATATAAAATCAAGCACATAGGCAGCCATCTCCATAGACAAACATTGGCAGTAGAATGGGTCATACTCACTGACTTTAAACATGGCTCTGTCATAAGATGCCACGTTTGCCACAAGTTAGTTCATTAAATTTCTGCCCTGATAGATCTGCCTCGGCCCACTGTAAGTACAATTAGTGTGAAGTGGAAGTGTCTGAGAGTAACAACTGCTCAGCCACAAAGCAGCAGACCACGCTCACACACAAACAGAGTGGGACCGCAAAATGCTGATGTTAAAATCAGGCCTTCTGATCCAACATCAGACTGGCCCACCGGGATACCGGAAAATTTCACAGTGCGCCGGCTGGTCCGTGGGCCGCTCCGCCCGGTCTGCCAACATTCAAAGCGGCCGTAAGTGTTGTAAATACACAACACGTGCGGCTGAATTTTGCTCGCAGCTGCTCAGCGGCTGTCTTATGCTGCAGCCGCACGGCGGCTGTGTGGAACGTGGGGTGGGACGAAGAGCTGCGGCATGGCCATTGGGCGGTGCGGTGACACTCAAGGAGACGAGCTCAGCCTCACAGAAGTGTTCCTCGTGACAGGGAAAGGATTGTCACGTCGTCGAGGAGAGTAGGACAAAAAAAAAACAAACACAAAAATGTAAGTACCGGTATTAGTATTACCAAAATATAGTAATGGTGTTTGCCTTCATTACATTTTAAAATTAAATAATACAAAAGGAGGGGGTGGCTGGGGGTAATACACATGGCAGTGTGGGGGGGGGGGCATCAATAATAGACAAGTGTGCTTCACAAAAGTGTTAGGGGCATCAAGGGAGGGGGTTAGCTGGGGTATCACATAAATCAATGCTGGGGGGGCAATACCAAGGGTGTGGGGGGAAAAATGCACAAAGGGGGCAATACCCAAAGTTGTGTTGTGAGGGGAAGACAGTAATCAATACTAAAGGGGGACCTGGCTGGGGCATCAATTACACAAGGGGATTAATGACAGGGGGAGTTAATGACAAAGCAGTGTAGAACATAGTGTTTTATGCTTCAGTGTGGCAGAGGCTGTCCTGGTGTGTGTCTGGGTGTCAGTGTGCACTGTACTTACTGTAGTAATAAATTGATTTATTTAATATTTACTTATCCAGAGATAAAACATCCTCCTTAATTTGTAGTCACTTCAGAGGACAAAACTTTCTAGGCCCAGAAATAAGTGAGAGGAAAAGTAAAGGTATTGTGTTATTTACTCTTATTTTAATCTGCCTATTTTATCACAAAGGATCAATCGCAGAAACTTGAATGGTGGTTGGGATCTTCAGAGTGAAACCCAATTTAGTTTGTTATTCCCTTTGGCTTCACAGTCCTTCCCCCTTAAGAGAGGACATTTTACTTAAACATACTGGCAGACCACTTTGCACCATGAACTGTGTGCATTTAAAAAAAAATAAAAGTAATAATGTATCTGGGACGAGGTATTCATTGGATGATGCAGCACTAGGACAGTGGGTGGTGGTGGGGCAAATAAGAGATGTTTGCCATTGTTCTTTCCGACACTGAACGACACACACTGCTGTGTCTCCCGGTTCCGTTGTCTGGTCACAGACAGATCCGCCACGTCTGCCACGCGTTTTTAAGAATCTCGTTTAGCTCAAGGAGCCGGTTTTAGTGCCAGGCGGTTGGGCAGCTGGAGGGGCACCTGGAATGGAGGGTAAAGATGCTGTTCCCAGTGCAGCTCATGGGGGAGCTCACAGGGGTCTATGCCTGCAGAGTAGTGGCGGAACTACCGGGGTCACGACTGCGACCGGGCTCTGGAGTTCTGCCAGTCAGGGGGGCCCAAGCGGTTGCTGAAAATGACCGCTCGGCAACTCTTGGGCCCCCCTGACTGACAGAAATCCAGGATGCCTCTGCTCCCCGCCGCTTCCGAGACAATACGGGGGTAGGGTGGGAGAGGGTAGATTGTGAGAAGGGGGGTAGGGAGGGAGAGGGTAGATTGTGAGAAGGGGGGTAGGGAGGGAGAGGGTAGATCGTGAGAAGGGGGGTTAGGGAGGGAGAGGGTAGATCGTGAGAAGGGGGGTTAGGGAGGGAGAGGGGAGATTGCGAGAAGGGGGTAGGGAGGGAGAGGGTAGATCGTGAGAAGAGGGGTTGGGAGGGAGAGGGGAGATCGTGAGAAGGGGGGGGTAGGGAGGCAGAGGGTAGATAGTGAGAAAGGGATAGATGGTTTGGGGGTGGGGGGGCCCTTAACAGTTTCTCGCACCGGGGCCCTGAGGTTTCTAGTTACGCTCCTGCTGCAGAGGAATTCGAAATGTAAAAAACACACGGCATGTGTGAGTGAAGGGCAGAAAGCCTTTGGTCTTGAACTGGCTCTGACTCCCTTCTCAGGCTGTCTCCCCTGCTGCTTAGAACTCATATCTCCATGCGAACTCTCCCTGTCATTAGAAGACAGCTTGACACGTTCTTCTTCAGTGTCTGTCTGTAGAGGCCAGTATACCGGCGCTGAACACTTCCCGACTCCTACTGTAAGACACAGTAATACTGTGCTATATGACAGTTTACTTCCTTTTCTAAGCGGGAGGAGGAGCCCTTCATCGTGTTATCACGTCACCCAGTCCTAACCCCATGCACATCACCTCAAAAACTGCCAGACTCCTTCCTGCCCTGTCACACGCTGACAAACGGAGCAGAAGAGACGGCGTCCGAACTCCGGCTCCGAGCCGGCCGCTTTATCTCGACTGTGTCCCGAGTGACAGAGACGTCTCCCCAGCGCTGAGCGCCCTGCAGCGCTGCCCCTCGGTAAGTAACTCGCTTCTTGTTACTTTGTGTACAGATCCTCCGCTTGCACTGTGCGCTCCCCGTGTCCCGGGGCAAAGGACACCCACTCGTGGGGAAGGGCAGCAGCAGAGTGTAGAGAATCACCGGATACATTCTTCACGTGGATCAGTAGCTCTTGTGACACGGCGAGCGTTAATGGGAACGGATGGTATAGTCAGGAGACTATTCGGGCGCAGACTATTAGTTATGAAGAAGACACTGGCTGCTTATCATATGACCCAGTGGTGTAAGCATGACTGTGTGTGAGTGTGTGATTAATATTATTAAAGAACAAGACAGGACCGGGCTGCGGGAAGCACATAACTGAACTTTTTTATACTGTTACCTGCTGCTTCTTCCACTGCATTTTATTAAACGTCTCCAGCAACAGCATTTGGAGGGTTCAAGTGCCTATAGCACCTGTCAGCTTTTATATAGTCCAGAGCTATTTTGCATGCTTTGCTTGTCAGCTGATGAAAGAGTTAATTAAAACAAATGAAAAAACATAACACTGGATATTTGATTTTTTTTTTGGTAGACCCTCTAACAGGTAAGGCTGGGAGTTGGTGAGATCTGCTTCTGGGAGAGCGTTAAACAATTAGTTCTGCCTAATACTTGTTCAAGCAACCAGTTATTTATAAAGCAAAACTGCTTGAACAACCAATTCAAGGCTGGTAAACGGTGGCAAGCCACCTGTTATAAATGTCAAAAACCTTTTGTATGCTGGTATCCTGTTTTAATTCGCTGGCATTAACAGATGGTTGAGGATACGCAACTAAAAAAAAATACTTTAACATGCATTCTTTAAGCTGTATGTAAAATGTTAAGTGTCCCTGACAGCCCTACCAAAGAAAATGCATAATAAAGTACTCTATGAATATTTGTATATGTATTCTTCAAATGGGAAAGAAAATAAAAAATCACATGTAGAAACTGCAGCCCTGCAGCTTCGGCTTCAATAGCACTGATTGTAATCAGCTTGTAGCTTTCCTGAGCTGGAGATGACTGGAGGTAAGTATATCCTTGGAGTCAGAGAGTATAGCTGGGGTGGTGGAAGGGACAAATGCATTTACGGGGGACTCTGTAGCATCCTCCATGCGTTTACAAGGGGGACACTACGGACATTTAAAAGTGCACATGATGGCTGGAGTGTCCCTTTAACAGGTTCTTACATTTAGTAGAATTCAGGGCTGTGACATACACGGGGCAAGTGGGGCAGCAGCCAAATTAAGCCAGCAAACTCGCAGTTCAGTTTCAGCGAGGCGTGAGATGGCTGTGATAGGACAGGATTTCACACCATGGTTGGACGGTCGGAGGAGATTAGAAGATCTCCCCAACCAACCCATGATCCCTACTGACCGCAGGAACACAGTGATGCAGCTCTGCGCCACAGCAAAACAGCGGAACATAATAGGGACTGTATGAGTATACTGTGCATGCAGCTGAGAACATCTGCAAGCTAAAGAGCAGAGGATGGGAAAAGGGACATGGGGGAATTCAGCTGAATCCCTCAATACATCTGAGAGGACACAACGATAACGTAAAATGGCCACTCAGCTATCATATGTATTAAAGTGCAAATGATGGCACGAGTGTCAGACCACCTTATGCATGCCCTGGTAATGGTAAACCATATCCATAATACCACCGTTTATCAATAATTATGTAAAAAACAATTTGCAGTGGCTACTCCTGTAAAATATGGCATCATGGTGTGGCGCATGCTTGCACTGCCAGGCAATACTGTTGTTATTAAATGTTACTCTAAGCTTGTAATGCTAAAGAAACGTTGAATTTGCTAATGGGAAGTGTGTATTTTAAGAGCACCTGGTGAAATAAATATTTTTTACTATAAACCATTTATTTTATTACTTTTTAATGGCTTTTGGAAATGTTTATTTATGTGCACTATTAATGGTGATTTTAGCCATTTAAGAGTTAGGAGCGTATTGTACATTTTTAATATATAATATTTTGTTTGTAGCTTTGCTTTTATTTAGAGAAGGTTTTGCCAAATGTTGAATGCATCGGTTGATGATTTTTTATTTATTTATTATTTACAAAAACATATTACATACAAAAGAAAGCACAAAAGACGATTATTCATGTGGTTAAATCATAAAGGATCACACTTAGAATGTTTTCTGTTTAAGCACATATATTCTATAGAACCTATGACATCATAATATAATGTAGCCTAAAATAATATTAGAACCGATATATGTGCATGGTATGGGTAACTTTACAAACATAGCTTTAGGATAAACTGGCATTTCAGTTTGAACTCTCAAATTTTAAAATCAATATAACGAAAGCAGATTTTGTAATCCATAGTATTGGGTTTGCTCTATCCAGTAGGAGTTCTCACTCCAGTTAAGCATCTGACATAAGAATACCATCCACTGTGTACCCATATCTATAGTTTAACCTTCATGATATCTCTTTTCCAAGCTGTGATGACTTTTGAGAACTGATCCTAGGTCTTGTCTGACCAGAAACTGTACTGTAGCACTGAGCTGTCAGACCTGTCCTGCTAGTTCTGACATAGTTGCGGAATTCTTGAACCGTATTCTTTAAGATCTGCATGTCTTTCAGCTTCAACTTAACACAACATAATTGAATACGTGAACAAGGAGAGTTCCTGGGTATAAAGGTCTAGTATGTAAATATTGTAAAAATCATGTACTCTTTAAAATTCATAAAGTAACCATAATAGGATGCCACAATAATACATTAATCATCTTAATATATATATATATATATATTTTTTTTTTGTTACTTCTGCCAAAGTGGCAAATGTATTGACACAAAATTTTAAACAAATATTTAACAAACTTTGACTGTTACTGTGTTCTGTAAATGTTTATTTTTCTGTTGACCACATGACGAAGACACAGTATGTTAGGGATATTAATGAGACAAAATAGGCAAAACCAATATTTTATCACACACGCAAAATAACGACGCTACCAAATATTGTAGAACCACATCCACAATGTTAATTTAAGGAGATACCCTATATTTTATCTCCGATCCTAAATTCTTTCAGATCGCCGAAAATTATAATTCAAAATTATAATTCAAATTAGATATCTTCCCCACAACAACTGAAGCCTAAGCAAACCTCCATACTTTGCTGAAAGCCCTCAAAGCCTGCAATACACTCCTCCATCTTCCCCACAACAACTGAAGCCGAAGCAAACCTCCATACTTTGCTAAAAGCCCTCAAAGCCTGCAATACACTCCTCCATCTTCCCCACAACAACTGAAGCCTAAGCAAACCTCCATACTTTGCTAAAAGCCCTCAAAGCCTGCAATACACTCCTCCATCTTCCCCACAACAACTGAAGCCTAAGCAAACCTCCATACTTTGCTGAAAGCCCTCAAAGCCTGCAATACACTCCTCCATCTTCCCCACAACAACTGAAGCCTAAGCAAACCTCCATACTTTGCTAAAAGCCCTCAAAGCCTGCAATACACTCCTCCATCTTCCCCACAACAACTGAAGCCTAAGCAAACCTCCATACTTTGCTAAAAGCCCTCAAAGCCTGCAATACACTCCTCCATCTTCCCCACAACAACTGAAGCCTAAGCAAACCTCCATACTTTGCTAAAAGCCCTCAAAGCCTGCAATACACTCCTCCATCTTCCCCACAACAACTGAAGCCTAAGCAAACCTCCATACTTTGCTAAAAGCCCTCAAAGCCTGCAATACACTCCTCCATCTTCCCCACAACAACTGAAGCCTAAGCAAACCTCCATACTTTGCTGAAAGGTATACAGACTGGACCAAGAGATCTCCATAATTATCTGTTATTTGTTTTCTGTATTGTTATTATAATTTTCCTGTTTCTATACCCTTTTCTGTCTATCTGTGCTTGATAGCCTAGGAATGCCCATACTCCTCCATCTTCCCCACAACAACTGAATTTTTGCCCGCCCTCCCTGCCCCTCTCCCACCCGCCCCAGTGTTGTCCTAATATATAGACAGTTAATTACCAGATCTATTTAAACATGCCAGTAGAGGGCACCAACTCTTTGGATCCCTTTAGTACCCACTTCTCCCCATTAAACCATTCCAAATACCATCCCTCTCCATCCCTCTGCCATCACAGCTATCCCAGTACCTCTGCTCTGCTACTTCTGTCCCCCACATATTCCTCCCTATTCCTATCACTCGCAACCACCAAACTTAACCAACATGGTCAACCTAACCAATTTTATTCCCATCATCTCCAACCATAAACTCCCTCCAGTCCTTAACTGTTTCCTAACAAAGGCTCTCCTCCTCACTTATCACCTCTTCCTTTTCCCGTCTACAAGATTTCACTCAAGCTGCCCCATATCTCTGGAATCTACTTCTACTGAACTTTCAGCTTTCACCCTCCCTCCCAACAGTCAACAAAAATCCCAAAACCCACTTCTTCAGAGAAGCATTCCACCTTAGCTGCTAAAACTTCCTTGTCATTGAGACAACCACCACACTACCTCTCACCCTTTCTCTGTGCCTTATACCCCCACACTACCTCTCACCCGTCACTGATAACCCCGCACTACCTCTCACCCTTTCTCTGTGCCTTATACCCCCCACACTACCTCTCACCCGTCACTGATACCCCCCGCACTACCTCTCACCCTTTCTCTGTGCCTTAGTTTGTCACCCATTTCCCTCTAGATTGTAAGCTTGCGAGCAGGGCTCTCTCCACCTAATGTATCGGTTTGTCTTAGTCTGTCAATTCTCGTCTTGTCATATCCCTTGAACTTATGTATTGTATTAAGCGCTGCGTAAATTGTTGGCGCTATATAAATAAAAGATAATAATAATAATAATAATATATATCATCGCGATAGTCAATCAAAAATATTATTTATTGTAAACACAATTTATAAAATATCTATATGAGTCACACAGTGCATGATATAAAACAGAAAATTCTTAAAACATGTCAAATTACATCAGTTCCAAATACAGTATATTATTGAAAGTTATCAATATGAATTACTACTTTATGAGTCTAACACACACAATTAATTTCCAGTCCACTCAGCAACCAACAATGATAATAATCAGGACAGTAATAAAAAGATCACTCACTCTATTTATATATTAGTTCTACTAATATGACAAAATAAGAGTATTAGTGAAGTTCCTAATAGATGCAAATGATGTCAAACTTCATCTACAGGTAAAAATACCTTTTCATTATTGTCATTATCACGGGTTATAAGCTGCAGTCTCACAAGCCGTCATATACAATAACGTCAAATACTTGCTATTTCCCAGAATTCTATATGAAGAAGACAAAATTCACCTCTATTCAGAATAATAAAACAATTATAATTACCACCACTTGTTGCTGTGGTCCAACTGGTCCTTGTAGAAGTTAATCCAGGTTCAGTGTCAAGAAATTAAGTGGGAAGAACGTATATGACGTACCCCCCATTCCAATTTACATTCCTAAGGATATATAGTGTCTACTCCTTAACTTTCTCATGGAAGATAACGTTAATTGGATCATATATACTGAAACATCTATATACATGAATACTTCTTTGTTCTCAATTATAGAGGGAACAAAGACAGAAAGAAATAATCATTATATGATTAAGTAAAATAAAATGGCTCTGACTCCATTTTGTGTTCATGTAAAATACAGAATATATAGAATACATGTTTTCCATCATAAAATATCTGACACTTCCTAAACTTAGCATAATGAAGCTAATTCCGGTTGTAGTCCTTGAGAGATTAATTTATTATAAAAAAAAAAATCAGACAATAATCTCTCGGTTATTCACCTTCTGATCTTTTTGAACAACTAGTTTTAGATACTAAAATTACCGTATTGGCTCGAATATAGGCCGCACTCCCCCCCCCCCACTTTAAGTCTTTAAAGTGGGGGTGCGGCCTTTATTCGGGGTCTAGCGCAGCGTAATTGAGATACATGCTTATCAAGATGGTTTGAATTTTCAATGTAATGACAGCTGCGACTGTCTTGGTTTGATCATAACTGATAGCTGTGACTGTCTCCCATGTATTACTATTGGTGTTATTTGTACTTCTTATTTCTTTGAAAATTAATAAAAAACTATTGAAAGTAAAACAATGCGGCAAGAAGAATGACTAAACTTAACACTTTTGAAAATAAATACAGAATTCTCCTGATTGCCACAATTGTCCATCAAGTAAACTTTTGCCTTACTCATGTAATGTAGTCAGTTATAAACACACAAAACAAAAGTTTTTTGTATCCTCATAATGTAAGAATAGTTGTGAGCAGCAACATGTAAACAGATGTTTCCTGGAAAACATTTTAATAAGTAATAATGTGCCCTGTGCCACCCTCTCTACCCTTGACAAGGTTAGAGGAGGTCTTACGGCTCTTTTGATACGTCACATTTCTAGAAGAAAAAAACAAAACATTAACATTAAGTGGTGACTAATATGGCATGCAATATCTGTAGGTTTTATAATATGGAATATATAATCTATATATACTGCATATTCCCTGAACAGCTAAATCAGTTTATTAATTAACACGTCTTGTGGCCTTAGTACAGAGGCTTTTGGCTTTTGCAGCTGGAGTTTTAGAGAATGGAAAATGTTTGTTGGATTGTTTGTTAGAGAGGAAATGTGTACTTGTACGGAGCACACGAACAGTAGGGTGGAAACTAATCGTATGGCAGTGGTCACTTTTTCAGTCATTTAGTAACGATAGACAGAGAATGGAAGCCAGTATGAAAAAAGCTTTCTAATCAGTTTGTCAAATACATTGAGATAAACAAGGTTCCACATGCAGAGGTCCATTTTAAGTTGATGGCGTCATGGTTAGGATCTCTATTCCTATATAGAGGCTCTTTCGCTTGGCAAACAACTTTGGTTTTGACATGCAGTGAGAATATTTTCTTAAAAATAGGCCAGGAGACAGACATAAAGCTATCCTGAATCTAGGACAAGATCAAGGACTGATTAAGGTCTAAATCTTTATACCAGGAAACATGGGAAGATTAGATAGGCTGAATATATATCTTCCGTCAGACTCTGTGTTTAAAATTAAATTCTACATTTAAACCCATGTTATTCTTGCACAATATCAGGTAACAATAAGCGTATAAGAAAATACGTGACTGGATATGGATGCAAGTCAATTTTCACATACAATTAGTGAGCTTTGTTTCTTCTTTAAGTATCTAAAATGAATGTATTGGTCATGATTCAGACACCTCAGTCATGTAAACACAGCTGTTTGGGGACAATCCTTGTAAAAGTAAATACAGTTTACAATACTTATGGTCTGTAACGTACTGCTGAAATGATGAATCATATCTTTTGTTGGAAAAAGGTCAATATCATATATTAGAAAATGCCAAGATGTCAAATTATGAATAGCTCCTGTAGATTCATAGAAGCACTTAGTTTAACCAACAGAAATGTCTGCACATGTTGTTTTATCGCGTTTAACAGTAAGTGGAAATGCCTTATAATGTTTTTTAAAAAGTGCTGGACTGTTTTAAAACACATTTTGTAGCTAATGTACAATCTGTCCAATGAACTAATTGATTTCTTATTTAAAAATGTCCCATGCATTGTTTAATGGTAAGGTAGTTTATACACTTTAATACATTAGCACTTGCCCTGTAATACTTACTGAACTTTTCTTATCTTTCTAACGTTTACAACTTCTCAGAGACTCAAGGTGTATGTCTTTGCAGAGAGGGCATAGATCAGTTAGTAGGCTGCCTAACCTTGACTGAAGTATAATATACTCAGTGGCCTCTTTATTAGGACATGTATCAAGTACCATGATTTGCTACATGGGTTTCAAGGTTTGGTGTGTTGGGAATTTAACTTTATGCTCAACACTGTTTTAAAGTTTTTGGAGTGGGAGCCACAGGAAGGCCTCAGAGGTTGCATACGGTTGGTGAAATCCATAGGTTGGGATTGAAGTACATAATTACTGAGACTTCTAGCAGGTAGAACAGATGTCACCAAAGGCAGAGGTCAAAAACTGGAGAGTCTATCTAAGGCAGGACCATGGGTATCAGAAAACACTGGAACACAAGTTCATGAGGAAACATGGTACCATGAACAAGGGCACAGGACCACAGGAGCCAAGGGAACTCAGAGATGAGGACTGCTATATCAGCACCATCAGGAGCCTTATGGTCTGCTTAGATACTGTAAGAAAGGAAAGCGTTACAAAGGGAAATAAGAATCTGAGTGGTAATATTCCAAGCGCTGCAGGTAGGCTCAGCAAGGCAGACATTCCAGAGGCAACCTATGATTCTGGGTGGGGGCCTCAGACAAGCCTGACATAAAGACGAGTGGAGTAGTTCTGACCTGTCTCATTCACAAAGTGTTCACTGGATATTTTTTGGACAGTTTGGAGACTTTAGCGCCTGAAAACTCCAGGAGGGCAGTCGTTTCTAAGATACTGGAATAACCACTTCAAGGACCAACAATTATATCACAATCAAAGATACATAGATAACGTATCTATTCCATGCTGATGTTCCGTCTAACAACAACTTAACCCCTTAACCATATCTGTATGCATTATATATGTGGTTGCAGCCACACCATACGCTGTTTGTCTGTGTTACTGAATAGGTGCACCTAAAAAAGTGGTCACTAAATCTAGGTTCCAAGGATTCCTGAAATGTTGAAATGCAATGGAATGTTGTAGCAAAAAAAAACAAAAAAAAAACAAACAAAAAAAAGAACTTGTAGAAGTTTTTTTGTAACATTTGGCCAGTTTTTTATAATTTACTTAGTAATATAAACTTGATTGTATGGGATTTGCCTGTGACTTTCTTGGAACAATTTGTATCTCCACCGTATACGTCTTTTAGGTTAAGAGGTAAACATAGTTGGCTTTTTGGCTGTTTTTGGACCACACCTTGGAGTCCTAGGAGGTATACTTCAAAATAACAGGAAAACTAGTGTCATTTTTAGGTATCACTGGTTTTCATAAAATGATCCAGAAAACATTTTTGTAACATTCTTTGGGTTTATTTTTTCTTATTCTTAACCATGGTAATAACAATTGCTGTTTCAACAACTGTAGAACACAACATTATTAGAAGACCAAATGTGAGATAAGACAAGAAACTAATCAATTAAAAGGTATTGTACAAAGGAAATTTCATGCCAAGGTTGTAGAAGTGAATATCCAGAGCAGGCGCCCAGCATTTAAAACCAGTAGAGCTAAATTTGTATTCTCACGAATGAGGCATTATATCAACATGAACCAGTAGGGTATTTGGATGTGATTCTTAAGAGGCATGGGTTCTCTGAAGGGTGCATAATTTGTGGTGTTACAAAGTTGTAAGGCTATGGTTTATGTGAAAGTGACACCTCAAGTATAGAGGATACTTTTGTAAACTTATGTACAGTTTTGAGGAATTAGATATAGCAGTCGACTTATCCATATTTAAGCTGTCCAAAATAACTTTAACTTGTAGTACAGTTGAAAAAATAAGTGCTGTGTTGTTTTGAGAAATGTATTTTGAGTTGGAGAGAAAATATAGTCCGGGATTTTATAAGTCATTTTTACACTGCTTACAGACAATGTATGAAATGTTTTTGAAATTGGCAAACCTAGTGGTTTGTCTACCACAAATATAGTAGCTTGACTTTCTGTTCTCACCCTTACCGGCATGTCAAGGTGTGGTAAGGAAGTTAAAAACAGTTGATGAATCTGAGATACCAGAAGATATTTTGGTGTACATGTTGTAATATTCTGGTAGAACAGAAGTAGACAATAGACAGCATTTTTTGCATACAACTTCTGTGATCATCAAGATACAAGCTTTCTGGTCTTAAAGTAAGTTGCTAACTATATATTAAAAGTATCCCATTGTGTTACAATTGTGTGCCTCAGGCAAAGCTACTTTTACATTAATCTCTTGAAATTGTTGGGTGTCAACTGTGACTGAAAAAATACATAGATTTAACAGTATGTTATTTGCTCTGATATACAATCTTTTTAGCTCCTCATCCCTTCTTTATGTTTTTTTCGGGTAAAACAACAAAAGGTGTGGGTTGGTGTTGCCTCGGGGTGATCAGGTTATTTGGAAAGGTTACTTGTCAATCACAAAAATACTGACACATCTTCTGAAAGTAAGGAGGGGTAAGGAAATTCCATGTGCTGACTCTCCATTAAAATATTGACAATAATTACTTTTCACATTGATATCTTAATTTCTCATTTTTGGAATGTAATGTTTTTATCTTCATAACATTTTTACCAGATGCAGAGATAAAAGAGAAGGGGTCCTTTTTCCTTTAAGAGATGAGTAGGGTGTGTTTACAATATACCATAGTGATTTCACTGGCAGATAGGTTAAACTTCATTACTTCTTAATCACTCAAGAGCTAAAACTTTCAAGGTAGGAAATAGATTAGTTAGTAGAACAGAACTTTGCCTGTAGTATAATATACTCAGTGGCTACTTTATTAGTAAACCTATGTTATGGTGTGTTATGCATTCAGAGATGCCCTTCTCCATGCCTCTGTTGTAACATTTCAGGAATGGAAGCTGCAATGACGTCTCAGAGGTTAAATACTGGTGTTATATCCATAGGCTGTGATTGAAGTGCACAAGAATCAGAATCGGTACACAGACTACTGACAGGCTGGTGCCTTGGTCATAGGCATCAGATGGTCTGGATGCCAGTAGTCCAGTAACAACATAGGAAACATAGATCAAGGAATCTGGGTCAGGAAGCCAGGTATCGGTAAACCAAACAAAGGAAGATGGGGATCAGGTAACACAGGGCATAGGGGCACAGGAGCTTAGAAACAAGAACTGCTAGATCAGTACCACCAAGAGCCTTATGATCTGTCAAGGTGGTGTGGGTCAAGAGAAGCTTATAAAGGGGAAAAACAATCTGGCTGATGCGATAGTGGTCAGGTAGTAGCTGGTGTGTGAGCCCAACAAAGAGGTAGCAGTCGTTTTCTTAGATGCTGGAACAACAATCAAATAACAATCAAAGACACATAGATCATATATTGATTCCATATCTTTTAACCATATGTGCATCATTTGTAAATTAAGTTGCGGCCCCATGATTTACTGTTTGGCTATTTGTGATATTAAGTAGATGCACCTAGTTAACCAAGTGGCCACTGAGTGTAGAATTCAAGGCTGAAAAGATTCACCACTTTACTTTATATGGTTTATTGAATAATATAAACTTGATTTTATGAGTTTTGCTTGTGGCATTCCTGCTGCAACTTAAATCTCTACAATATGCTTTTTAGTTTAATGGATAAGTAAAGTTGTCTATTTTGGCATTTGGAGCATATCTGCTATTATAGAGTCATAGAAGGTATTCAAAGTAGAGGAAAATGTATTAGTATAGTTGATGTTTATAAACCAGAGTACTTTTTAAACATTCTTTTTTTTTTTTCAGGTTCATAGTAACTGTAACGCCAATGGCTGTGTTGGCCCTAGAACTCCACATTACAAGAAGACCAAATGTGAGATAAAACAAGAAACCAAGCAATTAAAAGGTATTGTATGAAGGAACTGTCATGACAAGGTTGTAGAAATGAATATCCAGAGCCAATGTACAGCATATAAGACAATCAGAGCTTAGTTTGTATGGCATGGGGTCCTCTGAAGGGTAGATGATTTGTGCTGTAAGACTAGGGTATATGGGAGAGTGACACCTCAGGTATAGAGGATACTTTGTAAACCTTATGTACAGTACTGATCAATTAGATATGGCAGTCAATGTATCCATAATGAATCTGTCCAATTTAACTGCTTTAACTTGCAGGACAGAAAAATTAGGATAAAAAAGTAATTTTTTGAGAATATGTGTTGGAGAGATGTGGTCCATTTGTTTTTGAAATGCTTGCAGGCTTGACATGTGAATTGTTCTTTTGATTGGCCCACCTAGTGATGTGTTTTCAAATATAGTACCCTGGCTCTCTGTCCACATCCTAAGGTAAAGTTAGAAAATATGTGGTTAAAACCAGTTCATAGAACCGTAAAATGTCTGACATCTGAATCTGATATACCAGAAGACATTTTGCAATAAGATACCTTGATCTGGAAGAAGTAGAAAAAAGGTAGAGCTTTACCATGTTGCATACAGTTACTATGATCCTTACAATACAAGCTTACTGCTCTTTAAAATGGAACTTCAAGCACTTTTTAATACTAGTACCAGACTAATATTACTAGTATCATTTTTTGCTTATAATATAATGTTTAATATAAAGATTTTGAGCTACTGCGTATTAGCCGTTTGTATATGGTCCTATCTAGTAGGCTGTGTTAGCTCATCTTACTAGTCAAAGACCTCGTAATCATTCTGTCGGTGGTAAACAATAAAATGACTTGTTAACCAGCCAGTCATTCTCACCAGGCTCAAACTGGCCATCTGGCACACCGGCCAAATAACCAGTGGTCTACAGATCTACCAGTGGGCAGATCGGCTGCTGCAGTGTGCCGCTGCAGGCTAGTTATTTCTGTCTGCACTATACATGAGCATAAACACTTAACATCAGTTTTTGTCAATATTAACCAACATTACCGTATACACCATTGTATTTTATGATGAAGTTGAAAAATATTGTTGCCATGGGACTTCTTATATGAAAAAAAGTGTCCCTTTGGGTTACCAGGGTTTATCTCTGGCAAAGCTACTCTTATACCAATATCTGGGCCGGGATAGCACAGATAACAGTATTTCATTTGTAAAAATTTATAATCTTTTTAGCTCATTAGTCCATTCTGTATTCTTAATTGTTCATTAACACGGTTTACGGATTAATGTTGCCTCAGGGTGATCAGTCACAGAGATACTAACTTATTTTCCTTAACATGCATATGAAGGCTGAGCTGTCTCTTTAATGTATTTATGGTTTTCAGGTAAAAATTAAATCTATGTAATGTAAAGACATCACCAAGTCACTCTTATGTAACTGTTGACTCTTTTAACAGAATGAAGATGCGGATATGGTTTCCTAAATATACTCTGAAACAGAAACTTACTCTGTTGATACTCACTGTGTCTCTGCTCTGTATCCTGAAATTTATGAAAGGTGACATTTATACAACAACCCCGACTTATTATGTGGAGCCGTATCCTATTTTTCCAGAAAGTGTTGATAACAGGAATACATTTATAAATGCTCCATCTGACAATATTAAATGCAAAAGCGTATATGAACTTGAGCCTGCTGAAATTGGGAAAAGCTTAGAAGTTCGCAAAAAGCGTATATATGATCTAAAAGATGAAGACGTTGTAGCGATGACAAAAAACTGTGACGTCTATAAGGCCATTAGAAAGTACAACCAGAAACCACTTTCCTTGGAGGAGAAAAGCTTTCCAATTGCATATTCTCTTGTGGTTCATAAAGATGCCATTAATGTGGAAAGATTACTCCATTTAATATACAACCCTGTGAATGTATATTGTATCCATTATGATTTAAAGTCTTCAACCGCTTTCAAAAATGCCATGATAAACCTAGCCAGTTGTTTCCCTAATGTTTTCATTGCCTCAAAGCTTGAAACAGTGACTTATGCCCATATTTCAAGACTGCAAGCAGATCTGAATTGCCTATCAGACCTGATGAATTCTTCTGTTCAGTGGAATTATGTCATTAACTTGTGTGGACAGGACATGCCACTCAAGTCAAATTTTGAACTGGTTTGGGAGCTGAAGAAGCTGGATGGTAGAAATATGCTTGAGTCTTCTCGGCCTTCAGATATTAAAAAAGAAAGGTATATGTACCACCACAATGTTATACAAGTGCCTTACTTTGATTACCTGCAGATGCCTATAAAGATGCCTATTAAGAAAGACCCTCCTCCTTCTAATATTGAAATGTTTGTAGGAAGTGCCTACTTTGTTTTAAGTCGTGCATTCATTAAGTATGTTTTAGAAAGCTCACTGGCAAAAGACTTTTTAATTTGGTCTGAAGATACCTATTCTCCAGATGAACACTTTTGGGCAACTCTTGTACGTGTTCCAGGAGTACCAGGAGAGATCCCAAGAACAGATAAAGATGTGACTGACCTTGACAGCAAGACCCGTCTTGTGAAGTGGATTTATCTTGAGGAAAGTCTTTACCCTCCTTGCACTGGAACCCATATCCGAAGTGTATGTATTTATGGTGCTGCTGAACTACGTTGGCTTCTTAGATTTGGACACTGGTTTGGCAATAAGTTTGATCCCAGAGTAGATCCTATTTTAATAAAATGTTTGATTGAAACGCTTGAAGAACAGCAATCACAGTGGGTGTACTTATCATCAAGGTGACCTTTGGGTAACATTCTGCAGGCAGAAGACATTCAGGCTCCGTGACCCTTTGTTACCAAAGACCATACAATGTTGTGCAAACAGGAATATGACAGTATTGTAAAGTATTCAAGCTAATGTGTATGTATAATTGATTATATATATATATTTGCTCAATTATAAGATGCCCCCCAATTTTGGATTATAGGATACAATGGAGTTATTGTTGAATAAATTTACAAATAAACTGACAAATAATCTGAGCACTAGCTTGATGACCAGGGGCATAACTAAAAACCACAACGCAAATACTGCCCCCCAAACAGCCTATTAGTGCTATTTTAGCCCCCAAACAACTTCCATGTGTAATTTTTGCCTTCAAAAAACACATTAATCCCATTTTTGTCTCGAAACAGGTTGTGAATGCCCCCAAGCAGTCTGTCTGTGCCATCTTTGCCACCAAACAGCTTGTCAGCACCCCCCAAGCAGCCTGTCTATGCCATCTTTGCCACCATACAGCTTGTTAGTTGCCCCAAATAACGAGCCTGTGCCATCTTTGCCCCAAACAACCTGCTTGTGCCATCTTTGCCCTTTAACAGCCGGTCTGTGCCACACATTTATAAATACAGTACATTTTCATTCTAACGTACATACATACATTCTCCCTCCTACTCACTCACTAGCTCATTCCCTCTCTCTTGCACCCTCTTATCTCACCTGCAGATTTCTCTCTAGTGCTTGCTTTTACTATAGGGTCACGTAACGTGACCCTGCTGCATTCCTATTACAGAGTACTGGCAAACGTTCATGTGTTTTTGCAACACAAACACTTCTGTTAGTAACTCCCACATATTTTAGGTCTGTGGGCCACATTATCAGGGTCTATTTTGTACTGAATTGCAAAGCATTGGATTCGAGAGAAGTGGCAGATCTGCTTTAAATAATATCATCCGTTTCTCAGCCTAGTGTTCATAAGGTTATATTGCACTTCACTTTAATACACTGGACAACAATGCTGTAGATTAAGAACTCCTTTTTCTTCTTTCATCTCTCAAGTTCAGTTACCAGGCTTCCTGTTTTGAACTGAACAGTGTTTGATATTTATACTCTACATATATGGTATGTAATCATATGTACTGTAAAATGTGGACACCCAATCTATGTATGTGGCCCTCTTTGTTATTCTAAAAAAGAGAAAAATGTACTTTAAAAATGAGTAATTTTAAAAAGGTAATGATTATGTAAACGTTACATTTTGTCTTAAGAAACAAAGAATGTTGATCTTTTTTGTGTTTGATTGTGATGAAGGATAATTTATTAAATGAAAACAATAAATATATATTTGCAAATGTAAAAACATTCAGGGCTTTGATAAAATGTTGCCTATAATATCATGTGCATGTGAAATGTGTATATTTTTATTGTAAAAGGTTTGAATACTTTAAAATGATCTTTCATATAGGTGAATGTAATCTAGGTGGAATTGTACAAACTGTGATTAGGACTAGGACACCTGGTAGCCTGGTTGGTTAAAATGTTTTTTGTTTGTTTTTTTCTTGCCAGAAAGTTATATTGCTAAAATAAATTATTATATTACTTTATTTTCTTATAATAAAGAGTTTTTTTAAATAATATTTTTATCCTTTTTTAAATATAGGGGGTCTAAAGTTTTATAAAACCTGGTTGAATGTGACTTCCTGTACAAAGTTATGAAAGAGCCAAAAATTAAAGACACTACTGAGCAAAAGTTGTCTGGATTGCAGTTTTTATTTAATGCCTTTTATGTAATTGGTGGGCTATAGGAGGTAGAAAAGTACATGAGTTGTTTAAACAATAAAAATAAAACTAAAAAAAGAATAACAATGTTCCTAAAAGTTTAAGTATGGCACTACATTAGTGTAAATGCAACACTATTATGCCCGGGACACAGTATTGGGTTGCAAGATACTGGGCCTTTACTGGGTTGGTCTCACTATACTAAGAGCCAGAACGTGATGACCATACGAGAAAACTCTGATCCTCTGGGTCAGGGCGCTAAATTATGAAACCATACTTTAATTCTTAGAGTCCCGAAATGCTTCAATTTGCTATGTAGTGGAGTTAAATGCATTGCATTTTTCATACAATAGAATTTCATACTCTAATTGCTGTTAGAAGGAATTTTAAGAGGTAATGAAATACATATAAAGATCTCATTTCTCTGATTACTGACTTTTAGGCACCTCTGTATAACTTGGTCACATATCTAGGATTTCCCTGTAAGCACTAAGTTCGCTGGTAAGTTCCCTCCTCTAGTATTGCAAATATAAGATTGCCAAAAGGATTTTAGCATACAGTATATGAGAGTCAATTACTCATATGGGAAATGTCTAAATTTAAAGTGGATATACAGGATAAACCTGTAAAACGCTCCATAGTCTGCATTTCACCAGGAAGTGGTTGTTAGGAGAGGTGAAATGTGTGTCAGGTATAGAGAATGTTACAGGTTTGGGGAAACCTGTATTTCTGTATTTAATTCAGAGTATGGCAATATGAAGCAAGAAATTAACTCTCATACAACATATGATAAAATACTTTTTTAAGCAATCTAATCCCTGCTAAGTTAGTGCAGGGTATTTATGGTTTATTTTATTTGTTTGATTAAAAGTTATATTTTAAATATTACAGGGACAACTGTTTTTTATTGTTGTTTGTAAGGTCATCAGTCATGCACATTTCACCGTTCGATAGGAAATGCATACCATGAGAGCAGTCATCTAGTCTGTTTGACTATTTTCCCCGTCAAGGTATAGAAACCTGACAGAACAAGAAAGAGGCGTAAGGGCGAGATAGGGAAGTCAGGGCCCAGAAAATAATTACGTTTTTTGGTTTGGTCACCAACCACCAGTAATTGCAGCTTACTGGATATAAAAGTTTATTAGTCTTAAAACAAATATTTGGGGTTTTTTTAAAAAAAAAAAGCAGACCTGACTACAACAAAACATAAGACAGAGAGTTTTAATGAATAAATGAACAACTGTGTAGGATAACAGCTCCTCTGTAATTAACAGATTGTATAAATAAATCACTCTCATATGTTTAAATAAAATAATCTTAAAATAAAACCAAACAATATGTTTCTGTAGCAATAAATAGAAGGGTGTTATTTGCATTTTAAAGCTATTTCTTGGTTGTTTTTATGTGCATTTTGATTTTTTAAATTGTTAATTTTGATTAAAAATAAAATAAATCAAAATTGGTCTTTCGTTTTTATGAACTCAATCTCACTTGTGAAATTGAATCAGCTACTTTATATGGTGATAAACATTTTATAATGTGCCTAGAATGTGGTATTATAGATTCCGACCACTTTTTAATATTTTATTGTATATATATTGTATTTTACACTAGATTGCTTAAATAATTATTAATCGTTTATCTAATCAGTTATATTTAGCTGACACCATTCAGAATGTATACCCAATGAACATGGAAGGGGTTAATGGCTATTCATTTTCATAATTTATTTTATTTTTCTAAGAACAGTTGTAATTCTATTTGTTATGGTCTTTTGCAACATCATAAACTGGCACGGACAAACCATATTAACCTAAATTTACAAGTAACAGTAAAATTTAACAAGTGACCTTCCATACCCTTGCTTTCTAATGCCTAATATTATTTGGGGAACAACATTCCTTAGTTGAGTAGCCTTGCCTCCTACAGGCTGAAAGCAGCCAGCCCTCTCCTGTCCTTGATGTCTGTGTTAATCTACAGAGCCAGCAGTGTCCAGAAAGGTGGTCGTACAGTTGGTATTCAATGTAATAAAGGGAGCTGTAAGCCTATTTGTTCAGCTTGCAAATGGGCATATTTTAGCATTTTTACTTTGCATTATGGTGGGCCAACTGTAGTGAGCTTCTCTAGTGAGCTAGGGTTGGCCCACCATAGTTATACCCCCTCCCTCCTTAGGGTCTTTATTATGTATAGTAAAAACAGCAACTCTCCTGCACACAATAACTCCAAAAGCAGTAAAGTATTTATGTTCCATGTTGCCTTTGGCCCGACCCAAAACACTCATACCGCCCCCCATAGGCTCACCTCCATGTCCTTTGTCCTTACTGCAGAGCACCAGGATATGATACAATACCCTAGTGTTCCCCCTCAGAAGGATGCATACTGCTGGGCGCTGCATACTTGGCTAAGCACAGTTCTCCAAAGTGTAAATGGATCAGTTGGGGAGATCAGAGATTATTAAGGAGGGTTGAAGAGGGAGCATGTTCACCCAGTAGTCTAATCTGTCCCTAATTTTGCAGCAATGTGCCTTTCACCCCCAGATTTGTTATCCTAGGCCTTTGCAGCCTATGTCAGAAAATGCCTCTGCCCATATGTGGCCTATGTACCACTGTTAATATGTAACTGAATACAGCAAATGCTTAAAGTGAATAAACAGATAATATAGCCTAGTTGTATAACCTCGGTATATGACAAGATGTGTGTAAAATGTTGTTATGCTAATGAGGCATATATAACAACAAAACTCAGATGCCCGTTGTAGGTAAGCTGGTGTAGATTTATTACAGGTTTAAAACAGCAGAGATATGTAAATAACCATTGTTCAGAGAGAGACTACCAAATTCTAACTGCCTCAACTGAAGCTAGATATGGTATATATATCATCACTGAGTACTGCTATGTGACAGAAAGACTGCTATATACAGCATGCACTTCACTAAGGCTTGAGTCTTGGTCAGATAACAACTTTCTGGACAGCGTGTCTGCAATTGGAATGCCTTTGCCTGGTTGGAGTGATAGTGAAGCTTGGTTTGCGCATGACGGACTCTGGCTTATGGTCACTTTCCACGAGGTTACAATACACCATAGATGTATTGATGAAAACACTTACAGCCAAACAGTATTAGAAAAAGCTCTTTTTTTAATTTGCATGTAGTTAATTTCACTTTCAGTGTGTAATTTTGATGCATACGTGATAGGTTTTCCATCTTGAAACACTACGTCTTCAAGTCCCTATTTGGAAGCATCTTCCTAATACCGTGTTTCCCCGAAAATAAGACACTGTCTTATATTTATTTTTCCTCAAGAAGACGACACTATGGCTTATTTTCAGGGGATGTCTTATTTTTATTTAGTATTGTACAACAATCTACATTTATTCAAATATACTCATCTTGTCTGGGGGTACAGATACTCAGGAAAAGCAGAGATAGGCCAGCAAAGCTGATGTGTAAGGGCTGGCTTATTTATCAGGGATCCAGTGAGAACTGGGTCCAATCTGCACAGTGGAGCTGGGATGATCTCTCTGGGCTCAGTAGCAGACTGCTTGCTGAAGCTTTTCCCCTATCCCCGAGTAAAACGGCAGCCACAGCTTTACTTCTTCCCCCTGCTCCTCACTTCACTGAGGAGACTTTTACTTTCACTTTCTATGTCTCCTCCCTCTATGCCTCACTGCATAGCCACGCCTATCACTATGTCTTATTTTCGGGGTATGGCTTATATTGAGCAAATGCTTAGAAATCCGGCTACGGCTTATTTTATGGGTATGTCTTATTTTCTGGGAAACACGGTACTAATCCTGTCTCACATGTGGGCAGCTCTTTTATTTTGTTGAAAGCTTCGTCTTGCTGTGTGTCCAAAACAAATTCACTTGATTCCTTTAGAAGTTGTCACAACAGTAAGGTGACGTTAGAAAGGTTGGGTGCAAATTCTGAGAGGTAGTTGATCACGCCTAGTATTGTCTCAAGGTCATCTTTGTCTTTCGGTGGCACCATTTTTCTCACAGTAGTGATTTTAGCAGGCTCAGATTTTATTCTGTCAGTTTTCATTAGTTACTACTACATAAGTGCATTGCTTCCATGTAGCTTCCTTTATGTGGTGAGTTTTTTCTTCATTTTGTCATAATTCCAATATTCTGCTGTAACATGCATTAACATTAATATTATATACTGTCTAATCAGTCCGCCAACATGTAGCTGGTGAGTTGGTAGTAGCTCTCCTGGAGGGGGGTGGTGTATATAGTTATTTTAGAATAACTCATCCTCAGGGGGAAAAAAACGGACGCCTGATTTAAAAGTGCTTAACCCCTTAACGTCCATTGCCGGGTCAGGCACGTCATGCAAAACGGTCACTTAACGACCTATGACGTGCCTGACACGTCATCAGACTTAAACAAGCTTAGAAAGTGATCAATGATCACTTTCTAAGCTTAAACGGTGTTGCTGTAATGCCTCGATGTCGAGGCATTCAGCAACACCGAGATCGGCATGATGGGCCATGTCTGGCCCCTCCCCGGGGCGTCAACAGCCGCCATACATTGTATGGCGGCGGACGCCCGTTTTAAAAGCGTTTAGGAGGCGATCAACGATCACCTCCTAAACTTCAATGGTGTCGCTGGAATGCCTCGATCAGGAGGCATCCAGCGACACCAAACACTTACCTCTTGATGGACTGTGACCGCTCCGGAGAGCGGTCACAGCCGCAGCTGCACGCAGTCTTCACCATCCGCAAGATGGCGGCGGCCCGGGAAAAAAAATAATAAAGTTGAAAAAGTTCGCTAGACAGTCTCCTGACCTTCTAGAGAACTCTGGCTCCACTTGCTGGTTGAATACAGGTACTGCATTCAACCATACAAGTCAATGGAGGCCAGCTTTCTAATCACTATGTGATTAGTAAAATATTTAAAAAAAAAATAAAAAAAAGAAAAAATGAAAAAGCTTAAAAAAAACATGGTAACATTTAAAAATTATTATGCTTTAGAGGAACTATCCAGTTCCAGCAAAATGTAAAAAAAAAGTCCAAAAAGAGTAAAATAAATAAAATTAAAAAATAAAGTTTATTATTATGAGCAAGTGCTAAAATTAGCGCTGTATCTTCCCAAAAATCCTGACGTGGAAAAATTTAAATAAAAGCATTTCAAATACCCAAGGGGTGTCTAATTTAAAAAAATGAATGGTTTGATGGGGTAAATTGGAGTGGCCGGGCTCAAAGATAGGGCATAGGCACAGACTGACCGAAATGGGGGGGGGAAAAAAGCGCACTTCCAAAATGTGGCATTTTAACCTCAAACACCAGACAAACCCATACATGTGGGGTATGACTGAACTCGGGAGATGTTCCTGAACACATATTAGGGTGTTGTTTGATAGTGACGTATACCTGGAGCTATACATTTATACCCAAAATACAATTTGTGTGAAAAAAAAATAAAAAAAAAATACTACCACAAAGTGTGGCAAAGGCTGGTGGTAGAATCTGATGCATGGAAAGGGTTAAATACTACCATTTTAAGTACCTTGGGGTGTCTAGTTTTCAAAAATATATGGTTTTATGAGGTAAATTGTAGTGGCCAGGCTCAAAGATAGGGCATAGGCACAGACTAACCAAAATAGGGGGGGGAAAGCGCACTTCCCAAATGTGGCCTTTTAACCCCAAACAGCAGTCAAACCCATGCATGGGTGGTATCACTGTACTCGAGAGATGTTATTGAACACATATTAGGGTGTTGTTTGATAGTGACGTATACCTGGAGCTATAAATGTATACCCAAAGTACAATTTGTGTAAAAAAAAATACCAAAAAAATACTAACACAAAGTGTGGCAAAGGCTGGTGGTAGAATCTCATGCATGGAAAGGGTTAAAATACTAGCATTTGAAATACCTTGGGGTGTCTAGTTTTCAAAAATATATGATTTGATGGGGTAAATTGCATTGGCCGGCTTCAAAGATACCCGAAATGGCACATGGGGGGAAGAATTACCAGATTTGGAAAAAATGGTTTTGAAATAGCAAAACGCTACCTGTACTTAATGCTCCATAACGTGCAGAAAAAAGCAAAAAAACATAAAAACATTGGGTATTTCTAAACTCAGGACAAATAGTAGAATATATTTAGTAGGGTTTTTCATTAGCTTTTTTGGATGAGTAAAAGATTTTTGGGGTAAAAGTCAGAAAATGTGGGGTTTTTTTACATTTTCATCATATTTTATTACTTTTTTTATGGGAAATTAGATAATATGATTAAAACAATGGTATCTGAAGAAAGCCCTTCTTGTCCTGAAAAAAACAACATATAATTTGTGTGGGTTCACTAAATGAGTGAAGAGAAAATTACATCTAAACACGAACACCGCAAAAGTATTAAAACAGCCTCGGTCCCAATGGTACAAAAGGTAAAACACAGCCTGGTCCTTAAGGGGTTAAATGGTGTCTTTGAAAACCCACCCCCAGGACGCACTGTGACTGCTCCGCAGAGCATTTCAAATATCCATGGGGTGTCTAGTTTAAAAAGATGTATGGTTTGATGGAGTAAATCAAATTGGTCGTGTTCAACGATGTCCTGGGTAGGACACAAACTGACCAGGGAAATAGGCAGGTGAGTAAATGTTATAAGTAGGGGAGGGGTGGCACAGGCAGACTACTTAAGGGACAGGGATGGTACAGGCAGGCTACTTAAGGGGCAGAGCTGGCACAAGCAGACTGCTTTAGAGCCAGAGGATGCAGAGGCAAGTTGTTTCGCATCAATGTCTGGCTTAGTATATAGTGATGGGGGTGGCAGTGGATGTAATATACTTGGATTTTTCCAAGGCGTTTGACACGTTTCCACACAATAGGTTAGTATTCAAACGGAAAGAAATTGGTCCAGATGCAAATTCTTGTTCTTGGGTTGAACATTGGCTTAGTGATACAGAGTGCAGTTATAAATGGTAAATCTTCAAGCTGGACAAAAAGTAGGAGGGTGCCACATACAGGATCAGCCTCGGGGACCAAATACTATAAGTACGCCCCTGCATTTAGCATGAGCTCCCAGTTATACATGGTAAAATCTTATGCTCACAGCCATCAGCATATGTATTTCAGAACTAATAAATGCAAGACTAATTACTTATATTTCTTGATTGTAATCTAGGACTATTGCTTTGTTCCAATACAGAAAAGGCACAATAAGGGAGATTCTAGGCAAATAGAGAATTACGCACACAAATTCTTATTGATTCTCATTCCTTAAAATAGTTTTTTCTTTCTCCAAACTTTTCAAAGTAAAAAGTCTTAAAACACAAAATCTTCAATGGTCCCATTGAACGGTAAGTGTTAATAACTCTTAATTTGATCGTTTAGTACACACAGAACAGGTTCTTCACTTCAAGATTGTGTTTACCTTTGATTACTATGATTTATGCCACATAAACTACCACATAATGTTGCTGGCTGAGCACCAGGTTCAAAATAGAAAGTTATGCAACTAAAGTGCAATTTTAGGCTTAAGTTCAGGTGGAAGGTGAATTTGTCCTGTGGCATTGGTGTGTAAGCCATCAAAGAGTAGTGATCAGATCACTTTTTTATAGTGACATAGAGAATTTTTAAAAAGATAAGTAAATTAGTTCACATGCCCAGTGTGAATTTGTAAAGGAACATGATAAATGGCCCTTCTGAATGTGATTTTTTACATTATTACTAGTAAATCCCCCATAGTGATTTAAAATTCAGTCTACAAAGTACATATCCACTCACTTTCTATTTTGCAAAGAAACTTAACTAGTCATATATTTAGGTATTCAGCCCCATTAAGCACTGATCTCCATGACCTTCATCCTTTTTGCTAAGCGCTGGGAAACAAGGTACTATTGGAGAGTGTGTCAGGTAAGCACAAACCTTCATAATAGAAGTTCGCCAGTTACAAGGTATCTCCAAATCTGCTGTGGTAATAACCTGATAAGGTATTGAGTGTCACAGCGGTAGTAATAATAATAAGCATGTAGGGTACATTATGGAGGTATGGGCACTTTAAACACTTTAACCCCTCACTCCAATGAGGCAGAGTTTGGGCTGCAGGGACACAAAGTTTATTATTTACTAAAGTTTACTATTTGGAGAGGCAGATGGTCTTTTTCTCCCATAGTATATGAGGGTAAGTAAAATTGGAACCTATATCCAGGGGGCAGTCTTAAACTTACTCACTACTGGAGCGGAGCCGGGGGCTCCTCGGCTTTAGCTGCCCCCCTCCCTGAGCAGCAGGTGCCAGCCCTCCCCTGCATATATCCCTCAAGACATATTTTATTATTCCTCACCCTACAGGATAAGGGAAGAGAGGAATCTTGGATTCATTTATTTTTTTTTTCAATTATTTATGACGTGTGTTCAGTTGAGGTGGACTCACAACTAAGTTCCAACTTTCATTTTAAATTGCGGGTTAATTAAACTACAAATTGCTTGCTTTTTCCAACTCGAAAAATGTGAATTGGCATTAGTGAATTTTGAAATGGTTCAGTGCGACTCACATGTACTTGCAGTTAAGTGAATAGACAACAATGTTTTGAGAGGTCTTTTTTCTAAACGTAACACAATTTGTATATACATATTCCCCATAGGCTTGAGCTGTAAAACAACCCAACGTCCATAGTCTTTCCTAATAACTGAAGATATTTAATACCTTTTTACATATACAGTACTTGACTAGGAAATTTTAAAAAGCAGTTTAATGTTTTGCTTGTGTTTTCAGTATGTCTCTATGCAGAACAATTGGGTTGAATATTTATCTCTCTGAAATTAATTATATCAATACTGTGAATCATGTAAACACTACTCATCACTGTAAAGTAAAAAACTTTCCAGCCCAGAAATTCATGCCTCCAACAGGGCTATAATATAAGGTCACCCATCCCTAGTTACGTTATTTGGCTTTCTGCACGACAATAACCTTTTTGTTGTAGGATTTTCCATTATTCAAATTTAGTAGAGAGCATCCCTGGAGAGTGCAAGTATCATACAAATGTGAGATGTAATGATGTAGGTGTGCCACCTTTTGCCAAGCCAATTTCTGGACACTGTGTGAGAGGTTGTGGCTGGGTATAGTGAAGGGTACATGGCTATAGTGTGAGAGTGATAGCTCAAATGTTTTGTTTATTAGAGAGAAGTGGGAGGTGAGAGAATAAATTAGGTGAAAAAAGAAAGAGATGAAAGTCAACAGAGATAAGCGAAATAAGATAAGAGAAAAAGCAGAGACCATATATAAAAGAGAGTATTAAAAAAGAGGAAAAATATAGGAGAAATGAGAAAGAGTGACAAAAGAGATGAAAAAAGGGATAATTGTAGGGAAGGAGAAAAAGAAAAGAAAGCAATCCTCTGCTTTCAATTGTCTAAAGGCTGCCTATCCCCCATGCTATGTAGAATCTAAACTAACATAGCCACCAGCCTAAAATGATCTGGGATGTAAAGAGGTACATTTCTAAATTCTGGAGACTTGGAAAGGCGGCAACCTAGGTTCATCAGAGGAAGACTTAAAATAGGGACAGAGTGGCATACATCCAATTAATAAATGCACCTTAAAAATATTTAAATACCTACGCAACTGTAACATTTGCGTGGGTATTTAAATCCTCAGATGAATAAGGGAAAGAGGGCAAAGGTACATACATAAATACAGACACACAAGTAAACAAAACAGCAAGCTGTGTAGAGGAGTTCAACTCCAGCCAGACCTCTTAAAGGGGCTGGGGCAGTCTGCAGGGCTGGGGCCAAATACTGACATTTTGTCTCAGCTTTTAGGAAGATTCAACAATGGCTGAAGGGGCAAAAATAGAGATAGAGTGAGATGGGAGGACAAATAGTGAAAAGAGACTTACATGAGCGGGCTTACAGCTCAAACAACAAAACATTACAAATGAACAGATTGCACCTAAACCTCAAAACAAAATGTTCCAAAACCATGATTAAGCAACCTTTTTGTCTGTTGCTGTTTCTTATTGAAATTACAGTAAGTGTATAAGTTAATAACAAGAACAGATCACTAGATGCTATATATTGCCATTAGATCAGCTGTGGTTCCAACTGATCTATGGAAACTCAGGGCTATATAGTTCTAGAATGCACTATACAGTTCTAAAATGCACATACAGTAACACATATACATGTGCTAATGCTATACACGCACACACGTATGCTAATACCATGCACTAATGCATTAAAACCATATGCAGACACCATACATTAACACACACTCTACTACCACAAAGAAACAGACTCACATGTTAACACATTTGCTCACAAACACTAACACCTTACAATAACACACACACATGCTAACACCATATCCATAACACATGCTAAAAGTCCTCAGATAACTTGTGTTACATGACCCAATGGCAGGAAGGATATAGGCAATGCAGCAGTTTACTCAGAGAATGTGTTAGCTGCAGTAAAGACAGGCCTCTGGGTGTGTGTGTGTTTGTTGTTGGATAGTGTGTGTATGTGTAACTATATATCGTTAGGGTGGGTATGTCAGTATATGGTATGTATGTGTTTGTGTATGGGGTTAGCATGCGTGTGTGTTGGTGTATGGTCTTAGCACATGTGTGTGCCTGATATTTTATGGTGTAAATGTATGTCAATGCATCTTGTTAGCATGTTTGTTATTTTAAGGTGTTAGTGTTTGTTAGTGTTTGAGTGTATGTGTTAATGCATGGTGTCTGAATATGGAGTGCATTAGAGTAGGTTATTATTTGGTGTTAGCATATGTATGTGGGTGTTTGAGTATGGTATTGCCATGATTGTGTCTGTTGGCTTATGGTTGTAGTCCTATGAGATCTGGAGAATTATTATTGGACTATTCCTATTCTAGTCTAATATTCCAGTTGATGTGATCTTCGCCCCCTGTAACAGTGCATGACAGTGTCCAATCTTATACTTTCAAAATCATGTCACAACACTGAACATTTATTACTTTCTGTTCTAAATACTCCATGAGAAAGGATATGGATTTTTTGATGCACTAATCTTCTTGTCTCCTTGTTACTTAGTATTGCTGATTTCTACATTAAGGAGAAGGTCTTTCTACTTGCCTATATTATGATCTCATGGACAAAAAAAATCAATGGAAGAAACAAATGATTTCAAGGTTTTTGTATTTGGATATTTTTTATGTTTATCTCTGAAGCCTGTGTAAAAATGTGTAATATAAACATGAGTGCCTGGAAATCAGCAACCATGCTTAGAAACTCAGCAGGGACTTATGAGAGCTAAAAGGTTTCAATACAAAGCCTTTAATAGTATAAGTGCTAGAATATTTATGGTGTGCAGGAGTTCAGGATATCTTACTTTCTACCTGGATTTATCGGAATACCAAAGAAAAAAATAACAACATTTTATTAACACAAACCAAAATCTTCTTTTCTGACACTTAGTGCAAAAAAAAAAAAAGACAAGAAGCCATATTACCTCATCTCAAATTTAAGTATATTAGGAGTATCAAAAGTAGGCCTTTGCTAAGAGGGTCTGAGCATTCAAATGATATGTTACATTGCATCAGGTTTGAAATTTTTACTGTCACCATTCCCAAAAGTATTACAGCGAAGGAAAAAATTATTTGATCCCCTGCTGATTTCGTACGTTTGCCCACTGACAAAGACATGATCAGTCTATAATTTTAATGGTAGGTTTATTTGAACAGAGACAGAATAACAACAAAAAAGTCCAGAATAACGCATTTCAAATAAGTTATAAATTGATTTGAAATAAGTATTTGATCCCCTTTCAATCAGCAAAATGTCTGGCTCCCAGGTGTCTTTTATACAGGTAATGAGCTGAGATTAGGATCACACTCTTAAAGGGAGTGCTCCTAATCTCAGCCTGTTACCTGTATAAAAGACACTGGTCCACAGAAGCAATTAATCAATCAGATTCCAAACTCTCCACCCTGGCCAAGACCAAAGAGCTGTCCAAGGATGTCAGAGACAAGATTGTAGACCTACACAAGGCTGGAATGGGCTACAAGACCATCACCAAGCAGCTTGGTGAGAAGGTGACAACAGATGGTACAATCTCACCTCGTGGAGTTTCAATGATCATGAGAACGGTGAGGAATCATCCCAGAACTACACGGTAGGATCTTGTCAATGATCTCAAGGCAGCTGGGACTAAAGTGACCAAGAAAACAATTGGTAACACACTATGCCATGAAGGACTGAAAGGCACCTGCAAGGTCCCCCTGCTCAAGAAAGCACATGTACAGGCCTGCCTGAAGTTTGCCAATGAACTTCTGAATGATTCAGAGGAGAACTGGGTAAAAGTGTTGTGGTCAGATGAGACCAACATCGAGCTATTTGGCATCAACTCAACTCGCCGTGTTTGGAGGAAAGGGAATGCTGGCTATGACCCCAAGAACACCATCCCCACCATCAAACATGGAGATGGAAATATTATTGTTTGGGGTGTTCTTCTGCTAAGGGGACAGGACAACTTTACCGTATTAAAGGGACACTGGATGGGCCATGTACCCTCAAATCTTGGGTGAGAACCTACTTCCCTCATCCAGGGCATTATAATGGGTCGTGGATGGGTATTCCAGCATGACAATGACCCAAAGACACAGCCAAGGATACAAAGGAGTGGCTCAAGAAGAAGCCTAGCCAGTCTCCAGACCTTAATCCCATAGAAAATCTATGTAGGGAGCTGAAGGTTCAAGTTGGCAAACGTCAGCCTCAAAACCTTAATGAGTTGGAGAGGATCTAAAAAGAGGAGTGGGACAAAATCCAACAAGGGTTTTGCCACCAAGTACTAAATCAATGCTGTCTCTCACTGTTCAAATAAACCTACCGTTACAATTATAGGCTGATCATGTCTTTGTCAGCGGCCAAACGTACAAAATCAGCAGGGGGATCAAATAATTAACTATTACTAAATGTAAGTTAAATGATTCAATTTGTTCTGACAAAGTAAAACGTGTTTTATTGCAGGGCTGGATTAACATAGGGCCTGATGGAGCTGCAGCTCCAGGCCCCTACCTGGAAAATGGCCGGACTGACTGGGCCTATGCGTGGCCGATGTGGGCCGGCAGACCAACATTCAAAGCTAACGCCCGGTCACGAAGTTCAAAGCAGCCGTCGTGCGGCTTTAAGACCGCCTCCGCTGGCCACTTTAACTTCATTAGGCAGATGCAGTCTTGCAGCCGCACGAAGGCTGCTTTGAACTTGCCAGGCTGCCGCTTTGAAGACGGGACGTTAGAGGGGGCAGGGCTCACAGAGGAGTTCCTCTTGACAAGGAGAGGAAAAAAGAAAAAAAACTAAATGTAAGTATTACCCAAAAAATTGTTAGGGGACCCATATTTAAGGGAGGAGGGTGGCTGGGTTTTGGCAATACAAAATCAATATTAACAGGGGGTGGGATGTGGCTCGGGTGAATGAATGTTTGTGAATGAGTGTGTGTGTGATAGAATGGATTTGCTGTTAGCAAATATATACACTGCTCAAAATAAGGGAACACTTAAACAACACAATGTAACTCGAAGTCAATCACACTTCTGTGAAATCACACTGTCCACTCAGGAAGCAACACTGATGGACAATCAATTTCACATGCTGTTGTGCAAATGGAACAGACAACAGGTGGAAATTATAGGCAATTAGCAAGACACCCCCAATAAAGGAGTGGTTCTGCAGGTGGTGACCACAGACCACTTCTCAGTTCCTATGCTTCCTGGCTGATGTTTTGGTCACTTTTGAATGCTGGCGTGCTTTCACTCTAGTGGTAGCATGAGACGTAGTCTACAACCCACACAAGTGGCTCAGGTAGTGCAGCTCATCCAGGACGGCACATCAATGCGAGCTGTGGCAAGAAGGTTTGCTGTGTCTGTCAGCGTAGTGTCCAGAGCATGGAGGCGCTACCAGGAGACAGGCCAGTACATCAGGAGATGTGGAGGAGGCCGTAGGAGGGCAACAACCCAGCAGCAGGACCGCTACCTCTGCCTTTGTGCATGTGCCCACTCAAACGGTCAGAAACAGACTCCATCCAGCCCAACACCGTGCAGGACATTTGGCATTTGCCAGAGAACACCAGGATTGACATATTCGCCACTGGCGCCCTGTGCTCTTCACTGGAGACGTTTTGCTGCCTGCAACATCCCCCAGCATGACCGGTTTGGCGGTGGGTCAGTAATGGTGTGGGGTGACATTTCTTTGGGGGGCTGCACAATGGTGGCTTCATATTTCATCTTCTGTCACACACGCAAGTTCTATACCTACACCTTCCATCGTAGTCAGGTTAGGCGAGCTCCAGTTGTTCCAGACCTATCACGCCAAGGGGTCCATATGGGCTGAGACTTCGTATTTTAATTGACTGGCGTTCATTCTACTCGCCCTTACTACATACATCACACGTGCAATAACATTCTTTCTCGTCCACTAGGCCGAGGTTATTATTAGCCTGTTCTCGCCATAGGCATCCTCCACCATTGTAATCTTTCAGACTTGTATGCCTAGACTCTCTGTTTTTAATTGATCCATCCAGTCCACATGGATCGGGTCGGCATGCTGGGCCCTCGCACATACATTTTCCCTAGGTAGCTGCATGTCCAGCTACCTAGGCCAGGAAGGCTGAAATATTCAGATTTTTGTTTCCCACTACAGCACAAGCCTCAACTTCAGAGGCTGTGTCTCTGCAGTCCGTTAATACCTCACTAGTCCAGATTCATAAAGTGTTGAATTCTCTCTCTACCTCTATGCTTCAGCTTCAACAACGTACAGAAGCTTTGGAGAGAATGAACACCAGTAGTCGTATACTGGCCACCCATGTCGCGCAGACTGGTCCTAGTCAACAGCCGGTAGCCCCTCCGCCTTTAGGTACAGGCCCCACTAACCCTGCAGCACAGCTGACTGAGCCGGGTCAATGTGGACCAGTTAGCTACGTATGTGCAGGGTCACCCATCTCAGCAGCTACGTGCTTTTTTAATCACAGGTTTCACTTCAGGTTTTCATACGGGTCTTATCGCCCTTCCCCAGTCCTCGTTTGAAGGGCATAATCTCCTCTCAGCAGAGGCAAACCCCCGGGTCGTGTCAGAGTTGCTTTGCATGGAATTAGATAAGGGGTTCATTATAGGGCCTTTCAAGGAGCCTCCCTTTCATGTTTGGAGGATTAACCCCATTGGCGTTGTTCGAGGGAAATTCTCCAATAAATACCGCTTGATTTATGACTTGTCGGCGCCTCATTCTTCCTATGTCCCCAGTATTAATTCATTGATTCCTTCTGAGGGGCTTTCTTTAAAATACTCATCGGTTGACATGGCCATTCAAAGTATTTTGCACGCAGGTAGGGGTGCTTGGCTGTCTAAAGCAGACATTTGCGATGCGTTCAAACTTCTCCCTATCTCCCCCGCACTATGTCAGTGGCATGGAATCAGGTGGATGGGGCAATATTTTTTTGCAGTCAAACTTACATTCGGGTGTAAAAGCAGTCCCTGGCTTTTCGATTCCTTTGCACAAGCTCTAAATTGGATTCTGACGCATCAGGTTCACTGTCATAAGGTCATCCACTATCTGGATGACTTTCTTTTGATCGAGCCTCCTGAGCGTCCGCCACAGATGCTCCACAGACTCAGGTCCGTGTTTCAGGATATTAATATCCCGTTAGCCTCTCATAAGGTGGAGGGACCAGTTAGGATAATTACATTCCTAGGTATTACGTTGGACACTTCCCGCATGCTAGCTAGTCTCCCGCTTGACAAATTGGACCGTATTAGGCAGACGATTCATGGCCTAGTCTTCTCAGCTGCCTGTTCCAGGAAAGAACTCCAATCGTTGCTGGGCATGCTTAATTTTGCCATGAGAATTATTCCTCAAGGCAGGTCCTTCGTATCCAGGCTTTTTGTCTTTGCTACCCTTAGCGCCCGCTGATAGCTCTATCATTACTTTAGATGTAGCAGCACAGGCAGATCTTGTTATGTGGGATGTATTTTTACGTAACTGGAATGGTGTGTCTTTGTTCATCCCTCAGCCTCATGTCCTTTCTGATGCCGCAGCCTCACGTGGCTTTGCGGCTATCTTTGGTAATCACTGGATGGCAGGCCCTTGGACTTCTGAGATTCTTCAGATACATGCTTTCTCTGACACTTCGGCTCTGTTCGAAGTATACCCTATAGTCGCCGCTGCTTTTGTATGGGGTAATTTATGGTCAGGTAGGACGGTCATTTTTCATACAGACAGTCACTGTCGGTCATGTCTTTTTTGCGTAGGCTCGTGTGGTTATCTCTGCATCATAATTTTCATTTCCTGGCCACTCACACACCAGGAGTGTTATGTGAGGGCCGTGGCCAATGCCCTCTCCCAAGCTAATTTCCGTATGTTCTTTTTACAGAATCCAGCAGCAGACCCCCTACCCACGCCTGCACCGCACTTCTCCTAGCTCACCATGGATTAAAAGTGCATATGGACAACGCCCTTGCCCTTATCGACAGCTCCCTGTCCCATAATACTAGAAAGGCTTATACCACGGCCTGGAATACCTTTGCTAGATTCCAGGATTTATTTCCCGGCCAGGACTCTAGTGACACGCGGTATATACTAGCCTTCATATCTTATTGTCACAAGGACCTTAACCTGTCCTCAGTGGCGTCGCTAGGTTATTCCTTGCCCCCCCGCCAAATTTGTAACCACCCAGGATAGTCCTTGACTGCTAACGACGGCATGGTGCCGTCGCTAGCAGTCCCAGTCAGGTGCTAACGACGGCACCATGCCGTCACTAGCACTATCTTACCTTTAACAACTGACAATTGTCAGTTAAAGAGGTATGGGGGCATGCTGCTTAGATGCCTGTATCTCAGGCATCTAAGCAGCTACATACCCCCAACATATACCACTGGAAGGGTAATCGCCTTTACCAACGGTATATAGATTGTAAAAAAACAATACAAAATATTAAGTTAAAAAAAATAAAAATAATAAATTATTTAAACATAAAGTAGTTTAACTTTAAAAAAAAAAAAAGTTTAAGTATTCTAGCTAAATTATCACTGTGGTAGCCAATGTTACCACAGCGATCATATAGCTATAAAAAGTCACATTCCCTTTTTAAAAATGGCCGATACTAATTTTTAATCCTATGATCCCTTTGATCATGGGGTTAAATTTAGCCAACGGTAGAGGGAGGCAATTTTTGAAATCCTGATGAACTGCAAATATTATTAAAATCAGCCATTTAGCCTGTGCGGTACGTGAGTAACCATATCATCCCTGGAGCGCCTTGCATTTTTACTGCAAAACTTATTTTTGCTGTAAAAGTGATTTTTTCTTCTCCCTTTACCATCATTTCTTTGGGATTGTAAGGGGAAAGAATGGTGTGTGCTACTGTGAGTAAATGTATGAAAGAATGGCGTGTGCTTCTGTGAGTGAATGGAGATATGAAAGGCGTGTGAATGATCAGTAATTAGGGTTGAAGCCTTGAAGTGGCATTACTGCTCACGTAGGAAGTTAAATTATGGCACAAAAAGTACACATTTGCAAAAACTACATCCCTTGGCGCATCAAATGAGGGGCTGCATGTGTTTCTAGTACAAACCTGGAGTGCGCAAGACACAAATGAACATGTCGTTATGGTTAGAAAAAACATATTTTCAAGCCAAAGCAACATATTCCATCATTATTTGTGCACTCAACTTTTGTCCTAGAAATACATGTAGCCCCTCATTTGAAGCTCCAAGGGGTGTAGTTTCTTAAAATGGATGAATTGTCTGAATGAGGGAGAGCATGAGTTAATATGTGGATGAGTTGTCTGAATGAGGGAGAGCATGAGTTAATGTGTTTGTGTGTATCATAGATGTATAATTGTGGAAGGGCAAAGATGGCACTAGCAGGATGTTTGAGCCTTGGGGAACAGGATAGCACAGGCAGGGTGTATATGGGACAAAGATGGCAAATCTTATGTGTGTTATCTGGGTGCTGGCCAGGTTCTATGTGGGCAGCGTGGTTGGGGTGTGCAACCTGTGATCTATCCCTGTAATTTAGGGGGTTTTAAATATACCTTTAATGCCGTGTTTTTATGTGAATTCCAATTGATCTGTACCTGCAAAGCTTGGTTTGTGTGTTCTTCTGTAGATCCATATCTGCTATGCTATGTTTCCATACATTATTTATGTATACCTGCAAATACAGGGTTTGTATGTCTTGTTCAGTTGATTAATACCTGCAATGCTGTTTCCATGTATTGATTTGATCTATACCTGCAATGCTACATTTCATATATTATTATTGTATACCTGCAAATACAGGATTTGTATGTCTGATTCTGTTTATTTGATATATACCTTCAGTGCTGAGATCACAAGTGAATTTCAATTGATCTATACATGCAAAGCTGGGTTTGTGTGTTAATGTGTTAATCTATACCTGCTATCGGCAGCAGGGTCTAATATTTATATATATATTTATATATATATATATATATATATATATTTATATATATATCGGCAGCAGGGACTAATATTAGGCCCTGAAATCATTTAGTGGAAAAGTTAAGGTATTGTGTTTAATGGATTTCAAGGATTAGTCGTACTAAATTGTGGCTTCAGGCTTCCCATGTTGAATGATCAAGTATTGTATTGTCCAATAACAAAAGTATCATTCCATAGCACATTACTTTTGGCAATATATATATATATATATGTGTGTGAGTGTTTTTTCAGTGGTATGATTTAATGGTGGAAATTATTAATGCCCCCCCAGTTTGACTGTGGTATCTTGTGTGCCCCCCCTATATATTGTTTCTAGAGTCGCCACTGCCTGTCCTATAGCACCATTAGACTGTATCTGACGGGGATACAGCAGACCCCGACATTTCTTCATTGTTTGCTTCTAGGCCAATCAAAGCGGCGCTCACTGGGTTTCAGAAACTACAACGCCCATCGCGCATGAGGTTGCCTATTTCTGGTACCCTGGTTCAAGGTATGGCTTCCTTGCTCAGCAGTTCTCCGTTTGGGGTACTGCAGAGCTTGGTGCTCAGGGCTGCCATATTTTTGGCCTTTTATGGTTTCCTGCGGCCCAGCGAGTTTTCTTACTTGGGCAGTCAGTCCCTCGTGCTGCAGAAAAATGCTTTAACCAGACAGCCGCATGGTTACCACTTGCATTTGTGACGTTGCAAGACACATCAGACAGAACCGGGCATGTTCATTAAGATTTTTGTTACACAGAATCAATGGTGTCCAGTGGCAATTCTGGGCCTACTGTTATCCGCTTTAGCGGACAAACCACCAGATAGTCCTCTGCTTCCTTTCCCGGTTAGACCACTTACCACCATACAGTTTGCATGTACGTATCCTATTGGCTAATTTAGGTTGCGACCGTAAGAGTTTCTCGGCTCACTCCTTCCGTATAACTGCTTCTAAGAATGGGGTGCCTGCCCACGTCATCAAGCATCTTGGTAGATGGAACTCTGGGTGTTATGCTAGGTACATCCCAGATCCGCAGGTGGAAATGGGTATCGCCTTTTCTAAACTTGTTGACTGATCACCTTGTTGCAGTTTTGGAATAAATATTTGCAATGCTTACCTTTTGGCTTCTTTTTGGCGTCACTGCACACCTCAGATCTTGTAGGTAGGCATTTTGTCAGTCTCACTATTCTCGTTCATCACACTAATGTCCCGGACTCCGTACACAAGTTAGAGGCTATGTGTTACCTTTCGCCGGCGGGTCTGTCCAGGGAGCTCCTCTGCTGCCGTCCTCGGTGCTATGGAAGTGCACACACGTGCACGCTGTCATGGCGGCCAGGAATCCTTACCCAGCAACTGCGTACGTCACGCTAGGGGGCGGGTCCTCCCGCTTTTTATCTGATTGGCTGATTATTGCCTGCAGCTGTTTGGCACCAAATTTAAGCCCACTGCTCACTCTAATCTGAGCCCTTGTGTGGTACATTCGTTATCACTGTCTCAGTGTGCTATATATCTGATATTCTGATATTCTGGTTTTCTGACTCCTGCTTTGTTCCTGACTACTCTTTGATCGCCGCCTGGATTGACTTCGGATTGCTTTTTGAACTTTGCCTGTTTGCTGCCTGCCTTGACCTTGGACTGTGACCTGTTTTTGCTATTTGTACTGTTCCGCTGCTGTCCCACTATTCCTCCTACAACTACTTGTCCGGATAGCTCACCACTCTGCATACGGGACCCGTCCCTTGTCGGATTGTTACACTATGGCAATGGCTGTATTTGTGGGCGGGATCTGGGGAACTACTTAACCCCCTACCGTTCACCCTCAGGTGCGATGCGTTAAATCAGGGTCACGCTTTTCCCCCACCCACCCTCTCCTTATCTTAATTCTCATTACTTGGGTATGCCCTCTTTTTGGCGTACCGTCCATCAAGATCACGGCACACCTCAGATCTTGTAGGTAGGTGCTTTGTCAGTCTCACTATTCACGGTCATCACACTAATGTCCCATACTCCGTACACAAATATATATTGTTGTTATTATTATTATATAATATTGTTGATTTTTTTGTCCAGAAAAATTCAATACCAATATTAATACCAATTAACCAATACAAAAGGGGTGGGGGCATCAATACACAAGGGAGGAGGTTGGCTGGGGCATCACATAAATCAATACACAAGGGCGTGGGGGGATAAATGCACAAAGGGGGGCAAACACACAAGGTTGTGGGGGGGGACATTAATCAATAGTAAAGGGGCAAAAATACAAAAGGGGCAGTTAATGACAAAGCAGTGTAGAAAATATATATTTTTTTGCTTCAGTGTAACAGAGCCTGTCCTGATGTGTCTGTGTTTGGTGTCGGTGTGGCAGAGCCTGTCCTGGTGTGTGTGTTTTGGAGTCAGTGTGGCAGAGCCTGTCTTGGTGTGTGTTTCGACGTCTGCGTGGCAGAGCCTGTCCTAGTGTGTGTCTGGGTGTGGGTGTGACAGAGCCTGTCCTGGTTTATGTGTTTGGGTGTCAGTGTGGCAGAGCCTGTCCTGGTGTGTGTGTTTGGGGGTCGGTGTGGCAGAGCCTGTCCTGGGGTGTGTGTTTGGGTGTACATGTGGTAGAGCCTGTCCCAATTTAATATAGTTTTAAACAGAATGATTTATAGCTAATTTGGATGGTAAATAGTGTGGCTCAGATAGTGTGGCGTGTGGGCACAAGAACTCGACCATGTGATACAATACATGGGGCTGGTGTCCAAATATTTCCAGGGCTGCTTTTCATTCCCAGTCCGGCCTTGCCACCAGGGCCGACTTTAACGCAGGGCAAAAGGGACAGCTGCCCCTTGAGGAGCCGAGGAGTTAAGATTCTGTCTGTCCTATTTTATTTATTTCCCACCAAAATCCTCAACACCAGGCCCATGATGCTCTTAACCCCTTAACGACCTTTGCCGGTTCAGGACCGTCATAGAAAAACGGTCGCTTAACGACCTTTGACGGTCCTGAACCGTCAAAAAATTAAATAAGCTTAGAAAGTGATCAACGATCACTTTCTTCGCTTAAACGGCGTTACTGTAATGCCTCGATGTCGAGGCATTCAGCAAGGCCGAGATCGGCATCGGGGGCCATGTCTGGCCCCTCCCCAGGGCGTCAACAGCCGCCATACATTGTATGCCCGTTTTAAAAGCGTTTACGCAGGTGATCTTCGCCATCAGCAAGATGGCGGCGGCCCGGGAAAAAAAACAATAAAGATGAAAGAGTTCGCTAGATGGTCTCCAGACCCTCTAGTGAACTCTGGCTCCACTTGCAGGTTGAATACAGGTACTGCACTCAACCATGCAAGTCAATGGAGCCCAGCTTTCTAATCACAATGTGATTAGTAAAATATTCAAAAAATAATAATAAAAAAAAAAAATGGGAAAAAAAAAAATGTGCTAACATTTAAAAATAATTATGCAGTGATGTCACTAGATGAACCATCCAGTACCAGCAAAATGTGTAAAAAAAATAAAGTATTAAATATTAAAAAAAATAAAATAAAAAAAAGTTTATTATTTTGAGCAAGTGCTAAAATTTCTCAAAAATCTCAACAAAGAGTTAAAATAAAAGCACTTCAAATACCCAAGGGGTGTCTAATATAAAAAAAATGGCTGATGGGGTAAATTGGAGTGGCAGAGCTCAAAGATAGGGCATAGGTACAGACTGACCAAAATGGAGGAAAAAAAAAAGCGCACTTCCCAAATGTGGCATTTTAAATCTCAAACAACATGACAAACCCATGCATGTCGGGTATCACTGCACTCAGGAGATGTTCCTGAACACACATTGGGGTGTTGTTTGACAGTGACATATACCAGAACCTGTATATCTATAACTAAAGTACAATTTGTGTGAAAAAAAAATAAAAAAAATTACTATTACAAAGTTTGACATAGTATAGTTGTATAACTGTTGCATGGAAAGAGTTAAAATAACAGCATTTAAAATACCCTGGGGTGTCTAGTTTTTAAAAATATATGGTTTGAATGGGTTAAATTGAGTTAACCGGCTTCAAAGATGTTCCAAAGAGGAGATGGAGGCAGACTGACCAGATTTTTTAAAAAAGGTTTGGAAATCATAAAACGCTGCTTGTACTTATTGCCCTATAACTTACAAAAAACAGCAAAAAACATAAAAACATTGGGTATTTCTAAACTCAGGACTAGTAGTAGAATCTATTTAGCTAGTTTTTTTACTTGCTTTTTTAGGTGAGTAAAAGATTTTTCAAATAAAAGTTATAAAATGTGGGTTTTTTTTATTTTTCACCATGTTTTTTTTATTTTTTTTTATAGTAAATAAGATGATACGATCAAAATAATGGTATCTGAAGAAAGCCCATCTTGTCCTGAAAAAAACAATATATAACTTATGTGGGTACACTAAATGGGTGAGGAGAAAATTACAGCTGAACACAAGCACCACAAAAGTATTAAAACAGCCTCGGTCCCACAGGGTACAAAAAGAAAAAACGAGCCCGGTCCTTAAGGGGTTAATCAGGTCCTAGTTTTATATAAAACATTTTGTTGTTAAAATCACACCAGTAACAAGAAAACTTTTCAAACTAAAATAGTGTTGAAAAATATATTAATAAGACTGTGGTAGCTTTAAACTTGAGCTGATTCTGATCCCCCAAGGAGGTCCAACAAATGCATGGTCCACTGGTTTGATTAGGTAAGGGCAGGGCCGGCCCTACAATGGGGCCGACTGGGGCAATTGCCCCAGGCGGCACTTCAGAAGGGGCGGCACTTTGCCGCCCCAAGCGTTTTTTTTTTGTTTTTTTTTTGAAGCGGAGGAGAGAGAGAGGGGCACCGAGTGATTTTCGCTTACCCGCTCGGCGCCCCTCTCTCTCTCCTCTGCGGCGAGTTTACCTGTTCGGTCTCGGTGCCGGCTTGTAATGCAGAGCGCCGGAAGTGACGCGAATTTCCGGCGCTCAGCATTACAAGCCGGCACCGTGGCAGCACAGGGAGACTCGCCGCAGGACTGTTTAAGGGTAAGTACCGGGGGGGGTAGATAATGCCGCCCCCCCCCCCCGGCGTCGGCCGGGGGCGGCATTTTAAACTTCGCCCCAGGCGGCGTTAAGTCTTCGGCCGGCCCTGGGTAAGGGGTACATCATTTTACTTCATGTTGAAGCAATAGTAAATGCACAGATTACCTTTTGGACCCTTCATTTACACTTTCCTCATGATCCCAATATTTTGGCTGGAAGGTAGAGGATTGTTTTTTATAATCTCAGCAAAGGACGGGTGCAACTATGGCACTTTTTATTATTATTCTACCCCCCCTCCCATAGTTTACACCATGCAAACGTTAATGTTAATGACTTTTTAGTTAGTTTCTGGTGATGATATTGGTATGATTGCTTTAGAAATGCCACAAACACTATGCTTTTCGGTGAGGGAGGTGGCACTCCTGCTGAGTGATATTTACTTTGGCTCTTCTAGAGTTTGGCCCATTTCCTTTAATGAAAACACAGCACCTGGGGCTTAAAAAGAAAACATCTGTTAGCATAATAAAAACCATTGGGCATGTGACAAGTTGCACAAAAAACTTGTGCACAAAAGGAGGTATGATTATGAATCTATGAGTTATTGATATGTGTTGGATATGACCTGGATATGAAATGGTTTTCCTGACTGCTAGTGGTCACTTAGCATTTCAAAGAATCCAGTATCTATGAGGGGATACAGGCATATGATGGATCAAGTAGACATCACAGCATCTCCACTGTAAGATTTCACACCATGTAGAGGGCCCTTTTGGAGTCTGAGCTTCGAAAGACAAATTTATCTTAAAAGACCTTTTGGCACCATGTGCCCATACAATCAAATTAACCCCATTGCATACTAAAATACCATCTTTACCGGGTAGCAAGTCCATGTACGTACTACACAAGTTGGTGTGTCACCTCCCCCAAATAAGAGACGCAGTGGGAGGAGGCTCACATGCCTCTACCTTGCGTATTAGGTGGGATCCTCCACTTAGCGTGACAGACCATCAGCGTTGCCCTTTTTGTAAACTCATATTGCTAGAGAACTAGGCTCCATCTGAGAAGTTTCCCATTTGTCCCCTGTGTTACCCTGTGCAACCAGTGTAGGGGGTTGTGATCAGTAATCACAGTAAACTGGCACCCATATAGGTACGGGTGTAGTTTTTGCAAGGCCCAAACGATTGCAAGACACTCCTTTTCTACAGCGGCATAGGTCACTTCCCTGAGTATTTCTAATGTGGGATCTGTCTGCTGGGCCTGCTGGAATTCGGGGCTCTGTGCCTCAGTCTCGGCGTCAACAAAGTACTCTCCAATAGATTCCTGCCCCTGAGCTGCTGGAGGGGAGGGTTCCCTGATCTCACCATCAGTGTGCTCCTCTGCAGACACATGCTCTGAGTCCACAGGCCCTTTATTCTGGGAAGACTGCTGCCAGGTTACCACAGCTATGGTTGAAACATCTGTCACTCCACCTGTTCCACTCCAAGGAGGCATACATACAGGACCCTAGGAACCAGCTAATCCTGACACAGAGGCACAGTCACTCATCCTCTGCCCTTCTTCGCAGTTGGGTGCCCCCCCTTACATTTTCACACAGCACCTCAAACATCCCTGGTTCTAGCACAGATTTGCTCTGCCCTCCCTCCTGGTGATGCAAAACCTCCACCTTCTCACACGGCACCTCAGACACCCCTGGTTCTGGCACAGATTTGCTCTGCCCTCAAAGTGATGCGAAACCTCCACTTTCTCACACGGCACCTCAGACACTCCTGGTTCTGGCACAGATTTGCTCTGCCCTCCCCCCCAGTGATGCAAAACCTCCACCTTCTCACACGACACCTCAGACACTCCTGGTTCTGGCACAGATTTGCTCTGCCCTCCCTCCCAGTGATGCGAAACCTCCACAAGTATCATCCTCCAGCAAATATTTTGATAACAGCCTACCCAAACCAGTACCCAGTAACACATTAGTAGGAATGTTATCTGATACCACCAGATCCCTGCTCCCCAATCCAAAAATACTCGTGCCATTGGCACTGCAGGACGTACTCCCCCAATTCCCCGCACTGTTAAGGTCTTGCCAAGAATAAAGTCCTCGGAGCTCACTAGTGTCTCTGAGCCCTACAGTTACCTTGTTTCCCACAGTGACAGTTTGCACATTCACATTGGAGATGTTCTCAGTGCTGGAGACGAACAACATCGAAGATGGTGATCCTGAGGGGCGACTTCCAACAAATGGGGGTGCAGGCTTCCTCTTATCGGGACACGTATTACTAAGGTGCCCCACTTTGTTACAAATGAAAAATCTGCGGATATCCCCCCCCCGCCCCTTCAAACTACCCCCCCTCTCCCTACTTCTCCTTATCCTAACTTACCTTGAGGAGTCCTGAGGAATAGTCCGGCGCTCAACATGAGATGCCGACACCGCGACGGAGTCACGGAGAGTTAGGGGCGTCGAGCGGTTGCTGAGAACTTCACGAGCAACCGCTCGGCGCCCCTGCCCGGGTAATAAATGAAAACATTGGGGGGGTTTTTGTTTGTTTTAACGTTATTTAACATCCTCCATGTTAAATAAAGTTTAAAAAAAACTTTATTTAACATGGGGGATTTTAAATAAAGTTAAAAAACAACAACAAAAAAAACGATGTTTTAATCTAGGTCCAGAGGGGACGGCAGCAGACCCCGCGTCGTCGTTGGCGGCGGCGGACCCCCCGGCAGCGCCCCCTGGAGTGTGGCGCCCTGTGAGGTCACACACCCCAAAGGCCGGCCCTGCGCGTAGAAGTGACATTAGCTCCCCCTCTCCCTGAGGTAGAAGCTGACGCAGAAGATGGTACAGTAGACTGGGTGATGAGGACCTGTGGTGTAGTGGTCTTCCAGCTGGATGCTCCTGTAGCAAAACCTCTGCTCCGGTCCGCTGGTGCTTGGTTGATAGTGTGGAAATCCGTCAGCTCACCCGCTTCCAATGCTGTTTTGGGTTCCCGGTCCAGGAGCCATTCTTGAAGATCCTTGATGATCAGATGTTCCAAGCTTTTTAAAGTTGTAATCTCCAGCCCTCTAGTCCACTGTCGGAATGCCGTCATCAGGTGTCCAACAACTGCAGTGTATCTCTCGGTGGAACGCTTCTGCAAAGTCCGGAATTTCTTTCGGTACACCTCAGGAGTTAGGTTGTACCGTTTCTGCAGTGCAGCCTTAATTAGTTTATAGTCCTGGTCAGATTCTGCTGGTAGCTCTCCAAATGCTTCCAGCGCAGGACCTCCGAGACCAGGTATTCCATTTATCGCCCAAACAAATGATCGCAAAAGAAAAGAAAACAAAGGGGGACTGTTGAGGTGTAAATATACTAAGTATTCACTGAGTTCAGCCTTTGGAAATTGAGAAACAATTTCTTTTTAGTGTCTGGATTAACTAACAAAATCCAGCAACACTGAAATCTGGTACAGAAAAAGATGGAAAATCTTTTTAACTAATCTTTTTAACTATCCCACCGCTATGAAACCAGTTTGTCACGAATGCACCAGTTTGCACGAATGACTATGCATAGTCACAGTGCATACAAAAAAAAAAAAAAAAAAAAAAAATGATAAACAGATTATTTACACCAATTGATAAAATAAAAAGGAGAAAATTACAGAAAACCTAACTACTCACTTGAATGGTAAAGTAACAGTTTTTCTGTCAGTAGGGCTCTGGCAAGGAAAGATGGCGACTCAGAATTAGATCTTGGCCCCTAGTAAGCACACTGACCAATTTCCTCTCATTAAATTTATACTTTGTCCCAGTTCATCTCACGTTTCCAAGCCGGCCCAGAGGTGGTATAAGCAGAGGGAAGGTGTACCTATAGGAACCATAAGTGCCCTCCCCCTTGTGTGGTGGAACCATATCAATCAAAATAACTCATTTTCATCTTATTCTCCCTCCTGTGCTCGCCACAGCAATTATTCTTGCATTTATGAATTTCTTGTAAATTATGTTAAGTCCATAGATATGTCACACTTGCTACTTATGACCGACTACCACGGACTTCACAATTTCTCCCAAAAGGCTTACGTTGTACTGGCCATGTTTGTATTCAAGTAGACATCACAGCATCTCCACTGTAAGATTTCACACCTTGTAGAGGGCCCTTGTGCGAGACAGAGCTTCAAAAGACAAATTTATCTTAAAAGACCTTTTGGCACCACGTGCCTATACAATCAAATTAACCCCTCTCATACTGAAATTGGCCATACCATCTCTACCGGGCAGCAAGTCCGTACTACACAAGTTGGTGTGACACAGACCTCCCCTGCTGCTGGCCGGTATTTATGACTCAGCGCCGGCATCACATGACCTTCCAGTGCTCCAACATAGAAGCCCCGGTGGAAGTGCCGGCAGCAGCGGAGGTTGTCTGTGCGCATCCTGCAAACGTTCACCGGCTGCGGGATGCGGACAGAGAACCTCTGCTGCTGCCGGCACTTCTGCCCAGGCTTCTATCGTGGAGTACCAGAAGGTCATGTGATGCCAGCGCTACATCATAGAAGCCTCCAGAGGAAGTGCTGGCAGCAGCACAGGCTGTCAGAGAGGAGAATCCAGGTCCCCTAAAGCATTGCGGGGGGATCTGGATCTTAGTCTTTGTCACGAACCGAGGACACAGGTAGATAAGGAGCCCAGGTGCAGGGGATACGAGGGGCTCTGTCTGTACCCCACGATGCATGATGGCTTGGGGTTGGTACAGACAGGCGCAGGAAATAACTCAAAGACAGATGATGCGGATTAAGAATTGTATTGCATATGATGGTACAATATATATATATATATATATATATATATATATATATACAAAGAAAGTCACTTGGCAGGAAGCCCTCTCGTTGGGGCACACACGGCACGAAGCCCTCTCGTTGGGGCACACACGGCACGAAGCCCTCTCGTTGGGGCACACACGGCACGAAGCCCTCTCGTTGGGGCACACGGCATGACTAGAAGCCCTCGGGTTGGGGCACACACGGCAGGAAGTCCTCGGGTTGGGGCACACACGGCAGGAAGTCCTCGGGTTGGGGCACACGGCAGGAAGTCCTCGGGTTGGGGCACACACGGCAGGAAGCCCACTTGCAGGGTACTCGGTTTGGGAGTCCACTTAGTGGGGCGCTGGCTGCAACTCAGGAACACGGCAGGTTGCCCACTTGCAGGGCACACGGCAGGTTGCCCACTTGCAGGGTACTCGGTTTGGGAGTCCACTTAGTGGGGCGCTGGCCACAACTCAGGAACACGGCAAGAGACAAAGCAGGAACAGATCAGGAACCAAACAGGTAGTCCTCAAACGTCAATGTCAAGGCCCAGACTGCGGGGCTGGGCAGGTTTATAAAGGCTGTCTTGATCATGAAATCAACTGCAGCTGGACCTGATAACCAGTCTGAGTGGTTCTGAGTGGCAAGGGCGGCCACTAGTGGCTGAAAACGTAAAATGAGTAATACAAAGTTTAACCAAGTCCATACAGCGAAGGGTGAACGTTACATACCCCCACCGCAAGGAGCAGCCCCCGGATGCTCACAGACCTGTGGTCTCATCATCTTTCTTTGTGTCTGGGTCTTGGTCTCTGTGTCAACCACCAATTCCAGTACTGCAGGTATCCCCGCGGACTCCTTGTATTGGCCTTGACATTCTGTCACGAACCGAGGACACAGGTAGATAAGGAGCCCAGGTGCAGGGGATAGGAGGGGCTCTGTCTGTACCCCACGATGCATGATGGCTTGGGGTTGGTACAGACAGGCGCAGGAAATAACTCAAAGACAGAAGATGCAGATTAAGAATTGTATTGCATATGATGGTACAATATATATATACAAAGAAAGTCACTTGGCAGGAAGCCCTCTCGTTGGGGCACACACGGCAGGAAGCCCTCGGGATGGGGCACACACGGCAGGAAGCCCGCGGGATGGGGCACACACGGCAGGAAGCCCGCGGGATGGGGCACACACGGCAGGAAGCCCGCGGGTTGGGGCACACACGGCAGGAAGCCCGCGGGTTGGGGCACACACGGCAGGAAGCCCGCGGGTTGGGGCACACACGGCAGGAAGCCCGCGGGTTGGGGCACACACGGCAGGAAGCCCGCGGGTTGGGGCACACACGGCAGGAAGCCCGCGGGTTGGGGCACACATGGCAGGAAGCCCACTTGCAGGGCACACGGCAGGAAGCCCACTTGCAGGGCACATGGCAGGAAGCCCACTTGCAGGGCACACGGCATGACTAGAAGCCCTCGGGTTGGGGCACACACGGCAGGAAGCCCACTTGCAGGGCACATGGCAGGAAGCCCACTTGCAGGGCACACGGCATGACTAGAAGCCCTCTTGCAGGGCACACGGCATGACTAGAAGCCCTCTTCCAGGGCACACGGCTAGAAGCCCTCTTGCAGGGCACACGGCTAGAAGCCCACTTGCAGGGCACACGGCTAGAAGCCCACTTGCAGGGCACACGGCTAGAAGCCCACTTGCAGGGCACACGGCTAGAAGCCCACTTGCAGGGCACACGGTTTGGGAGTCCACTTAGTGGGGCACTGGCCGCAACTCAGGAACACGGCCGGTTGCCCACTTGCAGGGCACACGGCCGGTTGCCCACTTGCAGGGCACACGGCCGGTTGCCCACTTGCAGGGCACACGGCAGGTTGCCCACTTGCAGGGCACACGGCAGGTTGCCCACTTGCAGGGCACTCGACTTGGGAGTCCACTTAGTGGGGCGCTGGCCGCAACTCAGGAACACGGCAAGAGACAAAGCAGGAACAAATCAGGAACCAAACAGGAACCAAACAGGAACCTTGTTCTGAGTGGCAAGGGCGGCCACTAGTGGCTGAAAACGTAAAATTAGTAATACAAAGTTTAACCAAGTCCATACAGCGAAGGGTGAACGTTACAGTCTTGTAGTCAGACCTCTAGTTGTTTGTTACAAGATTTTTTTCCTGAACACCTATGGCCGGCCCTTCTCAGAGGTTCCTTGTTTAGGTTACACTTTCCTCATTCCGGAAATTAGTGTGAAGGGGAGGTGTCTAAGTCACGCATAACTTAGTTGGACCAATGCTACTTATTTGAGCAGAAATGAGTAGGAGCCCCCTGAAATTTTGAAAGGTTATGCAAACCTACATCTTCCCCTATGAATGTTGACTCAACTGCTTAAGACGCATATGAATACGCTATGTAATTGCAGAAACTCTGAGTTGGTTCCAAACATACTGTCACATTTTAAGGAATCCTGACTACTTAAAAATAAAAAGTACTAATAAGCTATTTTTTGTTTTCTTTCAAGTACACAAAACATGAAAAAATACACATAATTTCCATATGAAAACAGCAGTTAAATCGATTAAAATTTATTTTAATCAATTAAACAGTTTTTTGAATTTCCCTGTTTCTCGTTTACATGTTTAAGCGTATGGGGAAAAAAAGAAAGAAACACGATGACAGCCAACAAGAACACAACCAATCCAAGCCCTCCAACTAGATCATATAGTGCAAATAAGCTAAACTATATTATCAGCTATCTTAAGGCCACACATAACTGTTCATATATAGTTAAATATCACGTTCCTTCAGTTGGAAAATTGGAATTGTTGCATATGAAATTTATAATACCTGTCAAAACACATTCAAAGGAATTGAGCCTTAAATCCATTCTAATTACATTTGCAATCAAAGGCCACACGGTCTATTTTAGCACTTCATAAAATGTTTGAAGAACTGCCAGTGGAAATAAACAAATCTAAACTGAATCAGAAAGAGTGTTACCCAAATTGGCAAAGCACAAGTTAGCAATGTTGTCCCCTCACACCAGTTTGGAAGAAAACATTTTTTTTCATACTTTTTGCATCAAGCTGCTTTTGTCCTTGCACTAAAAAAAGTATAGACTCTTGTCTTGAAATATGCTAATCATTGTTTATATTAAAAACCTTTAATAACTATTGTTCTAAAAAAGGCAAAATGTATTGTCATGAAATGGAATTTTATAATGGTATGTATTAATACTTAAACTTTTGTCTTATGCTTATGGTTGCAAAGTCTGATAAATAGTCAAGCCAAACATGTGTCCTTAAATGGCTATACAACTGCAGTTGATGTCAAGAAAAACACACAACCCAAACTTTCTCATAAAGTTTTTGGCATGTTGATCTGAGTGTTAAAACTAGGTTCAATGCCCTACAATTCAAGTCAGGTTTGGCAAAGAACTTTATTGATTTTAAGATTTGAGGTAGGTGACAGTTTTTACCCTTGTTTGTGTTTTACTTGCAATCCTAAGAAAAGCAACTGTTGTACATATATACAGGGCCGGCCCTAGGCAAAATGCCGCCTGGGGCGAATTTTAAAATGCCGCCCCCCCATCTACCCTTCCTCTCCCCCCCCCCTGCCGCCCCCCCCCTTCTTGTACTTACCTTTCAGCAGTCCTGCGGCGAGTCTCCCTGTTCGGTCTCGGTGCCGGCTTTTAATGCTGAGCGCCGGAAATCTTCCGGCACTCAGCATTGCAAGCCAGCACCGAGACCGAAAAGGGAGACTCGCCGCAGAGGAGAGAGCGAGGGGTGCCGAGCGGGTACTGACAGCTTGCTAAGCGAAAACCACTCGGCGCCCCTTTCTCTCTCTTTCGCTTTAAAAAAAAACCAAAAGGGCTTGGGGCGGCGAAGTGCCGCCCCTTCAAGAGTGCCGCCTGGAGCGGTTGCCCCACTCGGCTCCATTGTCGGGCCGGCCCTGCATATATATAATAAGACAGCCAGTTTACTACTATTGTAAAATTTTCAGCTTCTTTTATTGAAGCCCACGGGGGCCAGAATGGACTAGAGTGGGCCCTGACAGAGTGCTGAGCAGGGCTAGGCTAAGGCAGGAATTGTGGATTTTAGGGGAGGAGTTTTGGTCGGAGGATATTTAAGTTTGGTGATTACAGGGGTAAGGATCCATTTTGTTTAACCTTACCTGGTGTTGTTTGTCCCACCCTGCCTCCCCTTATCTGGTTGAGTTTGTGGAGTGGTGTTGCTGCATTAGTCACAGTCGTGGGCGGTAGCTTGCCAGGTACCCAAGGGGTTAATGTGGTGGTATGGTCATTGGTGGTCATAACCGGTGGGAGGTTCCTTGCAAGGAGTGGTGCTCGGAACCTCAGGTCCGGGTTGGGGCATCCTGGTATGTCCCCTCCCAAAATTGGTGTGTGGTGTGGTACCTGGATAACTTGGCAAGCTAGGTTGGTTTTGGTTACATCATTGTCTCTGTTAACGCATCTATGTTTATTATTTCAGGTTTTACAGGACAATGACTGTTAAATAAAACGGCTGTGGCCTTTTCAAACCCATCTTGTGTGTTGGTGTTTTATTTAATTGAGCAACTGAGCTGAGCCTGGCCCGTGAGTCGAAGCTACATCTGTCATGGATTTTACACAATTCCGTATTGCGAATTGTGTTAGACTGGATAGAGCACACGGGATGTAAAATGTGTTTTTGGTTGTCATATTACTGTGTCAATAGGAAGGGCTTCAGAACACTTTCCTGCTGCTTTTGAGCAATGTGAACGTGAGCCGTTGTTCTGGGATGATCACACTTGATTACAGATGTTTCCAAGGAAAATGAACAAGAGAAAGATCAAAAACCATGCAACTGTATAAACATATGAAACATTTCAGCTGCAAATGTACAATATGCCTTAAGAAGAGACCCAATAATTACTATTAGACTAGGGCGAATATTCACGTACGTTCTTCATGTTCGTTTTTTTTTTCTTTGTTTTTTTGCTGTTTTTTTTTTTTTGCAGGGGTTAATACAGATTAACGCGGTAACAATACACAGCAGCTTTGGCGCCAGGATTTTAAAGGTCTGTATGAGCTAATCTATTGGTCGCCGACAGGGGCCTCCTCTTACTGCTGAAGGGCAGCAGACGAGCCCCTAGGAAATAGCAGATGCCCTTTGTTACAGGGGTTATGACACCCAACTCTCTTTGTTGTGAAAGCACGGGCTGTGAAGAGAGTTGGTCTACTGGCTCGCTCCATAGGTAATAAGTGATATAGCAGCCATATCCCTTGCCTGACTACTTATTCCTCCATTACGCCACAGGAATGAAATTGAATTACATTTTTCTAGGGTCAGGAGGGAAAAATTGTTAACTTATTCTCCCTTCGGTTAACCTGACCATTTCTTTTTCGGCAACCTTCTCAGCAGCAAGGGGCTCTGACACAGGAGGGATGGGCACCACTCCTGGAGTGGCAGTGTCTGCCGAGGAGGGTGCCACAGGGCAACTGCAGGCAAAGACACAATGAGATCAGTTACAGGAACTGCAATAGGAGCCGTGGGCAAAACTAGGGTAACTGGGCAGAGGTCCACCGGTCACATGGCTGCGGACTCACTAGGAGAGACGAGAAATTGGGGGGCCATACAGCAGCAGGGTTAGGAATCATAACCCCCACTTGCAGCCTGACAATAATCAAAAAATTTCATATATTAAGCTAAAAACCTGAGGTGCGGAGCAGAAAAAAAAACCCGAGCAACCTCATGTTCATAATGTAAAGAAGGAAGGACAGGAGAGTGGGATAATCCTTGCCCAAAAGCTTCAGACCGGAACCTGAGGCAGCCGCTGGGCTTGGAACACCTGATGGCCCGGGTACATCTTCCTGAGAAGCCTATGAAACAGGCTAGGGCTCCAATCTGCTTTATAGTTGGTTCGAGGTGGCCATGATGAGTTCAGAAATAATTAGAGCCAAATTGTGAATCAGCTAAGGCAACATAATTGTAATGAGCTGGCCCAGTAAGGGAGTCCTGCTAAATATTCTCTTCTATACACAGTGTTGTACAAGCTTAGGCAAACACCCCACAATGCAAATGTGAATTCCCCTTAAACTGGGCCTAGTAATAAAGCCCTTCTTGTTAGTTCTTAAATCCAGGACTGTACGTTATTTAATGTAAGATGTTTTATCCGTTGGTTGTGAATAAACTACTGTTATCTTTTTATAAGCATAGTTATTGTTAATGCTTTTTTACGATTTTTGTTATTACAACATTTGCAACATTGTATAAATGTGTAAAATGCACCACAAACGCAGTGTAAAAAGTACTGTTTTTAAAATATGTTTAAGAACTTTTCTTGTCGACTATGGCATCCATTCATGTCATCAGTGTATGATACACTATATAATTAAAGAATGTGGACATCACACCAATAGCAGTTTGTTTGACATCCCATTCCAAAACCATCAGGACTTATATGGAGTTGCACCCCTGTTTGCAACTATAAGATCAGCCACTCTTCTGACAAGGCTTTCCAAAAGGTCATGTCTGTGGGAATGTGTGGGAATTTAGCCCAAAGAGCATTTGTGAGGTCAGGCACTGCTGTTGATCGAGAAGGCCTGCTCACAATCAGTGTTCCAATTCATCCCAAAGATGTTCAGTATGGTTAAGGACAGGGCTCTGTGCAGGCCACTCAAATATCTCCACCAATAAATACCTACACCAAACTCATCAAACCATGTCTATATGGACCTTGTTTTGTACACAGGGGCACAGTCATGGCATTGCGCATGGTGAGCCTCCACTTGTGTGCAGCTGATTGGCCATGGACTGAGCTGTTGTTACTCCTAGATACTTCCACTTTAAACTAACAGCATATGCAGAGGACCAGGGCAGATCTAGCTGTTCAGAAATTTTGCTGAGCTCTTCATTACGACCCATTCTACTTCAAATCTTTTTCTATCACGGTGGCTGCCTACAGCATTTGCTTGATTTTATAGCCTGATAGCAATTGGTGTGAAGGTGGTGAAGGGGTGTCCACGTACCGTACTTTCAGTAAAATAGTGTACATTGAAACAATAGAAGCAAATCATAGAACAGTGACACATAGTGGTATAAAAAGAGTACAAACTGTAGATCAGTGTCCAACTTCCTATTAGGAGGCTATAGTGAATGCTGAAGCCTATAAATCAGGAAATGAGTATAAAGTATAAAGAGTATAAAGATATCACTTATTTACTTAAATGTTTCATGCAATTGTAAACAATTAACATAATACAGGCCATAGTTAGCCTATTTTATTGAAGTCATAATTGACTGGAGACTTGAAAGCTTTGTTACTGATTTCATGCGATGTAATTGAATGTAAGCTCTCAAAAACAGGACCTTTTTCTCTTTCTGTACATCTCAATGTGTGTTAATATTATTTATTTTCTAACTTTTGCAATAGCTGCAGAACTATGAAATAAAATGTAATTTAGTGTAGTGACATGGGACATAGTAATTAATGTCTGATGTGTAATGTCTGATGTACAAATTAGTGCACAGCATAAATTATACTCATAGGATTACAATACTCCTGGCCATAACTAATTGATGACACCATTAGTGTTACCTGCTTGAACTAATTAACAATAAATACCACTGTGGGTGATGTCATATGACCAGTGAGGCTTAATGAACATTAATATTACACTTCATGAACTACAGTCACCCTCGAGCCACATGTTAGAGCCCAACATTTATTTATTTTTGTTTTGCAAGCACTGTCCAGCTCATGGTCAATAAACCTGTATTACACATGGAATTTAATTTCAAAATAATACTGCCCTCTAGTGGAATATGTGCTGATTCTTCATTCTTGTTTTATTAGAGTTCATTGTAAATTAATGTGTACATTATATCAACATTAAATTTATTACCGCTCACTCTTTTTATTTTTTAGAAATAGTAAACTTTTTCTTATGAAAAGAGGTTTCATTTAATAAATCATATACAAAAATATCACATACACAGCAATAAAGGGGTGATACGGATGAAGAGTTTACAGATGACGATAATGCTGCGAGAGAGGGCATCCATACTTTATTTAACTTTGCTGAGGTATGATTAACAAGAGGAGTCAATTTATTTAGAATCATGTGATCCATTATCTTTGACAATCTCAGTGAGGAACAAGTTGTTCCTAATGAAGTCTTGTCTCTACAAAGACCCAACTTGTTGCCAAGTAGTCTATTTTCCTGGTTGGTATGAATCACAAGGCTTGGAGAGCAGCAGTATACACTGGTTCCAAGGAACTGACTTTCCGGTTAACAGTGAACGTCTGTGCGATGTGCATAGACAAACTCTGCTCATGCACGCCACTTCCGCCAGGGTCGCCTGCGCACGTCGCACAGATTTTCACCAGCTGCCAGAGAGGAGGATACAGGTCCCTGCTGTGGGCGATGCGCTCAGACAACCTCCACTGCTGCTGGCCAGTACTTCTACTGGGGCTTCTGTGGTGGAGCACCAGAAGGTCATGTAACGCCGGCGCGCCTTCATAGAAGCCCAGCGGGGGTTGTGTGACTTTCTTACTCTCCTGATTGGCTGAGAGTTCAGAAGCTTCTCCTGATAGGCTCAGTGTCAGCTGCCACCAGCACCAGGTATGTATGTGTGACTGTGTGTGTATATGACTGGTTGTATTTGTCTGGTTGTGTTGTGTTTGGTTGTGTATGTCAGGATTGGGGACTTCCACCTAACGCATCGAGTGGGTCTTCATCTCGGGGGATAGGTTTCAGGCGGCAGTTCCCTCGCGGCGCGATCCACCATCGATTTAGACGTACTGCAATGGGGTGTGGCTATACTCCAGAAGAAGGGTGGAAGCAGGGAGGAGTGGCTAATCAGAGTAAGAAGGGGTGGAGTCGTCCCACCTTTCCATACAGAGGGGAGGGGTCTCTGATTACTTGCACTATAAAAACCTTGCAACCATTTACACAATGCTTGTTAGTTAAGCTGTGTTCCCTGTTTGCTCACTACTCCCTTATACACTACTCCCTTATACAGTTGAATTGGAGCTCTCTATTTGGATTACTGGTTTTGACACCCTTTGGATTACTCTTTTTGCCTGTGACCCTGATTTTGTACTGTGACCTCGTTGCTGATGGCCTTGACCCTTGAACATTTTTTTGACTACTGTTTGGAATATCCTATTGCTTTTTTTATTTGTTTTTTTGCTTATGAAAGCGTGGATCACAACCCTGCGCTTTGCTCCGTTTCTAGTTCTGACAGTGTGACTGTATGGGTATATGACTGTATTTGTCTGATTGTGTGACTGTGTGTGTGTCTGTTTCCGTGACTGTGTGTCTGTTTCTGTAACTGTGTGTGTGATGTCTGGAGAGGGTTAAATCTCTGAATCTGCTCATGTCTTGTTGTAGACAGGTTAACTATCTGAAACTGCACATGCCTGGTGATAGAAGGGTTAAATATCTGAAACTGCTCATGTCTGTAATTAACATTTGTATATTATAATATAAATATTTTATGTGTATGTGATGGTGTGTATATGTGAATCAGTGTGTATGTGAGGTATAGTATATACAGTATGTATATATATATATATATATATATATATATATATATATATAATATACAGCTATAAAAATCAAATAAATAACAATAAGTGCAAAGTAAAGTGCAACTTATAACACACCTCGTGAAAAAAACACTTAAAATTTCCACTTAAATAATACAAATAACAATAAACATAAAGGCGTAAGCGCACATGCCCCAGTTCACAACCTTAGAGTACCGTATTTGCTCGATTATAAGATGAGGTTTTTTCCAGAGCAAATGCTCTGAAAAATACCCCTCGTCTTATAATCGGGGTCGTCTTATAATCAGACCTCAACTAGATCTGACTATGAGACTAAGATCCAGATCCCCCGCAGCGATGCAGGGGACCTGGATCCCCCCCCCAACTTACCGGTGCTTCTGAGTCCCCGGTGCTTAGTCCGGGCAGCGTGTAGAGCTCTACGCGATTAGCGTACACAACTTCCGCTGCACTCGGGAGGAGGTGCGGTTAGCAGCGGGGGTTGTCTGCGTCCATCGCGCAGACCTTCACTGGCTCTCAGAGATCAGAGTTCCCCGTGATCTCTGACAGCCGGGGAAGGTCTGTGCGATGGACGCAGACAACCCCTGCCGCTAACCACACCTCCTCCCGGCTGCAGCGGAAGTTGCCTACATGAATCACGTAGAGCTCTACACGCTGCCTGGACTAAGCACCGGGGACTCAGAAGCTCCGTTAAGTTTGGAGGAGGGAGGGGGAGGGAGTGTTTAATGGGGGACATAAGGCATTTCTGGAGGCAGAGTGCTTTGTGAAATGCCTTTTAACCCCCTTAATGCCACTCTGCCTCCAGAAATGCCTTTTAACCCTCTATACGCCACTCTGCCTCCTGAAATGCCTTATACCTCCCTATATGCCACTCTGCCCCATACTATGTCTTTTAACCCCCTAAATGTCAGAGTGGCATATAGGGGTATAAGGCAATTCTGGAGGCAGACTGGGGTCACATAGGGGGTCAAAAGGCATATCATGGGGCACAGTGGCATTTAGAGGGTTAAAAGGCATATCATGGGGCACAGTGGCATATAGGGGGTATAAGGCATTTCTGGGGCAGAGTGGCAAGCCAGGGGGCAGATGTGCATAACTGGGGGGGCAGGTTGAAAAAAAGGAAATAAAAACAAAATATTTTTCTCAATCATAGCTTTTATTAATAAAAAATTGTTCACATAGTTTACATGAATTAACATTTACTGGTAAAACCTTTTTCCTATAGGGTCGTCTTATATTCAGGCTTTTTCTTTTTTTCATAAATTAATATTCCGATTTTGGGGGGTCGTCTTATAATCAGGGTCGTCTTATAAGCAAATACGGTATATCTATATATATATATATACTTGCATAATATAATAATATAATTTAGACCTCTCTTTAGCCCTGTAAATTGAGACACAGAGAGATAGTGTAACCCATAAATGCAGTTACGATTTTAATGGGGTATAGAATAAACTTACATGAGATAGAGCCGTGAACAGACTCTATATAAACAGCTCAGGGTGCCCACTTGGGGTGGATCCACACATTTATTTTCCTTCTGGATTATTTTATTTTTTTAAAATAAGGAGAACTAGGTATAAAAACCTATATTTCCCCAAATATAAAAATACAGTATACTTAAAAACACAACGCATTTTGACTTTATGTCTTATCTAAGCCTGTTCATTTTTCACATCTATAATGAATAATCAAATGCATCGAATCAAAAATCTTATTCCAAATTGCATTAAATTAGGGTTATCATTGTGTTTTTTTTTTAATTCTTAATGCTCAAGGTATACCATTATGTTTTATATATCATTCTATTGTCACTATTTCTTTTGATGCTTTTAACTCTTTAATTAACAATTGTTCAACCTCATCAAATATGTGATCTATATCCATCTTATGCATATTTTCTAATTCCTCCATAGGTGTATTGCATACAAGACCAACAATAAAGTGCATTTTTTTCCCTAAAATTAAAAAAAGACATGTGTACGCTGCTTCCACTCCCAGGGAAAGGAAAAAAAAATACAAAAAACTAAAAGAATGAATAAGCACTGATGGAATAGAGGACACAGAGGACACGCATACACCTTGAGGAAGCCCTGTGTATGGCGAAGTGCGTCATACATGTATGCCATTATGAAGCAGGAAGTGGACCTTGCGTATAGTGAGACTGTACAGGAAGTGATTGCAGAGTGGCAGGCAAGGTTGCAGTAACGACCCCTTCAATCGTGGTTGCTGCAGGCCCCTTTTGGCCCGCCTTAAAGACAGCCCTGCAACCCATGGCGTTTTATATGTATTTTTAAAACATGTTTTACATATATAACTTCAAACTATATTATAACTAGACTTGGGCGCCGGCAAACTCTTCGTGTTTGTTTGGTTCGGGCGAATATTCGTGTACATTCTTCGTGGTTTTTTGTTTCCTTCATTTTTTGCAGTTTTTGCTGTTCATACTGGGTTAACGTGGTACGCACTAAGCAGCAGCTTTGGCGCCAGGATTTTAAAGGTCCGTACGAGCAACTCTATTGGTAGCCGGCTGCTGGTGACCAATAGAGTCACTCGTACAGACCGGTCGACTGTTCTGTAAAAGACAACCTCGATTCTAAGACAAAGTTTTTTCATATGATTTTTTCTTATAATTGAGCATATAGAGTAACTAGACGTGAATTTTATTTGATAAGAAAATAAGAGAAATGTAATAACCAGCATGACTGAATGACAAGATAACATCTAATCGTTTTATTAAAGGTGCTAGCAAATTAGAAAACACACTTATATATCTCATAATACTCTATTATGGTATTGAGATATTTTTCTAAATTTCTTTTTTGCCACAAAAAAAGGATCATATTAAACTTGGCAGCTCATTATCTTGTAACTATTTTTTATGTAGACGAGACAAAGATGTTCTATTGTATTGTTCAATCATTTGTCTTCTTTGCAATCTCATATTTAGCATTTTATCTTCCTGGCCTTGCAAAAGCGTAACTATGGTACAATTTAGACTGTTTCTGTTTACTACAAAATATTACTAAGCTGAGAGTCATGTAAACTATTAATTTAAAAGGGATAATAAATCCTCATGGTCATGGGGAGGGTGCTCCTGGTAGAAGGAGGCTTAAATCCCCTAAGTAATAGGGTATAATTCTAAAATAGTAAAGTAAAGATACAGTGGTGAGAATTCTAAACCAAACAATTGGGAGCTAAAGAAAAAGGAGGTTCCAGAGGTGTGTCTTATTTGTAGATTATAGAAAGTTTTCCTGCATGGGCGGACACAGATCCTGATCTAACACACAAACTAGCACAACCAAGTGCTTACACACATTAACACACCCAGACACTGACACTCAAAGAGAATCAGACATATTAACTCACATGCACACAGACACTAACACAACCAGTCACTCAACATTAACACACACCTGAACATTCACACTAACACTCATGCACACAGGCACACACACTATCATACCCACACACACTAAGATATCCAGACACCCACACTAAAACAACACCTTGACACTAACGCATACACCCAAACACTCACACTAACACACATAAAAACAAATACTAACTCTCACATCCAGAGACTAATCCGTAGGTTCGCCGTCAGGGGTTAAAAGGCAGTGCAAGTGACCAATAGGCTCACTTGCACAGCCCTTTAACTCCTTACGGTGCAACTTGGCTGGCAGAGACCACTGGTCTCCCTGCTCCAACAGTTAAAAGTCCGTACAAACGACCAATAAAGTCATTGGTTGATGCCAGACAAGCCCCCTGCTGGCGACCAATAAAGTCACTCGTACAGACTTTTAAAAGCCTGCTGCAGCAACTGGGTACAGGTGTACTTCATTGGTTGATGGCAGAAGAGGCACCTTCAGGCGACTAATAGAATTGCTTGTACGGACATTTAAAATCCTGAACACAGGAACAGGTGAATATTCGCGGAATACGAAGATTTTCTCCCCCACGAAGTCTAATCATTACATCTCTACTTCTCATTTTTCTTTAGGTCTCTTGTTTCTCATTAACAACTACCAACACTTTCTCCCCAGTCTCTTACCTTTGTCCCTCTGCTTCCCACCCACCTTTCTCTCTTAACTTTCTCCCTCTGCTTTCTTCTTCTTTAAGTGCTTTGCCAGATTGTGGTGGGAGTATGAGATATGTTCCTTCAAACCTCTGCTTTAGCACTCCCTCACTGTGCGCGCGGCTTCAATGCTGAGCGCCGGAATATGACGTCATTACCCAGCACTCTGCATCAATCGCTGGCACAAAGCGTTAGGGAGTGCTGAAGCAGAGGTCTGATGGAACAGAACTTTCATTCCCTTTATTTTGGACCGTTTAGAGGGTGGCCCATGATCTCCCCAACTGGCCCTACATCCACAACTGCCTTCTCAGCACATTGTGAGGGTTTATGTGGCACCCCTGTCAGGTACCAGATCAACTTCTACATATTGTTGGCATTTTCTATAGTGACTGCTTGTGCCCTCTCCTGGTGCAGGCACCCCAGGCCTCACCTGGCCATGAGATCTATATGGCCCTATGGTGTTCACAATTTGTGGGATTGTAGAGCACCTTCAGTTGTCTTTCATACCATAAAATGTTATTTTAGACTAGATATCGCTCAAAATAATAAATAACAATATGTATATATATATATATATCCAGTTGCCTAGATATAGTCCAATTGTCCAATTATTCTATTGGGCCAAGAATAGCACAGAAGATACAGTATTACAAAAAAAATATCAAAAATAATATATAATTAAATATGTGAAGGAAAAGACAAAAATACGCTCCTTAATCTGCACACTCTCCAATCCCAAATCCAAATTAGAAACTACATGAGAGCATATAGTACCTTCAGATTATGGACTGATATCTCTCAAAAAAACAGGTTTACATGTAGTATAACTCTGTTATAGACTGTAAAATATATATATATATATATATATATTTTTATGAAAACAATGTGCACAGAAACCAGGTTTAGTTCAAATCAAGCATGTAGATAGGGGTTACTGGTTACACATCTTCAATACCGGACTCAAATAAGATCTTCTCGTCCACTTGGTGTAACAATATGAATTGTTGAATGCTGCACAACATCCTAAATCAGGTATGGAAAATGTATGACCACTATCCACGTGCTAGAGTTTCACTAAAACTGGTCTTTGTGCACATTATTTTGTGAGTTCAATTGAAAAAAAATATATATACTTTTACAATCTATAGTTTGGATATGTATAGTTAGCTGTTCTTGGCCCTGTCGTATAGTTGGACAACCCTGACCTAGTGCCAAGGAGAAGGTGTCACATAATGTAGACAGATATGAAGAATGGAAATCCCTTGCTTTCCTGGAGCTCTGAACATAAATATATATAGGAAATGCATCTATCTTATGAGCCCTTTAAACCTAGAAATTAGAGCGCCTGGGGCATGTGTGTGTGTGTGTCGCTTTAAGGGAGTAGAAGGGGGGTAAATCGTGACGTCAGAGGGTCGGGGCAGCAGACACGGTGGAGGCAGGATTGAGGCTGGCAGTGTCGGCTGAAAAGGATCACACAGTATCCAGGGAGGAGAATCCTGCGCCGCGGTGGGTAACGAGGGTCACCCGTGTCCGTGACAGCTCCCTGGTGCTGCAATGTTCTGATGTGCAAATGCAGCTCTGGCCATCATCACCATCATCATCATCATCCTCCTCCTCCTCCTCCTGTCACAGGCATCCCTCCCACACCCCCTCTCCCACCCCACCACTGGGGTCTCAGCAGGCATTGGATGTTATAATTAGCAGGAAGGTGGAGGTAAGATTGTAGGTTTGGGCATGTATAAAACCCATTGATTGGCACTAATTAGCTTTTTAGCGATTGGGGATATTTGTGTGTAAATGTATAGGATTTGCCTATGAGCCAGTGGCGTTTTATTGCTGGCCCCTTGTTGTTGTCTGGGCTACTGGTTTGGTAAGGTCCTTTGATGGCTTTGTGTAGGATCCCTGCTTACGTTTGATGGCTTATTGTGCAGATGTGAGTTTGATTTATATACATATTTCATGTGTGATTTCTGTCCGTTTAATGCAGATCATTGACCATTTTTATCAGTTATAAAATATATACGTCATATGCAATGCGTAAGCAATTTGTCCCGTATGTATGCAATATGCTGTATTATTATTGTTCTCTATGCCTGGAATACGGATGTATTTATGGGATCAAACAGATGAATAAGTGAAGAAAAAGCCTCCATTTTATAATTCCAGTTCTGTTTTCGGAAAATCTATTCTAAATGTTGCATACCTTTGTAGCAGACATGCAATATTTATATTAGGAATCGCATGCAATTAGCGGAATCATTATTTCCATTTAAACATAGATTTATTGGTTGATTTTGGTGAGAAAATATAAAATCATCATAATATGTACGATACAATGCTAATTCTCATAGGACTAAGTCTGGATGGGTATATCATGATTATGTTATATGTTATCCTATATGTCAATTTAGGATAAATATGGATACATTTAGGCAGCTTCTTTATTTTCTGTTTTTGGTAAATATTGAGCATTAATGGCATTCTGCATGGCTGGGCAACTATAAACAGAAATGTGATGGGCCTATTGTTTTGTAGATTATGATTATTATTATTGTTATTATAATTTTATAGAAAGCTCAGCATAAATCGTATAACAGAACTGTATTTTGATGTAAGTAAGTGCTTGAGGTCTTTATTTGAAAATCTTGTCTAGAAGTTAAATTCTGAAAGAGCATTTTTTTGTACTGAGATAATTGTTTCATGATTAGTATAAATTAAATACGTTTAAATAGACTAGTGGGTAATTCTCAGTCTTGTAAAATATTTATGTTTTTATATACTACTGACTACATCGGTGCTTATGAATAAACAGCAATTTTGGTGCAATCACCATAGCAACTAATGGTTGTTGATACTGATTGCTCTTGTTTTTTTTTTGTTTTGTTTTTTTTACTATTTTGCTTCAGAATTGTTTTTAGAGATATGGGATGGACCCAAGAGTAGGGAAGTAGATGGGAAGGGACTCATTCTTAAGTAAATGTATCACAATGAGGACAAACTGTAAATAATATTTCAGTTTTATTCATCTGAGAGAAAAAATCTCCTAATAGAGGACAAGTCTACAGGAGGAAAAAGCAATCTCAAAGAAAAAATAAATAAATATATATATATATTTATATAGATTCCAAAAGTAGTTACCGGCACTCATGGGACTTGTTTTAAATAATTCCACGAAACTCAGTTTTTCTGGTCCACGTTTCAGTCTTTTTATTTATAGACTTTCATCAGGACATATGATATATATATATATATATATATATATATATATATATATATATATATATATACATTTTATAATTGGTAAATTATTGTTACATGGGATATTTAAAAAAGTGATTTCAGTCCAACCCTTTATCATGCATTTCCCACAAGTGGGCTTCTCCTTTTCTTTATGTCTAATGTCATTAAACGGTTAACCAAGTATTGATAAACAGAATTCCTTCGTCTTTCCGTACCATCACACGAGAGTATATGTGGCCTCCAGCAAGAGATGTGATCCTTGAGAAATTCCATCATTCATTGTAACGCAAAACTAAATCCGAGTATATAACTGAAATACATGCTTTTAAACGTAGATGCATTCCAACACGACTCGTTGTCCTAACTGGTTCATAGGTTTAGGCTGGACTTTGTTTACATTGAGGCTATTTACCAGGGGCTATGTATAAAAAGTGGTTCAGTCCTAAATTTGTAAAGTAGTTTTATCGGAGGATCAATCGATCCAATCAGAGGATTACCAAGATTCCATCAGTAACTATGTCAAGATTATACATTTTCAGATTTTACACCATAATTTATTTTAATACATAGCCACATAATATTTCTTTCTCACTTTAATCTTCAAATTAAGAGGCAACATAATATATTTTAAGGTGCCCTTTGCCCTCCATGCATTTATATGATAGAAAATCACACATTAATATACTATATCCATGCAGTAATTGGCTTATCTTACTTTTAGTTTAAGGCTGTGTTCTACCTACTCTATTGAATGCTAAAACCTTATTAAAATATTTTTTTAATCATGTAAAATTTAGTCTCACTCAGAATTTTTGTTGGGAATCCTAAACTCTCAAGTGGCAAAAAAGGGGCACTGATATGATGTTGCCATAGAAACTGAAAAGATTTCTTAAAAGTTTGTGTTGTTTTTTCTGTGATAAACCCTTCAGAGTGTAGTAATTGCCCTCTGGAGAATGCAATTACCATGTTTTGTACCTTGAACAGATTATTTGACTTTCTTATGACCAGGGGTATTTCACACCTTCAAGATTGGCCTTTTTTACCCACTAAAATGATATATTTTTGAAGACATAGTCCAACATTTTGGAAAAACTATTAAAAATAAATACATTTTGTTTTCAATTTTACTTATGATTCCTTCTACAGCTTAGGAGTTGCTGTAAAAATACCCTCAATTCAGTTCAGCAACATCCACTGAGTACATTAATAGGTTTTGGAGAATCAAGGTTGGTTTTTTTTAATACTTTTCCTAATTATTGAAATTTTTACTATTTTTTTTAACTTTTACATATCATGGATCTCTCTGGTATCCAGACAATGCCACTGATGATGTCATGGTGCCGCGGCTGATGGGTCATCAATAATCCCACCAGATCCCAAAATACCCCTCTCTACTATAGAGATTCAGTGTTTCTGAAGAGGGAATGCCAAAAATGATGTCATCTGCTGACATTCCCTATGCAGAGTTGGGGATATTATCCCCCTGCTGTAACGAACACATAATTTTATGCCATTTGTTAAGGACATAATGATGTCCTAATGCTGGAAGTGGTACAGCTTACATTCTTCAATAAATGTACTGTGCCTTGTGGAAGAATACTAATGGAAATCGATATATTTGCAAACAAAATAAATCCATTGACTGCTCTTTTTTACTCTCTATTTATGTTTACTCTTAGCATTAGATGAATGTTTATTTTGTGTCCAAACTGGAATGATATCATCTCATAAGATTCCACTTTATTGTTACTTTACATAAACATTTCACAGCCATATAATAAAGTGTTCATTGCTATACAAATGCTATCACAAATACTATACAGGGTTATTATGGCCAATTAAAGGGATGTATCTCGTCAAACGGCACTTTTTCATGACAATGCAGAATATTATGGAGTAAGGCTGTCAGTTGTAACAGATTCCTATAGTATTTAGATGTAACGTTCCTGCGCGTGCTTTCAGCTGTCTCTGCCTGGCTGTGTGGTGGCCCATGGATTTCTCGCTAGTACCTTTCGGTTTTGGTTCTCTTTTTTGGGTCACATTCTTTGAATTTCAACCTGTGCTTCTTTTCTTGTAGGGATTTCTGTGTTGTATATTTGCCTTTACTGTTGTCTTGTGCCAGATCAAGACATCTCATCCCAATTTTTTTAGATAACTACTGGAAATCTAAAAAATACCACCCAAAATGTGAATTTCTAAACTATAATATACTGTATATCTATTTTATAGTAGTTGCTGGCATGTATTTGATGTTATTTTTTTAGCCAAAAATTCTAGGTATGTTAAGCGCATCCACAACATAATTCCATCTGGCTAATCGTTTAAATATATCTTTATGTTCTTAGATAAATAAAGTTGTCTCAAAGTAAGCTAAATTTCTACTGAAGATGTATTTAACTTGTTGTGAAACTTATGAGACTATTCAAGGAATGCTCTGCTATACCACCAAATACAGAAATAAAATACTGGATATAAAAATAAAATACTGGATACAAAGAGTGAAAGCTTTGGTTTTGTAAAGATAAGTAATATACAGTCCAGTATAGCACTGGTGGAAACCCTAGCTTATATCCCATATGCAGAGCTATAACTACATCTTCTTTTTGTTGTTCTTTTGGTTTTAATTCTGAAGGGTCTTAAAATAATTGTAGCAATAAATATTATCTAGACCCTCTGTTAGTGCTCAAAGTTGATAGGTTAAGCAACGGATGCTCTTGCATGTCAGCCCACAATTAATCACAATTTAAATATTTGTACTTTAAATGCTTACATGTGCGTACGTGTTTATATCCAAACAAATGAAGTGGGATATACGTGTGTGTTGATGGTAGATGTGCTTCATATGTCTGCCCAGCTAATCTCCTAGTAAGGTCATCTCAGTTCAATGTTATATAACCTGCTCATGTCAGCAGTAATACCACTACGTTTGTCACTGGGGCTTTGTAGTTGGGATCATCTCTAATGTAACAAGATAGCTTAATAAGGCCAAAGGAGGCTGCTTTATGCTTTTTTTTTACAATGTCTCTAATTATTTCTTATTTGCATCTGTGTAAAGTTACCCACGGGGCTGTGCTTTGCGAATACGACTTTGGTTTTTCTAAAAGAAGAAAAATGTTAAAAAATATGAGATAACCTAGCAATGTGTTGATGACCATCAGCTGATCAGCTTAGCTGTGCTGATGGTTTAAGTGCCCATCTCAGCTACAACAGTGTCCAGCGGGAGACATTTTCTCCTTGCTTTCAGATCACATTATTTTTATTATTATGTATTATTTAATATAGCATTTGTAGAAGGGGTCTAGGTTTATCTATGGATATTAGGTAAAATTGTATCATTTACTGCAAGAGCATCGGGTGACTGGATCGTTACATGCAGTCAGGCCATCCTGTTCTTCTTGAGAAAGCAGCTGGCAACATCAAAAGTACAAGCTGCTTTATTAAAATCTCAACTGTATCATAAAAATCACTTTAGCTTTTTTTGGTGACACTTTCGGGATTAGGAATAGTGGTCCCAATGTTTACAGTGACGTGGAAACTCGAGAGCTACCTATTAGGAAAAAACCCTAGTAACACATGTAACTACACGTATTAGCAATCTCAGTATAACCCTGTGTCTCTAACTGCACCATATACAACACTACAGATCCCCCCCCAGTGCACATTGTACAGCCAGGAGTCTTCTCTGATGGTAGGAGGGCAGGGAACATGTACCGCCAGCCATTCTTAAGGGGACTCACGGGACAGCTGCGTTGTGCCCCTAAAACATGGCTTTTATTTTTTTTTCACCTTTAATAATCTGTATTCAGTGTGTATTCATTATTTAACATTGGTTCAGTAAATTTTTGCAAAAATAGCAGCATTTTTTGTGAAAATTTACATTAGCCCAATTGGATTACACCTGCTCTAAAATGCAAATTAAAAATTAATGCAAATTAAAAAAAATATTTTGTCTAAAACAGTAGCAAATATGTTTAGCACATGCACAAATAAAAGCATATATTATTAGAAGCACAAAGTGTAAATAAGTGGTAGGCACACAAAACAGAAAAACACTTTTAATGTGATTTTTTTTGTGTTTTAAGGATTTTTATCGATTGAGGTTGTTTATCTAACGTGAAAAAAACCATTACACTTAGCTACTGTGATGCTTCCTCAAAAATGTTAATAGAATAGATGACTGGCCGCGTCATATGCTAGGTTACCCCTGCCAGTTCATATTGATAGAAGATAGTTTTCCCTCTTCTATGCTCATGCATCATAGAGAGCCTCCCAACGGGAGTCTTGCTCCCCCCAATTTGATGCAGTTGACTCTAAGCCTGTGGATTCAGATTCAGTGATCCGTAGTTTATGTAACTGGTAGCACTCAGTTGCTTGACGTTTCAGGTGTCCAGATTGGGATACCTCTGCTGTGGGTGTTACTAGAGCTGGGGAGGGTCGAAGTCAGAGGCTGTAGTGGGTATGCTGGGAGTAGGCAGGGGTCCAAGGCATTGGATCGTACCCTAAGAACCACCCTTTGTTTCAAAGTGGTGTGAGGCAGCCACACAGGAGCTGTTTACTGATTTTTCAGCTCAATGGGCTAGTATGGGGAGGTATGTGTTTTCTAAGACAATGTTAGCTCAATGCCCTATTTTTTAAACTATGGAATACATAATTATGGAATACACTCACCGCTGGTGAAATGGTTCATTTGGTAACCTGTGGGCCAAAGTAGAGGCCATTGGTCAACTGCTCCTTTTGATCCCAAAATATTTGGTGTGTATATATATATATATATATACATGAAAAAATGCATAACAGGACAAAAAATGATTCATAATTTGCCAAAGTAGTCCAAATAAAGCTGAACATCTTTTTAACTATTGCTTGGAGCCTGTCTTAAGATGATGGCTAGCAGAGGGCTTTTAGTGTTTGAAGAAAGCTTTTTGAATCTTGGAAGGAGCCTGATTTGAGATGATGGCAAGCAGAGGGCTTGTGCTGTTTCAGGAAATCCACAAGATGTGAAAGAGGTACTCTACGGGGCCACCACGTATTCCACAAAATAAACTGACACACAAACTTCTCTATGTTTGTTACCAGGATAATCTCTCACATTAACCTTTTTTGCAGTGACTTTTTTTTTTTTACACTTCTCAGAATCCCTCATTACGTTAAAAATACACTCAATTTCAGAGCATTTAATTGAATTTGCAGAATTGTTTATCATTAAGACTTTAGACCCTAGCAAATTGTTATTTAATTGTTTGACACCAAAAAAACAATAGATATCTAGTTAAGCTGGTCTGAAATCTAACATTCTAGCAAAATTCACTGTTACTGCTGATGTAATGTAGGTCACAGGACACCCTTTGAGTTACTATGGATAAAGTGAGATTACATTATTTGACAACAGATTAAATCTGTAAACCAGCAAAGGAACCACGTGTGCACATAATCAGATACATTGTTTAGAAGGGAATACATATCAGTCCTAAACTGTTCCGACCAAAAGCTAGGATTTCCTCAGCTAATGAACCAGAGTCGGAGACTTAGATGTAATGTAAGGAAGTTTTACTTTGACAGGGTGGTAGATACATGAAACAGCCACCCAGAAAAGGTGGTAAAGTCTAACACAAATATGCATGGGATAGGCATAAGGCTTCAAGTCGTTACATCATGAAAAAATAGACTAGATAGGCTGAATGGTTCTTATCTGCCATTCAATTCTATGTTTCTCTGACAGGGTGGGCTGGTTGTTTCAAGAGAAATTCTGGTACACCGTTGTAAAAATGACACAATCAGCATGAACAGCGCACAGTTTACCATGGTGACTGCACCAGAATTTCTAACCTTCATTGTTTCTCAGTGTACTCGATAAGCTTAATGCGGACCTGATAGTCAGCAATGTTTAGGAGCAAGGATGGTGTGGTTGTTATCTGCAAATAAAGTAATTATAATGGAGCATTTATTTAAAGGGGTTTTAGTGGCTTGACGTAAAAAATATACATATAATATTAGAAAAGCTTTTGGTACATCAGAGATCTGTTTTTCAGAAGCAGAGACCCTTGAGGTCCCAAATGCTTATGTAACCCTACATTCTTTTATTAAAATTCACATTTCGCAAGTGAATAGAGATGGGAATGTCTGCAGTAGATTCCATTTTTAATCTGTAGTCAAGGAAATTCTGTTGTGGTGCTTCAAATCCTTTTATTGTTCTGTTTTTGCTTCTCGTCTTGCTGAAAAACAGCAACGGAATCTTTATATTTGTGATTAAAATAATTGTTTGTAATTTCTAAAAATCTTTTGTTCAGTTTAATGGCACATAGTGACCGTACCTGAAATCTCTATGGGTTTGACCTGTAGTCTTCCTGATGGTTTCACTATGCTCACTCCCCACCCACTGTCTTCCCATTCTCCACCCGATAAAAGTTGTTTGCCGTGTCCCTATGCGTGGGTAGCCCTTCATCTTTTTGAAGTCACTCCTCGGAGAACCAGGCAACCTTCCCTGAGAAATTATTGGGTATGATTGTGACAGCTGGAAGTAGAAGTTTCTGGGGGCTTTGTTGTGGCTGGAGGCTGGGGCTTTACTTTGATTTTTTGTAACTTTGTGTTTTATTCTAACATTGTATAGCATTTTGTCTATATTATCATGATTATGACTTTCAGGGCTGTAGAATGCATCAACCATTTTGACCTATTAGAAAAGATGGACATCAAGGGGGGGAGAGGGACAGGAGGAGTTGGGTCCCAAAGAGAGATTGCCCTTGCTAAAGAGTGACATTTGGGAATTATGAAGACTGAATATTATCAAGGGAGAAAGTAAATATTTGTGCAAGAACATCTGTGTCTGTGACAAGTCTTGTTAAAATCAGTGGTGCATATATCTGCTATATGTTGTCTGTCTGCCCTGGTTTTAAGTTCAGATGGTTAACTCAACTTGCTCAGTTGAAAGCAAAACAGGTGCGCCTTCATGCTCCAACATGACAAATAACTTGAATATTCAAATATTAAAACCTGTGCTGCTGCATGGGAGCAATTTCTACACATGCACACAGGGATGCGTTGTTAGACCTCCCTCCCCCAAACCTCGCTTAGAGATAATTTAAGGTGAGTATACTGCGCGGGTGCAAGCAACTAAATAATAATAAATTATGTTGATTAATGAACAAAAAAGCACAAGCTATTCCATATAGTACCATATTTTATGGCACAATAAAAAGTGCATGCTTTCCAAAAGGGTAATAAGAAATTGGCAAGACGCTCAGTCTCCCATGATTAAGGTTTTTATTTAAAATGTCTCCAACTGATAAGGAAACTCTCAGTAAATATACACATACATACACCGATGAGCCATAACATTATGGCCACCTGCCTAATATTGTGTAGGTCCCCTTTTTTTGCGGCCAGAACAGCCCTGACATGTCATTTAAGTCCTGTAAGTTGCGAGGTGGGCCATGAATCCTGGTGCCATGTGTTCTCCTCGTTTGTTGGATTTGACCACACGGGCCAGCCTTAGCCACCCATGTGGATCAATGAGCATTGGCCGCCCATGATCCTGTCGCCAGTTCACCGCTTTTCCTCCCTTGGACCACTTTTGATGGGTACTGACCACTGCAGACTGGGAACACCCCACAAGGGCTCCAGTTTTGGAGATGTCTGACCCAGTCGTCTAGCCCTGACAGTTTGGCCCTTGTCAAATTCGCTCTGATCCATTTTTCCTGCTAAACACATCAACTTTAAGGACAAAATGTCCACTTGCTTAAAATATATCCCACCCACCGACAGGTGCCATGATAACAAGATATCAGTGTTATTCACGTCACCTGTTAGAGGTCTTAATCTTATGGCTGATTGGTGTATACTCCATATATATATTTTACAGGGGCTGCATAGTTGCTTCTTGTATGTGTTTAGGTCCGTTATCATGGCTCAGTCCTGCGTTGCGGTAAACAATAGAATATCTCAGTCTTAATCACCCAGATGCACCCTCTGCCTAATGAAATTTTAGGAAGGGGACAGTATAATCAAAGCTTCATTAGTATTCACACAAACCATCAAATCAGTTTGAGTTAGGAATGTGAACAAAATGTCACATTTCTGCTTACAATGAGTGCAATATTCATGGGCCCTGAACTAGATCAGAGCGCCCAGCTTCCCTTCCACACATACCTGAGCTGCAAACCTCCTCTAGAGTGCTTGGATATGATGTCATATCCCAGAACTCTTCCTTTCATTATACTACAGATTTATCCAGGATATGTCACTGCTTATAATAGTGACCTCCAGAACTACAGAGAAACAGAGTTTATTAAATGTGAAACAAAACGCAGTTCTCTTCGTTACTACAGAACATTACTGTATACAACACTCTATTTTAAACTTACGTGAAAATACGTATTTTTACACAAGACTTCACATTTAACTATGCAGTTTGAAGCATGTGGAAAATTTCCAGCAAGAAAGCCCGAGTTGACCTTGTTTAATGTGCTTTCATTCACAGTGGAGCTTGTTTGCTTTACTAATTACTGTTTCTTACTGACATATGATTGGGTTGGGTACGGTTAATATTTTTGGTGTATTTGATTATTAGAAATTAGAATAAAGGTGCTGTTCAACTTACATTCTTAGTAGGACTATCCGATTCAATAAATTGCCCCTTTAACTGCCCAAATCCTTGCTAGAAATAATTAGTTTATATTGAAATTTTTAATGGAATCACTTAACAGTGGTGTCCCAGAGAATTTAGATGTTGCCGTTGCTATTGCTAAATACAAGCAATAGCTTTAAAACATTACATCGATCAAACATTCCCTGTGTGTTACGTGAAGATGCCCGTACAGTATTAGCCCCAGTACCCTTCATAGGCTGCTTTTCCTGTTTTCAGTAAAACGAGGACACTTAATTTGTGTTTTATTTGGACATTCTTTTCCACTTCAATATCCGTTCTGCATGAGTGTTTTTAATGAGTATTATTTGCTTAAGGCTGCATGTGGTTTGCTTATTCACCCGGAATAATTTCTGTCCTGTCAGAGTATAGCTGCGTTGATGAGAAGCACAGATGACATGACATTTATTTGTCCAGACAGGCTACTGGGCACAGGAGAAATCTGTCTGTATTTCAATGTAATAGTTAGCATTCCTTTTAGACATCAGAAGATTGACGTCAACATACAGAGTTCTTTGTAATACAGGGGAACGCCGCCATATTTACTCAGACCTCTTGGGTGAGTCCTGGTCGCTGTAATACAGAATGACCTCCTTTAATGCTCTGCTGTGCGTATAATCAGTTAATTGAAAAGGTAGCATCAAAACAGCTCGTCATGCTAAGAACAAGCAGCTATTCCCTCTTCAGACGGGTAAATGGTCTTCTCTGAGGGTGTATGCACAATCCTTTCAACCATGGATGAGGTTAAAGTGACATTCACAGCTCTTGTATTGGTTCTACATCAAAATCCCTTTGAGTCACTACAGTTGTTTTTCAGCCTCACAATATATATGGGAACAACGTCCCAGTTCTGCTCCAAAGTGACAAAATCAGAGCGGAACTCAATATTAAAGCATATATGATTTCCTTGGCTCTCTATGATCAAGCCTTCCAGTAAAAGAGGATATAATCAGATCTTGTCTACAGACTAATGAGATTGGTTTATTATAAAAGCAACTTCAGGATGAGCATTATTCTCAAAATATATGTAAACCTGAAACACGTGAGAATCTGTGTTAAAACAACCAATGCGTCTTCGTAATTTGATCAGTTAAATTAATCAAAATATTAGCTTCTTACAATGCAGGGGAAATTATATCAAAACTAATGAAGTTATCTAAGGTATCTTACTTCCTTGAAAAAAAACAAAAACTTTATTACTAATAATCTCATATTAGTAATAAATAAATATATATATATAAAACTGGGAAACATAACTAATGTGCATTGCCACAGTGATCACAGGGTGCTCATCTTAGTAATGGTATTCACAACATGGGTTTCTAATACTTATATTAGACGTTCAGCAGCCATACAGCGGTATGATAGCGGTACAGTTAGTCTGAATAAATGAAGGAAAAAGAGTTTACAGTCATAAAAAGCACAAGTTTGTAAAAGGAATCCAAATGGCAAATCTAGCAAGGCCTGAGACCGGGGATATGTCAGACCCTAAGTGTCATACATGAATATACATATATATATATATATATATATATATATATGTCAGGAATGTTGCATACTTTATATGAAGTAACAGACACACAGCATCAACATCCCTTATTACCAGTTCATCAAAACATATTATTATATTTTATATTGTAAGCCTGTTCCAGCAGAACCATCCTTGGTATGTCCTGTTTACCCATTTTACAGAGCTGCAGAATATGATGACGCTAAATAATAATAATTTATAAATGTCATTCTATATTACTGTTTCAGGAATGGCCTTCCCTGTTGATATTCTGGAAAACTGCAGCCATGAAGAACTGGAGAGCTTATCAGAAGATTACTTGTCTGATCTACGATGCTCTGATCCTGACAATCCAGAGTACTTATCATTGGGAGATAATAGCGAGGTAATACTGGTGCAATGTATTTTCAGCAAGGTATAAATGAAAACTATTTTTTGTGCTATTTGCCATGACAGAGGCACAGTCTTCCTGTGCCATATTTGCCCTAAACAGCTTGCCTGTGCCATCTTTGCCACCAAAATGTAGGAGTAGGAGAAAAAGTCCTAGTGGTGTGTGTGTGGGGGGGGATTCATGTGGGGGGGCAGACTATTTGTTCCGTAGGGGACCCAAAATTTCTGATGACTGCCCTGCTTGCAGACGTAGTAGAGGCTAATACATTGAGGGACAAGATTAAGGACTGATTAAGGTCCTGATTAAAGAGTCTTTACATACAGAAAAATGGGCACACTAGATACCCAAATGGATCTTATGTGCCATCAAATTCTGTGTTTCTAAAGCCTTGACTCTTAAAGGCAGCCTTTGTACAGTGTATGATAATGTCCATGCTTATATTTTTTATATATTTATTTTTCATATATGGCATTTAGTGATAAAAGTGTTAAATTCAGCAATAGGTAGTAGGTAGATCAGAACTTTAAAAACCATGCTGATGTATGACCGCCAATGTTTAGGAATCAATTATTTATGTTAGAATTTTGTTCCAAATACCAATTTGCTGAATGTGATATTTTTTGCAGATCCCAATCAGCCTTTCCACAGTGGGTTTTGTTCCGCTTTATGGAGGGGATCAGACACACAAAGTTCTTGCACTTTTCGCACCGGAAGATAACCTTACAGGTACAGTGTAAAAGTGTTGGGAATCTGGGTTTTCAAAGGCTTTTCTAAATGTTTTGGTATAAGCAATGTGCAGGACACAGGGAAGAGAGCCTTTGTTAGTTCATTGCAGTTCCCATCATCATCAGGCAGCTTTGGATCTGGTTGAGAATAATGGCTGCAGTGGTGCAGGTATATAAACAGCCGGAATAAGGAATGTATTTATGTGTTTTAAATACTATCCTGTAGTCAGTATATTGGTGCAGATGGGAGCTGGAACATAAGCCAACTGAAAGATCAGATCACAGCATCTGTCGAGCAGAAACTAATCTCTTCTCATATTATCTAGGTAAATGTGAGGCTGTAGAAACGTGCAGCCTTTCTGGGTGATGGGGATTCCCAATTAATAATAACGATGACAATAATAATGTACGGCAAATCTCAATCTCCTTCTAAATCTTTCCGTAAAACAATTTATGTGTTGCAATTTTTAGATGAATATGTTTATTTTCTAGAAGTTAAAATACTTCATGAGTGTAACTTGTCAAGCAGTAAAATCCACTTATGTCATCAGTGTACATTCTTTAAAGCTTGGTATTTCTTTTTTTAAAGCTGTGGCCCTGTATCTCGCTGATCAGTGGTGGGCAGTTAATGATATTGTGAGAACATCTAATCCTTTGAGGGATGGACTTCAGCAGGTAAGCAACTTTTTTAGGTTTCTGCATAGCTCATGTTTTTTCTGAGATGGACATGGAACACATATGGTATGGAAAATACAGATTTTGATAATATTTTTTTTATGGGGCAGGGAGACCTCAAAGTGTGAGCTCTACATCTGAGCCGGTGATTATGCATGTAGTATTTATTTAATGCATTTAACTAAAGTATTTCTGTGATTCTAGTGTAGATGCAAAGAATTAACGCCTTTCCTTATGCTGGCAACGTAAACAGGACGCACAAATTATTTTTCAAGATCACATCTTACTCTGGTTTTATTTTTTAAATGGCGACATCACCACTGAACCTTTTTTTGAAACAAATATAATTTTATAATGTAAAATATTAAAGACACTGTTCCACTTACGCCACACGACAAATGTTCCAATAAAAAATTTTGAAGGAGGCAAATTGTACCTAAATTTATTTTAAACGGAATATGAAAATAAGCAGCATTATGTTCAACAATTCTTTTCTCATATGTTAAGGAAGAGAAGGGCAGTGGCAGCAGCACGTGGGTTCCTTCTGAGAAGCCACCAAACATCTAGCACCCATCTTGTTTATTATAAGTATATTAACATACATTTAGATTAAACAGGATGGGTGCAAGAATTTTGGTGGCTTCTCAGATAGAACCCATGTGCTGCTGCCACTGAGAATGAGCTGAGCAGATTGTCAGTATGCATACAGCAACAAAAGACCCACAAGTTATGCCCAAAGAACATGTTTATGGTAGTCCTTTGCCACATTAGTATCATTACAGTTGCATAAACACTGTTTTGCTTAGTAAAATTGGACACATTCAAACATGTTCACTCATATACATTCAGTGCAAATGCTCATGTTATTTAATTAAATATTTTTCACGTGTTAATATACAGTGTCGGTATTATAAAGACTGCAAATTGGTTTAATGCAGAAAATTGGGCACTTGGGCCCAAAAACGCTCACCATCACTGGTGTAGACCATAAAATTCAACATGACGCCTCTGTGTTATTGCCATCTATTGGGCAGAAGTTAGTAGTGAATATGATGTATGGTACCCTGAGCTAATAACCCTGTGTACTTTTTTGATAATATGACATTCAATTGTAGATTAAGAATTTATACATGAACACAATATATGTGTGTTTATCACACACCTGATATTCTTTTACACTGACATAATGCCACTGCGGCAATACACTAAGCAGAGGCTATCTAGAATAGTTCTGATATTCGCATCCGGAACTAGACAATACAAGCAGACAATATAATATGATGGGTGTGTTATCAAGGGATTCAAAGATATGTGTGTTGTGGGTTTCTTGTAATGAGTTTGTAAATATTTGAAAAAGTTTTCTCTTGATATTTGTAACATTTTGACAATCTTCACAAAAAGGAGAAAAAAAGAAATAAATAACTAAGGGTTAACCTGTATTATTTTATTTTTTTTACATGTTTTTGTAGGCCAGGTCCCTTGGAGAAAGAGTGGTGCTCTATGTCTTGAATCGAATTATATATCGGAAACAAGAGATGGAAAGGAATGAGGTCCCCTTCCTCTGCCACAGCAGCACAGATTATGCCAAGATTTTATGGAGGAACGGAGAGGCTGTTGGCTTTTACTCGGTCAAACCTTCAGGTGGCTTCTTTGTAACTTATTCCATGTTCCAAGTAAATATCCTTTAGTGTGAAGCAGGTACCAGGATTAAAATTCACCTGATGACAAGATGCAAAAATTCAAAGTAACTCACCAAAATTATTGGATCATTTTGGACACATTTCCCTACATAAGACTGTGTTTTGTATACAGTATTGTGTATTAATATTACCATGTGGTTTGAATGGTACAGTTTTATTGTTTACAATGGGCACTTATATAATCATTATTAGCATGTTTAGTAATTTTATATAGAAAATGCAGAACTTTGGTCCTGTAGATGTTTTAGTCTTTTTTTAAACTCTGGTTCACTATAAGGTTAATCAACCTTGGGTATTGTGAAACTCCCCAAAATGCATGTGATCTAGCAAATATGTGCCCTAAAGTCACTTGTTTTGCCTATGGGCACTTTAGAAATGAGTTGGTTCCCAAGGTCCACGTTCCTACTGTAGGTCACATACAATCATGAAAATTAAAATGGACAAATATTTAATTACCACCCCCTTACATTTCTACTCAAAATCAGTTCAATTTTGCTGCAGCAGTATTGTTTGCACCCGCATATTCACATTCCCTACCTATTCCCATTCTGAAGACCAGGACGGATGCCCATGGACCACTGCTTGAGCAATGCTGCGTTCACATTAGAACCAAATAACAAATCAGTATTGAAGCTGTAACCTAACGCTATTACTTTACATAGGTCAGTAGCGATCACTAGTGTTTCAGTGACCTCAATGTGCAACCAGTCCTAGAATATAGCACAAAGTGCCAAATAACACGGTGTTCTACTCACATCTCAATAATAATCATGTTGTGTGATTATATTGCTAGGAAGCATGTGTGCTGCATATCTCACCCAGAGTTATCGGCTTCCGGTTCTGGATACCATGTTTGTAAGAAAAAGATATCGGAATAAAGGATTTACACTGGAGATGCTGGAAGATTTTGTAGATTCATTTACAGAAGAAACCCTTGGCCTGAGATATCCATTGTCTCATGTAATGCACACAGGTTGGTGCAATGTTCTTACTTGTAGTGGTAGTGGGCACCTCAACAGCTTTATAACTATTGTTGCATACGTTATTCTTTAATTGGTGATTATATTTTAAGGAACTTTAAGTTAAGGGTCTCTTCCACATTTTTTACCGATATTGTACTAGTGGTTTAATTTCTTAGCAGTGTCCACTATACACCTTGTGCCTTTAAAATTAAAAGCGTTTTATGTGGTGTTTTTGCTATCTGTAAAATGTGCAGGTTGGGAAGCTGACCTGGAGATATATATATCTAGACAATAAAAACCAAACATAATATTTAATGTGAACATATAGAAAAAATAGTGAAAGCGCTCAAAATATAATAAATGAATATACTGTATATTATTCCCAGAACAAATTATACGTATTCTGAAGATCTTTGGATGCTTAAGAAGACAAAACAACGGACAATAAAACAAGGATAAAAATATAGTGTAGTATGTCAAAATCCAAGGTTATTTGTATTAAAAATATAGGAGAGACCCTTACACTTTTTAGGGCACTAAAATGATTCGTTTTTCTGTAATGCAGGTTGTGAATGTCCCCACCGAAAAGAATGATCTCGTGGAAGTGAGTAGAAACGGCTCTCTCCAAGAGATTGCAAGACAGATACCAGGAGGTTAAAAGTATATAAATATCTTTAATAAACAAAAAATGTTCAAGCTTACATCAAAAAGTCTTTAAGATGTCCCATTATCCTTCGCTCGGTATTGTGCTAAAAAACGCTACCGTTCCAATTTTATGTGTGGCGTATAATGGATTTTCGGGTATACTGTTCGTCCCCTTCTTGTGATGTCAAACCGCACAAGCCGTTTCGCTCCAATGGCTTTGATTGGAGCACACCTGAGGAAGCGATTGGAGCACACGTGAGGAAGCCATTGGAGCACACCTGAGGAAGCGATTGGAGCACACCTGAGGAAGCGATTGGAGCACACGTGAGGAAGCCATTGGAGCACACCTGAGGAAGCCATTGGAGCACACCTGAGGAAACGATTGGAGCACATGTGAGGAAGCGATTGGAGCACATGTGAGGAAGCGATTGGAGCACACGTGAGGAAGCGATTGGAGCACACGTGAGGAAGCGATTGGAGCACACGTGAGGAAGCGATTGGAGCACACCTGAGGAAGCGATTGGAGAAAACGCATTGTGTGGTTTGACATCAACAGGAGGGGACGAACAGTATACCCGAAAATCCATCATATGCCACACATGAAATCAGAACTGTAGCGTTTTTTAGCACAATACCGAGCGAAGTAAACCTGGACATCTTAAAGACTTTTTAATGTAAGCTGGAACATTTTATTTGTTTATTAAAGAAATTTATATACTTTTAACGTCCTGGTATCTGTCTTGCTATCTCTTGGAGAGAGCTGTTTCTACTCACTTCGACAAGATCATTTTTTTTTAAGCCTGCATTACAGAAAAACGACACAGCAAAGGGCTGTTTACAGATGTATACGTAAACAGTGAATTTACTTTCTGAAAATTGGAATAGGAGAAATGACCGGTAAATCTAAAATGGTAACGCAGAAATGTTAGTTAGTCAGTGTGTAGATAACTGTTCTTGGGATTGTTTTACAGCCTGTAAGCAATACTTAGAGAAATACCCTGGAGATCAGGAGCTTCTGTGGGAGGTCGAAGGAGTAGGACATTGGTTTCAGAGAACGCTGATTGCAAGTATATTTCAGAAGGAAGCCCGGAGACTAGAAGGTACAGACACTATAATGAAATTGTATTTATAGTATTCTAATGCACAGCTATTACATTTTCAAGTAATATGAAATGTATGAGCACACACCTCCCATACAAATTGTGACTTTAAGTTAGAACCGCGCCAGATAAATATATCGATTGGCGAGGAGTCTTCCCTAAATAAATAACGTGTATGTTTTAGGCTGTGTTCGTTCTGCTGGTGGCTATGATTAATTGGCAAGTGTTACAAATCTGCTAAGATAAACTAAGCTAAGCTTTGCAACAGACATTGAAAAAAGCTTTTATTGTAAAAAGTTGATTTGAGGCTGTCGCTCTGCATCATGCTGGCTTTGATATCTTGCTTTCATGACAACATGCAAACCTCTAGTGGGCTGCTCGGAAGGAATGTAGTGCACGTCAACTCTAACCCTAAATGGAGCTAAAAATGAAAAACCTATCTGTTTTTACATTTACAGAAACATTAAAAAGTGAAGTCACCCTGTCATGCACTGAAGCCTCCTCACAGCATTCTCCTCCCGAACCTGTAGCTCCTGATGAAAGGAGTTCAGAGATCCAGAAACAGGCCAGTGAGCAAGATTTCACAGAGAATGCAGAGGTACCACTCACTTGAGCCATGTTTTGACTGAGACACCACTCACTATGCATGGTCTATACAGAATGTATGCATATGAATGGGTGAAGTCTCATGAAAAAAAACATTTCTTCTTGATCATAAAATACAGTGATGTAAAGTAATGGTGTTCCAGTAAACTTCCCATATGCGTAAAAAAAAGGCATAGCTCTGTGGTTTTATGCTTTTTTAGAGGTGCGCTACTGAAATAGTCCCTAGGGTCATGTGTAGGGTAATTTAAAGTGATAGGACCTGTATTCTGGAACAAAAATAAATATAAAAATGTCTGCAAAGGAGCAAATATTGTTTCATTATTAACTGCTTTATTTTACTGAACAGGTGGAACCACAAACTGAGAATAATACTCTTAAGGTCGGTGCTTCTGGAGGTAAATAACTCACCAAAATTAGTTACTTTTATAAACCTTAATCATATGAGTTGAAAATACTTTACAGGAATTGTTGTTTCCAAATTGGCGTTTCACTTGGGGTATATTCGCCGATTGATCATTTCTACCTACAATTGTACAAACTTACTGATGATCTCTATTAATATCTTGAATTACATCAGCAGTTATGAAGCATTGCTATTGCTAACATACAACAGGCCGCCTAAAATGGTCCTCAGTGAAGATGTGTTCTGTGACTTTTTCCTTTTTTCAGATCAAGGTGATGTCACACCTGTTTCTACTCGTACAAGAAGCAGCCACTTAAAGCGTCCAAAGATTGGAAAGAAAATTCTGGAACCAGAACAGGAGGAAGCTGATACAGAGGATAATAGCCCCTGTCAGGATCCCTTTAAGAAGTAATGATGTTACTCTTTACTGCCTACATCTAGCCCCCAAAGACTACTGTATTGTCAAACATTATGGTAGAACTTACTGTCCATTTGTGATGGCAATGGATAACCACCGCCACTTTGTAAGATGACCGTTAGTACCTTGGAGTGACCACTTGACCTGGATTTACCATCAGTGCCCAATCATTGTCTGTTCCCTCAACTTTTTTAACCATAACTCAGAAATGAATAAATACCTGAGTTGAATCAAGACGATTTGTTGTGAATATGATAATAGACCCATCTGATCATAGAGGAAAACATGTTAATCATAATTGTTGTTTGCCGTACAAAACAAAAGTGTGATTTTAATACCATATGTTTTTGTTTTTACATAAAGCTACCCGTTTGCTTTCCTCCCTTGAACTATCTTCTGTTCACATATTAACTATGAGTTATTAATCACTATGAATAAATCATCACTGAGGTTGAAAACTGCCACTTCTTTGCGTAACCATATTTGACCTAACACACGTTTTACTTTGTAAAGATTATTGCTGACTGTTTGATATCTATGTTACCTGTCTACAGCCTGGAATCTAAAGAACAGATAGTGGAAAATTTTAACGAACTTATACAACAATTAGCAGAAGAAAAAGATGAGTCGGATATGGCTAAACTACAGGAGGAGATATCTGCTAAACCAGCTGAGCAGATGTTACAAGAAAATCAAGAGATTCTGAAAATACCAGAGAACTGTGAAGATAAACAGGTAGAAGCCATCGTTCCGAGTCACTGTCATTTCAGAAATCAGATTTAGTTAAAGTCCATTGTTTTTTTATATTGTAAATATAACACAGACACAATAGATTAGACAGCAGCATGATTTATTTCCCATATTTATAAACATAAAATCCAAAGGCAGCTTTTTACATAGCTTTTATACAACTATGACCTCTTGGATGTGTTGCCCATTATGTGTTGTAACTATTATGTTAAGCAAATAAACCTTAGCAAATTTGTAATTTTATTATTTCCTCTGAGGTTTAATCCCATTAAAAAAATAAGAAACTTGTACAGAATGTTAGGATTTTTTTTTGTTCCTATGGCTGCAACCTATTTGTTCCCAGCAAAAAAAATGAATTTGGATTCATTTTACTCGATTAAAGGATTATTTCTAAGACCGGTCTGTGCATTCAACAGTACTGAGAAAGATGTTTCTAATGCACAAAGTTTAGTTGCAAAGTATTGCAGGGAAGTAGCCACAATACAGTTTATTGAACCATCTTGCGACACTCTAAATGCTGCCACCCGAAACATGGCTGATGAATACCTTCCATGCTGCTGCAACAATATTAACATAAATTCTTAAATACATAAAATTTGTAATAAGCACAAAATTCTGAATATACACCACATACTCATCACCAACAGTTATGCCAAATTAAGGCCTGCGTCTACAAACTAAAATTGCTTCTTTTGATGAATTTCAAACAAGATCCTCCGTTATAATATAAAAATGAAATGTTTCATCAGGAAACATATTTAGCTTTAGGGGAAATAGGTAGTAAATGTTTTTGCCGGTGACTGATAACCATAACCTAGTAACTGTTATTGTAGGACATGGAGATGGAACCTGTGAACGGTGACATGACAAAAGACATCTTCCAGTCTGAAGTGTTGGAGACACAAGAAACAGCCAGAGAGGCCTTGGATACCGAATCCAACCTGGATCCTGGAGATGCAGAGGAGAAGTCTCTGACCACACTTGTGTCAGTGAGCATGGATCTGGAAAAATCATTTGAAGATTCATTTGCTGATCAGGTAACAATGAAAGTGTTATTGCAAACGTCAGTTGATCAGAGTGTATAAGTTAGCCATCTTATAGCATGGATAGTGTTAGATTTGTGAAGCATACAAACACATGGATAGAACTCGCAGACAAACATAGTCACATATCCAAAGTAATTCACAGGCTTCCGGTGTCCCTGCGCTCTTCTTTAGACATCTCTGATTTAACAGGTGTCCTCGCACATGCGGTGCCTTTCACATTATAACCATTATAGGCATGTACGCACAAACTAAGAGGCAACTTACTGTCAGGGTTTGTGAGATGCTCAAATCTCTGTATCATGTTTAATAGTACGGAACTGTGGAATCTGATGGCGGTTAGTGCCACAAATACATAGTCTGTTTTAATATGTGGTATAAGATAGAACCTTACACTATTTACAGGTTTTAAATACAGAAGATTTAGAAACGTCAGAGCATGAAACCATGACCCCTGGGACTGAGAATACAGATACAAGAGTGGAAGATGACTTTAAAGAGAAGATAGAAGCAAAAAACACAGAAGAATCCATCCCAGTACAGAGAGGAGAATTCTCTGATAATGGCCTCTCGACATACGTGGAGGTTAACCCCACCGAAGTGTGTGCTACATCTGATGATACTTCCACCCTGGACACAGGCTCCCCAGAAGAACATGTCGTTAATGTCTCGGAGGATGCGCTGCCAGTACTCCGGCAAGGCCCTTTACTTGTGGTTGAACTTGAAGATGTGGCATTCCAGCAATCGGATGCACAGAAAAGCCATTCTGGGGATCAGTCGGAGGAGTCTGCAGTGGAAAATGATCAGTCGGCACAGAAATTGTTGGAGATTGGGGGAGAGAGCAGCTCAGAGGACGTGGAAACAGAGGCCCCGGTAATAGAAAGAAGGGGCTTGCGCAGAAAGGCAAGAGGTTTCAAAGGACCTGCAAAGAGAAGAAGCAAATTATCAGTTTAGCTATGGATCCTATATCCGACACATTGTTATTCACGCTATTTCTAAAACAGAATTAATTTAGATTTTTTTAAGGCTCTATAAAGTTAATCAACATAGATCAGGCATTTGTAATTGTACAATTTTAAAGTTTTCTGGTTGACGTTATTTGTGGTGTTTTTATTATTATTTTTTAATTTGTACTTAAAATCAGATTACTTTTTTTACACAAATTATAGTTGGACTGGGCATTGTTGGAGCCATATGTGGGCCCATTAAACCTGCTTTAACAATTATTAACATACACGCTTAAGAATTATACAGCTTGCCATGTCAACCTTAATATTTTACTGTAGGTTTTCAATAAAGTCAGAAAATATGAAGTAAGAGCAACCAAATCTGAGATCACCTATGCTATCATAAAAAAATCACTAGATTTTGACATCCTAACCTCTACTATAGGCACTTGAATGCCAAATTTGTAGCACAACTGCAGCCAAAATTATGTTAAAAAAGGCATGGGCTTTAGTCTTAAAGAAGAAGCTTGGAACATCTGCACTTTTACCTAAGGTTTTTAAAAATGTTATTATTACTAATGCTTTTTGATACAGATGTATTTAGACGGTTAGCACAATGCATAATTTTATGATTTAAAAATGTTATATGTTTGCATAACTAGGACATTCCATGTACTCTGGTTATGGCTATATAAATATGGCCTAAAGTATTGAACCGTTAAATCTATAGGTTTCTGGTCAAGTTTTATTTCACTAAAAAAATATCCCTTTTCATACCGTCGGGTTAGAAATTGTTCCCAATCTTGTTTTATCAAGCAAGAAAGTTGTTTACTAGTGGTTTACAAGTAACTGAGTTTACACACAAGTGTGGAAATCGTAGAAGATATGTGAGTGACGTGGTAGGAGCAGTATTTGGAATACTAGAAATGAATGATGAATGTGCAAATGCTTAAACTGTAATATTGGAGCAGATATCTACCAAGGGCTGGATGTACTAAAGTGCAAATGGAAGAAAGATTAGCGAAAATAAAGATCTCATCCAATTAACTATGCAGAGTGAAGAAACTCTGCAGGTTCATCATACTGACATCATAATGTGACCATTGTGTCACATTAAAGCCCATTGGGGGGCTTCCACATGTTGTTAATCTGATGCAGTCATACAAATGCCCCACGTGACACAGAACGGAGAACTCTCACTGTCTCTTTCATCAACAGCTGAAATAACATCTGCAAAACAAGTCTTAACTCTACAATTACATGTTAATTTTCTGTGGTACTTTTCTGTCTCCACTGATAAAAATTGTACACCAGGAAATAGATTTAAGGTCTGATTATCAAAATGCACATAATAACCATTTCCAAATACAAACGTGTAGGTCTCCAAACCATTCCAGAACTTAGTCTGTATATTGCCTTTGTAAAATGTGATGTGTCCCCCTTCTACCTGTCTTTTTAAAGTGTTTAATAACAATGTTTTGACAAATGTCAATAAAACCAGCAAAGTGTGGGTGCTGGCAATGGCTATTTTGCAGTTCAACTTAGGTTATATATGAAAATGGTGTTTTACAAATATACAAGTCTTACAATGTTCCACACACTACCCAAAGTAACCATCATCCAACTTGCTACTCTATTAAGGTAATATACAACGATCAGCCATAGCATTATGACCACCTGCCTGATATTATGCCCCTTTTGCCAAAGCAGCCTTGACCCGTCGAGGCATCGACTCCGCTAGACCTCTGAAGGTGTGCTGTGGTAACCAGCACCAAGACGTTAGCAGCAGATACTTTAAGACCTGTAAGACCTGGATCAAACTTGTTTGTACAGCACATCTCAGAGATGCTCGATTGGATTGAGATCTGGGGAATTTGGAGGCCATCAACTTCAACTTGAGTTGTTGTGCTGCTCAAACCACTCCTGAACCATTGCTGCTGGGAGCATTATCCTGCTGAAAAAGGCCAATGCCATCAGGGAATACCGTGTTCATGAAAGGGCTTACATGGTGTGCAACAATGCTTAGGTAGGTAGTATGTGTCAAAATTACATCCACATGAAGGGCAGGACCCAAGGTTTCCCAGCAGAACATTGCCCAAATCATCACACTGCCTCCACCAGCTTGCCTTCTTCCCATAGTACATCCTGCTGCCATGTGTTCTCCAGGTAAGCGATGCACACAGAAACAGCCAACCACATGATGTAGAAGTAAACATGAATCATCAGGCCAAGCCACCTTTTTCCATTTCTCTGTGGTCCAGTTCCTATGCTCATGTGTCCATTGTAGGCACTTTCGGCAGTGGACTGGGGTCAGCATGGGCACCATGGCTGGTCTGCAGCTACATAAGCCCCATACACAATGGGGCTTATGTACGCAATGTTCACTTGCTGCCTAATATAACCCACCCACGGACAGGCGCCATAACATGATTATTGGCGTTATTCACTTCACTTGTCAGCAGTCATAATTTTATGGATGATCGGTATATGTCAGAAAAGCCTCACTTCTTTAAAGGGCCAGTATTGCAACATTGCAAAAATGGATTTTATAGCTCTGCAGAATGCGATGGTACTATGTGAACCAATAAATACCATTTATTTGGTACAGATAGTTGCTCCTTTTGAAGTACAATAAGGACACCAAAAATAATAAAACTATAATTACTGGGGATGTAGAAGAGTGGTCCCACGAAAGTTGATTCCAAAACATTACTGCGACACTTTCATACAATCAAACGTTTCTTCACTTAATCCACAAACAGAACAGGATTAAGTATATTCTTACTTAGAACATAACCAATTTAATCACAGCAAGCCATTTTTTTTTTATTTTTATTTTTTTTAGAGATGCCAGTGCTCCTGCTTGGCTATCCAGAAAAAACAATGCAGTTGCTCGCGGTGCTCGGGTAGATTAAAGGAACACTCCACAAATGCAAACTGTTGCAAGACTGAAAATTCCACTTGTCTCTTTTTCCATCCTGTACAGCAGCTCAAATTGTGCAAACGTCTGTTTAGTCAAAAGGAGTTAAGCTCACTTACATGCTCATTTGACATACGCTACAGCGTACCTAGGTTCAACAAAAATACATGCAGTGTGCTCACGTTTCCCTCTCTCCTTTTTAGTGGGCTAGGTGTCTATTACACACACGTAACAAAATAACCTGTCTAAACCTTTGCTGAAACCTTTGTAAATTAAGCACACAAACATTGTCATATATTGGATTTCTTTTTGTAAATTTCTTTTTGAAAGTCGCCTTATTTTCTTCCTGCTCAGCCTCCTTTTACTGAGCGCTCCCATGTGTCTAATTAGGAGTTGAGATCCAATTGGAGTCCGTTCCATGGAAGTTCTGGGTCGACCTCGGTACCACAAAGAAAGTGGTCTATCACAAAAACACAGTCAACAGCATTAGGAATAAGACATCAGTAGAAAATAGTGCACAGCAAGCAAAATGTTTTCACTTTGTAGTAAACTGCTCATTGTTCTGTGTGCACCATAATTGATCTTTTAGGTAACACAGAAGGCAAGAGATGGTGCTTTACTGAAATTATCCAGCCTATGCTACAGCAAACACAATGCAATGTCCCCCTGAGAAATAAATGCTACTATTCTAGTGAAAACTTTAATGGACCCATCAGGGGAAAGAAAACACCTTGCTACGATTCCAGTATACTTAAACATAACATAAAAAGAAAACAATCTTGCAATTTAAGTACAAAGTTTTATTGTGCTGCAATCCATACAGACTGAGCAGAAGGTGGTCGTCTGCCGATGGTTTGGCAATGTTTTATTGCAAAATAGAGTCTTTTCCTCTGTCGTTGAAGAGCCAAAGTCAATGTTATACAAGCAAAACTGCATTAATACATCCATCATTTTCAGGATTGTTTGTAACTTGTGCATATTTTCCTGCAGGGGAAAATATAGAAAACATTTAATGACCTTAAAGTAGCAAACAAAGTCAAAGTATCAAAAGTGTTAGCTTGCAAGAACAGTTGAGCCATATTTAAAGTGACCCCCCCCCCCCCCAATTTCAATGGGAGAAGGGCCCATGGATTCATATTTGCTTCACTGACTAAAGCTTACCCCATATAACTTTGCCTCCTTGGGTGACAAGGCCGAGCTCGCTCACGTTGACTTCAATGACTGTACCCTTTGTGATGACACCTAACGTTGTATAAAGGGGTGAGGAAGGATTCTTTTTCACACCAAGGATAGGTAGGCAGAAGGTAGCTTTAAGTTCTGGGTGTGTTACATGTGCTTTCTTGAAGCGCAAGCCCTAAAAAAAAAAAAAAAAAAAAAAAAAAAAAAAAAAAAAATTGTAAAACAAGACAAATGTTTTTAAACAGATTTTGGTGCAATTTTAGCAAGTGATAATAAAAACATACAATTAAGGAACGAACATTCCAAAAAGCTTAACCCATTAAGGACAATGCATTGTGAGCCCATACATGTACTTTGAAATAAACTTAAAAGTAATTTATAATTACATTACATTGTGCATGGGCATTCACAATTTTGCAGAGTGTCAGGATTCCAGCAACAGATCTAAAGGCTGAACTGCAGGTCGACATATTTAGATTCTAATTTGTTGATATATCTTAAAATCTAGGTCTTTCAGAGTTTTGGTCCCAATTTTGTTTTTTTCTCTCCCCATTTTCGTTATAGTCAGTTATCCTCTTAATGCCCTGAGGGAAGTCATGGTTTCCTCCAAAGAATGACTCTTTGTGAGCCCAGAGGTGCTCCCTTCTTTCACCCCTCCACTTTTTGATTCATAGAATGTTTTCTATCAAATAAAGCTTTGGTTGTTCCCATAATTGATGCTGTCTGAGTAATTATTGCTAAATACTAAAGGAAATATTCACTTTCAGTTACATTTATTAAGTCTGCACTGATGTGCTAATGAACCTTCTTTCTGGACTAGCAATTTTACTTAAATTTGGTGTTACTGTGAAACAGACAATGTTCTATTTACTGTAAATAATGATTTCATAGCTAAAGGTGATCAATAACAAGAGACAAAAGGAACACCTTTGTCACCCACTTTGCAGGAGACAAGAATCGAAGTATGGACACTGTAGACACTTGTACAATTGGCTACCAGTTCTCTCTCTCCCAACAAAGCCCCAAGAAACTTTACTGGAAGTAGAAGATTGATTTTCTTTGCCTTTTTATATATAAATATCTTTTTATAACAGCAAACAAATTTCCAATGTAACCAATTATCATGCAAGATCATGACATCTCAGTTTATCCTGCAGTCCCAAGCTGCTGCCCCACTGTCCTGCTTTTGCGAGCAATGACGAGCATGGGCCTGTTGGGGAGATCCTCTGATTTTCCCTTACCAAATCAAGGAGATAAAAACAATGAAGGACTGGCTGTTGTAGCACAGGCATCCATTGTAGTTCTCATTTTGCCTCCTAACAATGCCAGTGTCAACCTCATCTGCCCCCCATATCACCCATTCATACAATATTTTAAATTATATTATAAAGTTGACTGTACTCAATCATTGACTATGAATATTTCTTTCAAAATCATAAAATAAGTTAACCATTGGCAGTTAAAATATATTTCCATAAGGCTACACCGATGTGCTCTTTGCGTAGGCCTCCACAACCCCAGTCTATAACTACAAATCCCATAAAGTCCCGCAGGCACGACTGGCTGAATATTATTGTAGACGCAGTCAACAAGTTGATGTTTGTACTGTAGACTTAGTGTTCTCACTAAAAGTAATACATGTTACTATGGTTTTGTTTAAACCATAACATAACTGCCAAGCATCTAATAAAGTAACAGTTAACCTACCATTGGTCTGATGAATCTTTCATATTTTGGTGGTTTTCTGGTAAATCCATCTCCAACAAAGCAAACTTTGGTGACCATTCTCTTCCAAGCCTTCTTCTTTCTTTTCCCTGTGCGAATGACTTTCAGCACTTCTGTCTCTCCTTGGGCACGGACTTTGGGTAAAGGAACTTCCCATTTACCCTAACGCAGGAAAAAGAAACCCAGTAAAAAACAAAATACAGCCCTGGAGAATGTAAAAAGTAAAAGATGTACTTGGACATCACAAGGGTCTGGCACCGAAAGATTACTTACAGCTTTCTCTTTCCGCTTTTGTTTGATCATATTAGAAAGAACTTTGGCTCGAGTCTGTCCCTCCCTGTCCAACAGATAAGCTGGCACAGCACCTTCGGGTGTCTTCTCGTCATTCTTTTGTTTGGTATTTCTCTTTTCATGCATTTTAATACTAAAGTGAAAATGCAAATGGTTAGACTGGGTTATGCTATTATTCATTGTAAGCCTTGGTTTATTTTCTAGAAATATTTTAAAATCAAAACAGATAACAGTCTTTGCCAATCAAATATGTTAACTTTGTGGAAATAAATACATCTAAAATGCTGCTGTGATATTACAGCAATGAATACATTTTAAATGATGTGACAACAACATTGAAAATATGTGAATTTTCAGGACCAAATTATTAAACCAATCACGCTGTCTGCACTCAAAACGGTGAACTCTGGTGCACTTTGCAGTTACACCAAACATGGTGTAGAAACTTTTAGGGTCACTATGCATTAGTTTAATTGTACTAAATAACAAATCATTTTATTTTTTAAAATCATTAAGATTAATACGTACGTCTTCTTCATCTGTATCTTCTCGGCATGACGCTGCTTGTGATAAAGCTTGGCCTTCAGACCAATGAGCTTCTTCGCTTTATGCGAGCGTTCATGAGCCTCTCTGCTCTCCTTCTTCCTTTTCTTTTCATGGTAATCCAAGCGATATCCATACCGCTTACGGTGCAATTCAATATAATCGTTCTGAGGCTGCATGGGAAGAAATTTAAAATTAAATATAAAAGTAGGTAAAGTAAATGAGTAAATGAGCGATGATTTTTGTGTTTATACCGTATTTGCTCGATTATAAGACGACCCTGATTATAAGACGACCCCCCAAAATCTGAATATTAACTTAGGAAAAAAGAAAAAGCCTGAATATAAGACGACCCTAAAGGAAAAAAGTTTTACCAGTAAATGTTAATTCATGTAAACTATTTTTTTTAATAAAAGCTATGATTGAGAAAAATATTTTTTTTGTTTTTATTTCTTGTATTTTCCAGCCTGTCCCCCAGTTACGCACATCTGCCCCCAGGCTTGCCACACCAATATGGCACTGTGGCCCATGATATGCCTTTTAACCCTCTATATGCCACTGTGCCCCATGGTATGCCTTTTGACCCCCTATATGCCACTCTGCCTCCAGAAATGCCTTATACCCCTATATCCCATTCTGGCATTTAGGGGGTTAAAATGCATATTATGGGGCAGAGTGGCATATAGGGAGGTATAAGGCATTTCAGGAGGCAGAGTGGCATTAAGGGAGTTAAAAGGCATTGTATAGAGCACTCTGCCTCCAGAAATGCCTTATACCCCTATATGCCACTCTGGCATTTAGGGGGTTAAAAGGCATATTATGGGGCAGAGTGGCATATAGGGAGGTATAAGGCATTTCAGGAGGCAGAGTGCTCTATTAAATGCCCCCTTAACGCCACTCCAGAAATGCCCTATGCCCCCATTTAACTAACACACACACACACTCTCTCCCCCCCTCCCCTCTCCTCTCTCCTCTCTCCCCTCTCAGCCCTCTCTTACCGGTGCTTCCAGCCGGGGCAGCGGGTTGACGTCGCCTTCTGCTGCAGCCGGAAGGAGGTGGAGTTGGCAGCGGGGGTTTGTATGCGTCCGTCGCGTATACTTTCCCCGGCTGTCAGAGATCAGAGATCTCTGACAGTCGGGGAAGGTCTACGCGACGGACGCAGACAACCCCCGCTGCTAGCCACACCTCCTTCCGGCTGCAGCGGACGTTGTCTACGCGGATCGCGTAGACGTCAACCCGCTGCCCCGGCAATACAGCAGGAAGCACCGGTAAGTGTGTATGATGGGGGGGTGAGACAGGAGGATCCAGGTCCCCTGCAGCGGTGCGGGGGATCTGGATCTTAGTCTCCTAATCAGACTCTATTTGAGGTCTGATTAGAAGACGACCCCGATTAGAAGACGAGGGGTATTTTTCAGAGCATTTGCTCTGAAAAAAACCTCGTCTTATAATCGAGCAAATACGGTAATTACCTACCACATAGTATTTGGGAGGACATAAAACACCCAAGACACTTATTGCAATAAGGTTGCAAACCCAAGTAATTAAATGTATTATTCTAATATAATTATTGTAATATTATATGGCAATTATGTATTAATCGACAAGGTTTCTGACTTCTGGTAGCCAACCACATACCTTTTAATAGTAGAAAATAAATAAAATAGTTACATTAAAATCTATTTCTATGCAGCCGCTCATCTTACATATTATGGGACAAAGTCTTTGACTCGGCTAAACTTTTGTATTGCTATACTTAGTGTTTTATAAGAATAAAAAGCCCTCAGTACATATGCAAGATGTGGAGAGAAAAACAAAGTTAGTATTAAAATGTTAATCGCTTTTAATTTGTGGCATAAAGTTCATAATTCAATCCTATTTGGGTATTAATTGATCAGACTCCTTATAATTACATCCTTATAAAACCGACAGGTAAGCGATAATCAAACGAAGGAAGCCCAAGGCATGCCGGTGCATGTCTGGTGCATAAGCCCGTGCTCTCACCATGTTCGCGGCTTTCTTCGGCGCTGTACTGACGGCCCTTGCGGTGTTTTACTCTTGCTTTCTGTTACGGTTCACACCCTACTTTCAGCAGGGTGTTATGTTACTTATCGGCTGTAAATAACAGACCGAAGGCCCTGGGCCGCTGTTACCGAGTGCAGATGGAAGTGAAAAAGGAAAGAACCGCCCCTCCGACCCACAAATGCGTCATTTCCTGTTGCGCTGAAAAAAATTGTGGGGAAAATATAGACGAACTTCTATGAGTTACACTATATTCTGCTATTATTTACTTAGAAAGTTCTTGCAACGCAAATGATACCAGAGTTGTTTTCCAATAACTATAAAAAAATAATAATATATCACCGGAACCTTTCTTGTTGAGCCAGGTTTCCAGTCGGACTATGAGCGGCAGTTCTAGGTATCATGGGAAGAAGGTCAAGCGTGCTCTTGGGTACGTGCTGTGCGTACTCACTGACGTCAGAGAGGGACGAGAGCTTGAAGTAATGTGGAGGTCGCATGTGCGGATGTGACAGCTCAGGGCATGTTGTAGACAGAGTTTCTTAGTCCATTGATCTAGGAATAAAGGTAAATCTTTATATCTGTGGTGTCTGCAAACCTCTATCTGAAATTAAGCTCATTTACATAAATAACGGGTATAACTTTCACATGGAGACATCAAATTAATATTAAATTCCGTGAATATGAGGGAAATCTGTGTTTTCATAATCTTTGGGATTATTTTAATAAATCATAGACTGATGAATGAGCAAAATAATACCATTTTGGGTTGCGTCATACAGGTTACCCGTTGAGATTATAGACTAGAAAGACCTGGGTTCTGTGTCGATGTAGCTGTGTGTTAATGTCAGTGGCACCTATGGAAACTATAAGGGGTGGGAAATAACCATTTGTTCTGATAGAAAGGCAATGGATGTAGGGAGTCCACAAGCTTACACAACAATATGTCCTCCCCAGACTCCCTTACAGCTCTTACGATGTTACGAGTTATGTCTGCCGTTATTTCCTGGAGGTTTCTTTTGAATACATCATTCACCGTAATCTGCAGCACAATGGTTGCCCATAGATCCATACATTCAGAGAATCTACCGTATTTGTTTGATTATAAGATGAGTTGTCTTATAATCGAGCAAATATGGTCAGGGTCTGATTATATTATGACACCCCGAATTTGGGATCTTATTGAAAGAAGGTCTGAATATAAGGTGACTTTTTGCATATAAGACATAAATCATAACAACGCCTGACATATCCGCAAAATATAACATGAAAGCAGGAAAAAAAACCAAAAAAAAACTAGTATGTATCAGACACTCATTCATACAAACATTTATGTACAGTAGTGTGGGGGTAGTAATGTGGTAATTGAATCCATATTTCATGTGTACACATCGTTTATATCAGTCAGTGCCTCAGAGATGACGGTCACATCTTTAGGAACAACATGTCCCATGATGCCTTCAGGCAGCCTGAGAATCATGGGATATTTGCCACCATTTGAACCAACTTGTGAAGAAGAAGACAAGCTATATCCAGGATTCTCTTTGCAAAGATTGTTCCTTAGTGGTGGGGTCACGGGAGGGCTGTGTGACTGTGTGCCTATGTGTGTCCGCATATTGGTTTGCAGTTCAGAGTGTTCGGGGGGCTGTAGTAGGCGGTGGAAGTGCTGACTCCCCAAATCAGTAGAAGTGCAATATCAGAGGCGCAGATCTGAGGTCTGAAAAAAAGAAAACCTTTGTTACAAAATTATGTCATTTTCTCAGATTAACAGGAGCCAAATGCCCCCCCTGATTTATATTAGTTTTACTCTATGCAAAATGAAACACTATTGAAGGGCTGGTGACAAACATTTTCAGTGCTGATCTCCGAAATAATTTTTAACACCAAGTTCCTTGTTGCAAAACTGACGAATGGGACGTATAGTAAATTGGGATTCCTATAAAATTATTTTTAAAAACAGGATGTTTTTTTTCCCACAGGATGTTTTTATGCACATACATGAACAAAAGGAAATAAAGCAGAAATCATGTCAGCAGCTTTGATGAACCTACGTGGAAAGCCTTTTGGTGCATATAAGGTTTATACAGAGGTGAGTGGTTACCTGGAAAAGCACTGAGATTGTAGCAGTTTATCTTTTATTCTTTTTAAATAGCATCTGGGATTCAACTCCCATTACATGTACCCCTAGTATTTCAGGAAGGGGTCAGTGGCTTTTTTTGTGGGTCTACAAACTGTGTAAGCAGAAGAGACAAATACATAGTAACATAGTTCATAAGGTTGAAAAAAGACCAAAGTCCATCAAGTTCAACCTATATACATATTGTGTCCCTACTGTGTTGATCCAGAGGAAGGCAAAAAAACCCTTATGAAGCAGATGCCAATTGCCCCATACCAGGGGGAAAATTCCTTCCCGACTCCAAATATGGCAATCAGAATAAATCCCTGGATCAACGTTCTGGCCCTATTAATCTTATATCCATAACTTGTATAATACGTTTTTGTTTATTGGCGTTCACACCACAGGCAGCCTGACAACAGATCGACTCAAACAATGACATTAAAAGGGTAATCAGTAATGATGAAAAACAAGAACCTTTCAACGATATGCTGTTTGCATTTTGCTTCTAGGAGCAATAAGTCAAATGATGACAATTAAAAGTATGAAAAAGATGCATGATCTGTGTCCAATGTCCTATATCTTCATCTTGCCCAGCTATAAGAGTCTGCTTGCAGTTGTTTTAACAGCAGGGAGTGCGTCCCAGTTAATGTGACCACATCAGCCTTTCTAGTGGTCATATACATTTCACATGTTAGTTGACCAGGACAGATACAGTTTTCCCCGTGACATGTATAATATATTACTGGGTAATCGATTCTTTTCACTAATTTAATCATCACGCATACTGCTGCCTAACACTTTACATGTCCTAGAAAAAATTACTAATGTTTTTGCCCCACTCCGAGCATGAAGTGCTTGTTGTATAACATGATTTTTTTTGCTTTCTCTTCATAGTGTCTACAGTGTTGTAAAAGAAGACTTCCACAAACCAGAAGACCAATTTGTAACTATGACCACCATAGGACCTACAGCTCTTCAGCAGGTATACTTCTTATAACTTTCCCCCAAAGTGGGTCACAGACGATGTGTTGGTTTTTCAAACGCTGATTTGTCATATTTTACACTTTTTCCCTAAATCCTCATTCCTAGTACTGTGAATTGCACAAACATTAGCCAGATATAACTCTTTAATACTAAGAATAAAAATTCTGAATGAGGCATATTGTACAAGTTTAAAAAAACCATATTTCTGCTAAAGGATTTTGCATTTCACAGTACTAGGAATGATGATTCTACCTGCAATCTGTGGAGAGTTCAGAGCTACAGTGCTCTGATACCATATGTACCTGGTACAAGCATTTAGATTTCTTGTTATTTTGATGTAGATGTATGACCACATGATTTGGCAATTTCTTTTAAACATTCAACCTTTTCATTTTGCAGATGTGAAATCCTTGCGAACTATCATCAGCCCTCCAATATCCAAGTAAGAAATAGCATGTTTGCTCACAAGTTATAGTTTCTATATTCTTGATTTTTAATTATCTGTCCAAAACAAAGCCCTTGGAATTCTAATATGCTTCTTTTTGGGTTTCTTTTTAAATTATAACTTTTAATAGGATCAGAAATATAGGAATCATGGCTCACATAGATGCAGGGAAGACTACAACCACAGAAAGAATGCTTTATTATTCTGGTTACATCAGAGCCTTAGGCGGTAAGAAGAGTTTTATTTAATGATGTATGATATTGGAAAGTGAACTTTTTTTACCTAAAGACAGTGATGTGATTTATTTCTTTTATATTTTAGTATTTATCTTTATATTAGTAGGTTGCAGAGGAAAGATAATTATTTTTGTACGCACTCCTTTTTAAGCAACATTACTTTTGCTGCTATGGTGACTGCACAAGAAACTCAACTCTGCATTCAAATTTAAATGTAATTTAAGGAAGTTTTACTTTACCAAGATGGTGGTAGATAAATGAAACAGCCTCCCTTCAGAAGTGGTGGAGACCAATACAGTGATGGGATATAAACATACATGGGGCAGGCATAAAGCTATACTGAATCTAAGACAATAATAAAAGACCAAGGACTGATAAAGTCTAGGGCTGCAACTAACGATTATTTTCATAATCGATTAGTTGGCCGATTATTTTTTCGATTAATCGGATAAAAAAATGAATGTACATTTTTCATTTATTTAAAATAATTTAATAAACAAATGATGTTAAATAAAAACAGCAGAATAAAAAAAAAAAACTGATAAAATGCATTTCTTGTCTTTATTTCCCAACCAGCCCCCCCAATTTATGCACATTTGAGCACAGGCTTGCCACGCTGCCTCCCAGACATGCCACTCCACGCTGCCTCCCACATATGCCACGCTGCCCCCCACATATACCACTCCACGCTGCCTCCCACATATACCACTCCACGCTGCCTCCCACATATACCGCTCCACGCTGCCTCCCACATATACCGCTCCACGCTGCCTCCCACATATGCCACTCCACGCTGCCTCCCACATATGCCACTCCACGCTGCCTCCCACATATGCCACTCCACGCTGCCTCCCACATATGCCACTCCACGCTGCCTCCCACATATACCGCTCCACGCTGCCTCCCACATATACCACTCCACGCTGCCTCCCACATATGCCACTCCACGCTGCCTCCCACATATGCCACGCTGCCTCCCACATATGCCACGCTGCCTCCCACATGTGCCACTCCACGCTGCCTCCCACATGTGCCACTCCACGCTGCCTCCCACATGTGCCACTCCACGCTGCCTCCCACATGTGCCACTCCACGCTGCCTCCCACATATGCCACGCTGCCTCCCACATGTGCCACTCCACGCTGCCTCCCACATATTCCACTCCACTCTACCCCAACATATGCCACTGTGCCTGATACGCCTTATACCCCCTGATACACCACTCCATCCTCCCCAGACATGCCACACTGCCTCCCAGACATGCCACGCTGCCCTCCCCACATATGCCTTATATATCGTATATGCCTTATACCCCCAGATATGTCAACTCCATCCTCCCCAGATATGCCTTATACCCCCCAGATATCTCATAGTCCCCTCAGAGTCACAGACCCGTTCACAGCACACTGACACCATACTTTTATAAATAAGTACTGGGTTAATCTTCACTGCCCCCAGGATTTAGATTCCCCTTAGTCTGCCCCCCTTTATCTCGAACTGCACCTTAAGTTAACTTTATTAAATTAACCCTCAGTCCTCATCATTAAATTAACACTAAACACCCCATTAACCATAACTACCCCTAAATTAACTCTAAATACCCCATCAAACACAACTACCCTAAATTAACCCTAAACACCCCATTAACCACAGCATCCCCTAAATTAACCCTAAAGACCCCCATCAACCACAACAGCCCCTAAATTAACCCTAAACACCCCATTAACCACAACTGCCTCAAATTAACCCCAAACACCCCATTAACCACAGCTGCTCCTATATTAACCCTAAACACCCCATTAACCATAACTGCCCCTAAATTAACCCTAAACACCCCATTAACCATAGCTGCCCCTAAATTAACCCTAAACACCCCATTAACCATAGCTGCCCCTAAACACCCCATTAACCATAACTTACCATAACTTCCCCTAAATTAACCCTAAACACCCCATTAACCATAACTGCCCCTAAATTAAACCCCACCTCCCCTAACTTTCAGCAGCCCAAATATTAATTTTATACTTACAGTTAGATGAGTGTCACAGCCATGTGGTTCTGGCCTTCTGGGAGAAGGAAGGGGGCGGGGCCAGTTGTCACAGTGATTACAGGGAGGGGCTGGTAAGTAGGAGCTGCTGCTGTGAGTCACTGAAACGGTTTATATAATGAGGGGTATTTTTCAGAGCGTTTGCTCTGAAAAAACCCTCATTTTATAATCGATAAAAATCGATTCAACTAATCGATAATGAAATTCGTTGGCAACGATTTTCATTATCGATTATTATCGATTTTATCGATTAGTTGTTGCAGCCCTAATAAAGTCTTTACATCGGGAAAAAATGGGCACACTAAACTGGTTAAATGCTAATTATCTGCTGTAACTCTACATCTATGTTTCTAATTGCTTTTCGTACACCTCCCTGAATGGATCTATTATATATATTGAGCTCTTCAATGAGCAGTTATGTACTAATGCATGACAAATTTTGAAAAGGAACGCATAGCATTTATGCTTCTAATTCTACTGGCTTATCATAGACGTTGATGATGGTGACACAGTGACAGACTTCATGGCACAGGAAAGAGAACGTGGAATCACCATTCAGTCTGCGGCTGTTACCTTTGACTGGAATGGACACAGAATCAACCTCATCGACACACCAGGTGCTTCCAGCGTTGTATACTGTTACTATCAATTGTACTGATACATTATTATTTTTAATAATAAAAATAGTTTCTTATTTTTTAATGCATATTAAATGCATATTTAGTGAATGCAAATCGGTGCAGACATTTTTTAGTTATTTGAGTTAGAAAATTAGACTTCTGCCTCATTTAGCTTCTCCGCCAGATGCCTATGTAACTTCGTAGACGTGCACACCATAGTAAATAAACCAAAGGATAGGTAATTTTAGCTAATTAACAAGTTCTTTGAATAAAACATTCTGGCGCATTGTGATGATTGGCATATGTTTTTTCTAAACAAACAAAAAACATTCCAAAAGTAATTAAAACCTTTTTGCGTTCCTCTAGGACACGTGGATTTCACTGTTGAGGTAGAGCGCTCATTGAGGGTGCTTGATGGCGCAGTAGCAGTCTTTGATGCTTCTGCTGGAGTTGAGGTAAAAAAAATATTGAGCGCAAGTTGCAGACTGTCATAGTATGTTGGTGCAGCCATAGTGAGCTCCTATCCCTTTCAGACAATAAAAAGCATCCTGCATGGTAAGCGTATCCTATACCTGTATGCACCCATGCCATGCTCACCTACTATACAGGGAAATATGAAATCAAAAGTATTAGAACCAAGATGTTCTGCAGAGTGTTTCCCATAGAATCAGAGGGGGCACTTTACTGTGCCTATTTTGTCTCTGGCTATATATACGTATTATTTCTGTATATACTGTGTAAGTTACTTATTACCGTATTTGCTCGATTATAAGACGACCCTGATTATAAGACGACCCCCCAAAATCTGAATATTAATTTAGGAAAAAAAGAAAAAGCCTGAATATAAGACGACCCTATAGGAAAAAAGTTTTACCAGTAAATGTTAATTCATGTAAACTATTACATTTTTTAATAAAAGCTATGATTGAGAAAAATTTCCTTGTATTTTCCAACCTGCCCCCCTGTTACGCACATCTGCCCCCAGGCTTGCCACTCCAATATGGCACCGTGGCCTATGATATGCCTTTTAACCCTCTATATGCCACTGTGCCCCATGATATGCCTTTTAACCCCCTATGTGCCACTCTGCCTCCAGAAATTCCTTATACCCCTATATGCCACTCTGGCATTTAGGGGGTTAAAAGGCATATTATGGGGCAGAGTGGCATTTAGGGAGGTATAAGGCATTACAGGAGGCAGAGTGGCGTTCAGGGGGTTAAAAGGCATTTCATAGAGCACTCTGCCTCCAGAAATGCCCTATGCCCCCATTTAACACCCCCCCCCCCCCCACACACACACACACACACACTTACCGGGGCTTTCTGATGTCTGACAGCTGGGGAAGGTCTGCGCGATGGACGCAGACAACCCCCGCTGCTAGCCACACCTCCTTCCGGCTGCAGCTTAAGTTGTCTACGCGGATCGCGTGGACGTCAACCCGCTGCCCCGGTATACAGCAGGAAATTGGAAGCACCAGTAAGTGTGTGTGGGGTGGGGGTTGGGAGACAGAAGGATCCAGGTCCCCTGCAGCGGTGCGGGGGATCTGGATCTTAGTCTCATAGTCAGACCTCCATTTGCTCTGAAAAAACCTTGTCTTATAATCGAGCAAATACAGTATTTGTACCATGTTTTCCAGGCTCAAACACTGACCGTATGGAGACAGGCAGACAAGCACTCCATACCACGCCTTTGCTTCCTAAACAAGATGGACAAAAATGGTGCCAGGTACCACATCCTAACTGAAAAATACAGCAATGACTTTATTTCTTGGCATTATAGATAGACTGGCTAGGCATGTAGAAATACTATAAAACACCCCTTGATGTTTTTAACCCCTTCAATCCCCTATAGACGTACCGGGACGTCCAAAAAACGCCCACAAAGAAACCCCTATGGACGTCCTGGTACGTCCAGCCCTTCGTGCAGCGTCAGGGACACATCCCTGCCGCTGCATGGGAGACCAGGCTGACAGCCTGGACTCCCCACTGACAGCAGAAGCCGGCTTTGCCAGCTTTCTGCTGTCCGATCGCCTGTAACAGCTTCCGGCTTTAAGCTGTTACCGGTGAACTGCCTGATCGCGTGATCGCGCAGTTTCAAACGCGCGATCGGGCGTTCCCTTCCGGGTTGCGTCACTGCTGACGTAACCCGGAAGGTCTTCGGAGGACAGTATATCCCCTGCGGGGGATATCCTGCCCTCCGATGAGGCACAGAGACGCTGCAATCTCTATGCAGGTCTGTGAGGACCTGCATAGAGATCACAGTGTGATCGGTGCAGGGGGATCGCGGGGAGGGGAGTGAGAAACCATCTCTCTCACTCCCCCTCCCGTCCTGTAACAGAAAAGCTGAAAAAAAAAAAACGTTAGGCATTTAAAAAGAATATTAAATAAATCATTAAAATAATAATATAAATAATACTAAAAAAAATTATAATGTGAGCTGTGATGTCACTGTGACATCACTGGCATGTTCAGGAGGTCCTTAGGAGGACCTCTAACCATTATTGTGTAAAAAAAAAATATATAAAAAATACAAAAAATGTTAAAAAAATTAAAATAAAAAAACAATATATAAAAAAAGATAATAAAAATAATTCTTAAAAAAACCTTACATCCCATTGCCCTAGCATAACATCTAGCCAGTATAACCCTCCTGCCCCCGTTCACAACCCCCAAACCCGTTAAGCCATAGGCATAAAAATTATACAAAATTGTACACCTAATAGTATGCTCCCTGGTGCTGGGAAAGTCTGGAAAATCTATATAAATTAGGTATTTCTGAAATCAGGACACCTGAATTTATAAACTTGGAGGGGATTTTCCATCACTTTACCTAATTTTGGGAGGATTCAGAGGGAAAATGTAAAAAAAAATTAGTTTATTTTTCTAATCTTCGCTAGTTTTTACTAAATTTCTCATTCAAAATTTTCAGCTAATCATCCAACTATGGTATCAAACGAAAGCTCTATCTCTCCTTGAAAAAACAATATATAGTTTACATGGGTACACTATTCACAGGAAAAGAGAATCATCGCTAAACCGACATACCCCAAAAATGGCAAAATTGCTCTGGGCTTTGAGGGACCAAAAACCCCTGGGATTGAAGGGGTTAAGAGGCATCACTGAAGTTTTAATAAGCACTATAGCCACAATTAAACCGCTTGTACTTGCTTATTGTTTTTCAATCAATAAAGTCAGTTAGCTTTTTATAGTAATATGTAGAACAACAGTTTCCCTGCTACTTAAAGGAAGGCAAATCTGAATTATTGGCACTGCTACTGAAGTATACATTGTACTGCCGTGTGACAAGCTGGTAAAAGCTTGTATGACCACATTAAGCACTATTGATCCTGCTTTCGAAGTGACTCTCGGCTCTAGCAGTAACCACCACTGTAGCCTGGGACAACTGATGTCCTTTTCTCCCCACTAGAAATTATCATTTTATAAGGGAAACACTTTCAAGAGTTGGCTCTGTCAAAATGCCTAACCGTCCTGTCTTTCTGTCACTTCATAACTAGTATTTTTTTTTCTTTTCCCAGTTTTTCATACGCTGTCGACAGTATCAAAGAAAAGCTGAAAGTTCAACCTCTGTTGTTACAGGTAAATATAAGGTGCGTGTGCTAAATAATATCGGAATTATATTAATGTGCTGCTCACAGTGACGTGAAGCTTATTTCAGAGGAAGATTTGATTATTCCTAGATTGCACAGCATACAATTATGTTATGCATTTTAACTAACTAAAAAATACATTGGTTATCAAACACCAATTCATTCCACCCCATTGTCAATTTTCTTTTTCGCCTCTCGAAGTTACCCTTGGGAGAAGGTAAAGCATTCAGAGGTTTTGTGGATCTGGTCACCCTGGAAACTGTAATGTGGGACCCCAGAACCAACGTAGATGACGGAAGAATCTTCGATCGGAAAGCTCTGAATGAAACAAGTGATCGAGGGCTACTGAAACATGCCAATGACGCCAGAAATTCCTTAATAGAACAAGTAAAAGCTTTCAAGTAAATATGTAATGAAAGTGTGTACTTGTGGTCCCTATGTTACTACATCATTGGTAGGAAACCCATAGGCATTGAGTGTTGGCTAATTTTTTACAACTTTGTTATGTATACACATGTTATAACGCTATAGTAATCACAAAGAGTCAATAGAAGTGCTGCACTTTATGGACTCAGATTTTATAGAAAGAAATATGAAGGTTATGCAAGTTTCCAGGTCTTCAGAGGCCACTTCCTGAGATGTAATCAATACAGTAGAACCCCTTCATGTGTATGTGATGTTCATTTTGAATTACAGCTTGCAGACCTCGATGACGAGTTTGCTACAATAATCGTGGAGGAGTACAGTGAATGTTTCGACCTGATACCAGTGGAAAAAGTGGGTTGTTTTGTTCTGGCCTTTTTTTTAGATACATTTCAAAAGATGATGACATCTATTTTTAACTGAGTTCTATATGTGATGCATACATGTATTCTATATGACATATATAAAAATAATTTACATTGTGCTAGAATTCAGAATTTAATTCAGATTGATGGCTCAAGCTACAAGGTTTAGGTTTAGGATATTACTTGCATGAATAAAATATTAAAATTGCTTCATTCACATAAGATGACCATCTGTTCCATTATTCGTTCTTTCTTGTTTTTACTTTATCATACAAATAAGTAGAGAATTTAAAAATAAAGTGGCACTCCCGCTATCATATGCACTTTAATGAATGACTGCATGGTTCCTTTACATTTTTGTGTGGTCTGGAGGATCTCTCCAAATGCATTTGCCCCTTTCGCCACCCCTCAGCTAAATGCCTTGGAGGAGATGTGTTCAGCGGGACATAACTCCCTACACATGATGTTCTGTAGTTTGTGTTTGATATATTTGCACACAGGGGTGTAAGGAGTTTTTAAGTTAGGAGATGTGAGCTTTCAAGTTTGTGGCATTTACACACTCACCCAATGATAGTAATATAGGCAGTTAACATGCGAGATATGTTGGTATTAGCTGCTCTTTTGAGATGCAACACCTATGCATAATTGTATAATTATGCAATTTTTAGACAATTGTATATAAAAAATAGAACTATAAATATAAAGACACAAACAGTTATAGACCAAAGGCATTACCCCTGTGAAGTGAGTGTAGCTCCTTCGCCTTTATTCAGTATTTGTGTAGTTGGATAGGAAGTGTGTGAATGCTGATTGTATCTTCGTGTGGAAGTTGTATGGAAGGAACATACGTGTAATGATGTTGTTTTGTATCCAGTTACAGTCTGCAGTACGAAGGGTGACTCTGGCCCAGTCCGCAGTACCAGTTCTGTGCGGCAGTGCTCTGAAGAATAGAGGGGTACAACCTCTCTTGGATGCGATTACCTTGTATCTGCCATCTCCAGAAGACTGTTCACATGATTTTGTGTAAGTAATAATAGTATGGTGTATTCTTAGATCCACAGTGGAGCTTGAGAAGCACTACTACACTGGATGTGCTGGTGTTTCTGAAGGGTTAGTGGTAAAGTAAGCTGCTCCTTGAAGGAAAGAGACATTATTGCTGTATTTGTTAACAGCCGGTGGGGCCGAGATAATCAGATCTCAGAAGGCTAAGGTTTTGTTCCTAGTGGCGGATCTTGGTGGGAGTGAATTATATAAATAGAATTAGTATTGCAAATTAAGTTGTACAGAGGTGGAATTGAATAATGTGAGGAATTGGTGACATAAGTATGTTTTTTGAACATTATATTTGTGCTTTTTTGTAGACAGTGGTATCAGGGTGACCTGTGTGCACTTGCATTTAAAGTTCTGCATGACAAGCAACGTGGACCCATGGTCTTTGTACGGATTTATTCGGGAACTATGAAACCACAATCGGCTGTACATAATGTGAACCAAAACTGCACGTATGTCATCTGCATCTTTTGTTGTTTTTTTTTTACTTTTACATAATACCACTTGTTCAGTCTGAGATGTGCATGTATTTTACACAGAGAAAGAATGAGCCGTTTGCTCCTGCCGTTTGCTGACCAGCAAGTTGAAATACCCTCATTGTCTCCTGGCAATATCGCATTAACAGTTGGGCTCAAACAGGTACATGGAAATATGTTTATGACCTTGTGCCAACTCCCATAATGTGAAGAATTGTATTTAATAAACCTTCATATGTATAATTTGGAATGAGATGTAAGTCGATGATCTTTGCTTCCTATTCATTATTTAATGTTTTTGGCATTCTTACAGACTGCAACGGGAGACACAATAGTTTCCTCCAAAGCGTCAGCAGCAGCAGCTGCCCGCAGAGCAGGACGAGATGGCGTCAGCAAGAGCAGAGACAGAAATACATCAGAGAACCTTGTATTGGCTGGTGTGGAGGTTCCAGAGCCAGTGTTTTTTTGTACAATAGAACCTCCATCTGTGGCCAGACAACCAGGTACAGCTACCAACTATTCTACAGCTAAACACCTGTTTATTCTATTTCAGGAAAGGTCTACTTCATGGTAGGTTGGGACAAATATGAAAAAAACACATTTACATAAAAAAAATGACGAGGTGTTATTTATGATCCACTGTCTCTCCTAATTTAAGCCATATTATACATTATGAGTATGTTTGTAGAATTTGTGGTCTTATAGGCACGATCTGTATATATGTATAGAGCACACCAACACAAGGCTAAACAAGATGTTCAACCAAGCGTGTGTCTATATTTATACATGTAACTTCTGTGTGTATAAGACATCAGCTTTTGCACATATATCTTTGTATTTTGGTACTCAGTATACATTAAAATACAAAGAAGCCAGGTAACTAGAAAATGCAGAATATAGATATAGGAGAAGTGACATGAATGATGAAATTTGCTAGTTTTCTGCTCCTTAAAATCCACCATAACGACCTAAAAGTTTTACTTTTCCAAAGACTGTATTTATTTGTTAGAAGGTGGTCATTTATTCGTATTTATAATATTAACTATAATTATACGCTTTGAGAAACTGGCACAGGTCAGCCATTCTACGTGATCACAGAGAAGCTTCATTGCATACCAGACCAGCCTCAGAATCTAATGTTAGTATCTGTATCATTCGAGCTATTTTGTTTAGCCAGAAAGAAAGGTTAGTGTGACTGACAGAGTGTGGTTATTGTAGATCCACAGACCCAGAAAGCTAGTTGTTCCTCTACCATGTAAACCCTTTGTCATTATAGTTGCCTTGGTAATGTGTTTAATCACTTTTAAATACCTCCGCATATGTTTTTTGAGTTATACCACAGAGATGAGTATTTGCACATATCACTGCACATCTGTAATTGCATAACCAAATATGTATCTACATTTAACATTTGCCTGTTTCCCCTAGATTTGGAAAATGCTTTAAAGTGCCTTCAGAGAGAAGACCCAAGTTTAAAAGTGAAGATAGACCCTGACTCTGGCCAGGTTTGATGATGTATTTTATTGCTTTTAAGAATTCTATATTGCATTGTATTCTACTAGAAATGAGCTCACTGGGAAAACACGGTTTACTGCCCAGCCCTCCTGTATTCCTCAATATATTACTAACTCTACCCAAAGATAAGATAATCTTCAGAACACAGTTAAACAATGCCATTAGTTAACTGCTCCTTCATTGGTTCACTCCACTAGATGATTCTTTGCGGCATGGGGGAACTGCACATTGAAATCATACATGACCGCATCAAACGGGAATATGGACTCCAGACCTATCTTGGACCACTTCAGATTGCCTACAGAGAAACTATATTGAGTCCTTCCAGTGCTACAGGTAAAATCAACACCATTTAACATGGAAACAAATCACTTATTCGCTGAGTGTTTATACTGATTTTATGTATACAAGAGATGATAGGGATGTTAATAAGCCATAAAATAGTTACACGTTATCTCAGTGCTACTCACAATCCCAAGGATATTGTGCAGGTTGGCCTTCCTCGTTTGTATCTTCATATAATATAGCTTTTGGTTTCTAATCAATAGACATCTTGGACAGAACCATAGGAGACACTCACCACCTGGTGACAGTAGAACTTGAAGTTAGTCCAAGTGTTGATGATGGACCAGCAACAAGGCCAGTTATTGAGTATGCAGAGGACATTCCTGAACAGTTCCTGAAGGACTTTCAGGAAGCCATAGAGAATGGCATTCACAGTTCACTTTTACAAGGTAAAAAAGTTTGGTGTTAACATGGAAATACTATACGAAGCCGAACATTGTAATTAATACAGACAGCAAAGGTCATATTTTATATTGGAATTTCTTACCCGTGGCTAATGTGATTTCTTCCAGCTGTTAGATTCTCTCATTTCAAATATTTTCCAGTTTAGTAGATGTTACTGGTTAAAATAAATGTCTGTGTCAGAAACATATCATTATGTGTATACCTTGGGAGCAGTCAGACTTCCTGTTTTGAGTCTCTGTATCACTATTCCTCCCCATAGCACCATTCTGTTTGCTTAGCTCATATTTAACCTGAATCTTCCTCTCCAGGTCCTTTGCTTGGTTGCCCCGTGCAGGATGTCTCTGTTACCGTCCGTGCTGTGAGCGTATTGACTGGTAGTTCGGTCACCATGATCTCAGCTTGTGTTTCACGCTGCTTGCACAAGGTACATTTATCCCCTCTATATGGAAATGCAGCATTTTGTACTCATACTTGTGACACTTAATTGTCATGTGACACAAAAACAGAGAGTTGCCATAAAAAAACTTTAATTGTTATAGATGTATAAATCTTCAGCAAAAAGAAAAAAAACAGATATATTTGACTATTTTACATCCCTAAAATCATTTTTAATTTAAACCCTTTGCAAACATATGAACGTACCAGTACGTCCTGAAAAGATGTGATAAAAAGTGGACTTTTTTGCAGCGGTGGGTACAACTCCCTGCCACTACATGGGAGATCAGGTTGTCTATTGACTCCCTGAACACCCCCCTGTCAGCATTTGCATTGCTGGCAAAAGTCCACTTGGAAACAGTCCAAAATCTTATGGAAAGCCTACCAAGGCTAGTGGAGGCTCTTATAGCTGCAAAGCGGGGGCCAACTACATATTAATGTCTATGTATTTAGAATGTGATGTTGGTGTAACGCTCAGGTCTCCGAATATTTTTGTCCATATAGTAATGGATGGATGTGGCCCTCTAGAATATAAGTAGCTGTTACCTCCCATGAGTGGGCCGTGTAAACTCTCTGCTGGAGCCTCAGAAACCTCTTTTTTTAAGATAACGATTTTTTTTTTATATATTTTTCTTTTGATTTAGAGGGTTACATAGTGAAAGGGTGTGTGTATAATATATAATCTCCATTACATTTTCTCAGTAAATGCATAATTATTGCAAAGACATTTATAACCCCACAATCTAGCAATAGATATCTCATTTGTGTGCCTGTACATGCGTAATATTAACAGGAGGTTTGAAAAAAGATGGCCACCCTAATCACAACCCTTGTGTGTACAGGGTTACATAAGAAAATTATTTGAAAATGTATCTCATCTGTAAACCCTTACTTAGTGAATACATCTACTTTGCAATTTCCTTTTGAAGCAAGAAGACTTGGCTGGCCCTGCATAATGTATAGTTAAATCAGTGAGGCCATATTCAAGATCTCTCACTGACTCTAAATCCATCATGCAGGGCCAACCAAGGTCTTCTTGGAGGAGAACCTCACTGGAATTGGCCCTTTATAATGCACCGTGTAGTTGGTGAATTCTAAGTCGTGTTCTTGCTAGCTTTAATTTTAGTGACAAGAACATCTTTACAAAACAAGGCTTTATACTCAGGAAATGTACAAAGTGGCAACAGCGATGAACTTGTTTTATGAGAGTACGTTTTTTGTTTTGTTTTTTATAAGAGAAGCCAATCAATAGTCCAGGACCTTCACGACCTCCAGGCTGCTACATAGTGTAGATTAATGTCTTTAGAAACGTGCTATAGACTATAAAGCCATGTTTTACATTGACTGGCTGTTTTTGATGACATGTACAGGCATTGAAGAAAGCAGAGAAGCAAGTTCTGGAGCCATTAATGAAACTGGAAATTACCATGAGTGAAGATTATCTCAGTAGTGTCCTGGGGGACCTGGCCCAGAGAAGGGGCCACATTCAGGAAATACAGAGCCGCTCTGATAACAAGGTTGTGGTTGCATCGGTTCCTCTTGCTGAAATGATGGTAATATTTCTGTATTTTTCTGTGCATTGACCTTCTTTACTCTTTAGAATCATATTAAAGGGACAGTCTAGTCCACAAAATATTTATTTAAATGCACACTATTGGAGTTAGTGATAGCTGTTTCTGTTTGTAGCACTCTGTAGTTTCTACTCAGTAGGACTCTTGCTTAAAATCAGTGGGAGCAGCAGAGCTACTTCTCGCATTGATTTTAACTGGAGTCCTACTGAGATTTTGCAGGAGTCATACTTGAACAAACAATGTGTACATTCCCTGTAAAGAAGAATGCATATTATGCATATATTGTGAGAGCTTTAGTATGCATTCTTCAAAACGAAGAGGCTGCCATCCTCCTCCATTGTCTCTATTCTTGTCACCGATTGGCTGCTTGAAACGGTCAGTCAGTGGCAGGAAAGGGGCTCCAATTGAAATCAATGGCTCACTTTCCACATATGCACACTGGTGTCTGAATAGACACTTGCTGTCAGCTTACCCCCGAGCCAGCGCTGGAGCTGGCCTTCTTACATGCAGTGAGATGTGTCTGGCGGAACACATCTCCCGCAGAGCATTTAGCTGGCTAATGGAAAGGGGCAAATAGTGGCAATGGTTATTAGAAGTATTGGCAGCGATTTTACACAGTATTACTATTGTGATGAAATACATACAGCTATGCTTTCTGTCTGTTAAAAGGAAAAGCCATGCCATTTTTTGTTACATGTCTGTTCCTCTTTGAGATCTGTCAATCACCCCCAGACTCCCCTTTCCCTGCAGACTGTTTTTAGGTGTAGCCCTGTGCTGAGCTGCTTGACTCGCATGGGCTCGAGGATTAAATAATATTCACTATTAAAATGTGCTGCAAACATCCTCCATATAAAAATATATAAGAATAATGGTGGGTTCATTATATCAATAGGTTTTACTTGTACTTAACCTGTAATCACGTGTGTTTTTTTTTTTCCACCCCAGGGGTATTCCACAGACCTTCGTACAATCACTTCTGGCTCAGCAACATTTTCTCTAGAATTATCCAATTATGAAGCCATGAACCCACAAGATCAGCGTGCCTTGCTTAAGAAGAGGGGATATGTTTAAAGCTCTGTCTATTAGGGACTGTAGTTATTGGTCTCATGGTGATCAGTATATACAAATGTAAATAACACTTATTTAACTGCTGTCCGTGTATTTCTAGTTTTGCTGCTGACTATCCACTAAGCCTTCACATTAAATGGAAAAATCGGTAAATGTTTTCATGTGAGTGTACGGAAGGAATGGTGAATGTATGATCAAGGTAACAAACGGTATTTTTCCCATTTGGGGTAAGTGGATTGACCCCACCAATTTACCTTTTCAATAAACACTTATCAGTGTCGATCCAGCTTGCAAAATAGCTAGGAGGCAGGGTGAAAGAATATGCTTGTGTTTTTCCAAGTAGAGATTGTGAAAATTTAAAGGGGCCGCTCAGCTATCATATGCATTAAACTACATATGGCGACTGGAGTAGCTCTAAGATTCCTAATGATTAGGGAAATTACTTGGGCTAATGCTTTCAAAGTTATAAAACTACTAAAAATTATAAAACTACTACTACAAAAAAACACCCTTTAAAGGTCTGTTGTTGCTTTAAGGCAGCTAGCTGTTCATTATTTTCACTATATCACAATGTAAAGTAAAGCGAGTACAAAAAGGGGTCAGAGCCGAGGTGGACAAGGACCTCACTATTCACTAAAGCGGGAGTTGCGGTTTGAACTCATGGACTTCATTATGCAGAAGTTGCTTCTGCAAGGAGGACTGAATCGCCCTGCATAAACCACAGTGTGATATTCAAGAAATCTCACTGATTTAGTTGTGTAATGCAGTGTTGAACAGTCATTGAATGTGGCCCTTCATAAAAACTTGTGAAGTTGAGTTGAACTTGCAACTTAAAATCTCCTGACTCCTGATTAGCGAGTAAACCCCAGCAAGTAAAGGGGGAAGCGTTCGGCCAGCTCTCACCGACTCTCCTCTTCCTACCAAGCATGTCTAGGATTATAACAGATTTACAGTATTTGTGAATAAAGTAACAATGCAAAACATATGAGGCATGCAGCCACTGCACAATTCCCAAGACAATGCGGAAATGTTTATATCTGTTTGGAATGTTGTATAAAATAGAGTTTTAACTTTGCATATAACACCATGGAGCAGTCCTCTGAAAGACTGGCATTGTACGGCCCTGCCATGCATTAAAGGCTTGCTGTCACTACTGACTAAATTCTAAAAATGCCAACAAAGACTAACACCAGGTGACTGCATCAGAGCAGAATGACCTTTCTAATACGAAAAGGGTGGTGTAACAAACACAGGCGGCTCACGGGTCATCTCACTGATGTTGCGATATGTGCTTCAAGAAAAAATATCTAATTTCTTGTCCTGAAGTTATTTTTCTTTTCAAAAGGCTGTCTGAAGCGATCAACTTTAGCAATAGATGGGAGGCAACAAGGAAAATAATCATGCAGATGCTGTGAACGTGAAGTTAATAATCTGGTTTCATTGTATACACATATGGCCGGTACATATACCCCCCACTGATTTTTTGCATTGCTGCATATTGATGGCACGAAGTTATTAGTTCCTTAAACAAACCATTGTTGTAGTTATTGGAGGCTCAGCACTGTCTTGTCCTCAAACTCCTGTCTCTTACAGGACAGGAAAACAAAAGGAACCATTTTGCCCTATAAGCTCTGTAGCAGCTCATTCCCAAAAAACTATAGTCACAGTTCACCTCACTCAGCCATTAAAGGAGCTGCACAATGGATCTCCTCGTCGCACTTTTTCCCCCTGAAGTCTTAGCTGCGGAGTCTAGATCAATGGAACCATTGTCTTTTGAGAAAGCCTCGATTTAATAGATTTCTACAGGACGGCCATTTCTGGGTACATTCACTACTATCGCAAACCTTGTACATTTGGTCGATATGGCTCTCAGTGTTTCAACGGAGCCGCTGACCCTTAGAAAACCCTTACCATACAGATTTGCCTCAATAACTGGTTTTCAGAGGTGTGCAACATCATCCTGGAACATTGTGTGTTGACAACACATTAATCTGAGGGCGATGGACAATTTGCATTAAATAGGTATTGGGCAAATCAGGCCTTTTTTTAGCACATCAAACAATGAAACAAGCACCAAACTTTGGGTTTTTTTTTTTTTTTTTCTATATATTAGTGCAACCCACAAAATGATCTGACCAAAATCAATGTGAAAAATATTCACAAATGCAGAACATTGGACAGGAAAAATATTTTTCCACATAACCATATAGTACTTAAACATTATAATCCAGATATTTATTGCGATATAAACCTTACAAAATCATGCAAACATTCTAGAATTTGGACCTATAGATATTCAGGCAAAACTCTGCTTGTGAGATGATTTTTTTTCAAAAACGTACCCAAGAGAATGCACGTTATATTTAAGTTTGTCATAGTTTATTTTATCTTAAAAACAGTAGTCACTTCTAAATACAAAAGGCATAAATTGGTTCCCTCCAGCTGTTAAAGATTCCCAGAATTATGGGAAATGAGTTGATTTTTTAAGTGCATATTTTCATCCCTGAATACAGAGTATGTTCCCTTCCTTTGATTTGGAAAAGGTTTACCAGCAGCCAACATAAGCAGTCCACGATTTACACGTTTAGCTCATGGTCACAGTATCCTACATAGAGAGGCTCAGCTGCAATTCCACGCCTGCAAGGGAAAAAAAGAAATGGTAGGAAGTTACTGAGAACGGACCCAGAAATTATGAAAGGCATGACGTATGCATTCACCTGACCATGCGGCATCTATGTTTAACAAGCCTGTTATACGCGTCTCCCACGGAGGTCACTTGTTTGTCACTCCACAGTCTCTCCGCAACAGCGCTGGCCCTCGGCCTGCCGAAAATCAACACAGACACTATTTCACCATTAAGAAGATGGGAAACATGCCAACGTTTCCCATAAAATCAACTCATTTTAATAAATGCCATGGACATTTCTGCAGAGCTACTGAACATTTAAATCTTGGACATTTATATAGTTCAACGCTGATGTGCCAGGTCTCCAAGACTTCTCATGCCAATTAAATAATTCCATATCGTGCGGCTATGCACAGTGCCTGGGTAGACAAAGGTCAATATTTATATGGTCCAAAGTGCTACATTTGGAGCCATCAGCAAGGAGAGGTCATTCATTTCCATGGTGACTCCTTTTTAGCAGCAAGCCAATTAAAAAAGTATTGAAGCAAAACGTACCATAGTCTAGGAGTAAGGTTTGTGGCGTCCACAAATTCCCCCCATAAACATGCTTCGCCCCCAATCACCAACTTCTTTTGTGCTTCAGTTCCTGCAAAGAAGAAAAAAAAAACAACTAAAAAACATGCTGCTGGGTTAAAAACATACTTATCACGTGTTCCCTGCTGTGATGATGGTATGGTGGTGGCACCATGTTGTCTAACAATACAGATAGACAGAAGTGCTATGGAGCGCTGTAAAACCTTTGATTAATGAAAGTAGCATGCACTAAAACGCAAAAATCATGGCATTGAGTCGTCCCGTGTCACAAATCGTATGACTTGCTGGGTGAAAATGCCAGAGTGGGTGCAAAGCGGTATATTTGGAGCCATCAGAAGGAACATGCCTGTTCAGCCGGAAAAGAAAATAGAATTGGCTCAGGCACTCCGTACCTCTGGCACATTGGTCTCTCTCTCACTTTATCTAAACGGTAAAAACATTTAACGAAATGTCACATGACAAATACACAAAACTATTAAAACGGCTATCCTGCCTTCACATCTAGAACTATAAAACAACAAAAGATGTAGATCCACCTCAAGCATAAATCAGCATTTTAGCACCTAGTCACAAAAAAAGATGTAACATTCCCTGCCTCTTTGTGAACAATTCGGGACACAGCATTACCCATTTCACTATAAATACAATTCTGTACTAGCGGATTTTCTATAACAAAGATCTACAATCACTTTATAACAGGCTTTCACCAAGTGTTCACTCAACACCGGGCCTGTAGCCTCCCTCTTACACTGCAATATATAAATATACCATATATATATATAATATAGGACACATTATTGAAGTTTATAATCTATTGGAAACTGACATTACCCGGAACCATTAATATTCTACATGAGCTAGCTGGGTGATGTCCACTTAAACATTATGGCGATGCAGAATACAAAATAAAAGTTATGTACTGCTATGGCGGCGGTGTTACAACCGGAACAGGGCCACACATTTTTAACCTCTCTGCTTCATGAAAAATGGCTATTCAGGAAAATATAAACAAATACTACAGGAAACACCTCGGTCTGTAGGAAATATCTTAGCAGGTTTCCGTTTTAGACCATATTTACTTAACATGTCAATATTCTAAAATAAAATGGTTATTCCCTATACGCCATGCTCAGACAGGGACATTTTGGAATTAGAACATTTAGTGTGGGCATGAGTATTGCATAGCACCTAGAATAAAAAAAAAAAAAGGGATATCAGGGGAAGAGGCAAGGGTCATAAGTATATATATATATATATATGTTAGCTGTTTGGCCTCATGCATTGTGTTTAGCACTGGTTAGATCCTTTTGCTGGTTAGATGCAGTGGCGAGTCATTAAAGAACCAGTGACAAGAACACACCAGTAAAGTTTGATGGCTCAACTCGGTAGATCTGGATCCAGTCCTGACCATATGAGATGCGGTTTAGGTACCAGGGAGCAGTTAGAAGAGCTTGAAACCCAGCAGCTGTAACAGCTGCCATTTCATCTTGATAATTTTTCTCCTTCCACACTTCAACAACGGTGTCTGGGTTCAACTACGGAATTTAAACATATAGCTTAATTTAATGATCCTTGTTGCACATGTATGAAACAAAGGCCAATTGCTGCAAAAGTAATGGATTGTGTTACTTATAATAAATGAAAAGTATCACGCGCGCCAAGAAACAATCAGTAAGGTAGATGCTGCAAATAAAAAAAATGAAAAACATCTGGCATCTGGGTCCTTCGTGTAGCTTATCATGGAGTATTGTATTAAAAGGAACACTATTACAAAAAAAGGAGTAAAACAAATAAAATACATTTAGGGCAAGCGAAAACCCTCCTGTAGTGGTAGCCAAAATACTTTTAGTTTGACAGTGTTCACAGCAATGTAACACTGTACACTACAGGCACAACTTATTTTAATATGTTATAGACATGGCAAAACAAAAAAACAACACAATCAGGATAAGTGAAACGGTAACACATCTACAATACCCTCCTGGCTGCTTTCGCTTCCACTTCCACCCAAGGGACATTAGAGAGTTCAATACGCACTTTAACCACACAGTTATAACGCCCTTCTGAACACCAACGCAGATTACAACAGGGATGCAACAAGCCAAACACCCATTGGATTCCCAGTTTCTCTTGTCCTGAGATATGGAAACCCAAGCACCATTCTCAAACTGAGCCGATCCAAGTTTACAGCGCACAAACCATTATCTGCAGGACTTTATGCCACATGATGGTTACTACGGCATAATAAAAACAACAAGGGAATGATTTTGCTTAAACGGGACAAAACTCACCTGAAATTAACCAAGTTTATCTATCTGAGGCTTTTACATAGAGTAGATCGATCTCATAGTGAACAACGCCCGAATATTGAGACATCAACAGAAAATGACAGTCCTCAACCACAATCTTTTAAATAGACCGCAAGATATTGTTGGAGTGTTGCTTCACCTGCGCACTTTGGCACAAACCTCAGAAATGTATTGTTTTATTTGTTGAACGCAATGTTACAAGGGTCATATTACAAAAAGAAAAATGAAGTCACACCTGTGTCAAAGTGTCCACTAAATAATAGAACACCTGGGTCAACAAAAAGCCGTAGAAGGATGTTTTGAAACGCATTACATATTATCTGGGTGTTTTCCTCGTTCCTCTGCTAGATCATAATTAGTGTTATGTCATACAGTCAGTTTACATGCAAATCAGATTACAAGAATTAATGTAATATATGAGCGGGTGTCCGAAATGCAAGCAAAAAAGGAAGAGACCTGAGAGGACTCGAAAGCTTGTACTCTAAATCAACTCAGTTAGCTAATAATAATAATAATAATAATAATAATAATATCAACTAGAGTCTACTTATCCCCAACAAAGTATAGTGACTTTATAAACTCATTTGAGTATGGCTGTTCTCACCCGTCTCTGTAAGTCAAATTGTTATGTTATATACTACTTGGTATGTCCTGTCTACCCATTGTACAGCGCTATTGATATGATGGAGCTATATAAAATAGACGACGACATGATTCGGCATTTGGCAAGAAAGCAGTAATCTGTACAATACCCCAGGTGTCATCCGGTTCTGTGCTTTTCGCCACGAGACATAATGAGGTCTATTCACTAAAGAAGGAGTTTGCAGGAACATGTCAACTTTCTATATCACCATGTATTATCAATGGCAAACCTCATTGATATTCTCCTGCAAGAAGATATATGGAGTGCCCCCCCTCCCTCTTGCAGCTTTCACTTTGGAGTGTCTGTGAGAATCTAAGCCCATTAAGCCAAAAGAAAATTTGTGAGGTCAGGCACAGATTTTGGACAAGGCAGCCTGGCTCGCAATTGGCATTCAGATTCATCCGAAAGGGTGTTGCAGGCCACTCGAGGGGCTCCACATCAAACAGATCTTTATGGAGCTTGCTTTGTGCACTGGGGCGCAGTCATGCGGGAACAAGAAAGGGTCTTCCCAAAACTGCCCCCACAAAGTTGGAATTATACAATTGTCTAAAACATCTTGGTATGATGTAGCATTAAGATTTCCCTTCACTGGAAGAATGGGGACCAAACCCTGAAAAACAGCCCCAGATCATTATCCCTCCTCCAAAGTTTACAGTATCCACTATGCATCTCGGTAGGTAGCTTTCTCGTGGCATCCACCAAACCCAGGAAAAAAGCCATAAGACTCCATGATGCCAAGTGGCCACTCCCCCCCCCCCCACTTCAAGACAAGTTAAACTTAGCAGCTAGTTTAGGGCAAACTGTACACCATATTGCAGTGAAAACACAAAGCACTTTTTCCCTATTTGTCCCCAAAATCCAAACCACATATTAAAAAAAATAGAAACAAAATGCTTCTAAAAACCTCTGACCCCCCCATTAGTAAATGTAACTAACAGATTGATTGTAAATATTGTAAATATTTTAGATTTTCCCCCATTTTTTATTAATAGAAGATGACAGGATTTAGAACGGGAGACACGTGTAATGACAATCCCTGAAAAATAGTAGGAATCAGGGTTTTTTTTGTTAATCAGCACGCCTTCTGATCTCAAAGATTAGTTTCATTGTTACAATGGTAGCAAGCAGCCATATTCTCTGCCTGTTCCATTGACCTGACCTCTGCCTTATGGCAGCAACCAGATTTTCTCTTTCACCTTACTCTACCCAGAGAGAAGTCGACAATCAGTCCCAGGCCGATCAGCCTGAGATTTCCCCCCCCAGACAGAACCGCATGTTTTTTGCAAGACATCCAAAATCTTGGATGCACGACTTCCACCAGGGGAGGTAAAGGAAGACCGAAGTCAACAGGCACCCCCTACAACGCAGAAGTGTATGTGAGCCATTTCTTATTATAGACCCAAATGCCGCTATGTATAGGGATCCAGGTAATCTTCTAGAGCTTTAAAACAAAGTCTGTTTTGCTCTAATCAACAAAGAAGTTAACAAAAGCTTCCCCTCGATAAAGAAGTTTTAAAAGCAGATAGGGTTATGGTTTAGTTAATCAAAATTAGTAAGTTAAGAGTTAGCGATTTTGTTAATACGGAAAGCAAATTAACAAACCATTGAAATTTAGCGGCTCAGCTTTGTAGTATCTCTGCCAGTCCTGGCCATAACTAATGATATCTAGGTACCACGGAGATGAGAGAATGGCCTGGAACCCTGCAGCTGTCACTTTGTATAGTTCTTCAAAACACTTTTCCCCTTTCCAAACTTCCACTATAGTGTCTGGATTAATCTGTAAAAACGGCAACAGACAGGTTTTTAAGTTGAAGTTTAACATTGACCCTTTTATTGCTTAGTGCCAGAAACCATATGCGCCCCAGAAAACTTTTCTATACCGACAGACCGTATAAAGGTCCTGCATTAAGCCATTTAAACCCCACACTGCAACTCCGATTTAAAAAGATATACAAAAATGTACTGCAAGCATCATTATGCTGTTGAGTTAAATTAAAGTACAAACACAGAAATGCACAATGTGCAAAAGCCACATTCATTCGCATTGATAAGTATTTTTTTTTTTTTTAAATGAACATACCTTATCTTTGTTATCAAATACCTCCTGCCAGACTATGTATCCTTTTTTAAACGATGAAACAATTTCCAGGATGCTAAAAGAATAAAAGGATTTCTTCAATAAAAACAAAGGTCATTCAATGAAAAAATGCATTTGTCATTAATAAAGTAAACAATAAAGTAGTTTGCTGAACCAGAAGAGCACACATCACATGGAAACTTATGTCCCTACACATTAAACTGCCACTAAGACCAAAACATGATTATTCAGCAGAATAGAGGAACAGAATTTAAAAACAGTCAGCAAAAGGGGCAGGAATACAATCAACACCCTTTTAACGGCAGTAATCCTCCATGGCGGGAGTTTCTACCATCAAATAACACACTGCCAACAGATAAGTCATGTTGCATGGATACATACCGTATTTGCTCGATTATAAGACAAGGTTTTTTTTCCAGAGCAAATGCTCTGAAAAATACCCCTCGTCTTATAATCGGGGTCGTCTTATAATGTGACATCAAATAGGTCTGACTATGAGACTAAGATCCAGATCCCCCGCAGCTGCAGGGGACCTGGATCCTCCTGTCTCCCCCCCACACACACACACTAACCGGTGCTTCTGCGTCCGCGGTGTGTAGCCGGGGCAGTGTGTAGATACAGCCTTACGCTGCAGCCGGAAGGGGGTGTGGCTAGCAGCGGGCAAGGTCTGCGCGATGGACGCAGACAACCCCCGCTGCTAGCCACACCCCCTTCCGGCTGCAGCATAAGTTGTCTACGCGAATCGCGTAGACGTCTACAGGCTGCCCCGGCTGCATGACAGGGGAGTCAGAAGCACCGGTAAGTTTGAGGGGGCGGGGGATGTGTTAAATGGGGGGCATAAGGCATTTCTGGGGCATATGTGCATAACTGGGCGACAGGTTGTAAAAAAAGGAAATAAAACCAAAATATTTTTCTCAATCATAGCTTTTATATAAAAAATAAAAATAAAAAATAGTTTACATGAATTAACATTTACCGGTAAAACTTTTTTCCTATAGGGTCGTCTTTTATTCAGGCTTTTTCTTTTTTTCCTACATTAATATTCAGATTTGGGGGGTCGTCTTATAATCAGGGTCGTCTTATAATCGAGCAAATACGGTTATACTAAGTAACATAAGGGTCCAGCTGCAACGGCGCCTCTTTTCCAAAGAAAAGCAAAGACAACCAGGTCTTTATGACTGATGGGGAAGACAAATAGGGTTGCAAAAAGAAAAATGATACGTTTTCAAATGGCTTTTTACTAAAGCTGTACTTTAGAAACAAGTGGAAAAGAGATTTGCGTTTGGCTCCCTGACTACCCTATGTATTATGAAGGGTCAAAACCATATAATGAGCATAAAGAAAATAGGATGGCAAAGAAAGCAGTGTTTCCACTAGTACAAACAACATACACTACTGTGCTCTTTGTATTATAAGATTCCACACCCTACTGGAGAAAGTGTGCCACTCACTTTTGAACGTAGAAGGATTCGAGCTTGCAGTAATCGCCGCCAAAGCCATGCTCAGTCATAAACTTGGAAATATCAGGATTGGATTTCCTTTAAAATAAAATACTTCATTAGGAAAAATGATACATAAAATGATATTATATTAACCATTTACATTATTAAACATGAAGTGTGACATCCCATCCTTAACGGGTCCATAAACATCAGGGTGTTGACGTTTGTAGGTTATCAATTATGTGGCAAGGATTAAGAATAGAACCTGAAAGCTGAGGCTCGTCTTGGGACCAAATTAGAAGTATCCTAGTCCACCATTTGTGAGAGAAAAAAGGTAAAGAAAAAAAAAAAGTAGTAAGAGGTACAGGGACCATCCAGGTATTCTTAAAAATGTAGCTCTCAGGAAGATCATTTCTAAGAAAGGATGGATTTGGATCTACCAAAAGTATATTATAAAATTTATTTGGTTGACAAAAATAGCAGAAAATGCATACAGATTAATACCAAATGTTCATTACCAGCAAGAGAAGTCTACTTCATCTCCTCCTAAATGGATGTACCGATCAGGAAACACCTGGCTGATTTCTTGAAAGAATTTGTACATGAATGCATAGGTTTCATTTAAAATGGGATTTATAGGTCCATAAGTACCAGTGTGATGACCTTCTTTGAAACATGGAGTCAATAGGTTTGGTTGGCCTATAATGAAGAAGGAAATTGTATTTAAAGTAAAACATAAGCAATGAAAGAAAAAAAACAAAAAAAAAACGTATTAACCATATCTTAAGATGTTCAAGGGGAAGCCCAAAGGAAGAAATTTTCCTCCCTGAGCAAACACAGTGTTTTACTCAATAATGTAGAGTAACATTCACAAAAACCTAGTTGTATTTTGTTTTGTTCCAATAAATTCCTTTATTTGCACACTGCCATCGTTTTAAACCATGTGATATTTTAGATGACTTGTTTTTAGCAAACACCACAAGGATTATCCGGATTCTTTATGACAAAGCTAATAGTCTGTCCCTCCATAAAACTATTCCGAGAGCCCAACTACTTTTCACGACAGGTAGTATCATAAGAAGCTGGGGCGTTTGTCTAGTAAATTAAGCTAACAGCTGGAGTGCTACCCGATATTTTAATAAAAATACCCAGCACTCACCTCTACCCCAGGAGTCTGCATGTCCAGGTGAATCAAATTCTGGGACAACTCGGATGCCTCTTAGTCTAGCAAATTCAATCACCAAACGGACATCGATTGGAGTGTACACATGTGTGTACTGCTGATAAGCTCCCTGGATGTACATTTCAAAAGAAAACGTGTGAACGTGGATCTTGAAAATAGCAGAAGTACAATAGCACCACCGACAGACCCGCAAATATCCGTTCAAACGACATACTTCACTCTATAAACTGTGAAACTAAAAATGTCAAAGCATCTACGCGATAACGTTCTCACCTTGTTACTCAACTCAGGAAATAGAACGCTCTGATAAGGGAATGACTGGTCATCAACAATATGCCAGTGAAACACATTCATTTTGTTAAAAGACATCGCGTCCTGTAACGACATATATAAAACAAATTAGCCCAACAATCAATAGCCACTATGGCCACTCTGTATCGGAAAACGACATAAAGTCCTATCCAAAATACATTTTTGTATATACCTATAGAATCCCGTGTAGTTTAAAAACTATAATCAAGGTTTCCAAATAAAGTCTTCAGGGGCCAGGGCCAAGCAGTGGTTTTCAGGTCATCCGTATGCATATTGTTTGGTGATAGAGAATTTGGTTAGATAAAGGTGTATTATAATAAGAAACCAGTCTGCCCATTCCGAGACTTGATGTATTTTTCTTGCAAGGTGTCTCTCTGTGATTTGAAAGGGACGCTTTAATGCAGATGATAGCTGAGTGGTCCCTCTAGATTTTTGTGTGGCCCCCTCTCAGCTAAATGACCTGCAGGAGATGCCGGGGTCTGTTTAGATCCCGGTGAGCATGTGGACATAGTTCTTAAAATCAATGGGAAACATCAGATCAGAGGAAGAAGGCAACGTTTTCAACGTGGCTACAAGTTCTGTGTCGGTAAGTGCTTTATTTTTCATTTTTTTCTCTCCATTTGGGAGGAATAAATAAATACCCACAGAGTACTTTAATATGCATTAGTCTATTGTCAGGGACATTAGACGGTCACTTTAATGTGCCTTCTATAAAAGTTCAGAGAAATTACAAAGTTTTATGTAAAGTACTTACCAAATTTAAAAGAATAGTCTTTAATGGAAGGTAGTGCCGTGATGTATCTAAAAGAACTCCTCTATGAGCAAACCTTGGTGCATCTGCAATCTGGGACTTGTTTATGAGGAACTGTTTATAACAGAAACAAATACATAAGAACACAACAGCAAACAACAAAAGTATCACTTTCTACAAAGTATAGCTGTCTTAGGTGTTCACATGGGCATCCGCAGGATTTTTTTTCCCAAGGGGCAATAAAATATCCTCCCCAAAATAGGAAACGTTGTAGTTTTGGAGCAGTTGTGGGTAACATTTGGCACTCAAAGTCTAGTTAACCTACACAGCCTACTGGGAAGCCCATGGGTGATCAGTATTCAGAATATCAGACTCCAATTTCCTTGAAAGATCACTTCTATTGCTATTGAATCAACCTATTTTCATGGAAGTCATCGAGATTATAAAATTCCTTGAAATGCCTGCAAATATCAGCAAGTTTATTCTAGCCGACAGCCATGAATATGGCTTCGTATACAAGTAAAGCTTCAATATATAAAATGCAGCTGCAAATTTGCCAACCAACACCACAATACATTTACAGAATGATAACCATGGAAAGAAATACGTTGGGAATTCCTATTTAGCTGCTGGGGATCATGTATCTTCACAAAATATATCCATAGTAATATAAATACTTACAGCGCCGATCTCATCTTCATAGATTAGCTGACTGAAAGTCTCTAACCCTGTTAAGATAAAGAAACAGAGATATATATATATATATATATATATATATATATATATATATATATATATATATGTGATTTCGAATATATAGCATATGTATTTGGCTTCTGTTAACTACACATGAACAAACTCCTGAGAAATAATTCTGGCCTGTTAGGTTCCTTGGATTAATTCATTCGCACTGAAATAGTCCATGACTAGGTCTACACGTTAATCTCATCGAGGATCAGAAAACCCAACAATTTTGGTGGAGAAGAGAAAAAGAAGAAGGATGATTCTTGTATTATCTGTTACTAGCTATATCTGGATTATGAAGATGTTTATATACGAGCCTGGTGATAAAATCTATTCATGGATCTATGATGACGGATAGAATACCTATTTTAAAATGATTACATTGTTCATCAGGGGCTATTGTAACGTGCATGTACTGCTGACCATAAAAATGGGTTTACACACAAGAAATAGGTCTCATACCAGCAAGGACAATAAACCACAACATGGGGTGACACTCGGATCAGAGATGAGAAACAGAGGGTTTCTTTGGATTTACATGCACATCACAAAAGTTAAATTAAAATAATTATCTAAATACATTCACCCAGCGCTCTGTCTTCTCCAATCCTCACAATATCTACTTATTCATATATTATTTCTGCCCCTTAAATACTTTACATTCCCACTGACAGCTCGAGTACAAATAGCCGCTTGGCTCATCTCATATTATAATGCTTTTTCTCATCAGCCTGTATGTTTTCCCCGTTTTTGCGCCGTATAAACAAACCCCCCTGGGGAAGATCACCAGGTTATACCAGGCCACATCAAGCCGTAGTCATAAAGACCCTCTTATGTTAACCCCTTAAGGACCAGGCTGTGTTTTACCTTTTGTACCATTGGGACCGAGGCTGTTTTAATACTTTTGCGGTGTTCGTGTTTAGATGTAATTTTCTCTTCACTCATTTAGTGAACCCACACAAATTATATGTTGTTTTTTTCAGGACAAGAAGGGCTTTCTTCAGATACCATTGTTTTAATCATATTATCTAATTACCCATAAAAAAAAGTAATAAAATATGATGAAAAATGTAAAAAAAACCAACCACATTTTCTGACTTTTACCCCAAAAATCTTTTACTCATCCAAAAAAGCTAATGAAAAACCCTACTAAATATATTCTACTATTTGTCCTGAGTTTAGAAATACCCAATGTTTTTATGTTTTTTTGCTTTTTTCTGCACGTTATGGAGCATTAAGTACAGGTAGCGTTTTGCTATTTCAAAACCATTTTTTCCAAATCTGGTAATTCTTCCCCCCATGTGCCATTTCGGGTATCTTTGAAGCCGGCCAATGCAATTTACCCCATCAAATCATATATTTTTGAAAACTAGACACCCCAAGGTATTTCAAATGCTAGTATTTTAACCCTTTCCATGCATGAGATTCTACCACCAGCCTTTGCCACACTTTGTGTTAGTATTTTTTTGGTATTTTTTTTTACACAAATTGTACTTTGGGTATACATTTATAGCTCCAGGTATACGTCACTATCAAACAACACCCTAATATGTGTTCAATAACATCTCTCGAGTACAGTGATACCACCCATGCATGGGTTTGACTGCTGTTTGGGGTTAAAAGGCCACATTTGGGAAGTGCGCTTTTTTTCCCCTATTTTGGTTAGTCTGTGCCTATGCCCTATCTTTGAGCCTGGCCACTACAATTTACCTCATAAAACCATATATTTTTGAAAACTAGACACCCCAAGGTACTTAAAATGGTAGTATTTAACCCTTTCCATGCATCAGATTCTACCACCAGCCTTTGCCACACTTTGTGGTAGTATTTTTTTTTCACACAAATTGTATTTTGGGTATAAATGTATAGCTCCAGGTATACGTCACTATCAAACAACACCCTAATATGTGTTCAGGAACATCTCCCGAGTTCAGTCATACCCCACATGTATGGGTTTGTCTGGTGTTCGAGGTTAAAATGCCACATTTTGGAAGTGCACTTTTTTTTCCCCCCATTTCGGTCAGTCTGTGCCTATGCCCTATCTTTGAGCCTACCATTCATTTTTTTAAATTAGACACCCCTTGGGTATTTGAAATGCTTTTATTTAAATTTTTCCACGTCAGGATTTTTGGGAAGATACAGCGCTAATTTTAGCACTTGCTCATAATAATAAACTTTATTTTTTAATTTTATTTATTTTACTCTTTTTGGACTTTTTTTTTACATTTTGCTGGAACTGGATAGTTCCTCTAAAGCATAATAATTTTTAAATGTTACCATGTTTTTTTTAAGCTTTTTCTTTTTTTCTTTTTTAATTTTTTTATTTTTTTAAATATTTTACTAATCACATAGTGATTAGAAAGCTGGCCTCCATTGACTTGTATGGTTGAATGCAGTACCTGTATTCAACCAGCAAGTGGAGCCAGAGTTCTCTAGAAGGTCAGGAGACCGTCTAGCGAACTTTTTCAACTTTATTATTTTTTTTCCCGGGCCGCCGCCATCTTGCGGATGGTGAAGACTGCGTGCAGCTGCGGCTGTGACCGCTGACCGCATCAAGAGGTAAGTGTTTGGTGTCGCTGGATGCCTCCTGATCGAGGCATTCCAGCGACACCATTGAAGTTTAGGAGGTGATCGTTGATCGCCTCCTAAACGCTTTTAAAACGGGCGTCCGCCGCCATACAATGTATGGCGGCTGTTGACGCCCCGGGGAGGGGCCAGACATGGCCCATCATGCCGATCTCGGTGTTGCTGAATGCCTCGACATCGACGCATTACAGCAACACCGTTTAAGCTTAGAAAGTGATCATTGATCACTTTCTAAGCTTGTTTAAGTCTGATGACGTGTCAGGCACGTCATAGGTCGTTAAGTGACCGTTTTGCATGACGTGCCTGACCCGGCAATGGACGTTAAGGGGTTAAAAAGAGACCGGTAAAGCAGGTTGAGAGGTTTATCAGGCTTTATCTATGGCTTCCTTGTTCTAGATATAAAAACTGAAACAAAGTACATTTCTTTCTTACCTCTTAGAGCACCCCAGACTTTATTGGCCTGAAGAACAGCAACATTGTCACCAACAGTCAATTTGTCTAAAAAGAGACAGGCAGAATTTGGTTTTAAGTATTTAATGGTGCTGGGAGTCTCCATATATTTTAGGACACAGCATGATGTTTTAACATGCGATATAGCATTGTGACTAAAATGTAAAGGTGAGATTTAATCAGCGCATCGCTAAGCGTGTGAATACATGGATACAATCATTTTAAGGGGTTTTGAAAATGACAAACGGAAAGGCTTGTAGCAAACCGTAATACCGCTTATGATTAAGAACAGTGTCCCCCAAATTGTACTTTTTAATACGTTGCGAAATGTTTTGCATTTTACTGCAGACGCATTTGTTAGCCAACAGACATGGGAAAGCAAGACATTTCCCGACTGCCTCTTCTGAACCCAGGAAGCATTGGTATCAGGGGGGCTGGCACCTAACAGCTATAACACATACACACTCCCTCTTACACACACACACACACACTTACACTAAAACATCCTCACACAGAGCCTATCCTTATAGCTGCTCAAGAAAATGCTCTTTTACAGCGGGCTCATGTAACATCACGTTGTTACCCCATTGTGCTTCAGCCTCCGAAGGTGGGCCACTCCATGCTCAGCAGCACTCCCACTTAAGTCCCTGAAAACAGCCATCTGCATGTATGCTAGCAAGTCATAAGTATTTAGATAGCATACAAGTGATTGGCTGACATTATTCCCATTGATTAGATGAGGAGTTCTGCTCCTTGTGTGCAAGAACACAGTGCTCAGTAGAGGCAGTATATATAGTCTTTGGTGCATGCGCCCTCCACACGTTTCAGTTCAACTCCCAACTTGCAATTGTCAATGGGGACTATGCAAGGGGAGCTGAAACGTTCCATATGTAGGTATACAGGAAACAAATATTTGCCAAGTAAGACTGCCTCAATAAATAAATACTTGCAGATCTACATATGTGCGATTTCTGTAGGGTTAAGTTGAAAAACAAGAATAGGAAAGCTAGCTGGAAAGGTTGTTATGCTCGAAAAACAAAACCACAAAAAAAAAAAAAAAAAATACGGAATGCACGCTAGTGATAAACACATACATGATTCATCCGAGTCGACGGTGGGGTACGTGTGGCAGTCATGGTCTTTGGAGGTAATGACAACCTGAAGCTGCAGTAACTGCCCCACGGTGAGTTTCAAAGGAACATTTTGTGACCGAGAATACCCAAAAATGTACTCGTAATACCTAGAGAAAGGCAGAAAGAACGACTAAATAGGGAGTTGATGGTGCAGCATGTAAAAGAAAATCATTGCGCAACTGAATGTATGTGACCCCAAACATTTGAATGGTACAGTATGTATAATTATATATAGGTATATGTATATATGTATGTGTGTCAACAGCGTCCTGTGCAACCAACCAAATAAACCAGGCCGGTTTATGATGCTGAACAACACAGTATATTACAAAATAACTTTTATATCGAAACCAAAGTACAAACTACGTGACCTTTAGGTTCTTCTGCTTCAATAATTACTTCCTCGTAGTTATGGCCAAGGTAATTACATTGTTTGTCTTCATATAACCAAAACAAAAACTCACACCAGGCAAAGCAGGAGTTAAAATTGATTTTACTGAAACAGATATAATTATGGACAAAAAAAAAAGAAATCCACCTTTATAAAAATATATTAAGGTGTCAAGTAATGGACTTCTGAGTTCTCAGTTCAATATTTTAGGAAACAAGCAATAAATTCTCAATTTTAATGAAGAAGTTAACCCCCTCATAAAGGTTGCATTTGGACCCCGTTGATCCGGGTTATGTCAGGGGTACGGTGGAATAGTCATGGCTCGACTATTTGTTGTCTTTAAGTTGGTTTAAATAGTTAAAGGGGGGGGGGTTCGCATCCATTTAAAGGAACCCCTCAGCTATCATATGCATTAAAGTGCAATGAGCCGCCTAACATACCATCAACGGGTCACCTTTTATATTTCCCCATAAAATAGGAGGCAACGAGAATAACGCAGCAGCCCTTAAACAGTGAACTGAAACTTCAATGAAAGCCCAGACCCAGCTTCCTGGAAAAGCCCCCTGTAATCGGCTGCAAAAAGGCATCCCTCCCAAATTCTTTAACCCCGTGCGGATGAGTTAAATGAATTAGTGAGAATGAAAGAAGCGATCACTTCCTGGTAGTGTTTATGGCGGTCGCAGAAGGTGTGGTGGGGTTCTCACCTCCTGAAGGCATCTTGCAGGATCAGGCAGGAGGACCCCGCAGAGGAGCCCGGGCCGTGCACTATGCTGAAAGCACCCGGCGGAATGTACACAGTTTCCCCGGAGATTTGCACTGACTGCGGTAACGGCCACAGAGAGCCGAATGGGGAATCTCCGGGCTCCAAAACACGGAAATCTTCATCCATCACACGGAGATCTTCATGCATCACCCGGACGGCGAGACATGAGTAAGCTAGGAGTATGGATAGCAGCCCACGTACAACACCGCCCCGCGCCATGATCCCGAACCCCCTGTCACCAGGACACACTGAGCCGCCGGATCACAAGACAGCAAGGATCATGTGAGACATACAATACGGACTCCGCCCATCGGGTATCATGTGACCGGGAGCTATGAGGACGTCAGGGTATAGTCTTGTGACCGCGGAACTTATGTCACGTGGCTTCCATATCTCGTTTGTAACAGGCTGCAGTGTAACGTATACAGGAAGCGGCTGTGTAATTCAAACAAAAGCTTGGAAAATGTAGTCCTTCTACAGGACTACAGGATAGTGATGGGAAGTTCGGATCATTAAAGTGAATCGGATCATTTCGATTCGTTCACTGAAATGATCCGATTCATGATCCGGATCTTCGGATCACTCAGTGTGTCTGCACGGAGTTACTGTTTTCCAGTAACTCCGTGCAGGCACACTAACGATTGGCCCCGCCCCTTTCATTATGAATCCTCCCCCCTGCCTCCAGTGATGTCAATGAAGGCAGAGAGTCGTTCAAAGATTCGGATCTTACAGGGATCCGAATCTTACAGTGATCCGGATCACTGTAAGATCCGGATCACTGTAAGATCCGGATCACTGTAAGATCCGGATCTTTGAACGACTCTCTGCCTTCATTGGCATTCTAATCATTCAGAGAATGTCACCATACTGTTATAAATAATACATTAATAATCACTGCCCCCAGGATTTACATTCCCCTTTACCTGCAACTGCACCTTAAGTTAACTTTATTAAATTAATTAAATTAACCCTCACCATTAAATTAACCCTAAACACCCCATCAACCATGTCTGCCCCTAAAATTAACCCTTAACACCCCATCAACCATGACTGCCCCTAAAATTAACCCTTAACACCCCATTAACCATAACTGCCCCCAAATTAACCCTAAACACCTCATTAAGCATAAATGCCCCTAAATTAACACTAAAGACCCCATTAAGCATAACTACCCCCAAATTAACCCTAAACACCTCATTAAGCATAACTGCCCCTAAATTAACACTAAAGACCCATTAAGCATAACTGCCCCCAAATTAACCCTAAACACCTCATTAAGCATAACTGCCCCTAAATTAACACTAAAGACCCCATTAAGCATAACTGCCCCTAAATTATCCCTAAACACCCCATTAAGCATAACTGCCCCCAAATTAACACTAAAGACCCCATCAACCATACCAATTTATTAGGTAATTTATCTGGAGTACATGCAATTAATTTAGGGGCAGTTATGGTTAATGGAGTATTTAGGGTTAATTTCTGGGGCCGTTATGGTTAATGGGGTCTTTAGGGTTAATTTCAGGGGCCGTTATGGTTAATGGGATCTTTACGGTTAATTTCAGGGGCAGTTATGGTTGATGGGGTATAAGGGTTAATTTTATGCTGATGACTGAGGGTTAATTTAATTAATTTAATAAAGTTAACTGTAGGTGCAGTTATAGGTAAAGGGGGGGCAAACTCAGGGGAATCTAAATCCTGGGGGCAGTGTGAACATTATTAATGTATTTATTTATAAAAGTATGGTATCAGTGATATTCTCTGAATGATTCGAATCTCTGTAAGATTCGGATCCTTGTAAGATCCGGATCCCTGTAAGATTCGAATCATTCGACTCTTCGGATCATTCGACTCTTCGGATCATTCGACTCTTCGGATCATTCGACTCTTCGGATCATTCGACTCTTTGAACGACTCTCTGACTCTAAGAGTCATCGTTCCTGTGTGAATTAATGAGCTGTAACCTGACCCCAGAGTCTGTGTCTGAGTGCTCTGCAGATGACTCACAGCTCTAGGATCAGGTTACAGCTGCATGATTCACAGACTGAACCGTTACAAACGAATCGTTCAGTCTAGTGAACCGACTCATCCGGATCACTAAAAAGAACCGGATCAAATGAACGATTCGTTCATGATCCGGACATCACTACTACAGGACCCAAATCCCTGTCTCTGTTAGCGAATATCCCTATTTTGTAGGAAAGTGAAATGTTTGCTGGGTATGAGTACAGCCCTAACATTACAATAACCTGTATAAAGTAAAAGGAACATACTTTCCAAGTGTCTTTCTTTATTAAGCACAGTCCCTCGTTTTGACCCTGTCCCTCTTTCCTTCCCTGATGTCACTCTTTTCTATCATTTATAAATGTTTGCTGGGGATGAGCCAGGGGCAGGCTGGCCCAGGAGGCAATGGAGGAATGGCCCTTTGTGAACAATTTTGGACCTGCATGGGAAGCCAGGACCATGAAGGGGTAGTGAGGGGGGGCGCCAGAGGAGTAGTCCGCACAGGGCGCCACAACGCCTAAGGCCGGCTCTGGTGAGGAGTGTTAGCATGCGTGTGTAAATGTGTTTTTGTTTAAGCATGTGTATGTGTGTTGGTGTGAGTGTGTGCATTTAATGTAAATTTGGAGGCAGGAGGCCGATGGGACAACTTGCCTTTACTTGCCCCCAGGGCTAAAAGGTGCCAGCCTTCCCAGTATGAGTTTATCTAAGCGTTCTACAGACCTAAAAATTACAATAATATTTATAGAAACAGCAGTAAATTTGTTTATTAATTAAATTGTGTTAATAAACTATATTATACTTCTAAATGTCTAGCCAAGTTACAAAAATCACTATTTAGAGGTCACAAAAAGTCTTCTAAAGCCATGCCCCCTAACCACACCTCCAGCCACACCCCTAATAATTTCACATTTTGGACAGAATGGACTATGTGAACAATATGAATTATTCTTAGAAACGTCTGACCCAATTACATGAACAAACAAGGCCCTCAAAAACATAATGTATTGGTTTATCTTAGTCTGTCAGTTACAGTTTTGTCGTACTAAATAGTAGACTTGTGCATTCGTCTTCGGGCGAACATGAAAACGAGCACGAAGAGGCCGTTTTTTTGTTCGTTCCGAAGGAACGTAGAACAGAATACAGTGCCGGCAAACCGTAGGCGAAGACGAAGACTCACAATCACGAAGATTCGAAGATTCTTCGTGATCGTCTTCGTTTTTGCCGCGCAACCGCCAAAATTTCAAACAGGAGTGAGCTGATCCTCGTCTGTCCAATCAGCTCACTCTTGTGACGTAACGCTAAGGGTCTCGTCCAATGCCTGTGCTGCTGTTTTTTGAATTCTGAAGGCGCCTTTATAAGACCAGAGCTTGCCTGAGAGATCCATTCATTTTTCGCTGTGACTGCTTTGGCAACACTGCTGTGCTGCATCCGAGCGTTACAGAGAGAGATTGTTCTGTTCTGTGTGAGACTGGTAAGCCTTAGCCTGCCATTTCTCACTGTGTACTTCATCCTCACTTCAGTGCTACTTAATTAATATATTTAATAATAATAATTTGATTAATTTAATTTTTTTAAAATTAATTTGTCATCAACTTTAGTGTAAGTGCTGTTGAGTTGACAGTGCACCCAGTGCCTCAGTGGCACTGGGGTGCCCTTGCCCTGGGCTGGCACTAGTGCCTATTGCCTGTCCTGCTTAAATAAATTAAATAGAATTTATAAATTACAATTTAATAGAATCTATAATTTAATAGTTCATTATAATATTATATATATATATATATTTGTCAGTATCATCTACTAGTGTCTAATTTAAAATCAGTAATATTAATTAATATAATTAATAATTGAATTCATTATAAAATTATATATATATTTGTCAGTTATAGTTAGTAATAGTATACTAGTGTAGAGTGTACTGTAGACATTCAGAACATCTACTAGTGTCTAATCTAAAATCAGTAATATCAATAATTCTCTAATTCTTTCTTATCTTAATAGTTAATTAAATTAGCTATAAATAAAAGTAATAATATTAATTAATTACTACTAGCGTATAGTTCAGCTAATCTTATTAGTACTGGTGCTGCAGCTCTATAGTTTGTGCTTTGTTTTAGCAACAGTAAGAGACCAAGTCAATTTTTCTTAATTAATCTTTCATTTTATTTCATTTGTTTTGCTCACCTCAGTCCATCAGTGAAGTGAACTTGTTGGGCTAGTGAGTGCAGCCGCATAAGTGCTGTGTTTTTTTTTGATCAGCAAGCAGTGACGTTAACTGTTTTGCAAAGATTTTCTCATTTATTTTACATTTTATTTCAATTTTATTAAAAGTACCCTTAGTGTTTTGCTCACCTCAGTCCATCAGTGAAGTGAACTTGTTGGGCTAGTGAGTGCAGCAAGCAGTGAAGATAACTGTTTTGCTGTGACATTTTATTTTATTTCTAATTCTTTTCAAGAAAAATTGACTGTGACGAGCTGTACTAAGCAAAGCTTCAAGCTACTAGCTGTAGTACTAAAATAATTCTAATCTTCTTTAATCTTAATCTATAATATATTATAAATAATAATATTCTAATTCATAATCTATAATATAAGTAATTCTAATTCAAAATTCTAATTCATAATCTATATTCTTCTATCTATAATACATAATATATAAGTAAATTAGTTCTAATCTATTAATATTATATAACTTAATATTAATTAATAAATCATATACTGAATCTGATTTAACCTCACTTTAGTTTAGTGGGTTTGAGAGCGTCTGCCTAGAGGTAGACTTATAGTAAGGAAATATAGCTTTAGGCTAGCATAGTGGTAGGCTAAGCTCTTAGGCCCGTGTAAATTCAAATTAAAAATAAAATACTGCTAGTTATTAAATAGTTAATCTTGAGTTAATAATTTCAATAACTTTAGGATTTTGGCAGATTGCACACAGCACAGTGCAGTAGTGCATAGTTTTACTTTTTAAGCAGTAGCACTGAAGAGAACTTCCTCTAATTTTTTTGTCTTTAATTCGTTTTTCCTTTTTTTTATTTTTATTTTTTTATTTTTTTTTTTATAGTTTTTTAAACACTACACTACACTACACTACACTACACTACACACACAACACAAAATTTGAAATGGATCCTCCTTTTGGGACTAAGGAGGGACAAGCTCCATCTACCACCACCACCACCACCACCAGCACCACCACCAGCACCACCACCAGCTCTAAGATGCAGCCTTTGCGTCAGTCTAGTCGGCCAAGTAGGCCAAGCTCTCGCTTATCATTTGGGGAAGCATTGCTTGAAGGATCATCAAGTAAAGGAAAGGCACCAAAAGCAGGCAGTAGTAGTGCGGCTAGGCCCACAAGCTCTATGGTTTTTTACGGAAAGCCTAAAGCACCAGAAGCACGTTCAAAGTTAAAGGGTAGCACAAGTAGTACCAGCCCAGTGACTAAAAAGAAGTGCCTTTTGCCCCAAGCAGCATCTTCCCCATCCACCAGCAGCATGCAAGGTACCAAGCAGAGCCAAATTAGCAGCAAGACTCAGAGGGGTCCCAAACCAAAGCGATCTCATTCCTTTGTAGGGAAAACCACCACCACCACCACCCCCGCCTCTACCACCACTAGTGCTGCGCCTACTGTTCCCACTGGTACCGCCACGCCACGTCCTCCTAGTACCTCTAGCAAGCCACCAAGTCCTTACAAAATTTTTGTAAAGACAGTTAGAGAGAGGGCTACACATAGTGGAACTCCACCTAGCGAGGTAGCAGAGGAGCCTGAGACTGAGAGGCCAAGTGCAGAGTCTATTCTTCCTGCTCGCACTACTACTAGTCACGAGTCTCACGACGATATCAGTCTTAGCTCCAGCCTAGCAGGAATTCCATTCGATCTGGCTAATGAAGAGCTAGACTATGAGCCAGAGGAAGTAGAGGAGATGAGTGGTCAGGAATCAGATTCCTCAGGGAGCAGTGTCCAAATGACTAGTGCACAATTTTCCCCTGAGCCTCCACCTTCTCCGCTACGATCATCACCATCACCACCACCAGCAGCAGCAGCAAAACCTAGCAAATCTAAAGCAATTAGCAGTCCCACTATGGCCAGTACTGTTACCACCAGTCCCACCACCACTAGTTCTGCCTCTGTTCATCCACCCCGAGCAGTAAGAGCAGCACCCAAGGCACACTCCAAGGCTATGCGCGCCCCAATTTGGGAGCACTTTGAAAATGTTGAAGAAGGGCGCTATGGAAAGTGCAAACATTGTGGGAAGCTAATAAGCAGAGGGAAAGTGTCTGGCCATTTTACCAGTGCTAGCATGAAGCATCACCTCAGCACTCAACACAACGCTGTGCTATTGGGGAAAGATGCAGAGGTAAAACTTAGTGCAGGCAGCATAGCTGGTGGCCGTGGAAAAACCCCAACAGCTTCTTCTTCTGAGCCAATAGCAGCAGCAGCAGCAGCAGCAACTAGTGCTGGCAGCCAGAGACCAAGGCAGGTTGGAGCACTGCATGCCCAGCCCACCCTGGAAGAATTTGGGGCATTCCACTCCAAGAGAACGATGCCCAAACAGCAGGCCAATAAAGTAACGCGACTTATTGGTCAGTTCATTGCTGTTGGAGGGGCATCCTTCTCCATGATTGAAGGGGAGCCTTTCAAACAATTGATGGCGGCTGTGGCTCCACAATACACAGTTCCGTCACGTTCCACTTTCAGCAGGAACATTGTCCCCTCGCTGTATCGGTCCTGTGTTGCAGCAGTGAAAGAGGAGCTTTCCAAGGCTGCTGGTCAGTGTGTTCATTTCACTACAGATTTGTGGAGTGCACCTAGCGCCCAGCATGCCTTTCTTTCTTTGACAGCACACTGGTGGCAGCCCGGTGTGTCTAAGGAAGTTGCTGCAGCAGGCTACCGATCATTCCTTCTCCATGCAGAAGTGATGGATGAAAAGCACACTTCCCAAAATATTCTGCATGCGATTAGGAAAATGTTTAGCCTTTGGGTGGGAGCAGAGGCGGGCACCAATGTTGAAGTTGGTTTTGTGGTAACTGACGGAGGTGCCAATATGGTGAAAGCGCTGCGAGATGGTCATATTGTTGGTGTGCGCTGTGCAGCCCACATCATCCATCTTGTAGTGAAGGCAGCAATGTCAGAAGGAACTAATGTGGCAGCAGTAGTTCTGTCCCGCTGCAGAAAGATCGCTGGGCACTTTCACCATAGTGTTAAGGCTAGCCAACTTTTGAGGGAAGAGCAAGAGAGGTCAGGTCTTCCCGTACACTGCCTACGTCAGGATGTCAGTACACGGTGGAACTCCACGTTAGACATGCTAGAGAGGATTTTGGAGCAGCAGAGGGCAATCCATAATCTTGCCTCAGAGCACAATATTGGGATTACCTCTCCATTGAATAGGGAGGATTGGACAGTGATCGCCCAGCTAGTGGCAGTCCTTAAACCATTCAGGGATGCCACAGAAAATTTAAGCTCAAACACTGCCAGTCTGGCCCAGGTAATCCCAGTGTTCTCCCATCTAGGCAGCAAGATGGATGTGTTCCTTGGAAACCGTGAGGCTGTTCAAGGTGGCACTCTACATCCTGACGTAGCAGCCATAGTCAGGAAGCTGAAGGATCTGCTAAAAGTACACCTTCGCAAGCGAATGGAAGAGAGTCCCGAAATGATGCTAGCGTGCCTTTGTGATCCAAGAATTAAGGGAAAGCTAGCTTTGAAATTCAATGTTCTCAGTAGCTACCGGGAGCAATTGGTCAACAAGGTGCGTGACTGGCAGCGTAAAATGGGAATGCTGTCCGAGGAGGGTGAGGTGCAGGAGGAGGAAGAGATGATGTGGTCTGCTACCCCTAGCAGCAGCATCAGCAGCAGTGCCACAAGCAGCACAACACAGCTGAGTGGAGCAGCTGCGTTTTGGGAAGAGGCACTTGGCAGTATAGTTGGACCATCTGACAGAGCTAGCAGCAGAAAGGAGAGTAGTGCTGCTGAAATGGTCAAACTTTACCTCTGTGAAGTTCCTTCTGCTCCTAATGTTGATCCTCTTAGCTACTGGGATGAAAAGAAGAGTGTGTGGCCTGCACTCTCATGGGTTGCGCAGCAGCTTCTATCATGTCCGCCAACCACTGTTCAAAGTGAGCGCGTGTTTTCTATGACTGGAAACATACTGAGTCCACAGCGCTCACGCATGGCACCTCATCTGATGGAGCAGATTGCCTTTCTTAAATTCAATCTGCCCAAATTGGGTTACCCAGCTCTTAGCTTGGAAAGTTAAATTTTTTCTCTCTAATGTTTAAGGTAGTTTCTCCCCCTGGTTGCACTTGCTGCGGTGTGGCAATGCCTGCTACCTCCGCTGGTGTAGCCAATTTACGCTAGGGCCTAGTGTCTGAGCTCTGTAAGTCCGCTCCCAAACGCCTAGGACTGACAGTCTTTGGATGCTTTGCCCTGGGGTGAAACAGGTGAGTGGGTCGTCAATTGCCCACTCATTCACCTTTTTCCGTTTCCAACGCTGCTGCTGGTGGTGGTGCCAGTATCTTTTGCCAGTTCGCTTCCTGGCTGAAATCATGCCTCAGATGTCCCTAATGGAAAGGGTAGTTTCTCCCCCCTGGTTGCACTTGCTGCGGTGTGGCAACGCCTGCTACCTCCGCCGGTGTAGCTAGCTTATGCTAGGGCCTTGTGTCTGAGTTCTGTAGGTCTGCTCCCAAACGCCAAGGACTGACAGTGCTTGGATGCTTTGCCCTGGGGTGAAACAGGTGAGCGGGTCGTCAATTGCCCACTCATTCGCCTTTCCCAATTCTGCTGCTGCTGGTGGTGGTGCCAGTGTCTCTCTTCAATGCCAGTTCGCTTCCTGGCTAGTGTCATGCCTCGAATGTCCCTGATGGTAAGGGTAGTTTCTCCCCCCTGGTTGCACTTGTTGCGGTGTGGCAACGCCTGCTACCTCCGCCGGTGTAGCCAGCTTACGCTAGGGCCTTGTGTCTGAGTTCTGGAAGTCCGCTCCCAAACGCCAAGGACTGACAGTGTTTGGGTGCTTTGCCCTGGGGTGAAACAGGTGAGCGGGTCGTCAATTGCCCACTCATTCGCCTTTTCCAATGCTGCTGCTGCTGCTGCTGGTGGTGGTGCCAGTGTCTCTTCTCTGCCAGTTCGCTTCCTGGCTAGTGTCATGCCTCAAATGTCCCTTATGGTAAGGGCAGTTTCTCCCCCCTGGTTGCACTTGCTGCGGTGTGGCAACGCCTGCTACCTCCGCCAATGTAGCCAGCTTACGCTAGGGCCTTGTGTCTGAGCTCTGGAAGTCTGCTGCCAAACGTCTAAGACTGACAGTGTTTGGGTGCTTTGCCCTGGGGTGAAACAGGTGAGCGGGTCGCCAATTGCCCTCTCATTCGCCTTTCCAATTTTTCAATGCTGCTGGTGGTGGTGGTGGTGGTGGTGGTGGTGCCAGCATCTCTTCTCTGCCAGTTCGCTTCCTGGCTAGAGTCATGCCCAAAATGTCCCTAATTGTAAGGGCAGTTTCTCCCCCCTGGCTGCCTCTGTCTGCGGTGTGGCAACGCCTGCTACCTCCGCCGGAGTGGCCAGCTTACGCTAGGGCCTTGTGTCTGAGCTCTGGAAGTCTGCTGCCAAACGTCTAAGACTGACAGTGTTTGGGTGCTTTGCCCTGGGGTGAAACAGGTGAGTGGGTCGCCAATTGCCCACTCATTCGCCTTTTCAATGCTGCTGCTGGTGGTGGTGCCAGCATCTCTTCTCTGCCAGTTCGCTTCCTGGCTAGAGTCATGCCCAAAATGTCCCTAATGGTAAGGGCAGTTTCTCCCCCCTGGCTGCCTCTGTTTGCGGTGTGGCAACGCCTGCTACCTCCGCCGGAGTGGCCAGCTTACGCTAGGGCCTTGTGTCTGAGCTCTGGAAGTCTGCTGCCAAACGTCTAAGACTGACAGTGTTTGGGTGCTTTGCCCTGGGGTGAAACAGGTGAGTGGGTCGCCAATTGCCCACTCATTCGCCTTTTCAATGCTGCTGCTGGTGGTGGTGCCAGCATCTCTTCTCTGCCAGTTCGCTTCCTGGCTAGTGTCATGCCTCAAATGTCCCTAATTGTAAGGGCAGTTTCTCCCCCCTGGCTGCCTCTGTCTGCGGTGTGGCAACGCCTGCTACCTCCGCCGGAGTGGCCAGCTTACGCTAGGGCCTTGTGTCTGAGCTCTGGAAGTCTGCTGCCAAACGTCTAAGACTGACAGTGTTTGGGTGCTTTGCCCTGGGGTGAAACAGGTGAGCGGGTCGCCAATTGCCCTCTCATTCGCCTTTCCAATTTTTCAATGCTGCTGGTGGTGGTGGTGGTGGTGGTGGTGCCAGCATCTCTTCTCTGCCAGTTCGCTTCCTGGCTAGAGTCATGCCCAAAATGTCCCTAATTGTAAGGGCAGTTTCTCCCCCCTGGCTGCCTCTGTCTGCGGTGTGGCAACGCCTGCTACCTCCGCCGGAGTGGCCAGCTTACGCTAGGGCCTTGTGTCTGAGCTCTGGAAGTCTGCTGCCAAACGTCTAAGACTGACAGTGTTTGGGTGCTTTGCCCTGGGGTGAAACAGGTGAGTGGGTCGCCAATTGCCCACTCATTCGCCTTTTCAATGCTGCTGCTGGTGGTGGTGCCAGCATCTCTTCTCTGCCAGTTCGCTTCCTGGCTAGAGTCATGCCCAAAATGTCCCTAATGGTAAGGGCAGTTTCTCCCCCCTGGCTGCCTCTGTTTGCGGTGTGGCAACGCCTGCTACCTCCGCCGGAGTGGCCAGCTTACGCTAGGGCCTTGTGTCTGAGCTCTGGAAGTCTGCTGCCAAACGTCTAAGACTGACAGTGTTTGGGTGCTTTGCCCTGGGGTGAAACAGGTGAGCGGGTCGCCAATTGCCCACTCATTTGCCTTTCCCATTTCCTTTTCCATTTCATTATTTTCCTTCTGATACACAACCAACCAAACATAACACACACAATAACACATATAACACATATAACACACAGTGACATCACACATAACACACATACACACACACTTACAATGCACAAAACACAAGGACCTTTTCCTTGTTATTTGCCCTGGCCTTCACTCACTAATAGCATTACATTAACACTATAACTCACACTTCACCCTATAACATTTTTCCATCCACATACCTGCCAACAGACCCAACTTTTTCAGGGACAGTCCTGCTTTTTTCCAGTCCTGTCCCATCTAATTTAGCTAAACTAGGTATGCAAAATGCAAATACACATAGGTAGTTATAGCTCGGTAGGTAACGCTACTATAAACATTTAATAAATATAATCAAGTACTAAATAATAAATCTAACTTTAAAATACATTTAAATAAACCCCTATTTTTTTTTTTAAAAAAACATTAAAATTAAATTATTATTATTTAGACATAATCCATCTTTAACCAAACCAGTGCACTGCTACTAATCTTAAACATAACCGTACATTAACCCTAAGCTATTTTTTAGTTCTTGTCCAACATTTTTCCATCAGCATACCTGCCAACACACCCAAGATTTTGGTGGACAGTCCTGCTATTTTCCAGTCCTGTCCAATAAGTAAGTTGGGTTGTTGCAAAGTATGCCATTGTAAATAGGTAGCAAATGTTAGGCATGTAAAGTGGTCCAAAATCAATTTAAAAATGTAAAATATTCCCTATTCTTTTATTAAACATCTATGGACAGTACACCTCGGTATGTGTGTGCAACTCTATTGGTCGTTTCGGCAGGGGGCTCGCCTGCCATCAACGAATGAAGTGCATTCTGCAGTTCTGCAATTCACTCGTTGATGCCAGACCAGCCCCCTGCCGAAACGACCAATAGAGCTGCACACACGTACCTTCACGGCAGCTGCTGCTGCTGTGATGTGTTATTAACCCCGTATTAACCCCTGCTAGGCAACCAGGAGGAAAACGAAGATTAAACGAGCACGAAGAATGTCCGCGAATATTCGCCCGAAGAGAAGACAGGAACGGGCGAATATTCGCGGAATACGAAGATTTTTTTTTCCCCGAAGACGAGCACGAAGACGAACACGAAGAGCCCCCTGGTGCCCAAGTCTACTAAATAGCTAGGTTTGGGTCAGGAAAGTGACGAATGCAGGGATTTTGCAGAATCCACCTGTGTATTTGCAAGGTGGAACATGATCATTTAAAGAAGCCACTCAGCTCTCATATACATTAAAGTGTGGAGTGAGTTGGACACATGCTACATTTTCTGCGGTATATGTGACTGTATCTTGGATGTAAACTGATTACTTTCTGCAATAATTGTGCAACCGTGTCAGATTTTGTATTGAGCACCACTCCTACTTCACGTGACTGCTGAGAAAACCTGGCTACAAGTTTTACTTTTATGTTTATATAACAACAAAACACAGAAACTAAACATACTTCACAAGAGGCTAGCTCTACAGTGGCTCGACTTCTGGGGTAATCCTCATCTGACCACTGGTGTTATGTTACCCCTGGATAAGGGGGTGCAAATCAGCAGCGGAGGTGAGGCGATGTTTGTTAACAGACTTCTGTAAATGTTGTAAAACCTAGTACTTAAAGGCAGTCTGTTTAGTTAATTTAGTTATAGTTTATAGTTAAGTTTTAGTTCAACATCATTACCTGCTGACTGATGCAAAAAGTGCATTCAAAATCAAGAACTGCATGAGCAGTAAGTGGTTACTACATAGTCTGGCACTTCAGGCTGACTGTTGCCTGTCTAAAGGAACAGTTATGATTTTTAAACTGTATATTTATTATGTATGCTAACTACTGTTTTTATTAAACACTCCTCATAGATCCTGGGCACCATTCCTTTTCACTTATTGGGGTATAATCCTGCTTGGCAAGCTAGTGTGCCATCATGCCACCCAAGTGCCTGCATGGTTCTATTTTGAACCCTGTCACTAGAAGAGGAAACACTAGGAGGCCCTAAACCTTACCTCCCTTTCAACACTCCAATATTACACTTGTATTCACAGTATAATGGGCAGTACTGCTCTTTTAATCATGTATCACGCATGGCAAAAATTACTTTAACACAGTCCTGCATTCTTCCAGTGCTTGTCGTGGCAATTGGACTTAATGGCCATATGCACCAATGTCAAGCATTGCCTTGGACACTGGTGTCTATTTAGGAACTAGAAATGTACAGTGTGCTTATTGTATACATTTTTTTTCCATATCATGAAACATCTATTATCCAGATTAGGCATCTAGAATTATTAGATATAATATTATATTATTATAAATACAGTAACACATTATTTCCAGAGTGAGTAACATGCACCAAAGCAGTAGGTACATTTTGAAATGTCAAGGTTCCACATTAATTGTGTAATGAGCAACCTGATTACAGTTAATGGAAATGTTTGTAGAATAGGATGTTCTGACAGCTTTTGTGACAGCTTTCATTTTCAGTATCTACTGATTCATCATCAAATTTAACGGTCAATTTCCTGTCCAAAAAAACATGGTTTTCTTGTACTGTGTCATCGTGCTCTGCTACCAAGGCCACGCAACTTGCTTTGCCCTAAGTGCTGGTAGTTGAAGAGCAGCATGTTAACCTTGTCCAATTTAAAGCATTTACCACTCTATCCATCCTTTTTTCCATTGCCATGAATCAGTCCTGCCTTTTCTACACCTATAATGTATATAAAGATGTCATGTGAGTTTTGTAGCTGTATTAGAAACTCTTTCCATTGATAACTCTGAGCATCAATATAATATTCAATTATTTACATTAGTCAAGTTAAAGATAAGCATGCTTAACACTGAAGAAGACTTGTCTAGGATAACACTTTTTAAGGGTCACTTAGTGTAACTAGTAATTGTTTCCCCAGCATTCTTCCATTTTTTTAGCCTGCCTCAGCGCTTACAAACAAAACCTATGCAGGTATGTTTTATGACCATATAGGTATTTATTAGAGCACAAATAGAATAAAATATGTTGTTTGCATTTTGTTTTGCTGTCTTCTGTGTTTCCTACTTCAGTGATGGCCTTTATGGTAGGCTCCATTTGTATGTATGAACAAGTATGCATTATTGAGAGAATGAATGAGTATCTGTGAATGAATGAGTATCTGTGAATGTGTGAATGAATGAGTATTTATGAATGAGTAAATTAATGAATATGTGATAGCATGGATGTGTAAGTGGTTGGGAGCATGGCACAGGGAAGCTGTTTGAGGCTAGGATGCCACAGGCAGGCTGTTTGGGGGCAAGTAGGGCATGTCCTATGCTTGGGTAGGTCCTGTGGATGCAATCTGGGTGCCAGGGCTGACATGATATTTAAGGGGGGGGGGTATGCAAGCGTGTGAGGGGTGCTGGCTGGGGGCATGACATAAATCAATACTAAAGGGGGGAAAGGGTGGTTGGATAAATATACAATGTGGGGCTACATGGAAGCAATACACAATAGTTTCGGGACATTAGGGTGTGAGGCTGCGAGGCAGGTACAATGGTAGAGTCCGGTATGCAGGTACGTAAACCCAGGAATCAGCAGATAGGGAAGGGAGGATAAGCCAAAGTCAGGAACGAAGCCTTGGTCAGGGAAATAGCGAGCTGCGAGGTCGAAATCCAAAGCCAGAGTCAGGAAACCAAAAATATCAGGAACGCCATTAAGTAGCCAAGGGTCGGGATATAGAGAGCAGCAGAGTCGAGGGGAAGCCAGGTTTGGTACACAGAAATCGTCAGGATGAAGCATAAATGCACTAGAGCTCAATAGGAAGAACAATCACTGAGCACTGAGCTAATCTCAGTGCTCAGTTTTTAAACTTGCCGCCTGGGGGAAGCCTCGCCCCCAGCCATGACGTCATCCATTCGGGGACGCATAAAGTTTGTTGAGGGCACATGCGCGTGCGCCTAGCAGCAGACATGCTGGCAGAGGATGAGGAAGCTGGAGACGCGCCGCGGGATCCGGTACCAACGGGCATCGGGTATTCAGGTGAGTCGCTTCGGCGGACCCGGAGTTGCGGACCCTGACAGATCCTCCCGACGATCAGGGTGTTGATTGTGATTGTGAAAAGACATGAGAAGCTCTGGAGCATGTACGATGTCAACAGGCTCCCAAGAATCTTTGTCCGGGGCATAACCCCTCCAGCGGATAAGGTATTGTAATTTTCTATGATAGTACCTAGAGTCCAGTATCTTCTCAACCTCGTATTCAGGGATATTATCTACTAGAACCGGAGGAGGTGGGTTAGGAAGACGGCCTGGGAACGGATTAATTCTCCACGGTTTGAGCAACGATACATGGAACACGGGATGGATGGACATGGAGTCGGGCAGTTTCAATTCTACTGCTGTTGAGGCGATGAGACGGCTGATAATAAAAGGTCCAATGTACTTGGGACCCAGCTTCCTAGTAGGACATGATAGTTTGAGGTGCCTAGTAGAGAGCCAAACCTTGTCACCAGTTTGATAGAGTGGCGTAATGCTGCGATGACGATCCGCAAAATTCTTGTAACGACGTTGAGCCGTCACTAGGGTTTCGTGAAGAAGGGAAAAATTTTTGGTCTATTAGTGTGTTCAGAAACCGAGGGGAATCCACTGGGTATAGGCGCTCCAGGTAGCATTTTAGGATGATATCCGTAATTGGCAAGGAGCGGTGACATATTGATGGAGCGATGAATATGATTATTATACGCGAACTCCGCTAATGGCAAGAAAAGAGACCAATCGTCCTGTAAGTAGGCTGTGTAACACCGAAGATATTGTCATGCATACGGGAGAGCGAGTCGGCTTTAGTATTACGGGACCCTGGACGGTAGGTAATGTGAAGAATAAGGCCCACCTCGCCAATCGTGGTTGAAGCGCAAATATTCAAAATTCTTGTGGTCGGAAAACACAGTGATGGGGTATAGAGCTCCCTCCAGCAAATGACGCCACTCTTCCAGAGCTAGTTTAATCGCCAACAATTCTCGCTCTCCTACACCATAATTTCTTTCCGCTGGAGAGAGAGTTCGGGAAAAATAAGCCACTGGATGTAATTGTCCGTCAGATTCTTGCCTTTGAGAGAGTACTGCTCCTACAGCGGCATCTGAGGCATCGACCTCCAAGGTATAGGGATTTTGGGGGTCAGGCATCCGCAGGATGGGAGCAGAGATGAATCTGTCTTTAAGGTAGTCGAAAGCCTTTTGTGCTGCCTCGGACCAGACAAACTTGGAATTCTTGGAGGTAAGAGCGGTTATGGGTTGGGCAAATTTGGAAAAGTCTCTGATAAATTTACGATAGTAACTCGCAAATCAGATGAATCTCTGAACTCCTTTCCGGTCTGTAGGAGGAGGCCAGTGGAGAATAGCATTGACTTTCTTCTTATCCATCTGGATGCTGGTAGGGGTGAGAACATAACCCAGGAAATCAATGATTTGCACTTCAAACATACATTTCTCTGGTTTAGCAAAAAGTCCATTCGTTCTGAGTCTATAGAGCACTTGACTGACATGTTCCCTGTGTGTCTCTATGTTTGGGGAAAACACCAGGATGTCATCTAAATACACTATGACGTATTGGTCCAGAATGTCGCGAAAAACGTCATTGACGAAGTGTTGGAAGGTGGCGGGTGCGTTGCATAACCCGAAAGGCATGACAAGATACTCAAAATGGCCATAACGGCATCTGAAAGCTGTCTTCCATTCATCATCCTTGCGTACTCTCACCAAGTTATAAGCTCCCCGTAAATCTATTTTGGTGAATATCTTGGCTCCACGAACATGTTCCAATAGTTCAGGAATGAGGGGAAGAGGGTATCTGTTTTTCACAGTAATATTGTTTAATTCTGGGTAATCAACGCAAGGTTGGAGTCCGCCATCTTTTTTATGCACAAAAAAGATTCCAGTCCCTGCTGGGGAGGTAGAAGGTCTAATAAACCCTTTAGCGAGATTTTCATCGATATAGTCTTTTAATACGGTAAATTCAGGTTCAGATAGTAGGTATATGCGACCGAAAGGGATGGCAGATCCTGGGTATAGTTCAATTGGACAATCATAAGATAGATGAGGAGGAAGTTTGTCTGCCCCCTTCTTTTCAAAAACATCTTTGAAGTGGGCATAAGGAGGAGGTATGTCTTGGGATGATTGGGACAGGAGAGAGACACAGACCAACGTTTTCTTGAGACAACCTTGGGTACAGTGGTTGGATGCAAAATGGAAGGTTCTGGTCTCCCAGTTAATAGAGGGATTATGAGTTCTCAGCCATGGGAGACCCAGGATCACCGGAGAGATGGGGGGAGTTCATGATGTCAAATCGAATGTTCTCTGAATGTCCATCCCCGATTTTAAGTAGTAGAGTAGTGGTCTCTCGAATGATGGGCCAAGTTTTCAGAGGGCTGCCGTCCACCAGTTGTATAGCCATAGGGGTCGTCTTATGACGAGTGGGGATGGAGAGCGAGCGTGCCAAATCAAAGTCCAGAAAGTTGCCACTGGCTCCGGAATCCACCATGGCAGAGAGGTTGACGGAACCGCTACTCCACTGTAAGGATACGGGGAGAGAAAGGTGAGCTGCAAAACTAGGCATTTGTCCAGTAGATATTTGATGATGATGGATAATTTCCATACCCTTACGGAATCGGGCGCGTGTTCTGCAGTCCTGGAAGGAGTGGCCAGCTCTGCCGCAATATAAGCAGAGTCCCAACGATCTTCGACGTTCCCTTTCGGCAGGAGACAGGGACAATACCGAGGGACAATAGGTTCCTCGGTAGAAGCGAGGTATTGGAAACAGGAGGAGAGGCAGGCGACCAAGCAGAGGGAGAAAATTGACGCTCGAGCCGACGATCAATCTGGGTGGATAACGTGATGAAATCCTCTAGACCAGAAGGGATGGAAGTGCGAGCAAGTTCGTCTTTAACTAATTCCGAGAGGCCCCAACGGAATTGGTCGTGGAGAGCTGGCTAATTCCACGAGGAGTCCAGAGCCAGGCGTCTGAAATCAGTAATATACTCCTCAATGGGGCGCCTACCCTGCTTGAGGGTTCTCAGAGAGGTGGTAGCCGAGGAAGTTCTGAAAGGATCGTCGTACATAGAATCCATAGCCTGACAGAACGAGGCCCATGAATCCAGTAATGGACTGCTGCTGTGGAGGAGGTAATGAGCCCATTGTTGAGGTTCGTCCGAGAGGAGAGAACTGACGGTATGGACCCGGACATAGTCGGAGATGTAGGTTCTGGGCTTAAGATTAAACAGTATTTGGCAGGAAGTAATGAAAGTTCGGTACTTCTTACGGTCACCCATGAATCGTTCCGGGAGAGGAACTTGAGGTTCTATGGCCGAGGCACCCTCCATGTTGAGAGGTAGAGGGGCCACGGCTGGGTCTGCAGGAGCGGCATGGGGAACTTGAAGCTGTTCCACCTGCTGCCTAAGCTGGTTTTGACTTGCCTGGAGTTCTTGCAAAGACTGGTTCATAGAAGCCATTTGTTGGCTTAAGGTAGCGAACATGTCAGCAGGCTCCATAAGGCTCAGTGATTATGTGAGGCTGCGAGGCAGGTACAATGGTGGAGTCCGGTATGCAGGTACGTAACCCCAGGAATCAGCAGATAGGGCAGGCGTGAATAAGCCGAAGTCAGGAACGAAGCCGTGGTCAGGGAAATAGCGAGCGGCGAGGTCGAAATCCAAAGCCAGAGTCAGGAAACCAAAAATATCAGGAACGCCGTTAAGTAGCCAAGGGTCGGGATATAGAGAGCAGCAGAGTCGAGGGAAAGCCAGGTTTGGTACACAGAAATCGTCAGGCTAAAGCATAAATGCACTAGAGCTCAATAAGAAGAACAATCACTGAGCACTGAGCTCAGTTTTTAAACTTGCCGCCTGGGGGAAGCCTCGCCCCCAGCCGTGACGTCATCCGCGCGCGTATCCCGGCATCTCCATTCGGGGACGCATAAAGTTTGTTGAGGGCGCGCGCGCGCCTAGCGGCAGACATGCTAGCAGAGGAGGAGGAAGCTGGAGACGCGCTGCGGGATCCGGTACCCGCGGGCATCTGGTATTCAGGTGAGTCGCTTTGGTGGACCCGGAGTTGCGGACCCTGATATAGGGTGACCACATCGGCCATGTTATCCAGGACACATATAACTTTTACATATTGCTGACCAGCCCAGATACAATGCTACACTGCAGTATGGGGGATGTATGGACTCATGGAAGTTAACCAATTAGTCAGATATACATCCCCCATACTGCAGGACAGCATTTTATCTGGGCTGGCGGCATCAATACACAAAGGGGCAGCATAAACACAAAAGGGGGGCCTTTTTTATATTGTTGTAGCTTAGCCTGTCCGGATGCGAGTGTCAGTGTGGCAGAGCCTGTCCTGGTGTGTGTGTGTGTTTGGGTGTGGCAGAGCCTGTCCTGGTGTGTGTCTGGTTGCCGGTGTGGCAGAGCCTGTCCTGGTGTGTGTCTGGTTGCCGGTGTGGCAGAGCCTGTCCTGGTGTGTGTCTTTGGGTGTCGGCATGGTAGAGCCTCTCCTGGTGTGTGTGTCTGGTTGCCGGTGTGGCAGAGCCTGTCCTGGTGTGTGTATTTGGGTGTCCGCGTGGCAGAGCCTGTCCTGGTGTGTGTGTGTTTGGGTGTCGATATGGCAGAGCCTGTCCTGGTGTGTATGTTTGGGTGTCGGTGTGGCAGCGCCTTTCCTGGTGTGTGTATTTGATCATCTGTTTCCTGGCACTTTACTTACTGTAGGAATAAATAATACTATTTAATTTTCACTTATCCAGAGATAAAACACCCTTACGGAAATTGTAGTCACTGCAGAGGACGTCATTTTTTAGGCCCAGAAATCAGTGAGAGAAAAAGTAAAGGTTCTGTGTTATTTACTTCAATCTGCATATCTTATTAAAGGCCATATTTTCTCTCAGTGAAAAATGAGTGCGGCCCACGCACATATATATTTCTGATGAAGGGGCCCACTGCAGAAAAAAACTTGGACACCCCTGATCTACAGTGCTAGTCCAAAAAAAAGGTTCATTAGTGCAGGCTTATGAAACTAATACATTTTAACTGAAGGTGTTTATTTCCCTTTTCTGTATTTGGAAATAATTACTTATAGGCAGCAACAAATAGAAACAAACCCCCATTTATATAAGGAATCCTCTGGGGAACCATGGCATGAAGAACTGGCCTTCCCTGTGGGCACTAAAAGGTTAACTCTGACTAGGACTAAAATGAAAAAAAAAAACAGAACTAAACAAAATTATTAATTGAGATCATTGTGGTTAAAGGCCCTGGATTTTAAGATGTGTCAACAACAAATTATAATCGTCATATATAGTGACTTGCAGTTCATAGTCTTCTGATCTGTTGCTGGAGTCCTGACGCTCTGCAGATCTCTTTGTCGGAGAGTCGACAATCTGCAGATCACTTTGCCAGGTAGCCAACTGTCTTGAGATGATCCTTCAAAACAGTTTGCACTCTTTGTGCGGAGAACCAGTGTAACATATGTAGCTTCTATTATAAGATCAATGTTAGTTGTCAGGAGGCATTACATCTTCAATGAAGCACAGTTACCCCTTCCACAATCAGATTACTGTATGCTACAGCTTTATTTAAAAACATTTTGTGAATGTCAACAAAATATCAATCCATTAATTTTTAAGAAAAGAAAAATGATTAGAATACGATTCCTCTGATTTTGCCACTGTTTCCTGCTGTCCTGCCAAACGCTGCCTCTGCGATCTTAATTTTACAATTTAATTTACCTAAAACTGTACTATGGAAAAGTACATGTGATATTTAAAAATGTCTCTAACCACCGGTCCTCATGGAAACCTTATCTTGTCATTGTCTGTCTGGGCAGAGACATAATTTGCATACTGCAGATACAAGGTTGTTTGTTTTAAACATGTATTGCAGCTAGAGTTAGTTAAGACTCTAGCTGTTGAGACTACATTTTCCATGACTCTCAGACTGCATCATGGGAAAGTGAATACTCAACAACCGGAATGCTAAAGGTTAGCTTAATTATCATTTTGGATTGATAATGCAGCTGCTGTGGAATGCACATCTCATCATTCGTAGCCATCCATTTGGTTAGGTGAACATCATGAGAAATGCATTATCAGCACTTCAATTGCCAAATGTTACCACAACTGCTGCAAAACTAGTGTCCTATTTTGGTTTCAATTCTTTATGTCCCTTTTTACTCTAACTACCCTCTTTTTGTAATACCTCAGCATGTTTTCTGTGCAAACATTAACTTTTCTTGACTGTAGTATCTAGTAACTGTAGATTGGGCTTTGGTGGGGTACACTCAGTCTACATTACAAACACTAAACATTTGTTTACTGCATGTACAATAATTTTCAGCAAACATATCGCTAGCTGAACGTCATGGGAAATGCAGTTATAGATTGGCATACTTGCCAACTTTTGTCTAGGCAGAGTTATGCATGACACCACCTTGAGATCATTTACCAGCGTTTAGGCTGTGTTTGTATCCCAGACATACACAGCTTAAACACAATGCATTCTGCATTTATGCCGGAACAGACCCAAATTTGAAGAGAGAGGACCCCAAAGAACTGACTGTTGGCAGGTATACATTGCGGTTGTGGTGGCCTACACTACAGACTAACTTTATTGTAGTGGACCACAACTCCAATGATATACAGTCAGCAATTTCTGGCTGAACACCATAGGAATTGTAGGCGGGGTTATTTGTGGCTTATCTTTACCACCCCAGGTATTGTAAACTAAAGTTCTCGTTTTGCGCAGGTACATGATGGTCTGTTAGCTACTACTACCATGGTCATATCATTTTTCCTAATAATAGGAAACTAAAACGTGCTCTGGAAAACATTCTCCTGAGCCAACAAAAGTAGGCAATGGGGAGGAAGTAAGGAGGAAATGAGGTGGGAGAAGAGAATGTACAGAGAATTGTATGAGAATGTGTGTCAACAAGCTTGTCAGTGCCCCCAAACAGCTTGTCTGTGTCATCTTCGCCCACAACCAGCCTGCCTGTGCCATCTTTGCCTCCCCAACATTTATACATCCATGCCAACACACATACATAAAACATCAAATAAAATACAAGTGGGAGCGCTACGAATAAGAATTCAAATATATAATGTTAAAATACATATAAAATAACATATAAAATAGTATACAATGATTCAACAGTCATGCGCCTGGGTTTAGATATAATAAAAAACAGAACCTGACTGTAAGGACTTACCTGCCTCTCCGGTCCTGCGCCGTGGCCGGTCCCGCAACGCTTCCTGCTTGGCCGGCTTCCCAGGCAGCGAGTACCACCGCTACCCGGTCAGTGTCTTCACCGCGTGGCCGACCACGTGGCAAACAGGTAGCACAGCGCCACCGTGTGGTCAAAACATAATATTACACGTTACATCTGTAACGTGTTCTTATAACCTCGGGTGATCTCCTTATTGCAGGACACACCTCCTCCTGTCCCTATTTAAACCTGGACTTCCTCTTCTGGGTCACCCTTGGTTGGTGTATTTTTGCTATTTGCTTGTACATTAGATTGTTACTGACTGCTCCGGTTTGACATGGCTTGTTGACCTCGTTCCTGTCTCCTGATTCGGCTCCTGATTCCTGCTCGTCTGGTATTGATTCGGCTTGTTGACCTCGTCTCTGGATTCTGATTTGGCTTATCCTGATTACCTGTCTGACCCGGTTGGTTCTCTGACTTTCTGGTTCCTGTTTGGCCTGGCCCACTCCGCCATCTGGGGTCCTACCTCACCATACCATTACAGTACCAAGGGTCACCATGGACCCCGCGGAGATTGGCCAGAAGATGTCTACCTGTGAAGCCCGTATTGAAAGTCTGGATCTTCGCATGGACCAGTTTGCTCAGGCTTTGCAAACACTCCTGGCAAGGACTGATCCAGCACGTGGTCCACCTCCTGTGCCTGCTCCTGCACCTGTTGCTGTTCCACCGCCTGCTGACCCAGGTCTTCATACCCTCCGTTTACCGCCTCCTCCCAGATTTGGGGGAGATCCTGCTACCTGTCGTGGATTCCTCAATCAGTGCTCCATTCACTTTGAGATGTCTCCCTAGTTGTTTCCTTCCGATAGAGCCCGTGTGGGGTATGTCATCTCCCTACTCACTGACAGGGCTCTGGCCTGGGCAACTCCTCTTTGGGAACGCAATTCTCCAGTGGTCAACGATTATACTGACTTTGTAACCACTTTCCGTCAAGTATTTGACAGGCCAGGTCGCGGCCATATTGCCTCGTCAAGTCTCTTCTCACTGTGTCAGGGTACACGCAGCTTATCTGACTATGCCATTATATTTCGTACCCTGGCTGCAGAAGTGGCATGGAACAACGATGCCTAGGTTGCTGCCTTCACTAATGGCCTATCTGACCGCCTGAAAGATGAGGTGGCTGCCCGGGACCTGCCCACGGACTTGGAAGAACTCATCGCCTACATTGGCCACATTGATCTGCGCCTCTGGGAACGCCAGGTACAGCGAGATCGCCAAAGGAGGACTCCAGTGCGTTTTGCCCCAAGTCCGGCTTCTTCTGACTCTGCTTCTCTTCCGCCTGAGGAGCCCATGCAGATCGGCTCCACACATCTCTCCGAGGAGGAGAGATCCCTCCGGCGCCAACAGGACCTCTGTATGTACTGTGGCAAACGAGGACATTATGTGCGTTCCTGCCCTGTGAAGCCGGGAAACTACAAGGCCTAAGGAGGGTTGGGGTACCTCCTCTAGGCCTTTCTGCTGCCTTTCCCCATGACCGGGCGCCTCGTATGTTCGTGCCTACATCTCTCACTGTTCAGGAGAGCACCATTCTGGCTCCAGCCCTTATAGACTCTGGAGCTGCAGGAAACTTTATTGACCATGACTTCTGCAGGCTCCACAATATACCCTTGCCATCGACGGTCGACTTCTTCAACCTGCAGCGGTGACCCACGAAACTACCCCGCTTCGTCTCAGAGTAGGGGTTCTCCATACAGAGACTATAACACTCCATGTGATAACTTCTCCGGCTGCCCCCATTGTCTTGGGCTACACTTGGCTGCAGCTGCATAACCCAGACATCGATTGGTCTACCCGCGAGATCACTTCCTGGGGGTGCTCCTCCTGCATGTTCCCTCAACCATGCATAGTAAAAATCACCATTAAAAACACATACCCCTTGCCACTCATTACCGAGTTGTTCGACCGTCTGAAGGGATCGAAGGTGTTCACTAAATTGGACTTACGGGGTGCCTACAACCTCATTCGTATCCGTCAGAATGATGAGTGGAAGACAGTTTTAATACCCGCTCTGGCCATTATGAGTATACAGTAATGCCATTTGGGCTCTGTAACGCCCCAGCAGTATTTCAGGAATTCCTTAATGACTGTTTCCGAGACTACCTTCACCAATTCGTTGTCATCTACCTTGATGACATACTTATTGTCACGTCCTTCCCAGGCTGCGGAGCTGCATATCTCGCTCTTGTTTCAATTTCCCTGTTTTGCTTCAATCCATTCCTGGATTTCCTTTTGCAATGTTCTGATCTCCCATTCCTTGCTTCTGCTTCAGCTCTTTGCTTTTGCTTTGTATCCTTTATAAGGTGTTCCCCTCCCATGTGTTCTGTTTGTCTCAGTCTGCAGTCTAAAGGTATGTTTCAGTGCTATGTGTTTGGTTTACATGTTTGGTTTGTTTCGTACCACTGTCAGCAGGGATTAGCGTTAGGACCCACCGTCATTGGAGTACTTTAGCGTAGTGGTGGGCGTAGTGGTCCTGTCTTGTTCCCTGTTGTGCCCTGTGTTATGTATATCTTGTCTGGTTATGTTTATTCCTTGTCTTGTTCACTGTTGTGCTCAGTAACATGTATATCTTGTCTGGTTATGTTTCGTGCCTGGTCTCCCTGTCCCTTGCTTGTTATGTGTCTGCTATATTTCTCTGCTTAGCTTCAATACTCCCAGCCTGCAGCATCCTGCATATGAGTCTTGTGTGATGTCTCATGCCTGTTCCAGGGTGCCTGCAGGATTTGACTTTGTTCTGGACTACATCCGCTGCTATATCAGGGAACTGGTGTTTGGCTGCACATCCCTAGATACTCAACACCTGGGTGAGTGTGGCCACCCTGCAACCAGGCCCTGTTCAACTCCACTACTGCACGGTAAATCCTGCACAAAATCTTTGGGCGCGCTGGGTCTTTTAGTCATCTGTTTGGACCCAGTCTGTGACACTTATCCACTCGCCAGACCCGATTTCACATCGGATACACGTTAAAAAGGTCCTGGCACACCTTCGTGAAAACCGTTTATACGCTAAACTGGAGAAATGCGTATTTGAAGTTTCCCGGGTACCCTTCCTTGGTTATGTCATTAGCGGTACAGGGTTCAAGATGGATCCCGACAAGCTGCATGCCATTCTGCAATGGCCTCAACCACAAGGACTGAAAGCCCTCCAGAGGTTCCTCGGCTTTGCTAACTATTATCGACGATTTATCCGAGACTTTTCTAAGGTTGCGGCTCCCATGACCGCGCTCACTAAAAAGGGGTCTGACTGTCATAATTGGCCTGCCTCCGCTGTTCAGGCCTTCCAGAAACTGAAGAATCTGTTTGTCTCTGCTCCGGTCCTCGTTCACCCTGATGTCTCTCAACCTTTTATTATTGAAGTGGACGCTTCAGAAATCGGCGCTGGAGCGGTCTTATCTCAACGGAAAACATACGAAGGGCCGCTACATCCTTGTGGGTTCTTTTCCAAACGCTTTTCTCCTGCGGAGAGGAACTATGACATCGGCAACCAGGAACTACTGGCAGTCATCCTCGCCCTTACTGAGTGGCGTCATCTCCTAGAGCAGGGGTGTCCAAGTTTTTTCTGCAGTGGGCCACTTCATCAGAATTGTATACGTGCGCGGGCCGCACTCATTTTTCACTGAGAGAAAATATGGCCTTTAATAAAATATAAAGATTAAAATAAAGTAAATGACACAAAACCTTTACTTTTCCTCTCACTGATTTCTGGGATTTCTGGGCCTACAAATTCAGGATTCTGGATAAGTAAAAATAAAATAGTTCTATTTATTTTAGGGATGCACTAAAATGAAAATTCTGGACCAAAACCGAAAATTCAGGGTTCACTTAGCCGAAACTGAAAGTGACCCCCCCACTTTTTTAATAAAAGTAAGTTACACACCAAAATTGTACAAAAAAATTATATATTATGATTGTTAACAGCAATCTCAGGCATACCTAGATTCCAGCATGTACTGGTTGGCTGGGCATTGTATTTTTTGTCCAATTTTAGTGTGTAACCACACTTTTATTAAAAGTAACACACCACAATTGGACAAACAAAATCAACAATATGACTTGGCATGATAGGAGTGTGATTGCTAACAGCAAACACACTCTTTTTATACCCAGGCAACCAGTGAATGCTGGAACCTAGGCATGATGGGACTGTGATTGCTGTTAGCAGATTGCTGTTAGCTGTTAGCAATCACACTCCTATCATCCCAAGTCAGCCAGTATATGCTGGTACAGGGTGGCTGTAAGTGCAGACCCCTTACTGCTGGCAGCATCAGTACACAAGGGGGGCAACTAGCCAGGTTTTAGCATGTACTGGCTGACTTGGCATGATAGAGTGTGATTGCTAACAGCAAACACACTATTTATATACCCAGGCAACCAGTGAATGCTGGAACCTAGGCATGATGGGACTGTGATTGCTGTTAGCTGTTAGCAATCACACTCCTATCATCCCAAGTCAGCCAATACATGCTGGTACAGGGTGGCTGTAAGTGCAGACCCTATACTGCTGGCAGCATCAATACACAAGGGGGGCAGCTAGCCAGGTTTCAGCATGTACTGGCTGACTTGGCATGATAGGAGTGTGATTGCTAACAGCAATCACAGTCCCATCATGCCTAGGTTCCAGCACTTACACATCCATGCTATCACACACACACAAATTCATTCATTCACAGAATAATTCCCTCAATCAGACATACTCATTCACAAGACTCTCCCACCCCCTTACCTGCTCTACAGCTCTGGATGCCGCTCACAGACTTCAGCAGGGGGCGCGGCCTCCCTCGTTCTCCCCACAGAGGAGGCAGGACTGGAGCAGAGAATAGACCCTCCCACAAGTAAGCATCTCACGCGGGCCGCACCTCGAGGTTCGCATGTTGGATGCCCCTGTCCTAGAGGGTTCCCGCATACCTGTTACTATTCTCACAGACCACAAGAACCTCCAGTATATTGCCGATGCCAAACATTTAACCCCCAGACAAGCACGATGGACTCTCTTCTTACCCCGTTTTCATTATGTTATTTCCTATCGCCCGGGGTCTAAAAATACCAAGGCCGATGCTTTATCCCGTATGTTCTGCACAGCCACTGAGGAGAAACCAGACCCGGAACCCATCGTCCTTGCTAACTGTATTGTCTCCGCTGTTTCTCTAGTTGTTGCTTCTCCCCTCCTGCAACGCATTCAAGCCAGCCAACCGTCTGCTCCAGCCCATACCCCACCTGACAAACTGTTTGTGCCTCCTGTGTACCGTGAAAGGATACTTCAGGTACACCATTCCACAAAGTTTTCAGGCCACCTTGGTCTTCGACGCACCAGCCAGGCCCTAAGCCGCCATTTTTGGTGGCCCTCCTGGAGACAAAACGTGGCTGATTACCTCAGATCCTGCCGCATATGTGCCACTACCAAGACCCCCAGGATTCCTCCAGCTGGTCACCTACAGCCCCTTCCGGTGCCTTGTCGTCCCTGGACCCATATTGCCTTGGACTTCATAGTGGAACTTCCTCTATCCCGTCGCTACACCACCATACTCCGCTAGTTAAACTTCCCACGGCCAGAGAACTCGCGGACATCTTCATGAGAGAAGTTGTTAGACTCCACGGAATTCCCCAGAACATCGTATCTGACCGTGGAGTCCAGTTCATCTCCCGGTTCTGGAGGTCCTTCTGTAAAGCCGTAGGTATCACCCTGTCCTTTTCCACAGCTTATCACCCCCAAACCAACGGGGCAGCGGAACGCTCTAATCAGCGCCTTGAACAATATCTACGTGCTTTTGTTAATGACAACCAGAATGACTGGGCTGACCTCCTCCCACTTGCGGCGTTCGCCCTCAATAACTCTGTGCAAGGCTCCACCCAACACCCCCCCTTTTATTGTGTCTACGGTTTTCACCCAGTTGTTTTGCCTACCGACACCCCAGAAGTAGGGGTACCTGCTTTGGACGCACACAAAAGAGGTATTATGACCGTAAAAGGTTACCTGCTCCTTCCTATATGCCTGGAGACAAGGTGTGGCTCTCTACCCGTAACATACGCCTTCGCTCTCCTTCGCAAAAACTGGCACCATGCTATATTGGACCATACTCCATCCTCCGCCGTATTAACCCTGTCACATATGAACTGAACCTGCCACGTAACCTTCGTATTCCTCGCACGTTTCACGTCTCCCTCCTGAAGCCAGTGTTGTTCTCCTTTTTTACCCGTCCTCTGGCCAGCCCTGGTCCCGTTTCTGTCACCTCCTCGGAGAACTACGAGATCCGTTCCATCCTTGATTCCCGCATCTTCCGGGGTGCTCTGCAATACCTGGTTCACTGGAAGGGTTATGGCCCTGAAGAACGATCTTGGGTGCCCGCCTCAGAAGTCCGCGCGCCTCGGCTGGTTCGCCTCTTCCATTCCAAATACCCCGGGAGGCCTGGCAGGGGTCCTGGTCGCCCTTCGGGCAGTTCTCGAGGGGGGGGTACTGTAAGGACTTACCTGCCTCTCCGGTCCCGCGCCGTGGCTGGTCCTGCAACGCTTCCTCCTCGGCCGGCTTCCCGGGCAGCGAGTACCACCGCTACCCGGTCGGCGTCTTCACCGCATGGCCGACCACGCGGCAAACAGGTAGCACAGCGGTGACCTCGTTAATGCAGGACACACCTCCTCCTGTCCCTATTTAAACCTGGACTTCCTCTTCTGGGTCACCCTTGGTTGGTGTATTTTTGCTATTTGCTTGTGCATTAGATTGTTACTGACTGCTCCGGTTTGACTTGGCTTGTTGACCTCGTTCCTGTCTCCTGATTCGGCTTCTGATTCCTGCTCATCTGGCATTGATTCGGCTTGTTGACCTAGTCTCTGGATTCTGATTTGGCTTATCCTGATTACCTGTCTGACCCGGTTGGTTCTCTGACTTTCTGGTTCCTGTTTGGCCTGGCCCACTCCGCCATCTGGGGTCCTACCTCACCATACCATTACACTGATGCGTTTCGCCGCTGAAAAGCAGCTTCCTCAGAGGTGTAGGGAAGTCAAGACAGCCCTGCCACATACATACTCATTCGCACATACTAATTCATACTCCCTCCGGCACCTCCTATCTCACCTGCAGTTTTCTCTGTGGAGTTCGCTCACTATGCCAGCAACTTCTCTTTTACTGCCCAGAGGAAAAAGGAATGCAGCTTTATCATGAACATACCGTGCGACCCCTGTGATCGTGGTTGTTGCAGACTTAGAGGGCGGCTGCTATGTGACTGGGCCTGGGACAGCTGCTCCTTTCGCCCCACGTTAAAGATGGCGCTGGATATGGGGAGGAATATGATGATGAGTGTGTGAATATGATGGTTGGGGATAATGATTGTGGTTGGATATTAGAATGAATTACAATGATGGCCTGGGGCATCTCTACACTAACGCATATATACAGCCGCTTAAACACCATAAATACATACACACAATCTGGACTAACAGAAATAAAAAGTGAAGATGATCTTGCCCAAACAAGCATAGAATTAGTATAAATATTATTTATATAATAACACCAACAGTATATGTTGCCCTGTGCATCAAAGAAAATATTAGCCATAGATTAAGAAACGGTTATTTAACCCCTTAACGACAATTGCCGGTCCTGGCACAACACGGAAAAGCATGTGCTTTACGACAATTGACGTGCCAGGACCGGCACGTCTTTAAACGGGTGCAGAAAGCGATCTACTTTCGCTTTCTGCACCCAAAAAGCGTTGCTGAATGCCTCGACCTCGAGGCATTCAGCAACGCCGCGATCGGCACGAAGGGGCCATCTCTGGCCCCTCCACGGGGCGTCAACATCCGCCATACTTTGTATGGCGGCGGACGCCCGTTTTAAAAGCGTTTAGGAGGCGATCAACGATCGCCTCCTAAACTTAAATGGTGTCGCTGGAATGCCTCGATCAGGAGGCATCCAGCGACACCAAACACTTACCTTTCGGTGGGCTGTGACCGCTCCGGAGAGCGGTCACAGCCGCAGCTGCCGGTGATCTTCGCCATCAAGGAAGATGGCCGCCGCCCTGCAAGAGAAACAAGCAAGTTTTAAAAGCTCGCTAGACGGTCTCCAGACCATCTAGAGAACTCTGGCTCCACTTGCAGGTTGAATACAGGTACTGCATTCACCATGCAAGTCAATGGAGCCCAGCTTTCTAATCACATTGTGATTAGTAAAAAAAAAATTAAAAAATAAAATAAAATTAATAATTAGAAAAAAATAGTAAAAAAACAGTAAAATGTAAAAATCATTTCCCACTGATGTCACTATCAGGGGAACCTCCAAGTTGAAAAAAAAATGTTTAAAAATTTTTTTAAAAAAAGGCAACAAAATATAAAATATATATATAAAAAATATATTTTTGTGAGCAAGTCCTAAAATTAGCATATTAGCTTAAAACAATTCTCGCATGGAAAGAGTTAAAATACTGGCATATTAAATGCCCGTGGGGTGTCTACTTTTAAAAAAGGTATGATTTGATGGGGTAAATTGAATTGGCCAGGTTCAACAAGGTCCCAATTAACACCGGGGGAAGGATGGCCACACATCTAATTTCCAATTAGAAAAATGCACACGTACCAAATGTGGCCTTTTAGTTCCCCCAAAAAATGACAAACCCATGCATGTGGGGTATCACTGTACTCAGGAGATGTTGCTGAACACATATTGGGGTGTCGTGTGACAGCGGCATATACCAGGAGCTGTAAATTCATACATAAAGTAGGTGTGTGTGGGAAAAATACACACACAAAAATACTACTGCAAACTTTGAAACAATGCTGGTGGTAAAATGTGTGCATGCAAAGAGTTAAAATACCAGCATTTAAAATACCCTGGGGTGTCTAGTTTTCAAAAATATATGGTTTTGTTGGGCACACTGAAATGGCCCGGCTCAAAGATGTACCAAATAGGGCATGGGCAGTGGATCCCCAAATGCCAAAGTTCAACATTGAAAAATGCGCATGCCCCAAATGTGGCCCTTTTGCCCCCAAACAGCCAGGCAAAATCATTCATGTGGGGTATCACTGCGCTCAGGAGATGTTGCTGAACACATATTGGGGTGTTTTGTGATAGTGACATAAACGAGAACATTTTAATTCATACCTGAAGTAAAATGTGTGTGGCAAAACAAATGCAAAAAAATGACTACCACAAAGTTTGACAAAGACTGGTGGTAGATATGGTGCATGGAAAGAGTTAAAATACTAGCATTTGAAATACCCTGGGGTGTCTAGTTTTCAAAAATATATGACTTGATGGGGTAAATTGCATTGGCCGGGTTCAAAGATACCCGAAATGGCACATGGGGGGAAGAATTACCAGATTTGGAAAAAATGGCTTTGAAATAGCAAAACGCTACCTGTACTTATTGCCCCATAATGGGTAGAAAAAAGCAAAAAAACATAAAAACATTGGGTATTTCTAAACTCAGGACAAATAGTAGAATCTATTTAGCAGGTTTTTTCATTACCTTTTATAGATGAGTAAAAGATTTTTCAACTAAAAGTTAGAAACAGTCATTTTTTTCTAAGTTTTTCACCATATTTTATACTTTTTTTAGTAGTAAATAATAAGATACAATCAAAACAATGTCATCTAAAGAAAGCCCTTCTTGTCCTGAAAAAAACAATATCTAATGTGTGTGGGTTCAGTAAACGGGAAAGAAGAAAATTACAGCTAAACACGAGCAGCGCAGAAATGTTAAAAAGGCCATTGTCACGAAGGGTACAAAAAGTAAAATCAGCCTTTGTCACGAAGGGGTTAAAATAACAAATGCTCTGTTTATGGTTCAATGTATACTTTACCCACTAGGTGTCAGTATAAAAACGCAAAACAAATGCTGTAACACAGACATACAGATCTAGGTGATTCAGTCGGCTCCAGGAATGTAAAATCTGAACTGATCTCACCATCTTCACCAATACTGTCAAACATTCTAGATTGGGCAAATCTACAACTAGTGTCTCCCAAATCCATTATCTTCCCTCTTGTAGCGTATCAATTTCTGTACCCTAAATATGGCGCATGTGCCCTCGGTTCACCTAGCGGAAGTTGCCACCTGGTTGTGTCTGCGAAGATGCGGATGAACAAAGATAGGAGATTAAGGATTGAAGGCAGAACAGAGAAGAAAAGGGAGAATTTTTTGTCAAAACGAATGAACAGGGAACAAAATTTGTTGCCTGAAAACGGATAGGCCAAAACCGAACAGAAAAATGTGTCAAATTTTTGGCCCATTTGCACATGTCGTCTATATGTGAGTGACCGTACGAGAACTTTGATTTTCGGACAAACCTTATGCTAGTTCAAAAAATTCTATATAAAGATACGTTCAGACCTACAAATGCTCTACCGCAGGCAATGGTCTGAACTCAAATGAGGGTTTACATAACCCTCCATGCCTTTCCACACCTCTAGGAGACTGGCTGAATCAATCTGACAAATTTGCAGTAAGCCCCTTTAAGTGCCAAAAAGAGCTTTTTTTGCCAAACCTACTTTTAGGTGTCTGCTATAGGGTGCATCATGAACCTCCAGGAAAGTTTCCTTGCGGGGGCCTCCTGGTATATGGGTGACATGCTGCAATAGTTGGACTGAAGATGGGGCTCCTACAGGCTGCCCATTAATTAAATAGTGTGCACTACTACATGTATGGATGCTGTTTTAGTCTTTATGTGTCATATCAAGAAAAAGATGGCCTTCATATCTGACATACAGTATGTGCCCTGTTTTTTTTTTCTTTCTAGGAACATGAATACTTATATAAATGTGTTTTAATGCAGTCTGTGTGCAAGGTCAGAAAACATCAGTTTGTGATAGAATCTAATTGCTTAATGTTTATTTGTTTTAATGTGATTTAAAACTTAGTTGAACAACAGTATCTAGAAAGCTACACAAATAAACAAATGCAAATTATCACATTTTCCTGGTCTCGTAAGATCCGGGTCTGGAACATGTTAAGGTGGTAACTGCATTTAATAAGCTAACTTAATTCTTCCGGATAATGCTCTTTCATGCCAAGCCATTGAGGGGGCTCAAGTCCAATGCCTAAAATGCTTGGCTCTGTCCAGCTTCGTGGGAGAATAGCATTTTGTGATGGAACCAGAAATGTCTTAAGGGATTCTTCTCCCTACAAGGCCCTTATTTACCATCTGGCAAATGGGACAAATGGCCAGTTGCCAAGAGTGCCGCATACCTACCTTTACTACTGCTCCAGCTGCACAGCTGGTCCTTTAGTATGCAGCTGCCGGAGTATAAAAGCTGGTCTTATAGTATCAGGACCACATTTTCCCTTCTTCCCCTTTAAAAAAAGGGGAATCTTTATTTATATCTTTATTTTCTTTCTCTCTCCTTTGTCCTATTTTTTTCTGTTTTTCCCCATTTGTCCCTTTCTGTTTCTACTTTGCGTGTGCCATTTTTCTGCCCATTGTTGAGTTAGGTTCCCCCTTGTGCGACTCTTGCTCCCTTTGTTTCCCGTACTGCATTATAGAAATTCTAACCTGCATCATCTATTCACCTGCATGTATTACCTAATGCTTTTTGACATCTCCCCATGCCTTTCCCACTCAGATCAACCTAGCATATTTCCCCATCTATAATTTTCCCAAATCAAATTTAAAGTACCCAGGTGCATCGTTAAACTAAAAAATAAAAGAAAAAAACAAAGTGCACATTGGGAAATTTGCAAAAATTAGTGTCTGTTGAGCAGCCCCAAGTTTAAAAAAATGAATTGTGTTTCATAGTAAAAATAGTTATCAAATAATATGCAGATGTTTTATTATTATTATATTACTTTTGAAAAGTCGGAGCTGGAGGAGACAAATAAAACTAACATACAAATCTTAGAAGAAATCTTTCAGTGATACTGCTATTGTCTGGTGTTAATGAGGTTTAATTTAGATTTAATTCAGAATGCAAATAACAACATAATGGAGCTGTATAAATCTCAGAGTGGATAATTTAATTAACCCCATGCTGTCTTTATTTCACATGACAAAGGTCCCACGTGCTTAGTTGTACTGAAACACAACATATAATCCATGCAACATCGACTACAATGTTATAAGGCATTTTATTAAAGGTCAACCTTGTGTTCAGTGTGTTAAGAGCAGCCTGCTACATCCTGTATATGAATCAGTTTCCAATGAACTGCAGGAACTAAAAAAAATGTAGAAATTATAATAATAAAATAATTTTCCATGTTGAAAGGTCTCTAGGTAGCTGTGAGCATTGGATTTCTATTCTAAACCAGATCAACGTGCACAGGAGGTTGCTAATGGTGATCATCAGACAGATGGCTTATTTCATATATGCAATATTCAGTTACATAATCAAAATCTATTGTTTTAATCAAGTGTGTATTTTTAATATAAAGGAACAGTCAATGTTTAATTTAATGTTTTTGTTTTACCTTCCACTACATTTTACTTTTCATGTACACTATTTTTACAATGCAAACACTATATGCAAACTGACTTAAACATTTATTTTGCTGATGCCAGCCATGACAACATGGGTTGCTTATGTAACACTGGCTGACTGATGCCAGGTGCCCCCCAGGTTGAGGTGGATATATTGCTAACTACGCCCGTTAAACATAACACTTTTAACCACACCAATTTTTATGGCAAATAACTCCATCTATATGGGCCCCAACTTTACCAAGTAACATGTCACTCACTTCCCACAGCGCCAGATTTGCCACCAAATAACTTACAGTATACACAGACAGTGTTACAGCATGACTCCTACCATTATATAGTGATTCAGAAACTAAGGGTGGTACGGTGTATCTGTTATCATTGTATAGCAAGCCAAACATAGATGGTGATACAGCATAACTCCCATCACTATATACTGAACCAGGCATTCACAGTGTTACAGCATAACTCCCAATATCACATTAGAATATGAATACCACTTTTTAATTATACCGTATTGGCCCGATTAGACTGCACCCGATTATAGGCCGCACCCTTATAGCTATTTTAAAGAAAAACATTTTTTAATACACATTAGTGGAATAGTAAAACAGTATTTTATCTAATGAACAGGAATACATGTATTTTAAAAAATGTTGGTATCTATTATGCAGTTAATCCTGCTTTTGACAGGATATTGGAAAACCAATAGCCATTTTAAGGTCCCCCCCTTAATTCATAATGTACCTTACTTATAGATATGCCACTCTGCCCCCCCTGATATGCCACTCTGTCCCCCAAATATGCCACTCTGCCCCCCAGATATGCTTTATACCCCTAATATGCCACTCTGCCCCCCACAGACTTACCAATTAATCCCGAGACTTGCTCCATGCTCCAGACTCCCTGCTGTCTAGTGGGGGCAGTGGGTGGAGTCTGCGCAATGAGTGTAGACAACCTCTGCTGCTGCCCGGCACCTCCACCAGGGCTTCCATTAAGGAGCACTGGAAGGTCATGTCACGCCGGTGCCCCGTCATAGAAGCCCCAGCGGAAGTGCCAGCAGCAGCGGGGGTTGTCTGTGCACATTGCGCAGACGTTCACCAGCTTCCAGAGAGGAGGATCCTGGTCTGCAGCAGAACTGCTTGCCCACAGCAAAGGTTAATGAAAAAGGAAAAAAATAAATAGCACATAGAAACATAAGATTGCAAGTATAGAGCAACCAAATAGCATACAAACCTTGCATGTAGTGATCAACTGAAAAAGTACAAGCAAACTAAAAAAATAAATAATGCATGAAAACTCTAAATTGTACCCAGATTGCACACAAAGAACTTGCCACAGCACCCATATGGCAACCAAAGGACTTGCCCAGCACCTAGACTGGACATATAGGACTTGCTCCAGAACCTAGATTGCATCCACAGAACTTGCCCAGCAACCAGATTGAATCCACAGGACACAGCACATAGATTGCACACATAAGACTTGCCTCACCAACCAAGGACTTGCCTAGGACCTACCTAGCCCCCAAGTTGCACCCACAGTAGCTTCCTCTCATAGTCTCAGATCTCATCTTGCTCAGGACTTCTCTCCCTCAGAGCTCCTCTCAGTGTGGCTGAGTAACAGTTATAGGTAGACTGTCAGAATAAACACATATACACTACCTTTACAGTACAGTGATGCCAAATAAATGGCATTGTCAGGTTGTTTGGGGGCTAAAATGCTCCATTTGGAAGGGGCAGATTTTTCAATTTTGACATTTAGTCATCCTGAGCCCGTATCCTATTTGATATATCTTTGAAGCTGGACAATTGAATTAACCCCATCAAACCATATATTTTTGAAAACTAAACATCCCAGAGTATTTCAGATGCTGGTATTTTAACGCTTTTTACGCCAGGGTTTTTGGGAAGATACAGCGTTTGTTTTTATATTTTGTGGACATTTTTTAAAATACATTTTCTTGAAACTGGTTGTTCTTATGATGTCATGGCAACTGGAGCATTGTTTTGAAATGTTGTAAATAGCTAATATGGAGCTATCAGAAACTTATATTATGCAAAAATTAGAAATGTTTCAAAAAATAAACAGCACAATACTTTTGAAAATTTACATTTAATCTCATGCTACAAAGGAAACATTGGTTGGAGTTCCCCTTTAAATTTTATGAGCTTTAAATGGCTTGTGAAAAGTTTGTTTTTCGTGTGAGATTGCCACTTTAGCTAGCAGTAGAAGTGTTTCAGATGATTAAAGTGTGAAAATCTCATAGCTGTTACAATCAACACATTTGGTGTCACTATTGGTGGAAGTGCTCAGCGAAAACACAGTGGAGCTATTCTGTTATTGACGTATAGTAATATCCTAGTAGGGGATGTCTCTTTTATGTGTACAGTTTGACAAACTAATTGTTCTTTTAAGGTATTACCATGCAAACTATTTTGTAAACTCTAAACATCCCATGAGAACCATCCCAAATGTAGTTCTGGACTAGGATGCTGAGAGCATATATGATAGTTTTATGATAGAAAGGGCAATAAAGTTTGGGTTTTATTTGCTGTATTATTTTTTGTATTCCATGTGGAGATTGCTTTGGATCTATATTTTGATTGTTGGAAGTGATTAAATCATCTTGATGCTATATTTGAATGTTTTTGATCCCTGAAAACCCACAGGTTCAGTTGTATTACCTAATTAATTTAATGATCTGTTTCTAGTTATCGATAGGCAAGCCAGAATATGCTGAAGCCTGGCTAGTCAAGAGTGAAGGAGTGCAAACTTGAGCCAAGTTGGCTAAAACACCCACTTTGTTCATTCCTTTTCTGCTTAAAAAGGAACCTTGTAACCGGAGACTCTGGTGTTAGTGAATGCAGATTTACTATTTGGGTTGTTTGACTACTAGAAGCAGTATTTACTTATATCCTTGTCAGTACAATTGTCGCCTCGGTTAATTAAAGAGAGAGAAGTCTCGCCAACGATATCTGTAAACTGTCATCATTCTTATTTGATTACATATAAAGCACTTTTTTCAACCTAGAAGTGCCTTAGAACCTCAGCATATCAGAAGCATCCAGAAATGTAGAAATCCATACAACCATTTGGCATCTTGGTACCTGGTGACAGGTTATACACTGCTAGTCTCGTAAGGCAACAATTAAAACGGAAATTAACATGGACAATCTTCCTTTTGGCTGCTGAGTTGCAGAAAATTACAAGTGTAAAGGTAAATTTTAAACTTATTATTATACCATTCTACTATATTATACTTTATGTCAGTAACAAAAGTAGTTCTTATCAATGTGACATCATAAGCCAGTCACTGCTCTGCATATTTATATTAATAAAAAAAGCATTTTGATACTTTGTAGAGAGCTAGTATATTATTATAGGATGTAGATACATATAATCAGAAATGCCTTTCCTCATGCCAGCATCATGCCAACATTTTCAGAAATAAACAGGTACATGTAAAAGCAAAACAAAAATATCAAATGCAAACTTACTTTTTTGTTTAGTTTTTAACCTTTCATGTATTGTGTTAAAGAGATGGATCCCTATGTTGTGGGAAGATAGGTGGTCAAACCCTTCAGCAGTCATGGTCTTGAGAACAAACAATGGTTAATTGGGTATGAGGTTCAAGCAACTAGCTGTTGTCCAAAGTCAATATGGGGTTTATTCACTAAAGGGAGATTTGTCGTTTCAGCTCTTTCCCTTCCCTATACATTATTAAGAGCCAACACCAGTGAGCTTCTGCTGCAGGCAGAACTTGGCTGGTCCTCCATAATACAGTTAAATGAGTGAGATTCCATCAAAGCCTCCAATCATTCAACTCAGACCTTCATGATGGAGAAACCTGCTGGTGCTGGATATTCATAATGAATGAAGTGAGGGAGTTGAAACAGTAATTTAGGTTGATAAAGACAGAAGTCCATCAAGTTCAATCTTGCTGTTGATACAGAAAATAAACCCACATTGAAATGATTACCAATTGGGCATCAGACAAATCTGATTTCTCTATGGATCAACAATTTATAACTAATCCTGTCCTGATAACCAGTTATACACCTGTATTTTCTTCTTTTCTAAGAAGTTATCAAGTACATATTTAAAGGCATCTATCAAATTTGATAGCACTGCATTTGTTCTTACTGTAAAGAACCCTATTCGCTACTTTACATGAAAATACCTTCCGTCAAGTCTGAAAAGAGGACCGCTTGTTCTTTGTAGAGTCCTATTACTGAACAGGTCATCAGAGAACGGCTGATATTCTCCATGTATGTATAACAAGTGATTTTGGGCCATCCTTTTTGCCAAAACTTTTCATTTATGTAACAAGAAGAGGAATAATGTATTTATTTACATAATTGAATATACAAGCATTTCTTGCTATTTCTATACATATTATTGTGCATATTTTAGGTCTGTAGAGGACTATGATGCACTCGGGAAACATTCTGAGTTCCGTTGTGTCGATCAAAGACCTCTTTGGTCCCAAAGAAGGACACGGTAGTATACTATGATGGATGTGTTTTTCTCTGAATCTGCCCTCTTTGACAGATCACAGACACCTATCCTCAGGTGTATAAAGTACTGTCCGCTCTGAAGCCTGATATGAAATACATCATGTGTTTTTATCGCACATGATGCTATATGAAGCAATATCAAAACAGTGCAGCGTCTTTATGATTTGCCATTAATTATGTGGATTGTCATTTTATAGTTGACTGAACCTTTTACAAAAATGTTAAGCATCTACCATTAAATAACAGAGCGAATGCCAAATAGCCTTGGGTAAATACCTCTTAGAGAAAGCTGTCAGTCAGGTCTCTGTTTCTTAATAAATATTTTCCGGTTACATAACTCATATTTATCATAGCATTCTCCTTTCCCTTGCCTACCCTCTGGCTCCACTGTCAGAATGAACACAGCACTCTGTAAAATGGATAGGTGCCAAACTATTAACCAACAAATTGTCATCAACAAATGATGTATTTTTTTTCATCTTGGGAAGCTCAATTATTCTTAAAAATATATGCGACATAACTTCCAAAAAGTTGTTTTTTTATTTTATTTTTTATTAGGGTTAGAGATCTAAAAGTGATTCCCTCTAGAGGTTGCACAAATGGTTAAAGAATTTAAAATGACTAAGGTTTGCATAAGGCTGTCTTGAAGTGCGTCCAACTTGGTGGTCATCCCTGTCATCTGTAACACTAAGATACAGTGGGGGTTCCTGGACAATGCTTTTAAGTTCCCCCCCAGTTAATTTTCCCTTAGAATAAAGCCTGAAAGTGGCCCCATCCTGGCCCAATACAGGATCCATCCAGGACCTTTACTAAAGGGTCCTGGGCATTTATTTGTCCGCTATAATCTCACAATTTAGTTAAACACAGGAAAATGGAGGGGGAAAATAATAGCATATCCCCTATAAAGACTGGGTTTTGTTATAGGAAAGAAACACAGTACATATTACAATGATTCTGAACCCAAAATATCATTTAAGCTTGTAACTTCCTTATATGTTTCTACCTTGCTGATTCTTGAGAAAATTTGGGAGATTAGTGTCATGGTGTACAGCTCTATATCACACATATTCGGCAAATGCTACATTAATTAAATATTTCCTTATATTAAAAAGCAATCACAAAGTATTGGCTAGCTGTAGTTAATGGCCAAATTTTGAAGTGTTTAAACTGAACACTGTCATTATCTGCACTTCCACATTTGTCCACATGGGTGCTGTATGGGGTTTTTATATAGTCCAGTTTCAAAATGCTAGTGTGTGCTTTGCACAGAGCTGTCCAGAGTGTGATGCGATGTGGTATTCTGCTTGATAAATGTTCAAAATAACGAGGAGGGACCCCCCAACAAAACAAGTGAAAATAAAGCAAAGAGCTCAGAATTTTGTTGTTCTCACACTCAATGTCTTCTCCGCTGTCCGCTTCCATGTCCCCATCTTCTATCCTGCAGCCAGGGCCGGCCTTTGGGGTGTGCGACCTGTGCGACCGCACAGGGTGCCACACTCCAGGGGGCGCCGCCGCCACCGTAGCGTACCGCTGCCGTCAGCAGCGTACCTAGCGGGGGGTGGGGTGAGCGGCACCCGGTGCCGCTCATCAGGGGGGCACCCAGCACCCCTCCAGAGACGGACAGTAATGTCCGCCGCTGGAGGAGCAGGCTCGCAAGGGAGCGGTATCGGAGGTCTTTAACAGACCTCCGGCTCCCTTGAGTGATTTTAAGCCGGTTCAAGGATCTCCCTTGAACCCGGCTTAACATCACTCAAGGGAGCCGGAGGTCTGTTAAAGACCTCCGATACCGCTCCCTTGTGATCCGCATGGCAACAGCTGCTATGTGCCGGGGTTTGTTGTCAGATCCCGGCGCACAACACTGAAGCCGCGCCCACCGCTGTCCGTGCCCTCTGACCCGGAAGAAGAACTGAAGAAGAAGAAGAACGAAGAGGAGGAAAAGGAGCTGTAAGAAGAAAAGAGGAAAGGTAGGAAAGCATTCAGTGAGAGTGGATTGGTATATATGTGTGGATTGGTATATGTGTGTGGATTGGTATATGTGTGTGGATTGGTATATGTGTGTGGATTGGTATATATGTGTGGATTGGTATATATGTGTGGATTGGTATACGTGTGGATTGGTATACGTCTAGATTGGTATATATGTGTGGATTGGTAAGTGTGGATTAGTGTATACGTGTGGATTAGTGTATACGTGTGGATTAGTGTATACGTGTGGATTGGTATACGTGTGGATTGGTATACGTGTGGATTGGTATGCGTGTGGATTGGTATGTGTGTGGATTGGTAAGTGTGTGAGAGTGATGGGTGTTATGCTGTACCATTTCCAATGTCTTTTTCATGATCTAATTATGCTCTAAAAGTACATCATAACTCCCATCATTCTATACTGTTCCATACAGTGGCAGAGCTGGGAGGCAGAGGCCTTGCACCCCCACCGCAGGACTCCTGAAAGGTAAGTGAACTTCAAAGAGGGAAAGGGTAGATAGTTAGGAGGGCGTATATAGGGAGAAGGGAGTGAGACAGGGGAAAGGGGGTAGATAGGGAGAAGGGAGTGAGAAGGGGTAGATACGGCAGAAGAGAGTGAGAAGGGGTAGATAGGGCAATCATACTCCTATCATGCCAAGTCTGCGAGTAAATCCTGGAATCTGGGTATGCCTGGGCATGATAGGAATGTGATTGCTGTTAATCATATATATATATGATATATATAGACTTGAAAACCGAAGTTGTTTGTGTGGTTATTTGGAAAGTCCCTGGAGTGCCGGTAACTATTTTTGGACTATATATATAATATTATTTAATTGTTTTCTCCTATTTTGGTGTGTTACTTACTTTAAATAAAAGTGTTAGATTTTTCATGTTGTTGGGGGGGGTCATATTCGGTTTTGGCCAGGTAAGTGCTGCACTTTCGGTTTCAGTCCAGAATTCGTTTCGGTGCATCCCTACTACTAAGCCAGACAATTAAGTGGTAGGCCTAGACCACATCAATGTTTGGCGTAGTATATAGTGATTGGGGTTTTGTTACAAGTTTTGTTACAAGTTTTTATTCCTTTCTTTTTTTGGGATGGGGGGGGGCGCCAGAGGAGTAGTCCGCACAGGGCGCCAGAACACCTAAGGCCGGCTCTGCCTGCAGCTCTGCTTCTTCTCCGGCACACGGTCTCCCCAATCGGAGGAATGGGGGACAGGGTGTGCCTGAGGACAGCCTCTTCACTGATTGAAGGAATGGGGACAGAGTAGAAGGAAATGTGTCTTGGTGTGGTTCCATAACTGAAAAATCTAAATACGAATAACTTACATGATTATGTCTCATCCCTCCCGACATTTCATATCACCAAAGAGGGGACACCTTTCTCCTAGGGAACATTTGGGGGCCTAAAGAGGGACACTTGGGAGCTATGGCCTTTCAGGGTAACCTCTGTTGTATACCAAACAGTTCAAAACATTAAATAACTGACTGTATAGAGAGGAAAAGATACAATAAACCGCTAGTAATTCCTAAAGTAAAGTGGTTATGTTTTCATGTAAACATTATTGCAGAATATGTAAATACATTTTTTGGTTTGGAGTGTGTCGATTTGATAATATACATCCTAGTGCCACTAGAGGGCAGTCAACTGCTGTTGGTGGGATGTCAAAAGCACCAAATAATTGCCTACCACCCATGTGTTATACCAATAGACTTCACATGCTGTTAATTATTATTGCTCAGAACATACAATTTGTTACTTCGTGTATTGGTGGAAACAAAAGTGATTTTTGTCTACTTACTGTGAATTACTGTTGATTTACATTTCCTCTTAAATTACTGTATCTGCAGACATCAGTTATTATCATTATTAATGTTATTTATATAGAGCCATCATATTCCACAGCGCTGTACAATGAGGACACAGGACATAAAAAACAGTACATCACATAATAATTTGGATTTACAGAAGGAAAACTGTGGGAGTGATATTTTTAATAAGCTATTTTCTGCAATGTGGAAAATGAAATGACAAATGTATGTCTCTTTACATTAAGCCAGCAGGGAGTAATTGCAAAGAAAACCGAATACTCCCAGTATGTTTAACTGGTGAATCAATAGGTGGCAATTGCAGACTGCAGTACTAAATGAGTCTATGGGAAATATACATTAAAGGTAAATTATACCCTGAAAAAATAAGAGGTTTATTGACTGCAAAAAAAAGTATTAGTGCTTTTTGATGCTGTTCTCTCTCTTTCTCTCGCCAGTATTTTTGATAACATTTCACTTGCGATGTATAACCCTCTGGTGTTATTATGCAATGAATTATATATATATATATATATATATATATATATATATATATATATATATATATATATATATAAATATAATTGCTCGCAACAGCGTTATCAAAGTGGTTTTACGCAGCTTTTCCATAAAAACCCATAGCTGCACTTGGATTACATTACTGATTTTATTTATTGGTTGATATAATATTATCATATTCCACAATGCTGTGATATAACGCCATTTATTTACAATCCAATGTAAAGTGTATGGTCGTCGACTGCCTTTTATCCTAAACGCTTGAACATAGTCTGAAGCCAATAATCTTCCCTGTAAACAGCGGATATAAAAATGATTGACACCTGTCACTATACACACCTAGCTAGGTAACAATATCGCCAAAATATTATTGCAATGGCCAAAAACCATAAGATACGCAGACTGCAGATATTCTTCAAAAGATATTGTGCTGATGAGCGCTTCACATACGGATTATATAGAATGATTTAGAATTATCTGCAACATGATACACGCAGGTTACCCAGCACCCCAAATCAAACATATATTATTAACCCTGATATGTGTTTAGTGATATTAACCCTGTTTGTATCAAAATAAACATTTGTTCGGTATAACAAGATGCTGTTGTTTTTTATTATTATTATTATTTTGAAATGCAAACCTAGCAGAGTTGAGGCTTAAGCCTGTCCATGTTTAATAATTAGGCAAACGCTGGAGTTTCTAAGAAGGGCATTATCCCAAGCCTGCTCTTCTCACTAGTGTTTTTCCACCCCCACTCATGCAGTAACACTTTGTGTGCTGTTTGCATGTCCCCTCCCCCGTGCTGGGATGTGTGTACACAGACAGACAGACAGACAGACAGACAGCCTTCTCACGGCTGCTCCTCCTCATGCCTCTAACACCTCCGAGTGAATGAATTGAGGCAGCAGTGAGCCACAGGCGCTCAGACACCGAGCAGGGCGCCCTCAGCACAGGCTTCCCCTTCCCACCCCGAGCCACTTCCTCCTCCCCCCCAGCTAAACCCATGTGCCCTCCAGGACGGCCGAGGGGAAACTGAACGCTACCCCGGGATTATTGGCCGCCCCCCCCCCCTCACAGCGCAGACCGAGCGGCTCCGCACCGAGCAGGACGAACTGCAACAAGTTGGTGCTGCATTCTATGTACAGGACGCGACAGTGACCAAAGCTGTGGGAGCCGAGCACACTGTCATGATACCCAGTGAGTTGCGGGTGAGTGCCTTGAGCATGATCGCTAATACATGCTTGTATGTTAGTCTTGCAGGAAGCATGCTGTTAGGCATGGAAATGTGCGAATAGATGTACTCGACGCTTTACAGTGCACAGTAAGTGCTGTCATGTAAACAGTAACATAACCTACAGACCTTTTTGGTTGGGGTACAATAGGACATGAGGTCTCTGCCCCATGGAGCTTGCACTCTAAGTGAGCTCTTTATGGAGGTATTGTGTGCACATGAGATATCCTGGAACAGCGTGCTGAGTTTGAATGAATGGGGATTGAGTAATAAGTGCAGAGATCCCCGACTTCCAGCACCTCGGGGCGGTGGGCAATGGGTTGTACCCCTTTAAGAAGTCATGTTAAAGGGACAGTGATCAGAAAAGGTTGATGTGTATCCAATATCGACATGTAGTGCGCACTCGAGCTCACGCGTGCCATGTGTATGTCTCCAAATACTCTAATGATCAAGCCGCTGGAATGTTCTGCATTATTAACTCTGCATTTACCTTCCGTATCTAATCATGTGTTGAGCCAAATAAGCATAAGTGGTTAAAAAATGCACAAAATACCCCAGTTACATATTGCACATTATTGTGTGTTTTTGATACATGTGTTTGCATCTTTGTTATTCTACTTTTTGTTATCATTGCTGAAAATATTGTATAAACGTCAAAAGTACAATATAGAGAAACAATTGTCACACATTAAATGGCATGTTAATAATAATAATAATAAGTGACACCCCAATTATATGGATCTACAGAAAAGGAACCATGTTTTTTTTTTTTCTTTTCTCGAGAACATGTCTCCTTAGCGCTTGTAATAGAGCAGTATTTACCGGTAATCAGGAAACGTCCCCATTCTGGTTAGTAATTTCATGGGCTCCGGCTTCCAATCCCCCTCGCTCCTTACACGTGCTGCTTGTTCAGCTTCCCTGCTTTGTTACAAGATAGCAAAGTCGGTTCCCGGGAAGCTGGATAAATGATTGTAGGAACATCCTGAATCCTGGATGGATAAAGGCTCCCTATCCTCTCTCTTACTATAAATGGGATTATGTATAACAAGTAAATAGAAGTGCAGTCAGGCTATTCCATTGGTTGCCATGGCGACTGCACTGCTTTGCCAGGGAATTGCTCTTTAGATATAAATCCCAAAGCAAGTTTGTTGCTGTCAATATAGCAGGTTTTCAGTAACATGTTGGTGATCCTCTGGTCCCTAATGAACCCTGACAGTTATCATCAGATTGAGTGGAGTCTGAAGTTTCTTGGACTGAACATACACAGTAGGATCAGAGGCGTGATTGATGTAGCTCTGTTACTGATTGATGTCTTTATTACCCCATATCCTGAATGGATCTTGCACGTTTTTGCACCAAGGCACTGACAGGTTAGTTATGGTGCTCTATTGCTGCCAACTTTTGTCATCGTCATCCTACTGACTTGTCTAAAGATGATGGCTGTTAGACTCCCTCTATTTGCTCATCAAGTCGAAAGCCTGAATGTTTTTTTAACATTGTGTAATTGTGTGGTGTGTTTTTACAGACGTTAGGTGCTGGTACTATCACACACACACTGCTTATAGGGTGCTGATTATTTGTAATAATTCTGCTCGCTCATCACCGGAGAATAAACACATGCAATAGTGCAAAGAATATATTTTATAACATGTGCCCCTCTTAAGGCATCGCCGTTTTATCTGAACCTTTTGTTGCCGCTATCAGTGGAGAAATCACTATATACCGTTATGTTTCTTTATACCTATAACTGTTCTTGAAAGTACTCATCTTTCAATCAAATACGGGGAACCCAATCCCGTTTAATTCAGTAATGCTTTATTAGGAGTGCTTGGTTTTCAGCAGTCCCTTTGAAACTGGGTTATTAGATCATCTTCACATACTAGCGGTAATTGACTTTTTTTCTGATAGATTTTGTATGTTGAGCTAGATCTCTGCAGACATAAACTCATTTACAGAAAGATAAACTCTTATCTTTCTGTAAAAGTAAAATATTCTTTTTTGTCTTCTTTAGATTTATTGTTCTGACATTTTGATTTCATATTGTTAATAATATGACCTTATATAAATGCCAAAAAAGTAACTTGTGCATTAAAGCCCAGTGGGTCGAGCGGTCTTGTACACAGGTCACAGGTAGGGTTAATTCACGCAGATAAGAAAGCTCAAACATACCCTTTAAATTCTTTCCATGGGAGTATTTAAGGTCCTCTCCTGTCACATTGTTGGGCGGCTAAAGCAGCTGATTGTGTTATTTGTAAGGACATGACAATTTAAACAGTGTAACCCGTATTGATGAGTCTGCCTGTAGTGCTGCTTTTTTATCTTTGCAAATCGTCCTATTGCAAGAACCTGGCTTACTAGGAACTGTGGTTTGTCTAGGATAAGTGATTGTCTAAATGCATTTTGGGAATATAACTCTGAGGCAAGGAGTGATTTTAGTGTTAATGGAACATTATCATTCCTTTGATTTGATGATAGTTAGCCACTTCAGTCGATGGGGAGGAAGCTTTGGGAAACCAAGAACACACACAGTGTTTCCTACCAGGAGACAGGCTTAGTGAGTTTCTAAGCCCATCCTGAAAGAAGGGGAACTAGTAAGGAAACGCTGTTTGGGAATCTTACCAAAATATCACATCTCTACCCGCAATGGAGAACCGCTGTATGGATACATTTTCTATAGGAACAGTATTAAATAGTTTTCCTTTTTATTTCTTAGGGCAAGGTTCTGTTCAGTTATAAATACAGCCGAGCCAAGAACCCATTCGTTCCATTTAGCAGTTTCCAAACGGGACCTGGGAATGTGTTGGGTGACCATAATGTTTCTCGAGACTTGGTCATGAACAAAGCCTTACCGAGCATAATTCTGATTTTAAATGTATCGTCTATAAAACAAGACATATAGAACCACTAACATTTATTGAGATATTAGTGGTCTCGCTTTTCATCCCATTAACCTGAAAGGTGTTCTGTGCAGATAATACTCTAAACTCATATCAAGTATAATTTTGCTTTTGGACACATGTATAAATGGCTCAGATGAAATTCTGACATTCAGCAATAGGTGTGATTTGCGAGACCTGCATTTTCTCTTTCGAGAAGCCAGAGGAACTGGTTTTTCTAGACTACATAGATGTTGAGAAATACGATAATGCGTGTGAAAAATCTTACACATTCACAACATTAAGAAATATACATGCCACCAGGGTTTGTTTTTAAGGAAATTATTGCATAGGGCTTGCCTAGCTGAAAGAACATTTTGTAATACTCACAAACATTGATGTACCTAGTGAAATTATCATACTTAAATTAACTTATAGCAGGTTTTTTGGTAAACCCTTTTGCTTTGTATTGTTCTACATTGAAGAATGTGCCGCCATAGGAACTGAAGTAGGAATAGCTTACTCCAGTTATCTATGCAGTAGGGCTGAAACAACGAATCGATAAAATCGATAATAATCGATAACGGAAATCGTTGTCGACGATTTCCGTTATCGATTAATTGAGTGATCGATTCGTTGTTGGAGCACTCGGCTCCTTTTACTTACCTCCGCGAGCGTTCCCTGCTTCTGCTACACGCTCTGCAGTCTCCGCCTTCTTTTAGTTACGTGACGGATGTCACGCGTTCCGGAGGTAAGTATTCTTCATGTCTGTGCGAATCGCTCTGTGCGAGTGGCTCCATTCGCACAGAGCGATTCGCGGGGGTGGGGGTGGGGTTTCAGGGGATGCAGGGCAGGGTGTGAGTGGGGGTGGGGGGGCAGGCCAGGGTAGGAGACTGAGTGCAGGGCAGAGTGGGGGTGGGGGGGGCAGGGCAGGGTGTGAGAGTGGGGGCAGGGTGTGAGTGTGGGGGCAGGGCAGAATGTGGGGTCAGGGCTGGGTGCAGGGCAGAGTTGGAGACTGGGTGCAGGGGCACAGTGCAAAGTGCTGGGTGCAAAGTGCTGGGTGCAAAGTGCTGGGTGCAAAGTGCTGGGTGCAAAGTGCTGGGTGCAAAGTGCCAGGGCTGGGTGCAAAGTGCCAGGGCTGGGTGCAAAGTGCTGGGTGCAAAGTGCCAGGGCTGGGTGCAAAGTTCTGGGTGCAAAGTGCTGGGTGCAAAGTGCCAGGGCTGGGGCAAAGTGCTGGGTGCAAAGTGCCAGGGCTGGGTGCAAAGTGCTGGGTGCAAAGTGCCAGGGCTGGGGCAAAGTTTCTTGAACAGTAATAGTCCACCTCTTTTCAGAATGTTGGGGTTATTTTGTTTCATAAATATTGTGTTTGGGTTCTTGTACTTTGAAAATATTGTTTTTTATTACATCATAACAAAATAAGAATGTTAATGTAAATTTTAAGTTGTTTTTTAACATCCAGTTCATTAAATAATTTTAAATAAATGAAAAATGTGCATATTTTTTTTAATCCGATTAATCGATTAATCGAAAAAATAATCGCCCAACTAATCGATTATTAAAATAATCGTTAGTTGCAGCTCTAATATGCAGTACTAAACCCAAGTTTTTTTGCATTACACATGTGATAGAATGTTTTCGTATAAAATAAATTAATATTTTGCATATGCTTTCTTATAGAGTTTTTCATTTAACAATTTCTTTAATTTAGCAATTTCTATCTGATCTATTTGAACAAATAATCAAAAACATGTTGTATTTCATTACAGGAGTGAAGAAAATGTCCGTCAGTTTACATGAAAACCGGAAGTCTAGAGCCAGCTCTGGCTCTATGAACATATACCTGTTTCACAAGTCTTCATATGCTGACAGTGTCCTTACTCACCTTAACCTACTACGACAGCAATGTCTCTTCACAGATGTCCTACTGCTGGCGGGAAACAGATCTTTCCCTTGCCACCGGGCCGTCCTTGCAGCTTGCAGCCGCTACTTTGAAGCCATGTTTAGTGGTGGCCTTAAGGAAAGTCAAGCCAATGAGGTGAACTTTCATAGTGCTATCCACCCAGAAGTACTAGAACTGCTCTTGGATTATGCCTATTCTTCAAGAGTCATCATTAATGAAGAAAATGCAGAGTCCCTTCTTGAAGCTGGGGATATGTTAGAGTTTCAGGACATCAGAGATGCATGTGCTGAGTTTTTAGAGAAGAACCTTCACCCATCCAACTGTTTGGGCATGCTGCTACTTTCAGATGCCCACCAGTGCACTAAACTGTATGAACTGTCTTGGAGAATGTGTCTGGCCAACTTCCAGACCATCTGCAAAACAGAAGACTTTCTCCAGCTCCCTAAAGAACTAGTAATACAACTGTTGTCTAATGAAGAGCTGGAAACAGAAGATGAGAGAATGGTCTATGAGTCTGCAATGAACTGGATTAACTATGACCTAAATAAGCGACATTGTTACTTATCTGAATTGCTGCAAACTGTACGATTGGCTCTGCTTCCTGCCATCTATCTCATGGAAAATGTGGCCATGGAAGAGCTTATTATTAAACAGAAAAAAAGCAAAGAGTTGGTAGAAGAAGCCATCCGATGCAAGTTAAAAATATTGCAAAATGATGGAGTAGTCACCAGCTTGTGCGCTAAGCCACGTAAAACTGGACATGCACTGTTTCTCCTTGGTGGGCAGACTTTTATGTGTGACAAGCTATACCTTGTAGACCAAAAAGCAAAAGAGATCATACCCAAAGCAGATATCCCAAGTCCTCGCAAAGAATTCAGCGCTTGTGCAATTGGTTGTAAAGTCTACATCACTGGTGGCCGAGGCTCGGAGAATGGAGTTTCTAAGGATGTTTGGGTCTATGATACACTCCACGAGGAGTGGTCAAAGGCTGCTCCTATGCTTGTTGCGCGATTTGGTCACGGCTCTGCTGAATTGAAGCACTGTTTGTATGTTGTAGGTGGACACACAGCAGCCACTGGCTGCCTTCCCGCCTCTCCTTCTGTGTCATTGAAACAAGTTGAACAGTATGATCCAGCTACCAATAAATGGACTATGGTTGCTCCTCTACGTGAAGGTGTGAGCAATGCAGCAGTGGTCAGTGCAAAACTTAAATTGTTTGCTTTTGGGGGTACTAGTGTTAGCCACGATAAATTACCCAAAGTTCAGTGTTACGATCCTTCAGAAAACCGATGGTCAGTACCAGCCACTTGCCCGCAGCCGTGGCGCTACACTGCAGCAGCTGTTCTAGGAACCCAAATTTTTATTATGGGTGGAGATACCGAGTTCTCAGCCTGTTCAGCATATAAATTTAACAGTGAAACTTATCAGTGGACTAAGGCTGGAGATGTGACGGCCAAACGAATGAGCTGTCACGCTGTTGCATCTGGCAATAAACTGTTTGTTGTTGGTGGCTATTTTGGGATCCAGAGATGCAAAACATTGGACTGTTATGACCCAACCCTGGATGTATGGAACAGCATAACTACTGTACCTTATTCACTAATCCCCACAGCATTTGTCAGCACATGGAAGCATCTGCCTTCTTAAAGCATGGTAAGGGAACAATCCAAGTAATCTTATATGCTCCAGTATGTCAAACTGCATTACAGTTAACAAGGCACTGTATCCTAAATTCTGTTTTGTTTAGCCAACAAATTGTTTTATCGTCGGTAGGATGGGGTGTATTCACAAAAGCAGGAGCGTACAGGTGAATTATCAGGACGCTGCTGTTTTAGCTGACCACCTGCAGTACAACAGCCTAATTCTACTGCAAGAAAGTCTAAGCTGCCCTGTATAATGCATAATTCCGTCAATGAGTTGGACAGTAATACATAGTAATTCATAGTCAGTAAGTAGAAACAGCAGCTCTTCTGAAACTCACCTCTAGTGAATAAACCCAAAATATTTTTTATATTACGTGTCATGGACAATATTACCATAGCTCTAGAGCAAGTTACACTGTAGCAGTTATTGAGCTTCAAATGCTGTTATTTATAAATCTGATAATGGCTAGCAATGTATATGAAGTGCTGACCATGCCCGTAATCCACATACAAATCCAATAATATCTGTAATTAAAATTATTATGGTGTTTGGGGTACCAGAAGATGTAGTTGAACAAATTGAGGTTTCCAGTACGATTAATGTCCGGTGTTCTAGTTGTCTGTTACTTCAGCAAACAACTTTTACCAAAGGTATGCTGAGAACATACACCGGTCACACTTGCTTCCGATACTTTGTAGAGTGTAAATAAAACAAAGACCGCTTCCTCATTCCCGTGGAATTGCTAACAGTTAGCGGAGTTTCCCCTCAGGGATTACGTCTCTTACTCATTTTCCAGTCTCTTCTTGGCTATTATTAAACTGTCTGCTCCATGACTTAATGTTCTCTTGCTGACCCTTCCCTGTTTTATGTGAAACAAAATATTTTTTCCCCCATCTTAATATTATTTTTTAACCCTTTGTGTGTCAGAGGGTGGGGGAACGATTCTTTCCACCACTTTTTATATAATTCTTATTACAATTTGAGCTATACCTGCAACTTATTTCCTCCTTGTGAGGGTATACACAGTACATTGATTCAGTCTGGTATGTATGCTACCGTTTAAAAGTTTGGGGTCACTTAGTTGTTTTTACGGGGGAAAAAAAGTAAATTTCTGCTTGTAACATAATTGCGAGTAGGGTTTTCTTACAATCTGCTTTTTAAACTTGGAAGGTATTCCATTAAAAACCAAGCTACTTCTTGGGGGGGGGGGGGGTTTGACCAAAAACTTTTGAACGATAGTGTATGTCTGTGTAATGGAGCCGACATTATTTAAATGGGTTCATTGCAAAAGTGGTATTGGCATGTTGGGTGTGTACATTTTTAAGAACAAAAGGAAACCTCTGAAGTATTACAGACTATATAGTCTGGCATTAGCTACATCACCACCATTAAATGGATTTAAATAAATCAAACAAAAAGTGTATTTAGTAGATTTGTGTTAAGTATTCCAGTGGAAGCAGTTATGCCAAACACAATTTTATAAAATCCCTGACTCTTCAGGCCCCGTTTTTATCATTTTAGTTTGTGTATGCCGACAGTCACTTAAAGGGTTAACATACAATGCAGCATATAACACAAGTTACATAAAGAAGGAGACAATCTGCATATTGCCCTCTGGAAGCTTTTACATGACAGGGATTCCAGACATACTGTTCTTCAGAGGTAATTATTTTATCACAACCATTACTTTGCAGTCACACTGTAGCTGGAAGAAAACACTTGCAAAACAGGTTTACGAGAATATTAGGCTCCTAAGCCAGTTTCTGCTATGATGTAATAAACTTCGAATGATAGTGACTTTCTGATATGAGTGTGGTTTCCTTGATATTTCAGCCTTTGCTGGAAGGCTATTTCCTTTCTGTACTACTCTTTCTGTAAGCTTTGCACTAGCCCAGCCAGATCCCCTTTGCGCAGGAACATGTGGACAATGTTACAATACAGTATTGGTGTTCAAATGCCATAGAATTAACTAAATTGCCAACTTTTGTTTTTTGCAAATGGTTGGCAAAAAAGTTCCAATTTCTCCATGGAGATGCCCATTAATTAAAGTCCCCTTTCCCCAAACCTTTGTTTTTTCTGATTGAAAATGTATAGGCCATTTACGTATGATACAATCGCCATTTATTTATTTTTTTAGCTTTAGTACTTGGATATTATCCATTTCCTCAAATGCCCTTCATCTTTTACATTCTCTTTAAATAGGTGAAAGGTTACATGGCTGAGTTCGTTCAGTGTGATTGCCATAAGCAGTTCAAAAAGACATTAACCGTTTACTAGTTGAATGTGTTCAGGAAAATTGGGGGGGGGGGGTAAAAACTAAACAGATGGGATGTAGCTAATCTCAATTAAGGGCTTGTAATGCAATTTTGCTGTCATTTTGTGATGCTTCAATGGTAGCTTTGATACTTGCCATTTGCTGCAAGTAGGCTTTGTTCAGGCAGAAATGCACATCTGTCTTTATTATCTTGAACATAAAGTAACCTTTTTTTTGTTTTGTTTTGTTTCCTTTCTGTCTCCTGCAGACACAGGACCTCAGCTGGGAAGATTCAAGGCCAGTGCTTAGATGAAAACTGAAAGACTTCCTTGGCTTTAAAAGCCTTTGCCCACGACCTTGTACTTTTAACCAGTTCCTAGCCGAGCCACTCATCTGATCGACGGAAAAACTCAAGCCTCTGTGCTCAGTAGGGAGTTAGAACGTGAACTATGTTCTAAATATCAGTATTAACCCTTATGGCATCAGAAGCCTAAGCATTGTGTGGCTCTCCGTGATAAGCGGGATATTTGTTTCTGAAGCAAGTTATGAAAAAAATACTTGGTGTCCATCTGGTAATGCTTGTTACCTGAATCCATGTCACTACCAGCTGAGGTTACAAGCAGCTTACTTGTCATGTTGCATAAAGTTCCAGCTCCTTATAGCTTGAAATAAGCCTGCAGAAACTGGCACCGCCTCAGCATGTTTCATAACACTTTGGGTACAGAGGGAATGCTTTGCGCTTCTCTTTGGACCTAAAGTGTTAATCTGCTCAATCTTAACATCACCATTGTGGAAACCCCTCTTGTAATTTAGCCAATCAAGAAACTGTGAAAAATACAATGTCTTATTCGATAGATACCATTTCCATTTCATTTACCTATTTATATGACTTTGGCCGTATTACATTCCTGGTTCTCTCTATTTATTGTCCTGTGCTATCTGCATGCTAAATGCTTGTAGCTGTATTTACATGTGGGAGGCCTGATTGATTGAATGTTTTTCTGTATAGCGTTGGCAATGGCATTAACCAGAACGGAAGTCACAGCTGTTCTTATTGTGACTGCGGGGCAATAGAATCTTGCACCATTCCAATATTGCTTCTCCAAAAGGCAATATATTTATTTATATATATATATATATATATATATATATATATATATATATATATATATATATATAAATAAAACTTTTAATGACCCCTGTTTTGTAGGCCAGTAAATCATCTGGGGCTTAAATTCACAGCACTTAAGAGATCCTGTGAAAATATTTTTTGACACAATTATCTATTTTAGTATACAAATGTATTTAGCTAAACATTTCAAAGGAAAGTATTCCACTGGATTGGTAACTAAATTAGTCTGTTTTAAAGGAAAACACAAACAAAAAGCAAAGCTCTATTCCCTACATTCTGTAAGTAAAGAAATGTAAAGAGTTTCATTTAACTGCATGGAAGGTAATATTGGAAGGTATATTTAGAAAGATTCTGAAAAACAATATATTGAAGATTCTGGAATTGCAAGAACTTAACTCTGATGGCATTTAGATCTTTTTTAGAGATTTTAAGCATGATTCTGTAGTTTTTAGCTGCTGCGAAGTCGGCTTTAAATATGTTTATCATGTTTTAAATCTTAATATTTGCACCATACACACTTATAGAAAGGCATCTAGAACTCCCTCAGTCATCAGCCAAATTGTAGTGGGTTTTAGGGGCTGTACAGATATGTATACCTGCGCTGTGTGCTCTCTCTATGTGAATTTTGCCTGAATTTGTAGTTTAAAATCAGTCTGAAAATCAATTCCTCTAGACCCGCTGTGCGAAGTGTCTGTGATGTCCTTTGGCAAGCACAACACCAATCCTGTTAAAACAAGCCAACAAATAGAGGTGTCTTTTAAAATATTAAGTTGCAGTGCAGCATATTTAAAAATACAACCTTGAGTAAAAGCAGTCTAAAGGTCACGATGAGCAGAAACTAAATGTAGTGAGAAGACCAAGTGTTAAATTACACACAAGATTTAAAATAAGCATTGGAGGTCATGTTCTCGGGCCATCTTCTCTGTACATTTACTAAAAAATGTATTGAGAGAAAATTGAGTCTTTAGTCAAAATTGGGATTTTGAGGATCTGAGAGGTCTATTGTTCAGATGGACCTCCTGGTGTCCTGAAATTTATTTTTCTTCTAAGTAGGCCCCAAACATCTTTCTTTACTGTTTACCAATGTATTTACCAATTAGTGATTTGCAAACCTATCTTCCTGACTTAATGGAAATAATACATATAGAATATGGAGCTGCATTTATATCAGCCATTTACCAATAGGGAGTTAAAAATGGGAGAAAAAAAACCCCACCTTTAAAAAACAAAAAACAAACAAAACAAAACCTTGACAAATTTGGCCATTCTCCCCTCAAATGTTTTGCCCTCTCCAAAAAAAAAAATTGTGTATTGTCTTTTTTTGTTGCATTGTTACAGACATCAAAGCTATTTATTTATTTATATTAATAGTGGGGTTTTGCCAAAGCCACGTGTATTTTATGTGAATGAATGAGAATGTATATGGTTTTTTTTATGTTCTTTTTATTCTCAGTGGATTTGTCAAAGGACATAAAGTTGCACTGTTTGAATTTTCTCAAGAGACTTGTCTGCTATTATTTTTAACTTTGAAATAAATGGAGTATAAATAAAGATGTCTGGACTTGGTGGTATTCATACAACAGCCACGGGAATTGTGGTTCCTCTGAACCTGTTTCATAAACATCTAAGGATGAGGTATCAACATGGCAGCTTTAACAATTTATGCAGCACTTAATACAATACATATATTCAAGGGGTATGACAAGAAGAGAATTGACAGACTAAGACAAACCGATACATTAGGTGGAGAGAGCCCGGCTCGCAAGCTTACATTTGGATCACTAAGTTTGTCTGGCTACCATGTCTGAAAACATGGAATATTTGATTAAAATCTAGAGCTACGTGCACTTGATTCATTGATTTGGCAATTGTTGGCAAATCTACAGTAGAGATGTTTATTAGGGCTTTCTGTGGCTACACGTTTTTTCATTTTTCTATACTACATGATATTAGTGAGAACTGTAGTTGAAAACTCTACAATGACACGAATCTACAATCTGTTTATTGACAAGAGTTCCATCAGTTTCCACACTCACTTGATTCAAGATGTCATTTGCTTCATTTCATGAAAAGACTGATCTGGCGACTATGTGTACACCATAAAACCTCTTACAACAGCCACTGTAATTTGCTAAACTAACATCTTTGGCAGCTGACTGCGGTTGATGTGAAGAGAGGCCTTTTAATCGCCCATCCCGGACAAATGACTAACTTGTTAAGATGTGAAGCAGCTGTCTTTGAGCTACATGAAGACTTGTTTGAGTATTTCAAAAACATCCCACGGCATTTTGCGTAGTTCATCGCTTTTACTAAATCATTACAGGGGCTGGGAAGCAGGAATTTTTTTTTGTCTTTTTGTTTCTATTTCTAGATTTAATTCAATTGTACTGAGGTCTATTCCTAGGTCTCCATTAATTACAGTGTGTATGCTGGGGAGGGATACATTCATGGTGGGCCTCTGCCTCAGCAGGAAACATTCTGGGCTCATGCTCCTTGAATTGATGTGGGACGTTTGACTTGCTGATCAACCACCACAGATCTGGAAGAGAAGAAAAAAAAACATCCCACATGCTGAAGCCGGAGCGATTCACTGCACGGTGCACACAAAACCTTGGCATAAGACTTGGAGGTTCTTCTTATTCTGTGGTCTCGTTTCTGTGGAAACCAATAACAAAGGGCAGGCTTCCATTTTTCCTTTGATTGTTTAGGCGGTATTCATGCGGCCTGACACCTGTCTGAAGAATGACTGGGAATGAATAATGTTTCTTCTTTTCTTCTTTTGGCTCTGGATATGCGACTGGTGTAAATTAAAACCAGAAATAAACACTCTATATTTTTAAATATATCACAGTTTTTTTTAAAGCTAAAGACATGCTGAAGTTAAACCACACAATAAGAAAGTTGTTTTAATAAAATAAGGGGCATTATGCAGAATAATGATGCAAGACCAAAGTTTTCCTGGACACATCTAGACAACAAATGCACCCTTCAGGGATACATTTTAATGCATGCTTAGTTTTTTTTAAATACCCATTAAAACATGAGGGTATATTCCTGACAAGCATTTTGACCGCTTGTGGTAATATATGTATATATATATATATATATATATATATATATATATATATATATATATGTATATATATATATATATACATACTTAGTCTTGTATTACCCTTGATTCATACAGTAATGTATTTAAGGGCGTACTCATGGTGGTGCTGCCTGGGAACTTACCTAGGGCTGCACCACCAGCTTGCATGTCAATATTTGCACCTTTGGAGATGGCCAAAGCCTACGATATGCTGCTGACTTTCGCACAGAGGAGTGCTTGGCCAGAACCTGTATACACAGACAACTACAGTACAGACTTAATATTAATATAAATATGTTATCCTTAATGTAAGTCATGCCCATTCATAAGTATTATTGCTATTAGTAAAACAGCAGTGTCATTTATTTTGGCAGAACTGTTCCTTTAAGCTAAGTATGGACATGTTCCCTGCCTCCCTCTGCTCTGCGGAGGGCTTCTCACTCTTAGCTCCGCTCCTTTTCATTTTATAGTTTACTAGCACACCAGGATTTGTGTTAAATATCGCTTGTCAGCCATGAAGCTAAGATCAAGTGAGTACCTGTGGTAGAGGAAGAGCTCAGTCCTTTGGCCCTAAGGTTGAGTTGGTTGAGAAGCTTGAGGCACTTTTAGAACACCACATTTAGCGCAGTGGTGTACAGCCGGTGGAACTGTATATTTTAATACTAGCTGAGCTGATTAGTACAATGAGAATAAGCTATAGACCCTTCCACACACCTTTTTTAAGCATGAGTTACCTTGGGCTATAAGTAAAAGAAAAAAAGAGCTTTTGACCCTTATACCTGATAATACACATTTTTTCCTCCCCGGGGAAGAAAAAAATAACATGACTGCCTCTTTTTTTTTATTTTTTTAACGTAATCATTCACTGTAAGTAGCCCTCCCCAAACATCAAACCGAAATGGATACATGTGCTCAGTAATGATTAAAATGTAGCAGATGCATGCAAGAGACAGCTGTTTATAATGCATGGGTAAGGCCCTTGGTTGGATAATACAAATACACTATTATAAGGTTTATATGAGCTACATTTTAGCCTGCAAGAAATAAACAATCTGCACCGACATGGGAAACTTATGTACAGCTCTTAACAAACAAGAGGCTTTTATCTCCCGTGGCGTGGGGGTTACCCTGCCTGCACCAAAATACCTCTTCTTCAGCAGAAGCAGCAGGTCTCAATTCATTTACAAGTAGTTGATCTCTTCTGCACTTGCATGTGAATTCACAGTTTATTAAATCCATTAAATGCCATATAGATGAGCTACGGGAAAAGACAGAGAGAAGGGCTATAAATGTTCCGTAACGTAACATGTTTCATATGGGGATTGGACTTCAAACAGTGAGTTAATTTGGAACATATACTTGTGATTTTCAGGATCCAAGGCTTTTCCTAAATTGCAGAGGGCGTGAGAGGGTATTTTGTGCCCTTTGTGCTTTCAGTGCAGGATATATGGAATGCCTTGTTGTATTTCAAAACTCCATTGCTTTCGAAGTGCTGCTAAATTACTTTGCACTCATGGCAGACGTTTGAACTCCATAGCACAAGGGCAGAAGTGTCCACAATCTGATGGCTGTGTGCCGCGGTCAGCTAATGAAACAGCAGCTGCATGGAGCATTTGTCTTTCATGGGAAAAAAACAAGTCTTTAGGCTCGCCTGATGGATGTAAATGAGTGTTTAGCAATGCTTCCTTATTTCTTAACATTAAGTCGAGGGGTTTTTCATCATCTTTCTTGACCCCACCATAACATATTTTGAGTGTGACCTACATACTCATCAAAGACAGAGAACGCAAACCTAGGTCAGAATGTCTGAAACACACACTGTATGCTGTTTGCCTGTCATTGTCTGAGCACAAAGGAAACAGAATAATCGATCAACAACTCATGAACAGAAAAACAAATCACAGACCTAATGTGAATTTGAACGTATATATATAAATATATCTCAAGATTGTAAGCTAGAGAGCACGGCTCTCTCCACCTAATGTATCGGTTTGACTTATTCTGTCAATTCTCATCTTGTCATATCCCTTGAATATATGTATTGTATTAAGCGCTGCATAAATTGTTCTCGCTATATAAAAAAAAGATAATAATAATAATATATAAAGGCACAGTAAGATTAAAAACATGTTTTTGTTCACTTTAATCTTTTGTGTTGTAATACTGTTATTGCCGTCCAGAGGGTACGGAGGTTGGAAGGTGGATACTAAGAGATGTTTCCCAGGGGAAAAACCCCATATCCAGAAACCATATAATTTTCATATATTACAGGTACAGAGCTGCCATGCACCATGTAGGATGTATAAACCAATTACTCAGTTGTAAATTACACACTGTAGGCCAGCACTTTATATGAGCTAGTCAGTAATATGTGAAAATCATATGTATCCTGGAAAACATGGCTTATATGGTTATCCTAAGCGTGAGCACGAACCAAGAGGTTCTTAAATATTACAGGATCCAGATTAAAGGGACATTCCAGCCCATCTAATTTGTTGGTTTTATTCTTTAATGCATATTTAATGGCCATGTCCTTCATTTAGGGACATTCCTTAACCAAACTCCCCCAAAGCAGAAACTCTGTCTGTTGTTACTGCCTATCCCCAATCCCTGCCTTTTTAACACTCAGAGTAGGTGCAGACCTCTTTGTGGTCACACGTTGGGGACATTCTCTGGTGTTATCTGTCCAGATGTCTCGGGCAGAATGACCAGTCCATTGCATTTCACCGCACGCAAGTAGTCACTCACTAAATAGCTCACAGAGGACAGTCTTCATTTTATAAGGGCAATTTTTAACTTTTTGCTTTATATCCCTAATAAGACATGATACGATTCTGGTACGTTTTGAGTTTTTAAGATGTAAAATGTAATGCATTTTCTAGAAGAACTAAAAACATGAAATCAGATGTATAATTACTCAAGATAGATCCTATACAAAAGCACTGGAGTGAGCTGTACACTTCTTCATTAAATGGGAGTGCTGCATCCTATGACCGTTGTGTCATGCTGTCTCACACACATGCATGGGGTTTCCAACAACACTAACTTATCCCCTCCTTAGCTCCCTCTAAGCTTCTTAGTAATCAAGCTGCATATGGCGCATCTTCAAACAGTAATTAGATTTGAAAGTAAGTTATACAAAGCCATGCGTGACAGGGCCCATGGCAACACTCAGGGGTTAAAATACTTACAGCTGCCCCATTGACTATATTCTCTATTGGTGAGAAAGATGCAGAGAGGGAGTCAGGGCAGCACATGAGGCACTGCCATCTGCCCTTCATTTCTTGGCTTTTAAACTCATTTGAATGTTTAACACAACCCGATTTGTCAGGACTCATCAGCGGCAGTCCCACTGATTTAGTGCAAATTTCCAGGGGTTCAGGCATCTGCTAAACTAAATGGAGTCAAAGTTAATAATGACTGTGATAATTTATTATGTCTTTAAACAATGATCTAAGGAGGGGTATTGTCTTCTATGAGGTGGGAAAATGGAGAAAAGTCAGAAAAAAAATATTTGTATTATGTAATTTTTATTGAAGCACCCTGTCTGCAGTCAAGTCTGGGAAATATGATAACGCTTTGAATTCGCTGGCAACCAAGTGGCTCAAAGACATGGTGGGTTCTCTTTGAGCTAAAGACCCACCAAGTATGTCTCATGTTCACCTGGATTCAGACGCTCATAATGTTTTAATAATTTTACGTGGAACTTCATAGGTTTTCAGGAATCACACCTAGTTCCATTAGAAAGCTCAAAACCTTTAAATCTGGTACATTTACAATTAGTACAATTAGCAGTTTATAGTTACCAGCTGAAAAATATAGTATAATCAGAGCTTCATGTGCAAAAATGTTGTAAACTAAATTAGACAAAAAATCCTTTTTTTGTGTTTAGTCACCATGGTAACCATATTGTCTGTTTCTGCAGAGATGAGGGCATGTGGGAGTGGAAGGAAAAAGCACTTTTGGTAATCCATTACTATGTTGACTATTAGCTCTTTTGTTAAAGCAGATATTTTCCTTCACCTTGCAGCATGATATATTTTACTTGACAGTAGTAATGATCTCTGGTGTTCCAGAAAAAAAGGGCTAAATGGTTCTTATCAAGTGGTGCTTTCTTTATTCTTTCTTTAAGGCCCAATTAAAGGCAAACTCTGACAAGCAACTGCAATTAAACAGAGGGACAAATTATCACGGCAGCTGGGTTTTAGCTATAGAAGATTGCAATTTTTCAGGAAGAGAAAAAGAAAAATCGCATATGCTTGCAGTTCATTGGAATGTCTTCCAAACCACTTATTAAGGTTTTTCTAAAGTTACTTCAAGCTTTTTTTTGCAGGTCAATTCACAAAGGATTGTGTTGTAAGTCACACAGATACAAGTTACAGATACAAGTTGGCAGCACTGGACAGCAAGTCAAAATGGACAAGAACTCATCTCTTTAACAAAATATTCAAAATGTTGAGTGAAGTGCTGAACACTATTGGTCTTGTTACGAGTTGAATTCAGTTCTTGTCACCTCTATTAAGTTTAATGTAGTTATTTGTCAATTCCCATTGAATGAGGATTCAAGATGATTTTGATAAACATATGACTATTCTATGAATAGACAACTGACCGCAAGTTGACAGCCAAGTGGACTTTAACTGTACTCAAATTGATTTTTTTCAGCAGACATAGTTGAGTTGGCTTGAGCAACCTGACACATCAATCAACTTGACACAACTAGAGCTTTTGTGACACTGGAGTTTGGAAGCTCTGCTTCTCACATCTATTGAATTGTGTGGGGGTGCCATTTCTTATTATTTTCTACAAACTTACCCCTAAAAACATATTAATCACAGCTATAAAAAAGTCTTCTAAACTGTTATTGTAACACATTTTGGATGGCTAAAATATTGATATCTTGTTAAATAAAAACAATAAAAGTAAAAAAAAACCAATACAGATATTATTGCAGAATTGGTCAGAATACATTGAGACAAGGAGTCTAAAGGCTACAGTTTATTTCACAAGTATTCCCATCAGGTTCATAATCCCTGTTTATCCTAGGAAAACAATTTGTTATTAAGCTTATCAGACGAAATCAGTGTTCTCCAGTTTCCACCATATTTACTAAAAAATAATATGCTGGGAGTACAAATTTAAGCACATGAGAACAATGTAAACACCACATTATTTTAGGATAAAGTTACATTACGGGCAACAAATGGATCTCACTTAAAATCTTAAAATGCCTTTTTAAATAGTGAAGGTTTTGAGCAGCTGAAACATCTCTTCTTTTAACTAATTTCTTATTATTAAACAATTCACCCTACCAGCTGCACCAATTTAGCAAGTGTCTCTCACCCGTGTTACAAAACGCAAACTTAAAAAATCCAAATTCAAGGTGCCCTATATATAATAAAACATAACATATATTCTCCAGTGTATACCAAACAACTTTACGATAATTCAGTGAATAAGATATGCTAAAAAATACTTGAGACATGAGATCTCGAAAGGAAAATGAACATACATAGTGTAAGTGTAGTTGGAACTACCCAGTGTAAGTAGTCAGGGGTGTAACTAGAAACCACAGGCCCCCTAACTGCACAACTTGTCTGTGCCTTCTTTGCCCCCTGCCCCCCTTCCAACGTATAGATTAATTCTAACATACACTCCATTTCACCCACTTTCACATAGATGCTCACACACCTACACATCCATGCTCACACACACACATTTACACATCCATGCTCACATACATGTATATATGTAGTTACGGCAGTGTAAGTAGTACTTTCTCCCTGAAATCTCAACTACCATCTCAAGACAAAATTAAGCAAGCATAGAAGTGACCTGGCCATTTCAGATGCATAAAACACTGCAGTGTGTCTATACATTACAAATATTTTCTACTTTGCATTGACTACCTGATTCAACTTACAAGTAAGGTGCAACAAAGGAGATTATGTGGGTCACGGGGCTGTCTTTGACACAAGGCAAATGGGGACACCATGTGCTGCTGAGAACAACAGGTAGAAGGGAGGAAGCATTAATGGAAAGGTCGTAAGACAATAAAGCCAGAGGACCAAGCTTTCCCTCTTTCACAGGTACTCACTTGATCTTAGCCAAATGGCCGAGAAGCGAAGCACTCTAACAGACAGTAGTGCTGAATAGTGAATATTTATGTATAGCTTGGAGGAAAGAAGAAAAAGTGGAGATGTGATAGAAACATTTAATTCAAAGTAGGATAAATTTAGAGGTCATAGTCTGAAGTTTAGATGTGATATAAGCAAGCTTTACTTTACTGTGAGGGTGGTAAATAAATGGAACAGCCACTCATCAGAAGTGGTAGAGGCTAATACAGTGAGGCAGTTTAAACATGCATGAGAGAGAGACATAATGATATCCTGAATCTAGACCAAGGGTTGATTAAGCTCATCTCCTCAATGGGCCAGTTACAGGGGAGATCTTGGATCTCCCCATCCAGCCCGTTTAGACTATGGAGGTGCCGACAAGCACAGCTGTCACTATTACGCTGGACTATTAAGGAAAGTCATCCCCGCAGAAGTTCTTCTGCCCAAACTACTGCTACTGAGAGGGGAGTTCCCGGCAGCAGCAGTCCAGGACTTAGATGATCCCAACAGTGGACAACCTCCCACCAGCTGGAGATAGGTTCTGAGCGGCAGCAGCAGCGGCAAGGCGCAGTACGAGACAGGAGCACAATGCGGGTAGTCAGCCGAGCAAGGGGTCAGATGCACGGAGCGGATAGTCAGACGAGCCAGGGGTCAAAACCAGAAGTCACAAGCGAAGGTACCAAATTGTAGCGAAAAGGAGTATCAGGCAAGCCAAAGGTCAAAACACGAGACTGGTAACACGAGCTGAATACGCAAAACAGTAAGACCACAACAGGGTGCCTGTGAAAGGCACAGCCAGTTTTTAAAACTGGCGCCATTCCACAAGCCCCTCCCGGACCAGAACCAAAACCACGCCCCCCAGCCGTCCATCACTTCCCCTGCAACGTGCAGCGTGCCCGGGAGGCGGACCGACGACCGGAGGACGGGTAAGTACACAAGCTCCGGGAACTGAATCTCCCCCGTCGTACACCTTGGGCGGAGGATCGGCCGCTGACCCGCGGCCAATCCTCCGCCTTCTAGTAACCCCGGTGCCGCGAGCGGAGGACCGCCCGCCGTCCCGACGGCCGGCGTTCTAGAACCGCGGCCAGTCCTCCTCCCGGCGGCGTCCGGAGCCAGGACAGAGGCACTCCCGGCGGTGTCCAGAGCCGGGATGGTGACAACAGCCTGCATAGAATGCGGCTTCAAGGCACCATACGTCCTTAGTGCTAGGATTTGCAAAACCGACTCCAATATACATTTAACATGAAAATAGGACTGCAATTGTCCTTTACAGTTGTCCAATGCATTTTTGTTTTGCACTTTTTTTATTTGGTTCAAAGCATCAGAAGCCTCAAAAACAATTCCCCCAAATTACAAAACAAATCAGTTGCTTAAAAATGGGCCAAATTCTCAACCTCAACAAATCCATTCTTTCATCTGTTAAAAAGCTTAGCTAATCTGCCAACATTCCTTTTAACTGAGGTGTTTGAGCACTCTCAAGATAAGAGCATTTGACAGGATAGGTCACATGTTTGTAGAACCGATGTCAAGATTGTTAAGAACCCTGCAAACATCATTTTTAGGTTTATGTCAGTTTGGTAATATAAAGAGAGAAAGAACAATTAGATGTGACTTGGCATCTTGAGCATAAACACAATGGATTGTATCTGATAAACTGAAATGAAGATGCCATAAAGGCTCTTTGAAGAGTCAGGTTTGGACAGTGGAAGGGATTTGAAGGAAAGCAGAGACCCTTATTCCAACCAAGAGCTGAGAATAATTGGGAGAGTGTATTTTAAAGCATGTTACAACTAATACTGACTTGAAGTAAAAAGCAGTAACACGCTTTAGTAGCATAACCACATGTTCCCTCTGTCAACAAATCTTTTAATGTCGTCTGTTGTGATAATTCTGCTGTAGACCCTGATAAGAAACCACATAGATCCCTGTGATATGATGAAAGGAGGATGTCCTTAGGCAAGAAATTGAAAGCATGAGGAGGCTTCTGCTGTGCAGTTTGAGTACACACAATTACGTATTATTATCATTATTATTGTTACTTATTATTTTTTTATACACCACCAACAATCTACTCAGTGCCTCTTACAATACATATATTTAAAGGGTAGGACAAAAGTAGAGTTGACAGGCTAAGACAAACAGATACATTAAGTAAAGAGGGGCATATATATATATATATATATATATATATATATATATATAGTGTTTAAGCATGTTTGATGCTTATGGTGTTTTTTACAGGTATTCAGAATAATTGATAGGGTATTCACGCTAAGGTTATTTTCTCCCCTTGTCCCAAAGTCTTAGAAAACCCAGCATTTGAGGGCCTAGGAAGTAGATTCAAAAAACCTACTTTTGTCTGATCTCTGAAACGTATTTGTCGGCTGCCAGTGATTCAAAAACTTGAGTTAGGTTAACTATATAAGTACTTACTGGACATTGTGATGAAAACAGGAAAATTATACTATACTATGAAAACCTACCAACCAACATAGCGAAAGTTTTTTTGATGTTTGGGGTTTATTTAAACATTTAATGAATCTTTGTGCTATGTTGTGCTCATAGTCATGTTAATGAGTAAGTATCCTCTAGTTTGTAAGGCCCTTTCCACCCAATGTATCAGTTTGTCTTAATTCTAGTCTTGTTATATACCTTGAATATATGTATGGTAAGAAGCGCTGCGTAAATTGCTGGGGCTATAAAAATAAAAGATAATAACAATATTAATATTTTTGTACACAATTTAATTTATATGTGCATTTTCTGTTCATTTTCTAAAAATAATATTGTGGTGTTCAGACCTGCAGAGCAATTTGATATACTTACGCTCACCAAATAATACGAACTTTTAGAAAATAAAAGGACATCAGAGGTGGAAAGTGGGACAGACGGTTGTGGGTCCAAAAATTGGACAGTCTCTTCTCACAATGGATACTTGGAAAAACAATCTGTACAAATTTGGAAAAGGAAAGGAGATTAATCTGATAAATGGATCCATTGTGCCTTTTAACCTCATTAGTTTTATAGTATATTACAATTTCTTTCCTTCCTTCCTTCTGCAAACTTAATAAATATAACAGATTGGATTAGTATAGTTCTGTATAATTAACCTTTATTAAGTAATTCAAGTAAAGGTTCAATCTGACATTGCAACACTGCAGTGATGCAGAAGCAAGAAATAACATTTATGTAGCAGTAGAAGAAACAGAAATAAAATAAAGGTAACCAGAAATGTAAAACAACAACAAAAAATTTCGGTTTATACATAACCACACAGCATGAGTAATATAATACTTGAAATGCTCTATAAAATGAATGTAATATGAGAACTATACTGAGAACTAGTGATTCTAGGGATTGCTAGGAATACACCAACAGTTTCTTCAGGAGATTTACTTAGTTAACCAATTGAAGTAAAAGGGAAGGTGAATGTTTCCTTTCAAAGGGAAATGTTTTTTTAAATCCCCTTCCCAGGACCTAATATACAAAAGTTTGTCTACAAAATGATGTAATGATCTATGGGAAGAGTTTACTGTTCAATGGCACTGGCGGTGTTCGTAATGTTGCATTTAATTGCAAAGATGTTGATGAATTCAGCCTGGTAAGTGAAACAACACCTTTTTCTTGTTCTTGGGTTTTGTGATACCGGCAAAACCTTGGCATTTGTACCTTAGAGAAGTTAGGGAGTAAAATCACCCAAGTTAACATTCTCACTATTTGTTTTCCACTTTGGTCCATTGGTTACCAAAATTTGCCCCTTCATCACAATGATCAAAGGGAAGGGCATTTTTATAATGTTCCATAGTACTCGATGGATCTTGGGTAGTGACAGAGACATATGATTGCACAAAAGAAGAGCATGGGAGTAACAGGCCCAAATTCACACAAAAATAGACACGCACTCTTAAGATATAAGAAAAAAAGGCACAAAAAAAGCCAAAATTACATAGTAATTCCCGGGTATGTCTTATGTGGTTAAAAAAAAAATATTCATGGTGTTTCGGTCCAGGGTCTATGCATACAACATATGTTTACACATTTAGCCTAAGTACTGAAATAACTTACATTTTATTGTGTTATCTTGTCTCACATAACAAATAGCTCTTGTGTGATATAGAGATATTTACGGTCTCCTGCTTTCATGTATCCTATCACCAACAAAAACAAACAAGGAAAGAAAACAAATTCCACAACAAGGGGATGGGAAAACCTCAGGGGAAATGAATGCAACTGGGAAGTAAATAAGTTGGAAAAAAAAATATAAATGTAACCTACCCCAGAGCTATTCTGATTCCGAATCCTGTATTATGAAGGAGGTTTGGGCTGCTGCTGACATAAACCAAGAGATAATTAGTATGCAGTCTGTGTGCCACCCGGGGCAGGGCCCTGGGATTTGATGTCACATCTGAGTACACAGCAACATTAGGAGCATGCAGTCCATGAAGGAGAAATAGGCAGTGGAGAGATCTTTGCTGCTGGCGGATGCACGGGTCTCCATCATGCTTTGCAAACCAACACCTCCACACCCAAGTGGCTGTTGAGGGGGCCCAATGGACAGCTCAAGTAAGACACAGACTGAACAATCATAATAAAGCTGAAGAGAATCACTTTCTAATTGCATATAAGCTGAACTTATGATGTAGCAAACACTTTAACATTCTACAGGGTCAGAGCTCTTATTCTACCCTCTAACAACCAAAATGTAACCTTGTGACACCTACCACTCACTGTAAAGCTGAGTGTATAGCTGGTGCAAGATGGATGTCTACAATGGAGGAGGAGGATGAAGAGGTTCTGTTCAGAGAAAAGAAAAAGTTGTAGACAATACAAACTATTTCCCTTGGAATAACTATTATACTCCCTTTTATGGTGCAGGCCTCCTTACGGTTATTAATCATTTATAGTGAGAGTGATAGATGCCTTCTGCATTACATTGGGTTTGAAATGATTTTTGAAATGTTAATTTTTATTAGACATTTATTGCTGTGGCTTTTTTTTTGCATTGTCCACAGGGCAATGAAAACATTATGTAGAACAATTAATTTCCGACAAGCAAATTCAATAATCTTCGTGAAACTGCAACACACTTTACCAATAACCGCAGTGACCATTATTTTTTTCTTTCATAAAATTCTTTATTTTATTATTTTCAAAATGGAAAAAACGAAAAAATGTTGTAGGGGGTTGTACTTTTACAATGTAGGATTAGATAGATCTGGGGGGGGGGGGGTTCCTAGGGCCAAAAAACAGACCAAGGCTTTTTGATATCCCTGAATAACCTTTGATTAAAATAAAATAAATGAAAATTGAATAATCCACTTATGATCAGGCAAGGTCGCTGGAGTATGATACCCATGAGTTACAGCAAAGAACCAAGTGTGAATAGAATCAATGGTATGGTCAAAGATTCAGATGAAAAAATATATTTATTGACAAGGTAAAATAGCCTGAAGCTATGTGAAACAACAAGAAATCAGTGGGGTTCATGGGAATTGTTCACTGCAAAATCCTATTGTTATGCAATCCGCTGATGATGCAATTTAATATGTAGAAAGGCATCTCTTTCTTCAGATTATATTGTTGAATACATTTGGATTATAATGTTTGTCTTTAAATTTATTGGTGTGTGGGATAAACATTTATTGGAAGTTAACATTTCCATGAAATGAAGTAAAGTTTCAATTGCTTTTCCAGATTTAACCAACATGATTGGAATTTAAGGCTCATGTCGGCATGGTTTAGATTAAATATCACTACAGACAAGGGCTTCTTTAAGAAATTGCTTGGTCTAATTGTCATTTTTAAAAGTTCTTCCCTTTCTTGGCTGCCTGTTTGTTAACAAAAGCATCCCTGATTTTGACCTCTGATGTGATGTCCATACTAGCCCGACTAACAGTAACAAAGTGAAACATATATAATATGTAGTAATAAACCCATATAATAGAGATCCTCTTAAAAAGTCTTATGAAGACTTTTTCATCATCAGTCTTGAACCGTGGTTCACAGAGGTGCTCTGACATATAATCTCATAGACAGAATCCTAATGGCTGGTTGACCTTGCCTGTCAATCCTGTCAAAGTCTCCTGCAGTCATTGGAGAATACTTACCTTGTGGACATAAATCAGGAGGGATTTGTTCCCTTCCTAGGAGAGCAGATACATGACACTCTGACATCTTTGCACATGTGTTTTTCTACTGCGTGCTATGTAATCTTTTGCTGCAAACCGAGCATAGGTTATAGCTTTATCGTGGGAACATCACCCTTTTTTTTTACACATTGATGTTCTGCAACATTATTTCAATACACAAATAAATGTAGGCAATGTTCTAAATGAATAATGAGAAAATGTATATAAGGCAGAGGTGCAATTAAAATAGTCACTAGTCTACAGAAAACAACAGCAATAAAGATTGGCTTTAATTCCTTGTGGCATCTGTAGCTTAGTCTTTACATATATTTTGGGACATAACCCACTCATAAATGTTATATTGGTGACCAAGTCCTTTTTAAAGGCTCAGTGTAGGATTATATTACCTGCAAAAATGTATTTGTTCCCAATAGGCCATAAATATGGTTTCCCAGAAATTATAATGCATTTTTTTGAGGCCTGAAAAAAATTACATTTTTGCAGTTATGTGCTACTCAGGATGAAAAATATGTAAAGTATATTACGTTCAATCATTCCAATCAGGGTCCATGCGGGGTAAGAGAGAGTGTGTGTGTGTTAGCGTACAGTGTTAGTGTATGGTGTTTGACTGTGTAGGTGTTAGAGTGAGATTGATGGTTTGTATTTGTGTGTCTGTTTGTGTGTTAATTATAGGGTGATGAAGGAGCTCAGGGCCACTTGATCCCCCCCTGGACAAGAAGGTGCCAGCCCTAAATCACTCTATTTATATAGATGTGCTAGAAGAGGTGGGGTAATGTTATAATTATTATGAGGGTTATCAAAGAAATCTTGCAATCTGACTGACCTAACCTCTTGAAATCACATTGCTTAGCCAGTGCATTAGCTGCCCAGGCTGTAAAGATTCTTGTTTGTCTTAAATACATGATTAGCTATAAATATGTTTTTCTAAAATATGTAGATTTTTTTTCCCATAGTAAATATTCGTTTTTTTGACTCTCAGTCTGGTCGGGGTTTCTATTTATTTATTTTTGTGTTTCATGTTTAGGAGCTATTGTTACAGGCATTTAGGTTTGTGTATTTTCATCTCTAGTGACAGAATGATTTATGTGATTCATGATCAATGCTTGTTTCAAGGTTTAAAGTCATTAAGTTATCAGCTAACTATATTGAGTATCTGTCATAATGACCATACAGCCTTTGCTACCAGTCATAAACACATAGAATTTGGAATGAAAGGAACCATTCTGCCAATCTAGTTTGCCGATTTTTGATGATGTAAAGTCTCTGCTCTTAATCAGTCCATGGTCTTGTCTTAGATTCAGGATAGCTTTTTGCCTATCCCATGCATGTTTTAATTCTCTCACTGTATTAGCATCTGCCATTTCTAATAGGAGGCTGTTTCATTTATCCAGGGGCATAACTAGAAACCGCAGAGCCCCGGTGTGAAAATTGCCCTGGGGCCATCCAGTGTCACCAAGCAACATTTCACATAGTGCCACCTTTGCCCTCAAATAGCTTGTGAGTGCCAACTTTGCTACAAACAGCTTATCAGTGCCCCCAAATAACCTACACTTTGTCAGTGCACCGAAACAACTTATGTGTGCCACCCCCCCCTTTCAACATACACTATGGCACACATATATAAACAAACACACACATTTACAAATGCTAAAACACACACTTGCTCACATTCACAAACACATGTGTAACTCAAAGCACCATGCTATATTTAAGTCAAAACTGGTAGACATAAAGATCCCTCTTTGTCCATCATTGAAAATCTTATCTATATTCCAGATGTGACGGTCTAAAAGTCCAGGAATTCCTTTAATCAGTAGAAAGGCTGTTTGGAGCAAGTGAAAAAAAAATGCTGGGTTTGGCAGAGAAAGTCAAGTCTTCGAGGGAGATAAAAAGAAGGGAAATTGAGTAAGCATGTGAAACTGTTTAGCTATACAAAGAGATAGCAGAACAGACATCTGTTATCACGCCAATATCATATTGCAAAAACACACACAAAAATGACTGTCTGTGTGGGTCTTCTCAGTTCAGACAACATTATGCTCATCTGAACACTTAGCAGACTTTAAAAATGAAGATCTTAGTCATATAATCCAGGTCTGATGAGTCGCTTTAACATAGATGTATATTCTGGATTATGTCAAATGTGAGACACCTGTCAAATGGATACGGAATCAGTTTCAGATGTGGTCCTCATGAGTTTCAGCCGTTGTATCATGGTATTGGAATAATATAGTCCATTGACTTTTATAAGAAGTGCTAGAATATAGAGCTTTAAGCGGAGGAAAAGACGGAAAAAGATATTTAAGTATTGTAGAGTTATAAAGACACCGAACATTGTGTATAAAATGTACTATGGGTACATTTTATGGGTGCTTGTACAAGTGAGAAGCCAGAGAGAATGTATGTGTAAACTGTCAGTAGATTACATTGGTGGGTGATATAAAGCTTTGAGGATAGGTAATATACCAAACTTTCAGGTATATTGTCGGGTTTTCAGTACACCTTCCTGATTTGATTTCTATTTTCTTTGATATGTGCAAAAAGAAGCAAACAAATGAGAACAAATTTATGAACTGCAGTCTGACCAAGAACCTGTAATTTAAAGCTTTAATACGCATGTAGGAATTATTATAAATTTTAAATATCTTGTTATCGTTGAATCATACTTTTATGTGTTACTTCCTACGTGACTAATTTGTTTTGTGGGGAAAATGGCTACAATATCTTTTTGACAGTGGCAGATGAGTGTCTTTCCAGTTGATCAACGCAAGGTCAGACAAAAACAATCAACTTGATTTTTAAACAACCTTATTCAGAAAGCAGCATAGAAGATCATAAGAGCCATGTTTTGAGACAAAAAAGATTGGTGTTATACGTCAGTAGTTGTGGCAAGTACATATGTGATCTCTCATCTGCGTTTGTTAAATTTTATGAATTCTTAAATGAAACTTTTTTTTTGTAAATCTGATAAATAGGAAACACTCAAGTAAATCTCTACTTTTAATAATTCTTGAAAGTGCCCCCATGTCCGTGGAGATCTATGACCACAGAATCTATTGAGTATTCAGTTCAGTTAGAAAATGTTGTAGAAAACTACAGAACAGATGTCTCCCTGCTCATAAGCTTTATAACAAAGCTAGCCATAATAACATAAAGTAGCCTATTTTAATCCTCAAACTGATGTTCTTTGGCTTGATTTAGAAGAAACGGAATAATCCTTATATTGTAAGCTCTGTTTTGAACACCTCATTAATACACAATGTCTCAGCTGCAACAGACTGACCATTTTGGGACATATTTATCGAGGCAAAACTGAAACATCTTAGGTGTTAGCAGATTCAGGAGCAACCAGCAAACATATCATGAAAACATCTTGGTATGTGGTTCCAAATGTAGACCCTGCCGTGTATTTGGTTCAGGACAGATTTTCTTGATAAATATAGCCCATAGCTCATTAGAAAATGTCTCCATCCACAGAATGAACCCCACTTTCTGCATGCAGAAATCACAATTTATTTTAGGGAACTGTTAACATTTTCTGCCTGATTTAACTGTGTTTCTCTAAGAACCTAGCACCTAAGTACCACAAACGACCTTAATAGAAGATAAAGATGGACCTACATGTGCTTTACCAGCATTAAATTTATATGAACTACAATCTGTGCTTTTTTTTTTGTTTTCCATCAAGACTAATGGGTTTAGCAAAACCTGTATAACTACATCCCCGTAGAGAACACACATCACTTCTTTGGCTACAAGAGCCATTTAAAATGGACAGGAATGACATAATTAAGTGGAATAATTGTGTAAATCCTTAGAACAGGTAGTTAAGATGGCTGCTCCCTGTGGTTCATACATTTTTCTATTACATACTCTGTATCCTACCTATTTTAATCTGTATACGGTGTTGCATAGGTTTACTATGCGTGTTGGCTTTATGATCCTTTATACAATCAAAAAGAAATATTATGCCTAGGATTTATCAGGTTTCCATGGGCTGCAAATACACATCATTTTAAGGAAGCAGGCGAAAGAGCTTTTTTCATTATCAGGGCCACTTGTATTATTAATTTGATTTTAGACAAGACTCTACTTGTAGACCCCCACACAAGCTCTCACATACCTCACCTCCTCACACACCAAGACCCCTCACAAAACATTATAAACACACTTCAACCACACGCATGCTTAATACCTCACATACCAACCACTTATTCTCAAATCCTCAAATATATATCCCTCGACTTTCTAATCCTCTTTCACACCCCTACACAAAAAAGCCTCTCACGTATCCTTTCAAAAATGTTTGCAATATGCAGGACCCCCAACATACATTCCACTCCATTGATTTTATTATATATATATATATAGTTTTTTTTTTTGCACCTTATTATGTGACCCCAGGGAACTTGCTGTAACTGCTTCTTGTTATCATTCTTGTCTTTTACTTTTATAGCACCAACAATTTACGCTGGGCTTCTTATAATACGTACATTCAAATGGTACGACAAAACTAGAGCTAACATACCAAGACAAACTGATACATTAGGTAAAGAGGGCCTTGCAAGAAGGCAAGAAGGAAAAAACTAAAACTAACTAATCCATAAAATATTTTGGCCCTCCGTAGCTGTCCCATTGCTCCCCTATTAAAGATTACCCTGGTTGTAATCAATTTTCTGAGAATTAGCACACATCTGCGTATGAATAATCATTTTTAAGTGACACTTAACTTTTTAGCTTAACGAATTTTTAAAATATAAAGTCTGCAAAGCCATATGAGTTTGAAATGCCAGGCAACTGGTATGTCTGTCTCATTTTACTATGTATGGATCCTGTAATAGTAATTAAGTAGGGATCATACAGAAAGATTCCATCATTTTATTATTTTATTTTAATTTTATTAATATTGGGAAAAAATATTAGCTGAAGTAAATTAACTGTGCAATTAAGCTAAAAGACACAGCATATTAACGTTACCTCTCAGTGCTATTCTATCATCTCATATACATTCTAAATAAATAAAGGATTACTTTTTATGCATAGGAGCCATGGTTACGTTAAGATAGCCCAGTGATTTTTCTATCGTGACAAAGGCTACTGTGACAAGACAAATTGTACATTTCCCTAAATATAACCTATTTCTAGTTAAGTGCAAGGTCAATGGCAGCTACATAACTACCTAGCATACAGTAGCGTTCTGTTGCCATAACCAGGTTCCAGAAAAAAAGGACTGCAAGCATCAAAAAAGCCAGATTATTGCCTAGCGATAAAATATAGGGTTTTCCTTTTCATGTTTGTTTTAACGGCATGCTTGATATAATCTGAAAAAGAAGTTACCACATTCTAAAGAATAGACATATTGAATGTGTTCATAAATCGCATAATATAAAGGGTGTGGGTTAGCACCACTATGTAGAGCACTGATCCATTCAAATCCTTTGTCAACAAAACGTGTTTCCCTAAATTGACATCTAAATCTTTGGCCACAAAGGCTGCTTTTCATAAGACGCCGATCCTTTGTTCTCCATGTTTAGTGTAATCAACCTGATCTGCAATTCATTCGAGTTTCCTGACAACAGTTTCTGGATGCCAGGTGTACCTAATGCATAACCATAAAATAACGTAATTACCAATAATGAGGTAAATATAATACAGTTGCATTGCAATCGCCACCACTGAAAACAATATCTATTCTACTGTGGGCACAAGGTCCTAATGCACCATGCCCAGCACAAAGAGATCTGGACATGTGCATTGTGAGTTTGACCTTAAAAAACTCTTGGACTCCAGACACCCAGCTACCCAGTTGTGCCCATTCACAAGAAGGTTAGTAGGGAGTTCGGCATCTACAGGCCGGTTAGTCTGACATCTGGGGAAATTAATGGAAATTATGTTAAAGGACAGGATTGTTGAACATCTAAATTCACATGGGTTTCAAGATCAGAAACAACATGGGTTTTCCTCAGGAAGATCATGCCAAACGAATCTTATTGATTTTTTTGATTGTGTTACTAAAATCATTTATCAAGGTGGTGCAGTAGACATTGCGTATCTGGATTTCAGTAAGGCCTTTGACACTGTGCCACATAAGACTTATAAATAAACTGCAATCTCTGAGTTTAGATCCCAATGTTGTTGAATGGATTAAGGAGTGGCTGAGTGACAGACAACAGAGGGTTGTAGTCAATGGCGTATATTCAGAACAAGGTCTTGTTACCAGTGCCTCAGGGATCTGTACTTGGACCCATTCTCTTTAATATTTTTATTAGTGATATTGCAGAAGGTCTTGATGGAAAGGTATGTCTTTTTTCTAACAAAAATGTGCAATAGGGTTGATGTTTCTGGAGGGATAAGCCAAAATGGGCTGAGCTGTGGAAACCGATGCTTAATGTGGATAAGTGCAAGATAATGCACCTGGGGCATAAAAACTCTGGGGCAGAGTATAGAATATTTGATACTCTCCTAACCTCAGCGTATAAGGAAAGAGATTTAGGGGGAATTATTTCAGAGGATTTAAAGGTAGGTAGAGAATGCAATACAGCAGGGAGAGGTAAAAAGAGGGAAGTGCTCATGCCGTTGTACACATCACTGGTGAGACCTCACTTGGAGTGGTGTGTACAGTACTGGAGACCGTATCTCCAGAAGGATATAGATATGCTGGAGAAAGTTCAGAGAAGGGCTACAAAAATTATTAACTATCCTGGATTACAGGCTAAATCTTACCAGGAAAGGTAAAAGGATATTAACATATATAGCCCAGAAGAAAGACATCACGGGGTGGATTTGATAGAAATATTTAAATACATAAAATGAATCAACACGGTAAAGGAGGAACATATTTTTAAAAGACGAAGTACTTCCACAACAAGCGGGCATAGTCTCAAGAGTGGCAATGGTTTTAAAGAAATATCAGGAAATATTACTTTACTGAGGGTAGCTGATGCATGGAGTATCCTCCCCAAAGAAGTGGTAGAGATGAATACAGTAAAGGAGTTTAAGCATGCTTGGGTTAGGCATAAGGCTATCCTAGATGTAAAAGAAGGCTGAAGACTAAGGAAAGCATTCAGAAGACTAGATGGGTCAAATAGTTCTTATATGCCAACACATTCTACGTTTGTATGTTTTAACAGAGCTAAAGCTAAGGCTATTGACAAGCATCTGGGCAGAGTTGGAAGTCCGACACTGACGTCACCTCCGCTTCCGGAAGCAGAAGTAGACACAGCAGAATTGCTATCAGTTAATCTCTGCGCCTCATCTTGCAGCGCCTGAGGTAACTGCCTCTCTAGCTTATGGAAGTCACAGCCCTATCCAGCTATAATATGAGTTTGTTTCGTAGGCAAGAGATTGTAAGGAGAGGGAAAATGTATAATAATATTAATACATGTTAAGACATCTTGTGAGCTTCCAATTTCCTTACATAAAAATTAAGTCAATTTACAGGGATGCAAAACCTGTGTAAGTACCATATTAGGCATTGCTGTCTCAATCTTAATATATATATATATATATATATTTACTACTGTTTTCATGGACATTTCTAGCTTCGTAACATAACAGCGAAAGGGTTTTCTAATGATCAATTAGCCTTTTAAACTAGGCTGAAGATATTCCATTAAAATCACCCGTTTCCATAGTGTGCAGGCCAAAAGTCACTAGAACTAACAATACTTCTGGAATAGAGCTGGCTAACCAGTGATAAAATAGACTCCCCTTGGTAATTCCTGAAGGAGCAAGAACAGCTGAGAAAGTATGTCAAATCTGTCAGTTTCTGCCCATTCATGTTGAGTGGCATTAAACATTTTTGTGTACATGGTGCAGCAAACCAGATTTTTTGTATAGAATGATCTATTTTATGTCCTTCCTTTGCGTTTCATAGAATTATCTTATATCACCAATCAATAAATACACCTCAAACACAACGCACAACACGTTAAACAAACATTAATACTAGAAACTGTCTGCACAAAAGAAATCGGTTAGTATAATTTAACCATGAAATTTCCTTCTTTGATGGACGATTAGAATAATTAAGGATTTGCTGAAACCCTTCGTTGTAGTAGTAGTCTGTGCAAGCCAGAAACAGAGGCGAGAGGAGTAGGAATTCCACTCCAGTTTTAAAGACAATTTCTCATTACATTTTAACGTCGTGAGTCATTGATGATAAAGAGCACAATCTCCTTCCTGTCTGCTGCTTTCATGGAACTAGATTATAAAGAATTCCTTCATCTCCCCAAGAGTAAGAAGCATTACGCAGATGACTAGTTCTGGAATGACTGGGAGGTCTGTCGGTCTTCCTTCACCCATGACTCGGTCATACGGGATGCATGCAGCACATTGTCACCAAATGACTGCAAGCGTTACGCTACACGTAGATCTTGTTATTTAGCTTTGCACCATACAGATGAACTACAAAATAATGGAACATTCAAAAAGACCATCCGTTCTTTCAACCAGTATAAGTATGGCCAGATACTGACAACGTTAATACCTGGTGCCAATACATTGGAAGAAGATAAGCCTGCTTAGATCCCACATGTGAGACCCACTGTATCCATGGGATGGTCTCACTAGTCATGATTATGTATATGATTTACATTATTTAAATTATTTTTTTACAACTTAAGTATCCGATTTTATAGCTAAAGCTTTCCATCCTTTAAAAGAGACCAGGAAAGCAGATAGTTCTGAATCTGTAGACTTTGGGAGGAAGCAGCAGTACAGATTTTCATTAATAGGATGTCACTTTTTCTTGTAGATCAGATATAATATGTGCACAAACACAAATACAGATATTTTAAAACAGACTGTACTGTAAGTTGTTAAGGGGGAAAAAGTTAATGAAGCTGTAAAATGGACAAATGCTACAGACATAAAGATCTCTACTAAGAAAACAACAACTTGGAGCTCTGCCAGTGTATACAATTCTCAATAATACATGTGCAGAAATGAACAGGATTATACTTAGTGTATATTAGTGTATTCTATGTTATTTCTTAAAATATATATATATATATATATATATATATATATATATATATATATATATTGTCCAAGATGAGTATATTTCTCTTTAAATAAAATCTGTGTACATGAAATAGAAAATAAATAAAACAATAGTGTTCTGTGTAAAAAAATCTCCAAAAACAGCTTCAATGAAAACGGGGAGACAAGTGCCCACTTACTCTTCATAGAGCAACTCAATTGCTCGTTTGGCGCACTTAGATTATAGGTTCACACGGATTTCTGGCAGATCAGGGGTTTAATAGAGACTGCGATCAAACGTTCACTATCCTCGTCACTCCTTACACTACATTGAATTATGGGCTAGTGATGTCCAACCTTCAGCACCCCTGATGTTGTCAACCAAAACCACACACCATTCTCCAACAGAGAAGAAGTGGGACCTTTTAGTTGTATAAGCATCATAAGAGTGTAGAATATGATTAAAGAGACAGAAAGAATATTGACACTATATATGGGCAGAGCAGCCAGAAGTTTAAGAAAAGGGGGTCGTTCAAAGACATTTAAAGGATTTGTTCTAATGTAAATATCTCCATACCCACGCTGATACAAATGATTACTGTACTGTTGCTTTTACCAACATGCAGTGAACCTGCTAAACCACTACAGGCAGATGAAGATGATAATTTTTCAGTCATTGCACTAATAGTGTAATCGGATACACATAGCTTCCTTAGTTACAGATATCCCTGCAAATTGTAGGTTATAGACTTTCTAAGTTTTTTTTTTTTTCAACGGGTAACAAGGCACTCCTGTTTTCTTCTGATTTGGATCTTTATTATATGACTACAGCAGAAAAAGGTACCACAGGTCTGGTTTTAATTCACAAAACTACAGCGTTAACGTAAACAAAATATTATTATTTAAAGGTTTATATAGCTCCAGTAAATAAGTAAACACAATATAACAAGTAGGACATCACATAACAATTGAGATCTATAGAAATAAAAAATAACGAGGGTCCTGCTCAAATTACTTTATTTTCAATTTTAAAAAAAGCATTTTCAGTTATAACAATCCGCTGCCTGTTAGTAGAGGTGATAGTCCATAGTAAAGCCAGGAACATTAAACTTTAAGTGCATAAGGATTTAATTTATTAACTAGTAGACATTCAATCAATGTCGCGACGGTGTACACTATGCTAAGTCTTTTCCGAAGACCCCTGATGTGTCTGTGTCTCTCAAGGAATACCACAATGCCATAAGCTGTGGAAAAATTGGATAAAGAAGTAGGATACGCAAAGCTGGAGATATTCCGATGTTTAGTGAAAAGAATCCTTTGAGAGGCTGTGTGCTCACCGTCTCATTTTATTTATGGGAATTTTAAAAAAAGGTTATAAAGAACACTTTAAACTCCCGTCGCTTTTAGACTCTCCAGTCTAGCAGAGATATTGGGTTTTCATAGCTCATCGCTACAGTCTAGGACCATACATCTATGTGATCTATGTGATAAATGTATGGATGGGGCCATCGTATGACTCAGTTTAGATTAATGTGGCCTTTGTTGTGAATCAGTGACGTACCAAAATACAAAAACCTCCTTGTGTGAAAAACTGGAACTAAGAGGTATGTTTACAGAATTCTGAGAGGTTGCATTAGGTACAACACAAAATAATCCACATGAAGACAATACAGAAAATGCGTTCTATATAAGGTACAGGATTATTTAAACAATGTAGATTGTCAGATACGTCAGTAAGCATGTTATTTGTTTTGGGGGTGGTGTGCCCTGAATTTCGACATTCTTACATGGACGTTTGTGCTGGACTGGGCTCGCTTAGTCACAGATTTTCACCCCTTGGAAAATATTTTAAGAGTCACTCCCATTCAGTTCTTGCTAAACTTGTAAAGATATTCTTGCAGCTTCTTGCATTAAGAAAATAAATATGAATATACTTTTAGGGTGTGCGATTACATTCAATATCTCTCGATGGCTGACCTGGAGCCCACCTCTATGTCTGTATGCTGTACACAGGGCTTGTAATGATCACGTGCATTGTGTTGATAGACTGGGGGTTATATTCCCAAGTCAGTTTGTTGAGACACCTGCTAACAGAGTGTAATTACAGGTCACTGTAGGTAGCAGAAGCTGCAGTTAAGGTTAGGCCCGTTGTAACCATTTGGTGCTGTGCCCTTTGTGTTTATCAAGACACCATAAGGCCAGATACACTAAAGCCGGTGTGTGTTTTAGTGTCATAGCAGCAGTTGGGGCTTCCGTAGCTCCAGTCCTCCACTCCCTGTAGGCACTTTATATCCTTTCATGTAAAAAAATACATAATGCTTTTATATATTGTTGGATGATCAGCGCATGTACACTGGACAAAAGCATTGGGACACCTAACCATTACGCCAACAGGGACTTTTATGACATCACATTCTTAATACATAGACAGTAATATGTAGTTGCCCCCCCCCCTTGCAGCTATGACAGCTTCCACTTGTCTGGGAAGGATATGTAGTTAGAATGCAATGTCATAAACTTCCCTGTTGGTGTAATGGTCAGGTGTCCCAATACTTTTGTCCATACAGTGTATGACTGCATAAACTGTGCTTATATTGGATATGGGTCCTATATATTTTGAATTAGGGCATCTAACAACTTCTCATGATTTCTAAGACCACAGTTTATATCAGTAAAACAACAATGTGCAAAACTATTTTTTATATGAACAATGATTAAGGTCTAAATCTTTACATTAGGAAAAATGGGCACTCTAGATGGGTCAACTGGTTCTTATCTGTCATCAAGTTCAATGTTTCTAATTACAGAAACAATCATGTAATGCTACAGCTTGGGGCAGATAGAATGACCTGTCTTAAAAGTAGACATTTGCAACAAAACAAAAATTCTCATGCAATATTCATTCTTACCAATAAGAAATGGAAGTCCCTGGGAAAACGGTGCACTTAGCGAAGCCACCTCTCTAATTCTTACATTTGTGACAAGGACAAAAATGAAATAACTTTCAAGAGCTAACTTCAACCAAATAATGATACTTTTTTAGGTATGAGGCGATGACTTCTATTATGGTTTAATCAACCATATGAAGGAAACATAAATATTATCAATTATAGCACAGCAAATGTGCTACACAATGTAGCTGTTTCACTGCGGAAATATATATTTAATTACTTTGGCATTAAAGGGGTTACATTGTATTAAACTGTATGTAGACGTCTCTGTCTGCATTATATTAGTTTTGATTTGTCTAAAGATTTCTTAACATAGTGTTTGTATCCATGTAAAATGCACTAATCTACACACCCCATTGAATCACTTAAGTGATATCGCTTCCTTTTGATCTCGACGTAGCCTTTTTTTAATCAACATTCAGCAACTGTAAACCAGTTTTACACACCTAGTTGAATCACAAACCATGTTATTTTCACCACCATTAACACCAATTAACGCTTAAATGCCTCAAAGAATTGAGCCTTTTGCTTGAAGACATTTTGACACGGGTTTTACTTGTGGGTCTCTGTGGATTTTGAGTCAAAGTTGTATTTTACACATTAGTAGTATATAAAATAGACTTTTGCTAATAGGACCATATTCACAAAAGACAGGAAGATAAAAAAAAATTGGAACCTTTTCGATTCCTTGCTTGTTTGCGCACACTTTAAACGTACGTAATAAAAGCATTGCATCTAGTAAGCAAAATAATTTGCACTTATTGCCCGTGCTATCTGTGCACACTATTGTTGCGTTGATTTGCTTTAAAGTGAACGGCTCTAAGACAGAATAAAGGCACAATCAAGGCCACATTAAGAAGCTTAGAGCCCTAGAGCACAGATACAAAAATGGCCCCCTTTTTTCTTGCACCCAACATTTAGTAATTTAATGTAAAAGAAAACAAAACACAATCCCATTCATATCAGAAGAAGTGACAAAAATATAATGTAGGACACAACATAATATTACATATACAATACAACAAAGGGGTGGAAAAAAAGCTAGGCACCTAAGTACCTCTAAACTGACCTAGAGCTTACTTCAAAACATTTCCGTGTTGTGTGGGGACTGCAGTCCCTTTACCCGCGCAGCCTGTGACTGGGCACACAAGCCCATGTAACATGGAGCGTAAGGGAGCGCAGCGACGTAAAGGGAGAAGAAAGAGGCTGAACAGCCAATCAAAGCACACCCTGTGATTGAAGCTCTCCCATTCTTCCTGCCTGGGTGCCGAGGAACACTTAGAGAGGAGCTGGCTGTGCTCTAGATTAATAGGGAATAGACATACCGGCCGTAGAGCCAGCTGTTCTCCTTAAAACTGCAATTGCTCCACATGCTCCTTGGTTAATCTGATAAACTTCCTTGTCATTGATACAACCACCACACTACCACTCACCTTTTCTCTTTGCCTTATGTTTGTCACCCTGTTCCCTGAAGATTGTAAGCTTGCGAGCAGGGCTCTCTCCACCTAATTTATCGGTTTGTCTTATTCTGTCAATTCTCGTCTTGTCATACCCTTTGAATATATGTATTGTATTAAGCGCTGCATAAATTCTTGGCGCTATATAAATAAAAGATAATAATAATAATTCTTCCTTGCTATCAAGGAGTGTGCAGAGATTATTCATTTTGCAAAAGGTGCCATCTCAGTCTTTATATAAGCGTTTGATAAACTCAACCAGCTAAAATGTGTATTAATTGCTTACTAAGGTCGGAAAAACACTTTATAAGCCGATGTCTTCCAAAAAATGAATATAAAACTCGGGTTTTTGATAGCCTTTCACAATAAAATAAACTATGAAATCTGATTCCACCTGATTGTATTTCTATTTATTATTATTTCTGGAAGAGATTGTTAAATCAGCACTCCTTATTGAATACCCTCGATAAGGGTACCATAAAAGAAATGCAGATAAATAAGTAAATTAAATAAAATACAAACATGTTTTTATCAACCAGCATGAATTTCATCCATTACTTAATCAAAAGCAAATGTATTTAATGAATTATTCTGGAATGTTGCACCTTATTAAATATTCCACTTTTTAATAATTGTATTTTTTTAAAAAATTTCTTGTGAACCTTAGTAATTGTTTTTTTTCTAGTAAATACATTTTTGAAGCTTTAAATTAGGTACTTGGGAGATGGTGGTTTCTTTTTAGTTTGTTAACTGAGTTATTTTCCATCTTAGGTCTGACTCAAATATTATTAGCCCAGATGTTTTTTGTGTGGTCTTCTAGTAAATCTTTAACTATATTTGATACTATCCCAAGAAATCTTATGCATCTGGTTACCCAAGATAACTTTGGCTGAAATTGTACAAAATGCCACACACAAAAGCAATTTCATTTTTTTTAAACAATCACTAACAGACATTTACTGTCACATAGACGGCTATTGGCTACAACTCACAACATCCTTATCCAGCCAAATAAACTGCTCAATACTTGATTTAAAAGGAGGAGAAATGTTATAGCAAGAGGTCACAATCTTAACCAAGAGGGTCAGAAATGTAGATGTAATGTTAGGAAGTTTCACTGTTCTGAGAGGGTGGTTGATAAATAGAATAGCCTCCCATCGGAAGTGGCAGAGGCTAATACAGTGAGAGAATTTAAACATGAATGGGATAGGCAAAAAGCTATCATTCATCTAAGACCAAGGTCTGAGCCCGTATGTCTGGGAAATTGGGCAGACCAGATGGGCCGAATGGGTCTTATCCATTGTCAAATTCTATGTTTCTCACAAGCATGTTCCATTTCATTTTAATATGGAAAGGTTACTTTTCTCTATTAATAAACCCAATTAACTCTATCTGTGATTAACTCTTAACAAAACTTGCAGTATGAACTTAGATCTAAAGTGAATTTTTAAAACATTCAGAACGGGTGGGCTCTATACTCCCCTGCCGTGGAGTTTTAATCTCGTTCTAAAAGAGAGAACATAACCAATTCAGGTGATTACTACTGCCTCCTTTCCGCTGAATAAACCATTGATTTTTAAATTTGACAAATATTGTAATTACAGCTATTTGAAATATAAATCAAGGACCCCAAGTGCCCCAAATATCCAATAAAATGTTTCCTTCTAATCAATACTACCAGCAAGCATTTGTTGGAGGAAGCTGATATAGGGCATATCACAGGGTCCCCAGTGATTTATGTGAGTTTTTTTCAGTGGCCTTTTCGATCCCTTTAAAAAAAGAGAGAACGCAGACAGTTTAATATCGAGGACCTGATATACGGCACCCAGAGATGATACATTTACTGTCTACAGCTTCTTGGTTTTGCTTGGTTTGGCCAAATTACATGAGTTGCTGCAACAAGCTGTAAAACTGCCACAAACCCATTGATGTACGAGTCAGTAATAATAAATTATAAAGAAAACCCTCACATTTACAAAAATCTAATCAATTTCTCGATCAAGGACTAGTTATCGTAACTGAAATTGCAATTGACATGATCATTAACAACAAAATTAATTATCTTGACTCTTGTAGGCTTGTGTTTAATAGGAGCTTTATGAAATACTATAGTCATTAACTGGCTTATAGAGATAAAAAAGGTCATATACAATCATATTTTCTGCTGTAAGATAGCACTGACTTAATAGGGTTTAGCTCAAGGGCAAAGGGGCACAGCCCAGGGACTACCCCCTCCCTCTCGCAATAACTTATTTGTATTGCAGCTCCATATATATGCCACTAGGACCAGTAGGTAGCCCGTACATTACAAATAGATCATTTTTATGTGGGCATCCTTTGAGTGTCAAAACATGTGATTAATAGGTCAAGCCAACGTGCATTTGTTTCAGTTGGTGTGATCTATTTGGCGTAGATGTTGGTCTAGCAGAGAGATGTTGGTCTATCATTAGCATGTGTGTGAGTGTTTTAGTAAGACCTGGGATATCCATAGATTTTCAGCCTGTAATTTTTGTTTTGCCCTGATAAAGACCTTTATTTGCATTTATAGGATTGGATATGGCTACCTGGATTTTGACAGGTCACTTTAGCCTTATACTGAGGGTACAATGAAGTACCTCCTTTTCAATGTTAGTGCACACGTTCACAAATACTGAAGAAGTACTTAATAAACACATCAGAAAATAACTAAATTAAAGGACATTGGATAACTGGCTCTAATTACTGATAGTATCTCATAATACTCACATAATGTACTGGTCCGCCTATTAGTATGAACAGTCAGTGTATGAAGATGAAGCGTTTTGTGGTTGCCATGCTGTCTGTATACCAACAAAGGATTAAGATAATCAGAGCAGGTACTGTATTATACTGTTGTTGGCTGAAGTGTAAGTTATACTCTCCTATAATTTAAGGCAGCCCCAGAAACATGATTCCAAGTGCTACAGAATGTCCTAACTCTGCCTGGCTATAAATCTTTAACCATGACTTGATTTGATTTGAGACTCTTACTGTTGATCCATTTCAGACCAAAACCACGTTATGAATGAACTGTTTGATGCTTCAGGTTAGGCAGAAAGTTTATTATAAACGTTCATTTTATTTTCTTCCAGGAAGTATAATATCAGTTTGATATTACATGGCATTTCCCTTGAAATCAGCTATAGTTATAACAGTAATGACAATATATAATTCAGGAACAATTTATTGTCCACATTTGCATTAATGAATGAATGAATCTATTCACTTCTGTGACTGCTGCATACCTTCTAGGTAGGTTGGTGTTTAAAGCCAAGTAAAGGGCTTTGTATCTATTTGTTAAACGGTAAATTATTACAAATATTACATCATAATGATTTACCAGCCAGATTCTTGACAAAGACATACCATGGTCAATGTATTCTCCACATCCTGTTAAGTAAGGTACATGAAGGATTTACATTGAATGTCCTAGCGGAAAATAAGCTATTGCAGCTTTAAAGTTTCATTTCATGCCCTCTTAATTGGGTAAATTTAACTTGTTAAATACCATGAAGTACTTTATTTGCATTACAAACCAGCTCAGATTAAATCTACCCCCAGGGCAGACAGCAGGGGGTCATCTATAATCACAGAGCTTTCAATTGGCTTCCCCAGCTTTATCTTGGAGCTCGAGCTGTTATTACTGTATCAAAGTCTTCATTTCATTTAGTAGAAGAAAACCTTTAATTGATAACATAGGAAACGTGCACAGGAATTTGCATGTGTGTGCCTAGAATCCGTGGCTAGATTTAAATTGGTAGCGTTCACTTTGCTGACTCAGTACCACACAGTATTACCCCTGCCTTGGACGAAAGCCTGAAAGAAGTATGGCCAACAACCAAAAACTGATTTAGACCAGATGGAACAACATGTTTTACAAGGGTATTCATAATGGTGTCTATGACAATTTAGAAGGCAGAAGAGTTTAATATACATACATTATTTAAGTAAATAATAAGTTTTTCAAGCATATGTTTATATATCTAGTAACCATATCTCTACATAGTGATATCCCCAATGGGATCTTCAACAAGGTAAAAAAAAATGGTCTGTATTAGTACAATTAGTGATATTCTGATCAGATTTGATCAGAATTTATGTCATTTTACAGCCTAGCTATACATGTATTAAGGAAACTGTGTAAACCGACCAAGGGACCTTTCTGGAAGGCATTGCATGCAATAAATGATAGCAGATGAGGACTGGCATCTCAACTCACGACCTCCCCCGGGTTAGCACCCCCATATTAAGAATTTTTACAAAAGATCATTGCATTTGTTAGATCTTTGTTAGATCAGGTTTGATCAACTGTTTTTTTCGTTAGATCTACTCTAAAATAGGCAATATTAACAATCTTTTTCGGGGGGGATAACCCGTAGCCAGCCCCCCCTCAACAAAAATTTCAACAAAATGTTACTGATTATGATAGCTCTGCGTTAGATCAGGTTTGATCAGACAAAATTTTTGTTAGATCTAGTCTAATTACTGAGATATTGCATATTTAATGGAGGGGGGGCTGGCCCCCCCTCAACTGAAATTAGAATTTTTTTTTATGGATTTTGGTAGATATTCGTTAGATCCGGTTAGATCAACAGTTTTTTACGTTAGATCTATCACGCAGGAGGCGGTATTCACAATCCTATTTTGTGTGCGGGGGATGGGTATACATATGAGTTGTTCCCCCCTCAACTGAAATGTGGAATTTTTTTAATGGATTTTGGTAGATATTCGTTAGATCCGGTTAGATCAACTGTTTTTTTCGTTAGATCTATCACGCAGGAGGCGGTATTCACAATCCTATTTTGTGTGCTGTGGGTGGGTATACATATGGGCTGGCCCCCCCTCAACTGAAATTTGGAAAAAAAATTATGGATTTTGGTAGATATTCGTTTGATCCGGTTAGATCAACTGTTTTTTTCGTTAGATCTATCACACAGGAGGCGGTATTCACAATCCTATTTTGTGTGCGGGGGATAGCAATACATATGGGTTGCCCCTCCAACTGAAATTTGGAATTTATGTCCCGCTGAGCTCTACCTCTGTTCCGTGGAATTCGGGGGTGGTCTGTACAGGGCACCTGAACACCTCAGGCCGGCCCTGGAAACGCTATACAAAGCTAAAAGATAGGAAATAAAGCATTTAGGAAATAAAACCTATCCTCCCTGCAGACAACTCACGTGCAAGCTGAGCCTAATAACCTGGTAATAACACCATGCTTTATGTGCATTATTCAATCCTATCAACAAATTCACTAGGGAAGCCTAATAACAGGACCACAGGAAGAAGTCAGCCATGGTGTAAATGCTGCTCATAGGCCTCATTTCATTAGATAACCCAATACCTGTATGTAAAACACATGCAGCAGAAATTATAATGACCTAAAATCTTCAAACCAGACAAGTCACATGGTTAATTAAGACCTTCTCTAAGAATTATGTATTTTTCCTGCATTTTGCATTAAGCCTAACAATGCAAACACAATGGACCCTAATTAAGATCTAGCTTTAATGCTAATAAAAACAAGTACATTTATATCTTTTTTCTAAAATATATATCTTTATCTATGTATTATCTATGTAGGTATCTATCTATCTATCTGTCTATCTATCTATCTATGATATATATATATATATATATATATATATATATATATATATATATATATGGAGACAGTATATGTACTGGCAGTAATCGCTCATGGTGGTTGCTATTTAAACCCTAAATTTTAAATGATGTGTTAATCCCTGTTTCTTTTGCCTGAAGCCATCTGGTATCTATTTCCCTACCTGCACACATATTCCCTTGCAGCCTCTACTGCCTAAACTCAGGGGGAAGCCAAACCTCATTATAAGATTATGTCAAAGGCATGGGGGAGTATTGATGTGGTTTCTCTTCCACAAATATTAGGGTGGTTACCATTCATGGTGCAGAAAATGATTTTCCTGAATATACGTTTTAATGTATTGTTCCAAAAAAACAAATGTGTCTCCACTTCCAAATTCCATATTTAGTTTATTTCCAGATGCATCCAAAATTAAGGGTGCCGTCTGTATTCGAGTCAATATATCATAATTAAAGGTAAACTGTCACCTTCACAGCATGTACTAGAACTAATTGTATTAATTAAAACTAACTATAGTTTGTGGATTTTTTTATATATACAGTTTAATAGCAAGGAAGCCTGATATATGTGGCTTAAGGTTACAAACCTGGCATAGCATCAGTTTCCATTAACTTGTGAAACTTATTCTCCAATGGATAACAATGGATCATTTGAAGATACATTTTTTTCCCAGATAACAGAATTTAGCCTGTAGGTAGCAATTAGACATATACTGCTTAATGCAGCCTTCGGTGACCTAACTGTCAAGTCTTAGCTTATATGGACCTGCCGCATAACTTAATGAATTTACTTGCAATGGCCTATTGTGAGCTAGTATAGAACTAGTGTAGTGGAAGGCAAGATCAAGTGAGCTGAGGGTATAATGCACAGAAAGCAAACTAAGGGATTATTCAGAGAAAACATATATAACATATATATAAAATAATTTCAATAACTCTAAATTGGGGAGCCATTTTTATTAGTTACAGGATCATTGAATCGGTTAAGTTTGTTTTAGTGACCAATTCTGATAAAGAACTGAACAGCATCTTTAACTTATGGACATCATTCACTATTTAGTTTAATGGTTCTGTCTCAGATTTCAAAACTGTTTAGTTTAGGGCAAAAGCAACTTATCCATTAAAGCTGAGCAACTTTGTAGGGATACAAAAAGGAGTTTTCAATGTTCGCCCAGGAGAACATACCTTTGGGAGAATGACACTGAATGGCCTGCGCCAAGTGAGCAGCTTTGTAATGAAGTTCTATGTTCAGAACTCCAAGATCTCTAGCTGCATACAGAGTTCTTTGAATGTGTGAAACCCCCCTAATTTTAATAAAGTCCAATAATGCGTTCTTGATTTTGAAAAGTGCCCGATCTGGAATGGGTAAAGAGATGGCACTAAATATGTAGAGTAACTTAGCTAAAAATTTGAGATACTATACATTCTCACAGGTATAGTTCCAGTTTTGCCCATCTGGCAACTAGGGGTTTTTCACCAATTTAATCCCCATGTATGTCAGGTGTTCTTTTTTCCATTCAAAGGGGTATTTTTTCCCCTTAGAAGACCTATCAGTTCCGTTTGGAAACTCATATTTAATGTTTGGGTTCTAGTTGTATTGACCTTATGGTATGACATGAATCCATATTCAGTAAATTGCCTTAGCGACAATGCAAAGGATTGCTAGAGGTGATCACAGCAACGATGTTGTCAGCAAATTATCCCAAAGTGATATCATTTTAGATTTGGGAACCCTTCAACCTGTGGGACTGAGTGGATTTTAGCTGTTAGTGCGTACAACAGGGGAGCGAGTGACACCTTGGTGAATGCCATAAAGGGTTCTGAAAGGAAGCCATAAAAGACTATATTCCTAAACAGAGAGCTATAAAGTGCCTTGATGGCATTATTTACCAGAAGAAGTATTTGGTCAAAAATCATACAGTTCTAGTTTACTGCATTGCTGGAAAAATATAATATTTGCATCGTACACTTTGAATATATGTATAGTAAGAAGTGCCAAGTAAATTGTTGACGCTATATAACTTAAAAATCCTCTAGATTGTAAGCTCGCAAGCAGGACTCTCTCCACCCAATGTATCGGTTTGTCTTAGTCTGTCAATTCTTGTCTTGTCATATCCCTTGAATTTATGTATTGTGTTAAGTGCTGCGTAAACTGTTGCCGCTATAGAAATAAAAGATAATAATAAAAAATTAATAGTTATCTTTAGGATTCTGTTGATGCTAGGTAGATAAACACAACATTATGAATTCATGACCCATTGATGTTGCTATATTAGAAAATACAAAATTCCCCAAAATTTTGAATTTAGATTAAAGACATTCAGTCCAAGTATATATAAAACCACCCAGCACGAACTTTACTAGAACATGGAATTGGATTGCAATAAATGGTATATTATATTTCCTGCTTTCTGGTAACAGTAGATCATTGTAACCACAAAGTACAGTATATTTAGGCTTGGCTGCCACCACATGTCTCTGGGGACTCATTGTACAGTGGCCACACTAAGAGTTCGTATGAAATCTAAGATTGTCAATGCACCTTGCACACATTGTGCTAGATTGGTGTTAAATATCATTTCTCTGCTTTTCACTATGATCAAGCATATTACCTGTGAGACAGCTAAACAATTAAGGTTAAAGTAGCTTGATGTCTGAGTCACTTCTGAGCTCCCAGAGAGGTCCATATCACTGTGTGCCACATTTTTTGATTTGGTGAGGGGTACACCAGTTAATGCATATGAGTATGTTGCATGTAAGACCATGGAAGCACTTTGACCCGCAAATCCATACTTTTTGTTTTCCTTTAAAGTCCCTCCACTTTTTTTGTTTGAGCTCCCTATAGAGGGTTAAATGGGTGAAGTATAAAAAGCCTGCCCTTTTATTTCACACTTGCTTGGTTTGGATTTAATGACACTATTTTTTCAGTTAGGACCTTTAGGTCAAGGTTGTTTGATGTCTAAAGTGCTTTCAAGCCCTCCAATGTTTTCCAAATTGGGTGCTGTCCACATCTTTTATTTGGTGAGTAGTGTACCGTTCACTTCATATGAGTATTTTGTTACAGCATTGAAGCATTTGGACCATTATATCTACACTTTCTGTTTTCTTTTACAATAGCCCCAGCCTCGTGGCTGGCAGGTGGAAGGAACGATAGCCTGATGGGTTCATTTGTAATTACATTTTTATTTTAAAAAATGTTCCCAAACTAGAGTTTGTTAATGTGTGCCAGATGCTTTTGAATATACTTTGCTCCTTATTTGATTTATCCTTATATTTAAGTCAAGGCACTAGCAAAAGGTGGATGGTATATGGCTTGGAGAGTACTATGGTACTTTGGTGAGATAGATCAGCTAGCCTCCATCTCCCCTTGAAGATGTAAGTGGTTCCCCTCTTCGAATGGGGCACCGATAAGTATCCTGTCCTCCTGCTGGCCTTATTACAGGTGGAGTAAGGATGGGGGGTCACATATCCCTTTGGGGAGAGTGATCTCAGAAGAAGGAGACTGGGGACTTGTTGGTCCTGTGTCTCTTCAACTAAAAGGTTGGTATAGGGATTCCGCCTTAAGTTCTTCACCTGGAAACACTGCAGTAGTATGGGTAAAGTTTAAAACACGTTTATTAACTATACATTCATATACAGTATATAAGCACAGTGCTATGCAATAGTTTAAGGAAGGTATGAAACAACGCTGTAGAATGCTTTAAAAAACACCTTAATAGTTTATTTTTATCATTTATCAAAATACAAAGTAAGTGACCAAATCAATCATCCATTGCTTTTAAAGTAGCATTGATTCTTCTAGGTATGCTTGCAACAAAGGTATTTTGTAGGCATATACTTATGAGTATGATTAAACAATTATACCAAATAGGTGCTAATGATCATCAATTTAATATGTAAGTTGAAACAAATTAATTAACTAAAAAGAAACAATTGTATAGGATGAGTAAAACTGGGTAAGTAATAGCCAAACTCACTAATGAGGTGAGGTTGCTGAAGTCAAAAGTCATACACCATAGCAAGAGCACAGCAACAAGACATTGGGTAATGCATCAGCACTAACTGAAATTTTATGGCAGACGGGTTTCTAGATGTTCTTTCTAAACTCTTTTTGAAGAAGCACAAAGAAACAGCAATGTTGAGGTCGGCCAATGAAACTTGATGCAGCAGATGAAACACACATCATGTTTGCTTCCCTTTACAACTGAAGATGTCCAGCAGAGCCATCGGCTTAGCATTGGGAGTAGATCCTTCTACTGTCTGGAAAAGTCTGGTCATAGAAGACTTGCAGCCAAAAGCTATACCTTATTTGGAAACAAGGCCAGGTGACTCAACTATTCATGCAAACATAGGAACTGGGGTGTAGAAAATGGCAGCAGGCGCTGTGTACGGATGAGTCAAAATTTGAACGATTTGGTTTTAGCAGATGTCAGCTTGTTTGCCAATAGGTTAGAGAGTGGTACAAAAATGAGTGTTTGCAGGCAACAGTAAAGCATGGTGGGGGTTCCTTGCAGGTTTGGGCTGCATTCTGGCAAATGAATTTGGAGTTTTGGTCAGAATTAATGGTCTCCTCAATGTACAGGCAGGTACAAATTCATCATGCAATACCATCAGGGAGGCATTCGATTGGCCTCAAATTTATTCTGCAGCATGACAACGACCCAAAACATACAGCCAACGTCATTAAGAGCTATATTCAGCATAGAGCATAAGGAGTCCTGGAAGTGATGGTATGGCCCCCACAGAACCTACCTGCTGGGTTCCTTTAAAAAACTGTGTACAAGTGTACATTAAAATTGATGCTGTTTTGAAGGCAAAGGGTGATCGCACAAAATATTGATTTGATTTACATTTTTCTTCTATAAATTTTGTTTAATGATAAAAAACTATTTTTGAAACCATTCTTACTTTACAGCATTTTTTCACACCTTCCTAAAACTTTTACACAGTACTATATCAAAAGATCACATCCAAGCACTCTGCGGGAAGAAGACCCACAGTGGAGGATGAGGACCCCCAAGCCATTATAGGTACAAGGAGTGTGGCTGGGGACTCTACCCTAGGTCAGTCAAAGGGCAGTGACTAAGAGCTATGAATACACCACTGCATGTACACATTTGTTAACTTTTTTAAATGTTTGCACATGATTTAGCACCAGAGATAGTAGAGATAGTAGTGTCAATGTTAGTTTGGGGCATGACTAAATAGGCCAAGTGCTTTTATTATTGCTTCCCAGACCCCTGCTGGCTTCTGGTTGTAGATCTGTGATTACCAGATTCTTTTTGTTTTAAAAGAAAGCCCATAGGAGTCCAGGTTCAGACAGAAACAGCTCATGGGAAAAGTTACTTTGTATTAACTGTCCAATCTATTAGGTATACACGCTCAAAAGATAAAAGAAACATGTAATTGCTGCTATTTTAATGGAGCTGCTTGCCCTCTTCTGCTGGATGGAACATTTTTTTGTGTGCTAAAACATCATTTCTAGTAATGTTGTATGTTCAAACCCTTCCCAGAAAAAATGATTTAATTATTTTTCTTGGAGTACTTAATAAGCATGTTACACAAAGTAGGTACTGATAGGTTGTTGCCAAATAAACTGAAAAGTATTTTTTGTGATACTAACGTTACTTTGCATAATTGTTCCTGTATGATGTCATATCTATATTTGTGTATATTGTGACAAACCCTGTAGCACGAGAACAATCTTACTTTTACAGATCTAAAGCATAGAATAAGGCTCAGGAACACCGATGTGCAGCAAATTGTGATTTAGGTGCTGGTGCACAAAACTCAAAATATCCCCAAAACAAAACCATAAAAGACAATCCTAGTTTCCATTGGAGCCCTCTCTGCTATACTTTGCTCGTCCAAACTGACCAACCCAAACATTCACTAAATATATCTCTCTGCCAGACCCAGCTAAGCCAGGCTTAGGAAACCACAGACATCACACACAAGTCCAGGCAGGTAATGCCACACTTGGCTCAGAGGTTGTCTTCAGGGCCTCTCCTTGCCCTGGGAGTAGCAGGAAAATTCCTCTACCCACAACAGTCTCTCTGATTGTCAGGCTCCAGGGGGTTTAAATGACCAGGACCTGTGCCTAATGAAGGCTCCACCAAAGTTTGGACTGGATCTTGCAAACTCAGCTTGGGCAACCAGTCTGCTACAATACTGGACTTGGAGCACTTGCCCACCCCACTCTCCAAATGCTTCACCCTACGGACCCATATACAAGATTTGAACATCATCTGCGCACAATATGCTCCCAGAACATCTCCCTGGTGCTGTACAGTGTCACACTATACACATGTGTATATATTTTATTATTTAATTGAATTGCAGGTCATTAAATGCAATTACAGCTATAATACAGTACATACAGTACATATAATATACATAAAACATAAAACCATTACCTGTTAAATAGTACTAATATATATATATATATTAAAAATATTGATGTAATTTCCTATAACTACAGATGATCCAAAAATAAACATCAAAATTGATTAGAAATGTAGACCATCTTCTTTTTTTCTTATATGTAGCTCAATAAATGGGTCATGCTATCAACTGACAACCATACAAAAGCCAGCTTTTAAATGCCCCGTTACTCTTTAGACAGTGTATATGCTAAGAATAATGGAATGAATGTGGTAACATTGATGAATGCTTTGATGAATTTACAAAGATTTCTCTATCCATGCATAACCTTAAATACAGTAAGTGAGACATCAGACAGGTTTGATTTAAAAATCTAGTCATTATTATTTACTTTTTATGATTATTTACTTTTTTCATCTAAAGTCACCACCTTTTTAAGTGTTTATCTTCCTTAAACTGCGTGTAAACGGTTACATATTTTGTAGATCAACAGTCTATAGTAGTAATCATTGTAGAAACAGTATATAGTGAAGCATATTTTTCTACGCCTGTACCTTGAAATGTCTGGTTGCTGAGTTGATTTAAAACAAATCTATTGTCACAAACATTGACAGTATAAAAATGACAATAACATCAATACATGTACCAAAGGAAATGATAGCCCTGTCCGTGTGAGCTTACAATATATTAGGCCATTACAGGCAAGATTCTACTGTCAGAGGGGCTCAGCTGCTCCCGCGCAATGCAATAGAAAATAGTTTCATCTTGCCGCTTTACCTAGGCAATATTCAAAGCACTCTTGGCCCTTCTTGTCGAAGATTCTTGCCATTGTTGTAAAGCTTCTGGCACCCAATATAAATTACAATTGCGCACACACAGCCTAACACCATATTAAAAAGAAATGCTTAGTGCAATAGATGAAGGTGTAGTGTCAAGGACTTGTAAGATCCCTGCCTCCTAGACTTTGGACAACTGCTTTCCCAAAAGTTTAGTAACAGAAGCACCAATTCAATTATCATAAGTATATTCAAACAATTCCACACACACACATATATATATATATATATAGAGAGAGAGAGAGAGAGAGAGAGAGAGAGAGAGAGAGAAAGAGAGAGAGAGAAAGAGAGAGAGAGAGAGATATGATGTCTTCCTATAGCCATAAATAAATACTTTCACCGTGGAGTATCGTAAACATACAGCTAGGTATATTCACATCTGCACACAGTCTGGTGGGTACCAAATCCAATAAAAACCCAATGTGGGCTAAAGCAATCTTTTATCTTTGAAGCTTATATGAAATAAACTACCATGTTAAACTAAAGAGCAGACTCTTCTCAGTTGGCTCAATTGGTGTGTAATATAATAACATTAACATGTTGTAAGAGAACATATCCCTATTTAAATTCACAAATTAAATTGCAATGGTCGCTTTCAATGTTTTCCTCTAATTCCACGATTTCCTTTTAATGGCTAGCTAATAAAGGGTTAATTGAAATATAAATGGAACATTTATGCTAGCATGCAGGCATTGATTGCATTTTTTTTTTCCAGTAAAAAGATTAGAAAAGATACATAAAACATGTAATGATGGAACGTATGTCACATCCATTTATTGGTATATATGGCCACTAGTGAGTTGTATAGAGTGATCAGATTTCTCTGGGTGTACATATGGGCTACATTAAAATCATTGGTGTGTATAGCAAGATATACAGCAGACACATATTTGTTATGGGAGACACTTGGTCATAATAAAACCAGATCTCTATTAATATATAAATGTATGTATATATGTTAGGTATGAATTTGCTATTTAGTTTCCGGTGTGTGTATGCATTGTCTTGTGGCAACTGGCCGTACTTAATTGACCCCGAGTCATTATAAATGAATGACCACGCACGTCTTAGATCTCCAACTGGGTTTATGCAAATTGCAAAGCTGCAAATCACAGTATACAAAGGCCTGATAGCTTCAGAGCTGGATCTTGTTAAGCCTGCACTAATGACCAAAAGCAATGTGTGACCCCACGCTCAACACGAGAGTTTAAAATGACAACTTAATGATATATAATTAGTACTGCTGACCTCTATACCATTAAACACACATACACGTTATACTGAGTTATTGTTGCTAAGAATCAGTTCTGCCCTGGTAAAAAAAGAAACAATACATGGTTTTAGCTTGTTCCTGTCACGTTCTACCCAGGCTGTGGAGCTGCATATCTGTCTTGCTTCAGTTTCCCTGTTTTGCTTCGATCCATTCCTGGATTTCCTTTTGCTCTGTTCTGATCTTCCATTCCTTGCTTCTGCTTCAGCTCTGTTTCCTTTATAAGGTGTGCCCCACACAGGGCCGGCCTGAAAATGGAGCCGAGTGGGGCAACCGCTCCAGGCGGCACTTTTGAAGGGGCGCCCCAAGCCCTTTTTTTTTTTTTAAAGCGAAAGAGAGAGAAAGGGGCGCCGAGTGGTTTTCGCTTACCAAGCTGTCAGTACCCGCTCGGCGCCCCTCGCTCTCTCCTCTGCGGCGAGTCTTCCTGTTCGGTCTCGGTGCCGGCTTGTAATGCTGAGTGCCGGAAGATTTCCGGCGCTCAGCATTACAAGCCAGCATCGAGACCGAACAGGGAGACTCGCCGCAGGACTGCTGAAAGGTAAGTACAAGGGGGGGGCGGCAGGGACGGAGGGAGAGGAAGGGTAGATAATGGGGGGGGCGGCAGGGGCGGAGGGAGAGGAAGGGTAGATAAGGGGGGGGGCGGCATTTTAAAATTCGCCCCAGGTGGCATTTTGCCTTGGGCCGGCCCTGGCCCCACATGTATGTTCTGTTTGTCTCAGTCTGCAGTCTAAAGGTTTGTCCTTCTCGGTTCTGTGTTTGGATTCAATGTTTAGTTTATCAGTACTTTCGTATGCAGGGCTTTGGCGTAGTGGTGGGCTAAGCATACTATGGCCATAAGATGTGAGGGAATCTCCAATTGTTATCTTATAGTCCTAGGCTAGTTCCTGTATTCATGTTTGTCTGTCTCTTATGTACCTTTGCCCTCCTTCCCTGAATCATCTGAGGATTTCGGTTCCTCTCTCCTCTCCCCATGTCCCAGTTAAGATGTCCTATCCTTGCTTAAGGGAGAAGCGTACGAGGATTCCGGCTCCTCACTCCTTCCCCTGTGTTCCTTGCCTTGTTCCCTGTCCTTTGTTGTGCCCTGTATCATGTATGGTTATGTTCCTTGCTCGGTCTCCCTGTTCCTTGCTCTGTCCTCCTTGCTCCTTGCTTGCTACGTTTCTGTTTATACTTTGCTTAGCTTCCGTACTCCCAGCCTGCAGCATCCTGTACATGATTCCAGTGCTACGTTTCATGCCTGCTCCAGGGTGCCTGCAGGATATCTCCAAGTTCTGTTCGTTTTGTCAGCTCCACGTTTTGTTCGGATTTCCACATCCAGCCAAGTTTCGTTCTGCTCTGTTCTGGACTACATCCGCTGCTATGTCAGGGTGCTGGTATGTGGCTCCACAACCCTAGGTGCTCAACACCCGGGTGACTGCGGTCGCCCTGCACCAGGCCCTGTCCTACTCCACTCCTGCGCAATACCTCCTGAACACAATCTTTGGGCGCTCTGGGTCTTTACAGTCGTCTGTATTGACCCAGTTTCCTGACAGTTCCTAATTTTTTATATAGTTCTGCTATATTTCACAGAACTATAAGACCTGTTTGCTTGATATTATTTAACTGGTATAGTGCTAAAATATTATATATATTTTTTTGTATTTTTTTTTTAATTATTCCATCTTACAGTTCGCTATTCTATTGTAAGCAATCACATCATATTGATTATATGTTAACACAAATTAATGATTTTATAATTGTACTTAGAATTCAATAGATTTTCAAAATATATATATAAAAAAAATTGAAATAGGTGTTTGTCAAAACCCATTTCTTGCATCATTTCAAATGGTCAAAAACCATAACTTTTATATAAGGAGGTAGAAGTATCTCTAAGGAATTGGGCTTTATGTGATTCTGTGAACTCGTAATAGATACCTATGTAATCCAGCAAAGTATATAGAAGAATAACATTTTATTAAAACAGTTTAATTAATATGTTCATTCATACACACATTGTTGTGACTTTTAGGGCTCATACACACCCAAACCCAGCAAACACTCCAATCCTCTATAAAAGAGCTCAGGGGAAAAGAGGGACCAGGAGATTAAGATAAGGAATAGAGATTGACCCTTCCAAACAGGACCACTTAAGAAGTATGTTAAGAGCAAACCAGCAAAAGATGCTTTGTAGTATGTAGTGAATAGTGAAAGTTTTACAAACAACTTTCATGTGCAACCCTGACTTACATGTAGAGCTGGAAGACCCTGTTTTGGGTTGTCATTGTTAGAACTGTGTGCACAGATTTACTGCATTCTTCTCTGGGCTTGTGATAAAATGGTTAATGGAACCTGTCATCTAGAAACATTAATCATCATTGCATAAACATGCCTCTGTGTTGTGCTCCATTTTTATAAATGGTGTGGTGGCTTACAAGATATTTTAAGAACGCATTTGACCGATTATTGACTCTCTCCTGTGATTGGATACAATTTCCTGCATTTTTCTGAAAAATGTATGAATGTGAATAATGAGAGTAAAATAGAATTGGACAAGACTGTAGAAGCTCACTGCATATTATTGTTTAGCTGAACTTCGGTTATTATTATTATTTTAATAAAGAGTACATATTATTTATAGAATGACATAAGAGTCTGTAGAATTACATATTAACAAAATATCATTATAGATTTTATTAATGTCATGTTGATCAGTGAGATGGAATTTAAGCATGCATGGTATAGGCATATGGCTACCCTAAACCCAAGAAGAGAGCAATGGCTAATTAAAGGAACATGCAGACTAGATGGGCTAAATGGTTCTTATCTGCCATCAAATTATATGCTTCTATGTTTCTATTTTGGGTCCACTTTAAAATAAAATATATCTTTTTGTGCTTTGCACCCTCCATACATAATTCCTTTGTCTATAGTTAAGAGGTTTTTTTTGTAATAAAACAATTCCAGACCCCCTTTAACCAAATTACACGTATTTGTGTAATGGGTATAATACAAAAAATGTAGGGGCAATTTGCCATTGTTTTTTCTTTTTTGTTCTCAGTTTATATGCCCTGAGGTCAGTGACCTGCAGAGGTCTTTAAGATCTCCGAGCTGTGATGAAGGCTGAAGTCAGGATGTCCCGTCTGCCTTAAGGAAATCTAAAGGTCAATGCCCCTTTAGTTCTGACCATTTAACTGACTCTAGTGGGCCATGAAAACCTTAATCCCATTTCATTTAGACTCCTGGGAAGCTTGAGACCTAATAGAATGTAATTTTCTCCAAGAGTGTGTTTCCCATGTATGCCAGAAAACCAGCATGAGACATTTTGCGTTATGAGAGTGGGGCAAAAAGTCATGAGGTTATCCATCAATGGCCATTACTTAATTCATAAGCAGGGCTGAAACAGCGGAGTAGACTACTTTCTTTATTAAAATTGATACTTTTCTTCAATATTTAAGGACAACAAGCATCAATTGTTTGAAAAAGAAAACTAAAGGGAATCTATCTAAACATCATTAACCAATGAATCCTCCAAGTGAAATTTTATATCACTTTTGGAAAACATTTCTTATCAGCTCTAAAATCCAATAATAATTTTACTACACACCATCAATCTGTGGTTCTACCCTAACCTAATATTTATTTGGATCTATTTAGAAGGGGTTCCTTGATGGCCTTTAAAACAGTGAAGGTGACCATAAAACATTTTTATGTAATATCTAATTTCCTGCTATTTTACAGGCACAATAAAAAAAAGTCTTTTCTACAAGAAACCTCACTAGCCAAGGATTTTATACAGTATCATTTCTAACAGCAGAGTAAAAACTAAAATTCACCTAACTTCACTATTTACTGATAAAAATGTTTTTTCCACCTAAAGTAAGCTGATACTATACAGTAACAAATAAAAACAGCTACCATTTTCACATACCATATGTCAGTTTCAAAAGAATAATAATAATACAATATTTAATCTTAATTATCGAGAGTCTTAGGAGACCTGTCTAATTTTCTTCCTTTTTCATGTAGAATTTCTAATGCATGATATAACATTAATTTTAAAAAAGGTTAAATAAGCTGTCAATCGGGAAAAGCAGCTGAATGCTAGAATATATCTTTTCAACAGAAAGAGAAATGTAAATATAAATCTTTTATTACAAACTATTGTGTGGTGTGCTAAAATGTTAACCAGTAAAATGTTAATCAGTATTTATGTTGTATTGATTGAGTGTTGCTTTAAAGAGGAACCTAATTTAATGAAAATAAATCCCCAAGAAACACACTTTTTTTTATATCTATTGGCTATTTTACTGGTTCATCATTTAACTCCTGAATTTAAAACATACTCTTATAAAAAAAAAATTATTTCTCTTTATTACATAAACATAATGATTAAATATATTATTTACAAAGGTACTACAAGCACGTGATAGACACAAATCCTTAAACACAATTTCTACCCTATTCATATTTTTCTTGCTGATTTAGTGGTTAGCATTGTGTGGTTTGTTTGGAACCTGATAAATATTTATCTATGGCATGCGCCACTTTATATAATATGGTTGAGTTACTTTTTGTGAAAGATCTTTTTTGCAGATCCCTTTACACAAATAGGCGCAACTCGTTTTATCCCATTTTCCTGGTCCCTTTATAAATCATCCCCGTTTTTCTTAGTGTATCTCTCCAAATCATTACGTGAAGCTTCATTTTAAGAACATTTGCAGCACTTGCTTACAATATGGCTATGCAATCATAGGCGTTATGCAATAATTCTGCAACATTGGTGAGGAGCTCTTTTAGTCTTCTCATTATGGCGAATCCATTGAAATGTGTTTTAGGATTGGAGTTACGAGACCTGCCCCACATCTTGTTTTACTTTCTCAAAAAGGAAAATGCTACTGCTTTAAAGATATCTGCCATGGCTCATCTGTTTTCATGTGAGTGGTGATTTATGATGAGAACAAAGGAACAGTTTCGTGTATTTGACTCTTTATTTTCTGAGCGTCTGGTTTTTCCAGCTCAGCCAGTTATTCTGGCGATACAGGTGACATTAGCTTAATCTCTAATAAGAGTCAGCCTTAAGGGTCTGTATGAAAACAGAACATCCATGTGGCACTGTTAATAAATTAAGTAATTGATTTAATTCCGTTGACTAAACTTGAAGGTTTTTGTGCATACAACACGTTGCAAGATCTCTAGATCAAGAGACATCTGTCAATGATCATTGAGGCTTTTAAGCCGCAGTTACAGGCGTCTCTGATTATATCTGTAAGCATTAACGTAGTAGCCTTTTAGGAAAGGTATACTAATAATCTTTGACTTTATTTTTGAGACGATCTGCAGTTAACCATGTGAATGTGAATTCCCTCCCAGTAATTCACTTAAAGGAAGCATTTAATTAAGAAACTAATAGAATATAATGTAATATATACTATCATCTCATAAAATAAAATATTAATATTTGAAGTTAATTTCTCTTGTTATAATGAGCACACCTGGGAACTTTGTAAATGAGTTAACTGTTCCTAATCTTAACTCTTTAAAGGTGCTGTTCCACAACACATCAATCGTACCCTTTATTATGGTACGCAATAAATCTTTAGCACATCTGTTCTCCCTGCTATAGGTTTAATCAGATCAAAACACCATAACAATTGTTAATAGGCCTATTCAACTTCTGTAGTAATAACCTCAGTGCCTGCCTTTGTGTTACATAATAAATTAAATATAATTTTCCATTTTTTCCATAATTAAAGAATAATTATTGAGCGATGTTTGGTCAGTCAACATTACTAGTAGGAATTATGTTTCTAACACTGTAGAAGTCCTTGTATTCCCAGAGTAGGTGAACAGCACCTTTAATAGCCCAAACAAAACAATTCTATTGCTGTGAAAGAACTCATTGATATTTCAACTGTGACATTTCATTGAGCGGTTGATTTTTTTTTTACTTAAATATTCCCTATGCTTCAATAATGCTAAAAAATACAGATTAATGTTCTCTCTAGGTATGCAGGGTCTAGACCTTCTGATGCAGGATTGCATCAGTATTGTACAAGCAGAACAAATATAACCTACGATAACTTTATGGACTGTATTTTTCTTTAAAAGGCAGTCATATTAGGGTGGCAACATCAACCATTTTATTTCTGGGCACATATAATTTTCACATATTGCTGGTAAAGTGTGGCCGGCCCTGCAGTACGCAGGTTGTATAAATGAGTGATTACTGTCTATGACTTCATACATACTGCCTCCTGGAAAACATGGCCAATGTGATTAATCTAGGTGACATTGTCTTGGCGACGAGAGAATTGAGCTCTGGAATCAGCTAGCGCTCTATAAAAAGATGTAATGAATGAACACCATGTAATATACAGCCTTATAGTAGCAGCATCTCGTTAGATAGTTGTCATGAAAATCACTGCTCACTCATTTTAATGAGAAAAAGCTGTTTGAATGTTGCACTTGTGTTTGCTATTTGGCTAAAGTAGCTGACACCACTGAACATTTAAAATGACAAAAAGCAAAAGCCATTTCTTTATGACAGATTTCTTTAAAGGCTCCAGATACTTTCTTTAGCTTCCGCAGTTGCTTCCTGTTTTTCTCCAAAGACTGACCTTGATACTGTTTAGGCAGACACGATACAATAAGCAGAACCAAAGTTTAACAAAAACAACATCATCAAAAAGGAAGAAACAGCTGACCGGACGAAGTAATGGCATTTGGAATTTGGTATTTCCAGACAGATATCAACAATTATGTCTTTAAATATTTAATGCGTCATTTTCATAATTTAATTTAAAATGTAATAATTTATTATTTTAATAAACAGATCACAGCCATTTTAATTTGAACACACTTCTGTATGCTGTCTAGGAGAACAGCATACAAATGGCACAGAGAGGTAGAACCGGGGCTCTATCCTGAACCCTGTTGCTGAGGCAGAAAGCCTCAAAAGCATGAGCGGCATTGTATGGAGATACTAAACCAGCAGCCGTCACCTGGATAATTAATGGCTGCTTGTTTTATTGAAACATAGGCTTCAGTGAATCAAACACCGTAGCGCTTTTTCCTACTGAAATGTGTTCCCAAACCTGTAGACCTATAAGGGGATATGAGAAGGACCCAAGCCAAAGGAGACTGAAAGACAAGGTTACAAAGCAGGGACTGTGTACGTAAAAGAAGGGAAAAGGTTAGTTTATTGCCATAAGCCAAATGTTCAATCAATGCATTTTTATTTAGAGAACAAAATCAAACTCCTACAATGCTGAGAGCTCTGAAAAATATTTTATTAGGTAAGGCAATAGGAAACACAGAGGTATTACATATTCCACCGTCTGGCTGATACATCTTGTGCAATAAAAAGTTACTTACAATACTAATACAAATCCCATCATCCTAAACTAAAACTCAACAACCTATTTGAAGTCCACGCATCGTCAGATAACCCCAGATAGTAAGACACCAACTAAGCCACATCAATTCAGAAACTGAACACTGCAAATAAAATGTCTGTTCCTATTATAATACTTTTCTGGCACAATGTGTTTCATTTTCTCTGACACATGGTAATAATATTCCCAGCAATTCAGACTTACACGATGTAAGAAGCATGTTTTAGCCGTTCTTTGGTATATGAAATACTAAAGCCGTTATTGTGTGTAATGTTGCAACATATTTACGTAATTACATTGTCTAATATGCTATTATAACAAATTATGCTAATTTATGTTCCGTGGTATATGATGTAACTATGATAAACTCCCAAATTCCAAAATCTTAAGGCATTTGTGGTATTAATTCTTATTCATGACCTCATGATGTCTCAGTAGTGAGGTTTGTCCCGCTTTGTCAAGCTGAAATGTTGGGGCCTAGGCGAACCTAGGTGGACCAGTTATAGACTATTCATGAAGACTCTGAGAACAATACCTTAATATACCTTTCCCCACGGTGTACGCGTAAGGTGGATTTTAATACATAGGTGCTTATGTATTCGGTAAACAATACTGCATACCTTTTTTTGGTGTATACAACTATAAAAATCAGAGATTTGGGAAAATGTTTTTATTTGCTTTAAACAAGAACCAAGTGTACATATATTCCTTGTGTCCTCCAGACCACAATTCAAAGTAGTTTTAGGGGTTACAGAGTAGGGCTTCTTCAACAGCATTTTTTCTGGTTTTCACTCAGAGGCTCCAGAAATCAGAGGTGATCATGGAGTCTCTGGGTAATTATGGGGATAAGTATTTGCTCACATATACCCATGTTTGTGTTACGACCACTCTCCGCCCCTTTTGGCCCACTTCCTGTCCATGTTATGCTCACTCCCCACCACGTTTGGCCTACTTCCTGCCCATGCTATGCATACTCCCTGCCACTTTTGAGGCTCTATTTGGATGTAGCCCTACCCTTTATCTAACCCCCTTCTTGTCACCTATAAGGATCAGAAGAGCAAGAGTTCCAGGATCTTTAGCCCTGGGAATTTTTGCACAGATTTACCTACATGTCTTGTATAACTGCACAAAAAAGTATTGAAGACTTATAAATACATTTATAGTAATAAGTTGATATATAAACTATTTTTATTTGTTTAAATTAAAATCTAAAATCAAGATTAATTTCCAACTAAAATAAAACACTTTTTTAATTTAGAAGTTCTCTTAAGTCCTTGAAAGAGTGTGAATTTTTATATTTCAGATTGTTTTCAAATATATTTGAAAACAATACCAATGTTTAGAAATGCTGAGCTCATATTACTTTTATAGGTTAAAACTATATATTTTTGAGAATGCATGTTAACTCTAAACTTTAGTTCCTTCAAGCTGTTTGTTTGCAGTTCAGCAATGTGGGAAAAACTCTTTGTGAGTAAAATTACCTGTTAGGTGGTAGTGAGTGGTGATTGTAATATCTTCTGCCTCTCTCAGGAGATTTGTCTGCAACAATCTTCACTATAAGAAAAGACAAAAAAATAGGTAGCCGAAGAAAATGTTCACAAGAATGAAAACATAATAATATAAGCTATACAGGATTTCTAGATGTGCTCTTATCAATCAGATAACTTTGACATGGTTTTGCAGGATTTGCCAGCTACTTGCTGCAATTCCCCCTTGAACCTTTGAAGGGCTTTGAATCCCCCATGATTCTTTTGTAGTGCTCAGACACTGTATAAAAAGAGCACTCAGTTGGCAGTGGGGCTCATTTTGGTGTTTGTCACTTGCCAATTCTTAGTAAAGATTACCTCTCAATTTAGCTGACATTGTAGTCAATTATTTAGGGTAAAACTCACTCTTTTTTAGTTCAAGAAATTTACTGGTGGAGACAGAGCGATGTAAACCGCAAGAAGTAAGTGTGGGAACCTTGCCATCAATTACCCATCAAACTCCTATTTTAGTGGCATATATTTAAGAATATGGCTTTTTAAATTTATGCTATGATCCATGTCTATGTACAAAAGGAGTTAAATTGTCAGTGTTATAGTTTTTTCCATCAGTGTTTTACAGTGCATATTATTTAAAAAAAATAATCTTCAGGATTCTAGACAATGCTTATTATGGTCTGAAATGTAAAAATCCATTTAAGTTGTGCACACAATTGAAACGCTTAGTATAAGTTGTTGCTTTTAAACAATCCCACAATTTTAGGTTTAGTCGGGTAAATTAATTGCAAACCTGGAATTATCTAGCGTTGTTAGCACCAATTTAAGTTTAGAAGGGCCATTGAATTAAGTCCTATGTTTCTCAAGGACTACTAGACTGATTAATTCACATTTTAACGTTAACTAAATATGCCAATTTCGTCAACTCAAAAATGAGGAGGGACCCCAATGAAACAAACGAAAACATATTTTTGGTTTCTTCACTCTCATTGACTTTTGCTCACACTCTCATTCACACTCTCTCACACTCTGTCACGGTCTGTCTCAATGTCTTCTCCTCTGACCACTTACGTGTCCTTGTCTCCTTCACCGCAATTCTGCTTCTTCTCTTGCCTCTTGTTCTTCTGTCTTCTTGCTTCCTCTGCTTTTCCCTATGTCTTTTTTCTTCATTCGCTTCTATGTGAACCAGGCCTCCCAACAAACATACGCAAAGGACATTATTTTGAGCATATTTTAGCAAACATTTTGACTTTTCCATTTAGAAAATTATCATTAACTATTGAAATCTACCCTGCCTATTTCATGAAACCCTCAAGAGATGACAATGCACATGCTTCTTCTTTGAAGACAGATTGAAAATGTCATTCTGTTCACAGGTAAATCTAATTAGTGGGAACAAACCTGATGTATCTTTGCTCTTTTTTAAAAACGTAAACAAAAATGTTCCCTATAATTAAGGAAGTAAAGAAAAATTCACAGTTGACACTCAAAGAATAGTCTTTATTAAAAGAAATTAATCACCTGGCTTGTGATGGTTTTTATTTGCCTTGACAAATACCCTTGCGTGGTAACTTAACCCCTCTCCTTGCCAGCTGCCACCCTTAACTTCTTTAGTCCTTTTACCCCATCAAGGTTTCTGATGACATTTTGTCATTCCATCCCACTACTGGCCCACTTAACCCTTTTTCTCTTGGATTTTCTACCTTGTGTTTCCAGAGTGCTTACACTTACCCTAACCTAATTATTGAATCTCTTATTCCACTGGCATGTTCCCATCCCATTCCAAAATGTTCTCATTTCTCCTGTTTTGAAGAACTTTTCCCTAGCTCCTACATCCCCATCTAACTGCCATCCTGTTTCTCTCTCCATCCAGCTTCCAACCTATTTGAAGTCCACGCATCGTCAGATAACCCCAGATAGTAAGACACCAACTAAGCCACATCAATTCAGAAACTGAACACTGCAAATAAAATGTCTGTTCCTATTATAATACTTTTCTGGCACAATGTGTTTCATTTTCTCTGACACATGGTAATAATATTCCCAGCAATTCAGACTTACACGATGTAAGAAGCATGTTTTAGCCGTTCTTTGGTATATGAAATACTAAAGCCGTTATTGTGTGTAATGTTGCAACATATTTACGTAATTACATTGTCTAATATGCTATTATAACAAATTATGCTAATTTATGTTCCGTGGTATATGATGTAACTATGATAAACTCCCAAATTCCAAAATCTTAAGGCATTTGTGGTATTAATTCTTATTCATGACCTCATGATGTCTCAGTAGTGAGGTTTGTCCCGCTTTGTCAAGCTGAAATGTTGGGGCCTAGGCGAACCTAGGTGGACCAGTTATAGACTATTCATGAAGACTCTGAGAACAATACCTTAATATACCTTTCCCCACGGTGTACGCGTAAGGTGGATTTTAATACATAGGTGCTTATGTATTCGGTAAACAATACTGCATACCTTTTTTTGGTGTATACAACTATAAAAATCAGAGATTTGGGAAAATGTTTTTATTTGCTTTAAACAAGAACCAAGTGTACATATATTCCTTGTGTCCTCCAGACCACAATTCAAAGTAGTTTTAGGGGTTACAGAGTAGGGCTTCTTCAACAGCATTTTTTCTGGTTTTCACTCAGAGGCTCCAGAAATCAGAGGTGATCATGGAGTCTCTGGGTAATTATGGGGATAAGTATTTGCTCACATATACCCATGTTTGTGTTACGACCACTCTCCGCCCCTTTTGGCCCACTTCCTGTCCATGTTATGCTCACTCCCCACCACGTTTGGCCTACTTCCTGCCCATGCTATGCATACTCCCTGCCACTTTTGAGGCTCTATTTGGATGTAGCCCTACCCTTTATCTAACCCCCTTCTTGTCACCTATAAGGATCAGAAGAGCAAGAGTTCCAGGATCTTTAGCCCTGGGAATTTTTGCACAGATTTACCTACATGTCTTGTATAACTGCACAAAAAAGTATTGAAGACTTATAAATACATTTATAGTAATAAGTTGATATATAAACTATTTTTATTTGTTTAAATTAAAATCTAAAATCAAGATTAATTTCCAACTAAAATAAAACACTTTTTTAATTTAGAAGTTCTCTTAAGTCCTTGAAAGAGTGTGAATTTTTATATTTCAGATTGTTTTCAAATATATTTGAAAACAATACCAATGTTTAGAAATGCTGAGCTCATATTACTTTTATAGGTTAAAACTATATATTTTTGAGAATGCATGTTAACTCTAAACTTTAGTTCCTTCAAGCTGTTTGTTTGCAGTTCAGCAATGTGGGAAAAACTCTTTGTGAGTAAAATTACCTGTTAGGTGGTAGTGAGTGGTGATTGTAATATCTTCTGCCTCTCTCAGGAGATTTGTCTGCAACAATCTTCACTATAAGAAAAGACAAAAAAATAGGTAGCCGAAGAAAATGTTCACAAGAATGAAAACATAATAATATAAGCTATACAGGATTTCTAGATGTGCTCTTATCAATCAGATAACTTTGACATGGTTTTGCAGGATTTGCCAGCTACTTGCTGCAATTCCCCCTTGAACCTTTGAAGGGCTTTGAATCCCCCATGATTCTTTTGTAGTGCTCAGACACTGTATAAAAAGAGCACTCAGTTGGCAGCGGGGCTCATTTTGGTGTTTGTCACTTGCCAATTCTTAGTAAAGATTACCTCTCAATTTAGCTGACATTGTAGTCAATTATTTAGGGTAAAACTCACTCTTTTTTAGTTCAAGAAATTTACTGGTGGAGACAGAGCGATGTAAACCGCAAGAAGTAAGTGTGGGAACCTTGCCATCAATTACCCATCAAACTCCTATTTTAGTGGCATATATTTAAGAATATGGCTTTTTAAATTTATGCTATGATCCATGTCTATGTACAAAAGGAGTTAAATTGTCAGTGTTATAGTTTTTTCCATCAGTGTTTTACAGTGCATATTATTTAAAAAAAATAATCTTCAGGATTCTAGACAATGCTTATTATGGTCTGAAATGTAAAAATCCATTTAAGTTGTGCACACAATTGAAACGCTTAGTATAAGTTGTTGCTTTTAAACAATCCCACAATTTTAGGTTTAGTCGGGTAAATTAATTGCAAACCTGGAATTATCTAGCGTTGTTAGCACCAATTTAAGTTTAGAAGGGCCATTGAATTAAGTCCTATGTTTCTCAAGGACTACTAGACTGATTAATTCACATTTTAACGTTAACTAAATATGCCAATTTCGTCAACTCAAAAATGAGGAGGGACCCCAATGAAACAAACGAAAACATATTTTTGGTTTCTTCACTCTCATTGACTTTTGCTCACACTCTCATTCACACTCTCTCACACTCTGTCACGGTCTGTCTCAATGTCTTCTCCTCTGACCACTTACGTGTCCTTGTCTCCTTCACCGCAATTCTGCTTCTTCTCTTGCCTCTTGTTCTTCTGTCTTCTTGCTTCCTCTGCTTTTCCCTATGTCTTTTTTCTTCATTCGCTTCTATGTGAACCAGGCCTCCCAACAAACATACGCAAAGGACATTATTTTGAGCATATTTTAGCAAACATTTTGACTTTTCCATTTAGAAAATTATCATTAACTATTGAAATCTACCCTGCCTATTTCATGAAACCCTCAAGAGATGACAATGCACATGCTTCTTCTTTGAAGACAGATTGAAAATGTCATTCTGTTCACAGGTAAATCTAATTAGTGGGAACAAACCTGATGTATCTTTGCTCTTTTTTAAAAACGTAAACAAAAATGTTCCCTATAATTAAGGAAGTAAAGAAAAATTCACAGTTGACACTCAAAGAATAGTCTTTATTAAAAGAAATTAATCACCTGGCTTGTGATGGTTTTTATTTGCCTTGACAAATACCCTTGCGTGGTAACTTAACCCCTCTCCTTGCCAGCTGCCACCCTTAACTTCTTTAGTCCTTTTACCCCATCAAGGTTTCTGATGACATTTTGTCATTCCATCCCACTACTGGCCCACTTAACCCTTTTTCTCTTGGATTTTCTACCTTGTGTTTCCAGAGTGCTTACACTTACCCTAACCTAATTATTGAATCTCTTATTCCACTGGCATGTTCCCATCCCATTCCAAAATGTTCTCATTTCTCCTGTTTTGAAGAACTTTTCCCTAGCTCCTACATCCCCATCTAACTGCCATCCTGTTTCTCTCTCCATCCAGCTTCCAAACTACTGGATAGGTTAATCTACAAACAACCTAACCCACATTCTTTTCTCTAATGCTTTTCTTGACTCTTTCCTTCTGCAACACTCTACTGAGACAGCCTGTAGCAATATTAATAATGATCAACAAAAGGATTCTCCTTACTTATCCCCAACCTTTGACACTGTTGACCACCTCCTAGCTCTCTCATGGCTTAAATGTCACCTTTCTGATCATACCTGTACTTGTTTGTCTCCTCTATTGCTGATGTCCTTTTGGGCTCAGAACTGGGCAATCTACTTTTCTCTATGTACACGACCTTTGTTGGAACACTAATCTGTTTTGGTTTCCAGTACCACCTATATGCTGATGGTACACTAAGTTACATTTCCTCGCCTGTCTCTTTGGAGTCACATCCCTTTGGTGGGACAGTTCCTCTTTGGGACATAAATCCCTCTGTCACTTTTTCCCACAGATACCCTCTTTTCTAGAACTCAGCATTTTGACTAGGTGTAGGTGTATCACATTTCTAAGTCCCATACTATCACATAAAAGTATTATCCAAACCTTTCCACCTATTCATGCCTCTAACCACTTCTCCAACACAAAAGTATCCTTCTTTTGAAATTTTACAAGTTGGGAGGTAGGCAGCAGGGTTTAGGATTGGCCCTGGTAAATTGATGATTATGCCATTATAAGGCCCTGCAGACTGTTTCACATCAAAACTCTTTATAGAGCAAGTGGAGGCTGTGATGACCGATAGCTCTTGTATCAGAGAAGAGTTATATAACAAAAATGTCAGGGGTATTCCTTTAAAAGTACCTTTGCCATTAGAATACACAAAACCTATTGTTAAAGAATAGTGTCTTGGGAATTGTTCCTAACCACTTTATTCATATAATTCTGAGGCATAAAGTTATATGTTGCTGCAGATCTGTTTTGTGTTGAAAGGGTTTAAGCAGGTTAGTTATTTTGTGTTATTTCCAAGACTTTCTGAGATTTCCCCCAATTCAAAACAGGAAAGACTGCATTATGGCTGCTTAGTGAAACATAACAATTTGTATTTCCTGAAAGTCTGTTTTGAAACATGTATGTATCAGGATGTCAGAAGATAAGAGGATGTTTAATAATTTTAAGCTTTTGGTCTAGGCATTAAACAGTAACAACAGGGATCAGAGGAGGGCTGGAAACTTCTGGCCTGGGAGGGAGGTAAAGCCCATTGTCCCTATTAGCCCCTTGCCCCTTGGTAATTAACATAAACACACTGACACACACACTCTCACATGCTACACAATGCTTAGACTAACGCACACTCCCCAGAGCTTGAGAGCAGCCACACTTTCACTGCAGGATTACATAACGTGATCCTGCATAGCTCCTGCCACTGTAAACGGGCCAGTCCAATTCAGACTGCCCCTTGTTTGAAGAATTTTGGATGGGCCACCTGGGAAAGCCTGCCCCTGACAGGGATACTCAAAGTCCGTACAGTGATACTCTTTAAAGGGGTAATACCAGCAAAGTAAGCTCTGATGTAATTTACTGTGGATTTACATATTATTATGTATTCTAGTATATATGACTATGTATTTTACTTTGGTTTTAAATGTATGATGAATACAGTTAAAAGTGGATACCTATAAAAATCTAAATATTTACTAAAAATAAGTAACTGCTGGATCCACTATCTTACAATTAATTAACTAATTTCCTCTCTTCAAGCTCTGTGCTTGACCCTCTATAATCTGGTTTCCATCCAGAGCATTCAACCAAGACCGCACTCACTAAAATTACTAATGATCTCCTTGTAGCTAAAACAAAAGGCCACTTCTCACTACTTATTCTCTTGGTCCTTTCTGTAGCCATCTGTTGGTGTTTCTCATGGCTTAGTTCTTGGACCTTTCATTTATAACTCTTCCCTTAGACAATCCAGTCTCTCACCAAATCCTGCTAGCTTTACTTGAAAAACATCTCTCGAATCCACCCATTCCTCACACGAGAAACAACTAAAATATGAATCCACCCCCTTGTGATATCCAGTCTGGACTGGATAACCAACAACCTCTACAGATCATCGAGACCCTATCACTTCACCCCATCCAAGCAGTCTTCTCCTATTATTTCACTTCCCCATCAACCATTGACTAGATTGTAAGCTCACAAGAGCAGGACCCTCTTGTCATTTTCTACCAGTTTGTTATTGTTTGTGTCTTTAAATCATTCCACTGATTGTAACAGTACTATGGAATCTGCTGGCGCTATATATAATGTATATTATAATGTTTGTAATGTAATGTAAAAATAAAAAAATGCTTTTTAAACTGGTCTCCAGAAAAGATATCAGTCAATTCAAAAGTGACTATAAGTTATGAAAAAGTTATAAATAGTGGTTAGATTTCAGTATACCTGAAACATGTTTTTAGTTTTGTGTTTTGGCCACAGCACTGTTGCTGCCTGTAATCTCCCACTGGAGAATAGGACCTTGTACACAATCCTTATAAAAGAAAACTTTATATTTCTTAATATAAAATACATGTGATAAAACAAAAATTGTAAAATCACGATATTTGCATTTTTATTGTTTTTATTGTAATAAAAAAATGACAATTCTTTTATTCCACAAACAGAGCAATCCTTAAATTGAAAATATTATTTTCTAGAAATGTACAGCACTTTGTAGCTATAAATTAAAGCCAAATTCGTTGATACTTTAGATTCTTGTTTTGTTTTAAATATGTTAAAAGCAAAGACAGACGTGTAAACAATAATCATGCCTAGACAGGAACTGCAGATGCAAAATGATATCCCAGAAATCTTTAGGAGCAGACCACTCATCCCTCTGTATAGCAACAAACAAGGTGTGTTGAGAGATAATTGATAAGCCTTGGCTGGTCTGTCCTGTAACGATCTTAACATATAGACGTTTCAGACTGGTTTTCCAAGGTTATTAGAACTTCCATACTATAAACAAACAGTGGCTTGGTCACAGTTGAATTGGATCGGCAACTGACTAGCTATTATTATTCAAACATTCAGAAGAGTTTTAGATGAAAACTGTTGCAGGTATAACATGTTTGAAACACCTGCTGCTATGGTGGTGGTCTATAGCCATTTAACAATGGTTTGGAAAGTCTGACTTGAGTTTCACATAGAATTATCACTAACAGAACTAACTGACTTCATTTGTAGAGAGTTATTTTTACAATAGGTATTGTTAGAATCAGTAATGTTGGAGGAAAGTAAATGCTGCTCATATAGAAATACATATGCTTTTAGGGAAAAGGGGTCGTAAAATGGGCTGTTACATAGAAAAGCAGAATTCTCTCTCCATGAAGTATAAATAGCAAGTAAAATATGAATAATCATAATAAAGGAATATGTTAAGCAGAAATTGCTTTCAAAACTTCAGGAGTATTGCTAACAAAGATGAAGAGTCATCAGCTTCACATAAATTTATTTATAGGCATTCACATTCTGCACAAGATTACACAAGTGATGATTCTGTGGTTTCTCCACTTTTTTGCTATTTTTTATCTTCAAAGAAATCCGTGCCTTATCTAGTTTTGTTTCCTTACAACTTGTTTTTGGGTCTCAAATTCTCATTATCAGTTAAAAATTACAGACTTTAAGTTATTTCAATATGAGCAAACACATAGCCAATGCAAGGGGGGCTACAAACGAGTATCAGACTAAAAATATATTTTTTTGAACAAAAAAGGTTTTCAGGTAGGATCATATTAGCCATTTGTATATGTTACAGCTTTGTTATCTTGGCCCAATCTCCCAAACAACCTGTCTCCTTATCATACTGCCTGTGTTAAGCAATTCAATGGCTCAGCCAAATGGACATGCTAACAAATCAAAGTATATGTAGGCAGTGGCGTCTCCAGCTTTCATATTTAGGGGGGGCACATGGGGGGCCAGGAACCAAAGTATGGGGGCCAATTATAAAACGGTACATATACACTATATATATATATATATATATATATATACACACATATACACACACACGTTAGGCAGTTATTTCTCATTCTTTAATATTAGCCCCTGCTGATGACAATATATAGAAATATTACACCCTGCTTCTGATATATATTAATATTAACCCCTGCTGCAGATATATAGTGATATTAGCCCCTGCTGCGGATATATAGTGATATTAGCCCCTGCTGCGGATATATACTTATATTATACCCTGCTGCCGATATACATAAAAATTATACCCTGCTGCCGATATATATTAATATTTGACCCTGCTACCAGTATATATTAATATTAGCCCCTACTGCCAATATATATTATTAGTCCCTGCAGCCAATATATATATAAACTTAGCCCCTGCAGCCAATATATATTAATATTAGCCCCTGCTGCCGATATATATATAAATACTAGACCCTGCTGCCAATATGAATATAAATACTAGACCCTGCTGCCAATTAATATTAATATTAGCCCCTGCTGCCAATATATGTTAATATCTCCCTCTCCCTCCCAAACTATCCTAACTACCCCCTCTCCCTCCCAATCTATCCTAACTACCCCCTCTCCCTCCCAATCTATCCTAACTACCCCCTCTCCCTCCCAATCTATCCTAACTACCCCCTCTCCCTCCCAATCTATCCTATCTACCCCCTCTCTCCCTCCCAATGTATCCCTATCTACCTCTTCTCACTTCCTATCTACCTCTTTTCACTCTCTAACCCCCTCCTAACTTTCTACCCTCCTCCCCCCCCTTTGAAGTTCACTTACCTTGGGCTTGTAGAAGTCCAGCGGCGGGATCGCGAGGTCTCTGTCTTCCTGGTTCTGCCGCAGTGTGCGCGGCTTCATTGCTGAGCGCCGGATATGACATCATATACCGGCGCTCGGCTTGAAATGCCGGCACTGCGACCAAGGCAGAGGCCTCGCGGTCGCGGAAAAGAGTGAGAGGCGCCGAACGGTCGCTGAGAACTTATTCCTCAGCGACCGCTCGGCGCCTCTCTCTCTCTCCTCCGGATCTATTAAAAAAAAAAAAAAAAAGACGGCGTTTCAATTGGGGGGGCACACAGCATGATTTAGGGGGGGCCATGGCCCCCTCTGGCCCCCCCCTGCCGACGCCACTGTATGTAGGAAGGGTACGGTGAAAAAATTATATGTGCTGCACACTTACAATTTAGGTGCCCTTGTGGAGCAATATATTGTTCTACTCTTAAAACCTCCTCCTTTCTGTTCTTATATTTTCAAATTGTCCTGCAGGTTTTCTTAGCAAACTTTAAATTACATGTTTTTTAAACTTCCAAGCACCCGATTTTAGGAGAAACAGTCTCTTTTCTCCCCTGATGACCTTCTTTTTCCAGGAGGGCACAATGTTTGCTGAGTATGAGTCTTATCACATAATTCTATAGCGCTGAATGTCACCATAATGTGTACAGAAAATTTATCCTTCTCTAAATAATTGTTGATTGCTTCCTTAGACATATGAACTCCTTATTGTGTTACATACCACAGTTGAGACCTAAAGAAAAACAAAACACATAAAACAAATAAAAAAGTAAAGCCGAGCCATTAATGCTGTCTCTTAATCTATTGAACAAAAACAAATTATATTTTTCCAGACAACCATGAAAAAAGAAGCCTTGTATCGCTTGTTAGGTCAAATCATAGCATTTTATGAAAGGGGATTCACTGGAGCTGCAGTCTGAAGAAAGGAAAACAAACACTGTAAAGTACAGTCAGCTGACAAACAATGTGCGTTCCCACTGTGCTTTTTAATTTGGCGAATCGTCTTTGAACATGGTTACATGCTGGGAAGATGCAAGCTTTGAGATCATGGGGGGGTAGGTCTGGGAATCAATGTGTTGTTTTAGTTGGAAAACTTTAGCAAACTATTGTATGAACCTTTATGACTGCAAACAGAAAGTTGTCGAACCATACAGATTTCAAAGTATAATATTTATGAAGTTACTGCTTTTTGTTTTCAGAAGCTAATGTTAGGAAATTGGTGCTATGAGATTCACAGCACAGACCAATACATCTTTATTTAGATGTTTCCACTTTGGGTGTATCAAAAAATCCCTGCAGATTGCTGGTTGTCCAGGATATCCAGAAGATTCTGGATATGATGTCATATCCTGGCGTTCAGCTGTCAGCAAGACAGCGCGGAGGGGGGCGGCTGGTGGAGCTGCCTAGGTTTAGACCTAAGACAGCGAGGTAGATAGTTATACCACTGGCTACAAATTATGGGAAATATTTTACACTAAAGATCAGGCTGTTTGCTGCGGGGGATCTTGGTCTTCGTTTTAGAGTCAGACTTCTATTTGAGGTCAGATTATAATATGACCTCGAATATAGAACAAGGGGTATTTTTCAGAGCATTTAAACCCTGTCTTGTATTCAAGCAAATACAGTATATGCATTCTCTCTTGAATTTGGTTGGAGGAAGACAATTTTTCAGAGGGAGTTAAAAACATAGTAAGCACTTTCATTAATTTAACCTCTTAAGTTTCTTACGATGGGCTGGACTGTTGATTGAAAATTGACTCTGGCACTTTAAGACCAGTGTTACAAGCATCTCGCATCCCAGGACTGGGTCCCAACCTCAAGTTTGAAGAGTCCTGCTTTAGGCAACATTAACAACTTAACTGTATGCAGCTTTATTCTGGGGCTTGCCAGATTTCCAGCCCTGACTAAATGGTACCTGCCTCCCCTGTTCTGAGAGGAGAACTCACTTGTTGTACCCACCAAACCTGGTATCTTTGTTCAAACTAAATGCCAAGATATAAACTGGAAGGGATATAGTGTCACAGAGACATTACATTACATTTATTTATAAAGCGCCGGCCAAGACAGTTGTCCAGACATACTAATATATTACTTTATATAAAGAGTAGAACAGGACCACTGATTGCATACAATCAATCTCTTTAATCTTGGGTATATACATTTCAAAAGAGAACATTTGCTGTTATCAGTCTTAATGCCAATTTTCTTTATCATTGTTCTCTAAGGCTATATAAACAGCTGCAAATCAGTGATAAGCAGCACTTTATAGCAAGTATAGTTCTTGCCTCTAGTGCAACATTTATAGATATGGAATATTAGTGTTTTAGCACATCATATTTTTACTGTTTTAATTGAATCTGTCACAGTTTCCAAAAGCAATATTGCACAGCTCAATACAACAGATAAACCAATGTACTGGTTTCACCATGAGAGCAGCCATCTTATTTTTGTGTTCTCATCATTTGGATGAGTAATCCTACCCACTAAGTTATTTCTGCAATTTTGTTACTACTCCACTTTGGTGGCAGCCAATTGATTCTTGCTGCCTTTAACTGGCTGTTGTATGTTAAAGGGGAGAGGTCTACAGTGAAAGATGATGCCAGGCTGACAACCCTAGGCCCAGCTGGCCTTCTGGTACACACGGCAAATGCACAGTGGTCACTGGAGTAGCAGATCAGGTGGTGCAGTATTTGGCCGCTTTCAGAATATGCCTGGCCACAGGCTGCATGAAATGAAAAACATAACATGCAGCTTCATGTATCCAGCCAGTGGCACACTTAAAAGTATCAGGGCCACCAAGTTCCTGGACCATCCTATTCCTTTAATAGACCTTCCTTTTCCTCTTTGGGTCAACCTGGTAGAGGTAATAGCCTTTCCATGCCATCAAGCTACATATCTTTATGTGTTTGTTTTCATTAGACTTGGGCACCAGGGGGCTCTTCGTGTTCGTCTTCGTGCTCGTCTTCGGGGAAAAAAAAATCTTCGTATTCCGCGAATATTCGCCCGTTCCTGTCTTCTCTTCGGGCGAATATTCGCGGACATTCTTCGTGCTCGTTTAATCTTCGTTTTCCTCCTGGTTGCCTAGCAGGGGTTAATACGGGGTTAATAACACATCACAGCAGCAGCAGCTGCCGTGAAGGTACGTGTGTGCAGCTCTATTGGTCGTTTCGGCAGGGGGCTGGTCTGGCATCAACGAGTGAATTGCAGAACTGCAGAATGCACTTCATTCGTTGATGGCAGGCGAGCCCCCTGCCGAAACGACCAATAGAGTTGCACACACATACCGAGGTGTACTGTCCATAGATGTTTAATAAAAGAATAGGGAATATTTTACATTTTTAAATTGATTTTGGACCACTTTACATGCCTAACATTTGCTACCTATTTACAATGGCATACTTTGCAACAACCCAACTTACTTATTGGACAGGACTGGAAAATAGCAGGACTGTCCACCAAAATCTTGGGTGTGTTGGCAGGTATGCTGATGGAAAAATGTTGGACAAGAACTAAAAAATAGCTTAGGGTTAATGTACGGTTATGTTTAAGATTAGTAGCAGTGCACTGGTTTGGTTAAAGATGGATTATGTCTAAATAATAATAATTTAATTTTAATGTTTTTTTTTTAAAAAAAATAGGGGTTTATTTAAATGTATTTTAAAGTTAGATTTATTATTTAGTACTTGATTATATTTATTAAATGTTTATAGTAGCGTTACCTACCGAGCTATAACTACCTATGTGTATTTGCATTTTGCATACCTAGTTTAGCTAAATTAGATGGGACAGGACTGGAAAAAAGCAGGACTGTCCCTGAAAAAGTTGGGTCTGTTGGCAGGTATGTGGATGGAAAAATGTTATAGGGTGAAGTGTGAGTTATAGTGTTAATGTAATGCTATTAGTGAGTGAAGGCCAGGGCAAATAACAAGGAAAAGGTCCTTGTGTTTTGTGCATTGTAAGTGTGTGTGTATGTGTGTTATGTGTGATGTCACTGTGTGTTATATGTGTTATATGTGTTATTGTGTGTGTTATGTTTGGTTGGTTGTGTATCAGAAGGAAAATAATGAAATGGAAAAGGAAATGGGAAAGGCAAATGAGTGGGCAATTGGCGACCCGCTCACCTGTTTCACCCCAGGGCAAAGCACCCAAACACTGTCAGTCTTAGACGTTTGGCAGCAGACTTCCAGAGCTCAGACACAAGGCCCTAGCGTAAGCTGGCCACTCCGGCGGAGGTAGCAGGCGTTGCCACACCGCAAACAGAGGCAGCCAGGGGGGAGAAACTGCCCTTACCATTAGGGACATTTTGGGCATGACTCTAGCCAGGAAGCGAACTGGCAGAGAAGAGATGCTGGCACCACCACCAGCAGCAGCATTGAAAAGGCGAATGAGTGGGCAATTGGCGACCCACTCACCTGTTTCACCCCAGGGCAAAGCACCCAAACACTGTCAGTCTTAGACGTTTGGCAGCAGACTTCCAGAGCTCAGACACAAGGCCCTAGCGTAAGCTGGCCACTCCGGCGGAGGTAGCAGGCGTTGCCACACCGCAGACAGAGGCAGCCAGGGGGGAGAAACTGCCCTTACAATTAGGGACATTTTGGGCATGACTCTAGCCAGGAAGCGAACTGGCAGAGAAGAGATGCTGGCACCACCACCACCACCACCACCACCAGCAGCATTGAAAAATTGGAAAGGCGAATGAGAGGGCAATTGGCGACCCGCTCACCTGTTTCACCCCAGGGCAAAGCACCCAAACACTGTCAGTCTTAGACGTTTGGCAGCAGACTTCCAGAGCTCAGACACAAGGCCCTAGCGTAAGCTGGCCACTCCGGCGGAGGTAGCAGGCGTTGCCACACCGCAGACAGAGGCAGCCAGGGGGGAGAAACTGCCCTTACAATTAGGGACATTTGAGGCATGACACTAGCCAGGAAGCGAACTGGCAGAGAAGAGATGCTGGCACCACCACCAGCAGCAGCATTGAAAAGGCGAATGAGTGGGCAATTGGCGACCCACTCACCTGTTTCACCCCAGGGCAAAGCACCCAAACACTGTCAGTCTTAGACGTTTGGCAGCAGACTTCCAGAGCTCAGACACAAGGCCCTAGCGTAAGCTGGCCACTCCGGCGGAGGTAGCAGGCGTTGCCACACCGCAAACAGAGGCAGCCAGGGGGGAGAAACTGCCCTTACCATTAGGGACATTTTGGGCATGACTCTAGCCAGGAAGCGAACTGGCAGAGAAGAGATGCTGGCACCACCACCAGCAGCAGCATTGAAAAGGCGAATGAGTGGGCAATTGGCGACCCACTCACCTGTTTCACCCCAGGGCAAAGCACCCAAACACTGTCAGTCTTAGACGTTTGGCAGCAGACTTCCAGAGCTCAGACACAAGGCCCTAGCGTAAGCTGGCCACTCCGGCGGAGGTAGCAGGCGTTGCCACACCGCAGACAGAGGCAGCCAGGGGGGAGAAACTGCCCTTACAATTAGGGACATTTTGGGCATGACTCTAGCCAGGAAGCGAACTGGCAGAGAAGAGATGCTGGCACCACCACCACCACCACCACCACCAGCAGCATTGAAAAATTGGAAAGGCGAATGAGAGGGCAATTGGCGACCCGCTCACCTGTTTCACCCCAGGGCAAAGCACCCAAACACTGTCAGTCTTAGACGTTTGGCAGCAGACTTCCAGAGCTCAGACACAAGGCCCTAGCGTAAGCTGGCCACTCCGGCGGAGGTAGCAGGCGTTGCCACACCGCAGACAGAGGCAGCCAGGGGGGAGAAACTGCCCTTACAATTAGGGACATTTGAGGCATGACACTAGCCAGGAAGCGAACTGGCAGAGAAGAGATGCTGGCACCACCACCAGCAGCAGCATTGAAAAGGCGAATGAGTGGGCAATTGGCGACCCACTCACCTGTTTCACCCCAGGGCAAAGCACCCAAACACTGTCAGTCTTAGACGTTTGGCAGCAGACTTCCAGAGCTCAGACACAAGGCCCTAGCGTAAGCTGGCCACTCCGGCGGAGGTAGCAGGCGTTGCCACACCGCAAACAGAGGCAGCCAGGGGGGAGAAACTGCCCTTACCATTAGGGACATTTTGGGCATGACTCTAGCCAGGAAGCGAACTGGCAGAGAAGAGATGCTGGCACCACCACCAGCAGCAGCATTGAAAAGGCGAATGAGTGGGCAATTGGCGACCCACTCACCTGTTTCACCCCAGGGCAAAGCACCCAAACACTGTCAGTCTTAGACGTTTGGCAGCAGACTTCCAGAGCTCAGACACAAGGCCCTAGCGTAAGCTGGCCACTCCGGCGGAGGTAGCAGGCGTTGCCACACCGCAGACAGAGGCAGCCAGGGGGGAGAAACTGCCCTTACAATTAGGGACATTTTGGGCATGACTCTAGCCAGGAAGCGAACTGGCAGAGAAGAGATGCTGGCACCACCACCAGCAGCAGCATTGAAAAGGTGAATGAGTGGGCAATTGACGACCCACTCACCTGTTTCACCCCAGGGCAAAGCATCCAAAGACTGTCAGTCCTAGGCGTTTGGGAGCGGACTTACAGAGCTCAGACACTAGGCCCTAGCGTAAATTGGCTACACCAGCGGAGGTAGCAGGCATTGCCACACCGCAGCAAGTGCAACCAGGGGGAGAAACTACCTTAAACATTAGAGAGAAAAAATTTAACTTTCCAAGCTAAGAGCTGGGTAACCCAATTTGGGCAGATTGAATTTAAGAAAGGCAATCTGCTCCATCAGATGAGGTGCCATGCGTGAGCGCTGTGGACTCAGTATGTTTCCAGTCATAGAAAACACGCGCTCACTTTGAACAGTGGTTGGCGGACATGATAGAAGCTGCTGCGCAACCCATGAGAGTGCAGGCCACACACTCTTCTTTTCATCCCAGTAGCTAAGAGGATCAACATTAGGAGCAGAAGGAACTTCACAGAGGTAAAGTTTGACCATTTCAGCAGCACTACTCTCCTTTCTGCTGCTAGCTCTGTCAGATGGTCCAACTATACTGCCAAGTGCCTCTTCCCAAAACGCAGCTGCTCCACTCAGCTGTGTTGTGCTGCTTGTGGCACTGCTGCTGATGCTGCTGCTAGGGGTAGCAGACCACATCATCTCTTCCTCCTCCTGCACCTCACCCTCCTCGGACAGCATTCCCATTTTACGCTGCCAGTCACGCACCTTGTTGACCAATTGCTCCCGGTAGCTACTGAGAACATTGAATTTCAAAGCTAGCTTTCCCTTAATTCTTGGATCACAAAGGCACGCTAGCATCATTTCGGGACTCTCTTCCATTCGCTTGCGAAGGTGTACTTTTAGCAGATCCTTCAGCTTCCTGACTATGGCTGCTACGTCAGGATGTAGAGTGCCACCTTGAACAGCCTCACGGTTTCCAAGGAACACATCCATCTTGCTGCCTAGATGGGAGAACACTGGGATTACCTGGGCCAGACTGGCAGTGTTTGAGCTTAAATTTTCTGTGGCATCCCTGAATGGTTTAAGGACTGCCACTAGCTGGGCGATCACTGTCCAATCCTCCCTATTCAATGGAGAGGTAATCCCAATATTGTGCTCTGAGGCAAGATTATGGATTGCCCTCTGCTGCTCCAAAATCCTCTCTAGCATGTCTAACGTGGAGTTCCACCGTGTACTGACATCCTGACGTAGGCAGTGTACGGGAAGACCTGACCTCTCTTGCTCTTCCCTCAAAAGTTGGCTAGCCTTAACACTATGGTGAAAGTGCCCAGCGATCTTTCTGCAGCGGGACAGAACTACTGCTGCCACATTAGTTCCTTCTGACATTGCTGCCTTCACTACAAGATGGATGATGTGGGCTGCACAGCGCACACCAACAATATGACCATCTCGCAGCGCTTTCACCATATTGGCACCTCCGTCAGTTACCACAAAACCAACTTCAACATTGGTGCCCGCCTCTGCTCCCACCCAAAGGCTAAACATTTTCCTAATCGCATGCAGAATATTTTGGGAAGTGTGCTTTTCATCCATCACTTCTGCATGGAGAAGGAATGATCGGTAGCCTGCTGCAGCAACTTCCTTAGACACACCGGGCTGCCACCAGTGTGCTGTCAAAGAAAGAAAGGCATGCTGGGCGCTAGGTGCACTCCACAAATCTGTAGTGAAATGAACACACTGACCAGCAGCCTTGGAAAGCTCCTCTTTCACTGCTGCAACACAGGACCGATACAGCGAGGGGACAATGTTCCTGCTGAAAGTGGAACGTGACGGAACTGTGTATTGTGGAGCCACAGCCGCCATCAATTGTTTGAAAGGCTCCCCTTCAATCATGGAGAAGGATGCCCCTCCAACAGCAATGAACTGACCAATAAGTCGCGTTACTTTATTGGCCTGCTGTTTGGGCATCGTTCTCTTGGAGTGGAATGCCCCAAATTCTTCCAGGGTGGGCTGGGCATGCAGTGCTCCAACCTGCCTTGGTCTCTGGCTGCCAGCACTAGTTGCTGCTGCTGCTGCTGCTGCTATTGGCTCAGAAGAAGAAGCTGTTGGGGTTTTTCCACGGCCACCAGCTATGCTGCCTGCACTAAGTTTTACCTCTGCATCTTTCCCCAATAGCACAGCGTTGTGTTGAGTGCTGAGGTGATGCTTCATGCTAGCACTGGTAAAATGGCCAGACACTTTCCCTCTGCTTATTAGCTTCCCACAATGTTTGCACTTTCCATAGCGCCCTTCTTCAACATTTTCAAAGTGCTCCCAAATTGGGGCGCGCATAGCCTTGGAGTGTGCCTTGGGTGCTGCTCTTACTGCTCGGGGTGGATGAACAGAGGCAGAACTAGTGGTGGTGGGACTGGTGGTAACAGTACTGGCCATAGTGGGACTGCTAATTGCTTTAGATTTGCTAGGTTTTGCTGCTGCTGCTGGTGGTGGTGATGGTGATGATCGTAGCGGAGAAGGTGGAGGCTCAGGGGAAAATTGTGCACTAGTCATTTGGACACTGCTCCCTGAGGAATCTGATTCCTGACCACTCATCTCCTCTACTTCCTCTGGCTCATAGTCTAGCTCTTCATTAGCCAGATCGAATGGAATTCCTGCTAGGCTGGAGCTAAGACTGATATCGTCGTGAGACTCGTGACTAGTAGTAGTGCGAGCAGGAAGAATAGACTCTGCACTTGGCCTCTCAGTCTCAGGCTCCTCTGCTACCTCGCTAGGTGGAGTTCCACTATGTGTAGCCCTCTCTCTAACTGTCTTTACAAAAATTTTGTAAGGACTTGGTGGCTTGCTAGAGGTACTAGGAGGACATGGCGTGGCGGTACCAGTGGGAACAGTAGGCGCAGCACTAGTGGTGGTAGAGGCGGGGGTGGTGGTGGTGGTGGTTTTCCCTACAAAGGAATGAGATCGCTTTGGTTTGGGACCCCTCTGAGTCTTGCTGCTAATTTGGCTCTGCTTGGTACCTTGCATGCTGCTGGTGGATGGGGAAGATGCTGCTTGGGGCAAAAGGCACTTCTTTTTAGTCACTGGGCTGGTACTACTTGTGCTACCCTTTAACTTTGAACGTGCTTCTGGTGCTTTAGGCTTTCCGTAAAAAACCATAGAGCTTGTGGGCCTAGCCGCACTACTACTGCCTGCTTTTGGTGCCTTTCCTTTACTTGATGATCCTTCAAGCAATGCTTCCCCAAATGATAAGCGAGAGCTTGGCCTACTTGGCCGACTAGACTGACGCAAAGGCTGCATCTTAGAGCTGGTGGTGGTGCTGGTGGTGGTGCTGGTGGTGGTGGTGGTGGTGGTAGATGGAGCTTGTCCCTCCTTAGTCCCAAAAGGAGGATCCATTTCAAATTTTGTGTTGTGTGTGTAGTGTAGTGTAGTGTAGTGTAGTGTAGTGTTTAAAAAACTATAAAAAAAAAAATAAAAAAATAAAAATAAAAAAAAGGAAAAACGAATTAAAGACAAAAAAATTAGAGGAAGTTCTCTTCAGTGCTACTGCTTAAAAAGTAAAACTATGCACTACTGCACTGTGCTGTGTGCAATCTGCCAAAATCCTAAAGTTATTGAAATTATTAACTCAAGATTAACTATTTAATAACTAGCAGTATTTTATTTTTAATTTGAATTTACACGGGCCTAAGAGCTTAGCCTACCACTATGCTAGCCTAAAGCTATATTTCCTTACTATAAGTCTACCTCTAGGCAGACGCTCTCAAACCCACTAAGCTAAAGTGAGGTTAAATCAGATTCAGTATATGATTTATTAATTAATATTAAGTTATATAATATTAATAGATTAGAACTAATTTACTTATATATTATGTATTATAGATAGAAGAATATAGATTATGAATTAGAATTTAGAATTAGAATTACTTATATTATAGATTATGAATTAGAATATTATTATTTATAATATATTATAGATTAAGATTAAAGAAGATTAGAATTATTTTAGTACTACAGCTAGTAGTTTGAAGCTTTGCTTAGTACAGCTCGTCACAGTCAATTTTTCTTGAAAAGAATTAGAAATAAAATAAAATGTCACAGCAAAACAGTTATCTTCACTGCTTGCTGCACTCACTAGCCCAACAAGTTCACTTCACTGATGGACTGAGGTGAGCAAAACACTAAGGGTACTTTTAATAAAATTGAAATAAAATGTAAAATAAATGAGAAAATCTTTGCAAAACAGTTAACGTCACTGCTTGCTGATCAAAAAAAAACACAGCACTTATGCGGCTGCACTCACTAGCCCAACAAGTTCACTTCACTGATGGACTGAGGTGAGCAAAACAAATGAAATAAAATGAAAGATTAATTAAGAAAAATTGACTTGGTCTCTTACTGTTGCTAAAACAAAGCACAAACTATAGAGCTGCAGCACCAGTACTAATAAGATTAGCTGAACTATACGCTAGTAGTAATTAATTAATATTATTACTTTTATTTATAGCTAATTTAATTAACTATTAAGATAAGAAAGAATTAGAGAATTATTGATATTACTGATTTTAGATTAGACACTAGTAGATGTTCTGAATGTCTACAGTACACTCTACACTAGTATACTATTACTAACTATAACTGACAAATATATATATAATTTTATAATGAATTCAATTATTAATTATATTAATTAATATTACTGATTTTAAATTAGACACTAGTAGATGAATGTCTACAGTACACTCTACACTAGTATACTATAGTATATATATATATATATGACTGACAAATATATATATATATATATAATATTATAATGAACTATTAAATTATAGATTCTATTAAATTGTAATTTATAAATTCTATTTAATTTATTTAAGCAGGACAGGCAATAGGCACTAGTGCCAGCCCAGGGCAAGGGCACCCCAGTGCCACTGAGGCACTGGGTGCACTGTCAACTCAACAGCACTTACACTAAAGTTGATGACAAATTAATTTTAAAAAAATTAAATTAATCAAATTATTATTATTAAATATATTAATTAAGTAGCACTGAAGTGAGGATGAAGTACACAGTGAGAAATGGCAGGCTAAGGCTTACCAGTCTCACACAGAACAGAACAATCTCTCTCTGTAACGCTCGGATGCAGCACAGCAGTGTTGCCAAAGCAGTCACAGCGAAAAATGAATGGATCTCTCAGGCAAGCTCTGGTCTTATAAAGGCGCCTTCAGAATTAAAAAAACAGCAGCACAGGCATTGGACGAGACCCTTAGCGTTACGTCACAAGAGTGAGCTGATTGGACAGACGAGGATCAGCTCACTCCTGTTTGAAATTTTGGCGGTTGCGCGGCAAAAACGAAGACGATCACGAAGAATCTTCGAATCTTCGTGATTGTGAGTCTTCGTCTTCGCCTACGGTTTGCCGGCACTGTATTCTGTTCTACGTTCCTTCGGAACGAACAAAAAAACGGCCTCTTCGTGCTCGTTTTCATGTTCGCCCGAAGACGAATGCACAAGTCTAGTTTTCATTCATTAGAACTTATTGTTAATGAGCATAGAACCTAAGTCAAAGCAACTCCAAATGAAGCTTCATACTTAAAGGGAAATGTTTTTCCTTGAGCATTAAATAAAGTGCTGTATACAGTAATGTAGGTAAGCATAGAAGAAAAACTGGTTTTATTTCATTTTGTTACAATAAACTTCTTTTATCTGCAGACGTTAAGCCTGCCACTTTAGGCAGTCGGGTGTCGGAAACATTTTGTGTTATTAAAAACTAGAAAGAAAACGGTACAACACTTTTGAAACCTTCCCCTAAGAAAAGCCTTTTTTTCTGTAATCTTATCTATGAACCATATATCTAAGAGTCTATTACAATCGATAACCAGCAAGAAGAAAAACTATTTATTCTGTAACCCCTGATAATAGACATAGTGTTATAGGGGTTGTACCATGGGAGACAATATGATGAGCTTGAAAATGATTATAGGAGCTGCTATAACCCTCACTTACAATCACATATTATATGACACAGATTTACCAAAGATAAGTTACTTTTCATAATAACACAAAAAATGTCCTTACTGTACTTTCCTGTGGAATTTATTAAAAGGGTGTCGTACTTATACATTCCACATACTGTTGCACTTATTTATTTTTGTTGTTCTCCTCGATGAATAAAAATTCTCTTCTCTGAAGTTTTTATTTATAGTCCAGGACTAGGTTTTCACTAGGTGTACAGTCAATCCAGCTAAAAGAAGATGCATATATAGCGCATATTACATGTACAAGCAGACAAAAGCTTTTGTCCATATACAAAAAAAGTGCAACAAAAGCACTTTCCGTCCTGTAGAAAATGGTGTAAATTTTCACATCTCCACAGCCATTTGTGAATGAACATTGTGATGTCATGTCTAAAATGTTAGATTTTTGAACTCTTGCATGTGTTTTAAAAATTTTTTAGCATAGCTAAATGCGATACCTCTGTGTGTCTGTATCATATAAATAAGGACAATGAAATCACAAAGCTTCTTATTGTTTTCTTTAAGTCAGCCTTGATAAATAGTCATGGATGCTACAGGCCATGGATCTAATTGCAAGAAATGTTTTTCATGTTAAACCATTAAAACTAGTGGCACCAATCTTCGTACAAATCACGTCTTCATGAAACCATTTGTTGTATAAACTGGACAGTTTGCTAACATTATCAAGTTCCATCAGCCAGCAGTCATATTCTGTTTAATACCTGCAGCCATCATCTGTGATAATGTACATATTATTCACTGAAGCTTGTGTCTTGTACGCATCATTTCCTTGACCTGATTGCAAAGCTACGGAGCCTGCTTGGTTCCTGTAATAATATCAGATATGCCTAAAATCCCAGACCTCATCATCAGGGCTTCCACAAAAACCACGCATTAGAACTCAATATCCTTTCTTGACAAGCTTCCTGTGCCATACATACATCTTCTAAAGTCTCAAACTTAACCTACGGGGGCTGCAAATTATTTTGTTATACTCTGTATATGAATCATTTTACTTACCGCTCGATATATTATAAAAATTGCTCATTAAATTCAGTTTGAGAAGGAAGGCTCAGGCTTGAGTTCAGCTGAAAATCCATTTCAACTTAAGGATAAGGGCTCTTGCTCTGTATGTGTTCATTTCAATCAGATATCGCAGTGTAAAGCCTGAGTGGTCTGCAGACCTGCACATACATATTACTAGTACTATGTGTACCTTTAGTACACATATCACTACGAAAAAAGGTAAAAGGGATTTAATTAACTATGCTTTATAAAGGACCAATGGAGGACAAGCGCAACAGGGTTGGTCCTTCATATTGCTTAGTCAATGTGGTGAAATATTACAGTAAGCAACATACTTGAAAAGGACCAGTGTTTTTTTAGTGGAATCATGCAAAAATGGTTTTCAGCACAGTCTGGAGTTCAAATAATAACAATTTTGTTTGTAGCACATCATGAGTATCAAAGATAAGTCACAGAACTGCTAAAGATATGTTTCTGTTGAAATGGCCAACATATTTAAAGTGTGAGTTCAGTAGTTGCAACAATCAGAATGAGCATTTCTTGGATTCCAAGTGGTGTAACAAGGAGAAATATAACATTTTCATGAATACATTGAAAACAACATAGTATGACACAATTTGCATGAAAGCTGGAAAAAGGGAGTTATATTCAGGTAAATTATCTTCATAAAAACTAAATGATCAAAAGGGTAACAAAAGCCTAGCCACAATAAATTCTATTTTTTGGTCTTTGCTTTTTGCCGACATTCTTTCCTGCATTGCAAGATTTGTGAATTTATTGGGGCATCTGTGGAAATAGCTATTTCATTTCATAGTAACTCATAGCTATGTCATTGTAATTATACATTGTTATCGGTAACTACACACAGGTATGGATACACTTAGATCATCCAAGCTGCTGTGTTTAGTGGATCTTCCCCAGTTATTGAATTCGCAGTGCAGACTGTAGCTCATGAGTAGCAAGGTCACAAAACCCCAATGATTGCATTTGGTGCCAAAGGCATACCTAAAATAAAATCACAGTGGCACACATAGGTCGTATATGTGCATTAAATGATAGTTTACATTTTGGATTATTATTATTATCACTTTTGTTTGCAGTGAGTGGTAATGAGAGTGTGAAGTCCTTGATATTAAAGTAACGTAGTCTGAAAACCTTCTGTATTATAGGTCCCTGACCGCTCAACAGCTCGGCCTGCACATGATACTGTGTAATAATTGATATCCGCCCCTGTTATTGATATCTGCCCCTTTTAGCCTTTTATAAAGCCAGTTTTACTTCCCCTTGCAGTATTGCCCCACACTCCAGAGTTTCAAACTCTCTGAGGAGGTTTTGTAGAATTATTTTTGTGGAGCACCTAAAATGTTATACATATGACAGCCCTTACACATGGAAATCTAATTATTTATAAGCTGTGTTTTCATCATCTGGTAATACATTATTAAATTATTGTATGTAAGTAGAACTGTGTGTCAACAAAAAAGGACACAGGGCACTTCCGTTACCGTACCGAAGATGACTTTGGATTGTTTCTATGGAAACCAGTAAATTAGGACTCTACTGTCAATACAATGTTCACTTTCCCCTTTGCAGCACGGCTACACGATCAACTTCCCTTTAATGAATGAATTTATCAAACGTGCGTGGAAGCAGCTTAACATTACAGGATCTTCCTTATTACTTTGTAAATGCTACCGATATGTATTTTTAGCCTAACGAGGACTATGTTTCTATGAACAGCAAATACAAATATCAAAATATAATGTCTGCCAAAAATGCTAAGAAAGGAAAGGGTTGAGAGGAATGAAGGAAATGTCATTGAACTGTACCAATGTGCACTTCAAAGTTTTATCTAATATAAGGCAAATATTTATCATGGTCTTCAGCCATTACTAAGCAAATATTTAAAAGGTGGATCGAGGAATGTTTAGTTTTATGTCCTGTAACTAATGGGCTGAACGTATAACTGTTGGCTGCAACCTACATTTTGATTATATTAATATAAATATGCAGTAATTAGCCAAACATGCTATTTTATATGTACTATTGTTTAAAATAAATAAATAATAATAATAATAAAAATAATAGTATTCTATATTATTTGATATTTTTTGTATTTATACTGTGTGTATTCCAACCTATAAAGAAAACTCGATTTCCACTACGTAGTAAAAAGTACCCTTTTATTTCTCCAAGTGAAACTCAATATATAAAAAAGATGAATACCAAAGAACCTATTATATAGTATACACATATCCTTTATATATGACGTTTGACGTATAAAAATCAAATATATTATATTCATTCGTAATATAAATCTAAGTATTTGGGAAAAATCTATTGATTCCACAGATGAATGGGAATTATGTGGTATTTACCAAATGTATTCAATGCTATGATACAATATAATGAGACATTTTTCCATACAAATGCAGTATGAGTGCCTTTCAATGTAATTTAATGATACAGAAAATAGGTGCCAATATTATTATTTTGATTTTTTCTATTTGTGTGCTTGTTTGAACTCATATTTTCATGTCAGAGTAGTTGTTTCTGGGATTCTTCTTGAGAATATTATACTGGTGCTGCCTCAGGATATTCCTGGTTGATTTCTCAGTGGGTTGTTTCAAGTAACACATAAGCTAACTGAAAGATCAAATCTGTCTACAATTAAAGGCAACACACTGTGTAAAACATGTAAGCTTCATTTTTTCTCTTTCACAATATTTGACCATTTCCACTCATTGTTGAGTGCCAGAGGCTATTATTGCTTTGTATAGGTTTGTCATTTTCAACATACTTTGGGTTCTGACATTTTATTTTACCTTGTACTTACATCAGGACCAACAACCTGGTGGTTTTCAATCAAGCATTGTTGCTATTAATTTTTTTTATATGATTTATTTTTTTTGGGAGGTTGACCCCAAGTTAGAACACAGGGCAGAGTCTCTATCTGCTGTACATTAGGCTGTTCTGTGCCTTGGAGCTAAGATAACTAATGTTTCTTTCATAGAAGGCCATGCAATGATCTAATGCTGCATACTTTCAAAATAGATTTCATCCTCCAGTCTAAGCTCCCTTAGGGGAGCACTGTGCAATAAATATATAGCATGTCATAAAGCTAATAAATTATACATTATATGTGGGAAAATTCTGCATACCCTGCATGTATGTCTTGTGCAATGCAGTGCGAGAGCTGGGGATATGAATGTTTTAATGTAATCTCACAAATAATGCATGCTCTATGGGTAAATTAATTTTGAAAATCTTTACACTATGCCAGCCTGCATGTATTTAGTGAAGAATTAAGATTATATATATATATATATATATATATATATATATATATATACACATGTAAAGCAGATTTTATGTAAGGCTTCACTGTGTACAGACATATTATATGGGGCTTCCCACATACAAATATTTGTTCTACCATCCTTTTTCATTCCTGTTGAAAACATTTGCTATGCCTATAAAATCTAGCCAGTAAAGGCTGAGCAATTCATCTGCTTCATTGGACTGTAACTGAACACAAAGACCTATCCCAAGCCAACTGGGGTGCCCAACCCCTGTTCTGTAGATAAACGATAAGTTACACTTGTGTATTGATGTGAAAATATTTGTTGGTGGATCAGATCTGTGAATGCATAGCATGCCACATGAAGATTTTTCCGCTTTGACATATTTGAAACATCATCTGCATTCTTCATGGACAAAGCACCCACACCACCTGGTTCCAGTTAGGGCTTGGAAGTCTTGGATATCTATTGGGAAATGCCTGTTTTACATCACACAGATGATACAGAGATCAGATGTTACAGTACAGAATGCTGTAAGGAGTGTACTAGTAATGAAATGCAATGGTTCCAAGGTTGGCGGTTTCCATTTCAGTATCCCTTGTCGATGCGATGATGGCTGCCAAAGCCGTTTTGAATCTCTGCCAGGTTGAGGCATAAAAATATCCAACAATGCACTGCTTTAGTTAGTAATATTTTATAATAATTGTACTGCTATAACATAGGATTTAATTTTTGTGTAACATATTTGTATCATTTACTGTCTACTTATTTGTCTTGAAAGAATAATATGTCTTCATATCAGTCAAAGTCTCAAATGTGCCCACTGGCAAACAAAACATTTGGGACAACCTTCCAGGAATATGCAGTACCATCTTTTTAGTATACTTTAGCTGCATTTCAAAATGACAAAAAGTAGCATTATTTTCATAATGAGAAGTTGAACAATTTAGCGTCACGGATCAATGCAAATGCACAGAATGTGAGGAATTTTCCCATAGAGTAGTTTCCATATTAAGTCTGAAGATGTTACAGCTTGTTACCAGGTGTCCTGTAACTATAATGCATCTTAGGCACGCGTCTGCATTACCTAAAGGAGAATCAATGATGATAAACACTCAAGACTTGGAAACTTTCTAACAAACAGCAACACTAAATCTTGAATATTCTTTTTCCACACACAGTGTCTACTTATCTGTTGGCCTGAGATCAAAGAAATTAGTATTCTGATGGAAAGAGAGAATGGAGCCAGAAATGTAAAACTCATATTTAAAAAATTAAGACAGTTTCAACAAGCATTCTTTGAAAACACAAATGTTTCTATACATACGAAAGTTTACATTTCCAAGAATTTTGAGGTGTGGGAAGTCCCAAAGGCTTTCCTTTCTGCAGTAAATATATCTTGTGTTTATGTTACATATGACACAAAATGATTTTTTACTCAAAAATTAATTTGATCAGACTTGTTTTAGTCAAAGGAATGCAGAGGAATTATGTAGACCAAGCTTGGCTAGTTTGAGGTAATAGCCTATTACTTGTGTCTCTTCTTTCATCCATGACCTTGATAGGTGCCCATCCTTGCTAGGAGCCACTGTAAGTGGAGGGTATTGTATGTACTTAAGTGGTGTTAATGTGATGAAATGTTTAGCAATAGTTATGATACATTTGCTGAATTTGTGGTCATGTTTTAACATTTGTGGTTGCTTGTCCTAACTCTAACACCAAGCTTCAAGCTAGAATTGATCATAACATACAAAGGAAGAAGTCCATGATATGTCTTGGCTATTCCCTTTGTGGGAGATATGATGTCAGAGAGGGACAATATAAATCGGAATACCTTAAACAAAGAACATTCAAAATACAAAAAAATATTTTTTAATGGGTTCAAATATAATTGTATCTCAGATTGGCAGCTGCCATTGAGTTTGGATTAGACAATTTTTATGTGTTTTCCAGCACTGGCCTAGCGAGACCCTAGCTTTTGTAGTGTGGCCCACAAAGCAGTTGTAATGTCCCTCTAGCATCTGCTGCAGCGCACTCCGATATGAGACGTTAAAAAGTGTGCCAATACGTCTGTTAAAATCACAGAACTTTATCTACACACATCCATAAGCAAAACTATTTATATGGGGGATATAATACAACATTACAATAAATTAGTTACGGTCAGCATTTGCATTACTTAACCCCTTAAGGACGAAGTGCATAATATTGACACACTGCCATAAAGCTAGATCTACTAGTAAACATGGTATCACAGTTACAGTTGCACAATCCAAGTTAATTATTTGCATTACTTCTGTCTTCTGTTTTTGCATACCCAAAACACCTGTGTGGCCTAGTGAAGACTGATATGTGAAGACAGACAGGAAAATTTGGTTTGTGTATTGAAAAGTGATTCTGGTTCAAGGTTTGAAAAGAGGTCATCTTGTCATGCAACCAATGGAATAGCCCAATGGTTCATACTGAAACATTTAAAAAATGTGAAACCTGAATATCTTTTTATACATTGCCCCAGTTGTGTGCTGTGACTTGTTTGTTCACATGAATTGCTTTTGTAGATAAGTTTTTTGCTGATATCACTACAGCTATACTTGATACTTCATTATGTTGTAAGACACTTATATTCCCTTAGGCACGATTAAATAACCTGCAGCTGCAGGCCAGCTATAACCCCCTGGGCAGGTCCAGATCCCTCAAACCCATCAGAACTCACCTATTTGAAGTCTCATTTGCAAACCAATTTGGGTTATGTGACGGTAATAGAGTGGCCACTTGCACAGTATGTGAGCAGTTATATTAAAGAAAGGTTCTAGGCAAGTTAAGGGTGTTATGTGTGACAGAGGTATTGACAGAGAAAGTATGTTTTAGTGTGATTGTTAGAGAGACTCTGTAAATGTGAGTGTGTGCTAGTATGTAACCATACTACTAGTATGTTACCAGGATTTACCTGCCACCTGGACCAGAAGGTGCCAGCCCTCCCCTGCCACCATGTTTTACCCAGAGACTCTGGGTGATGCACTGCTTGCCCTGAATTATGTTTAATCTCTGGGCAAAGAAGCATCATTTAGTTATGATCATTCACTACACATGTTTTGCCTACTCTCTTCTACCCATATGCATGGCTAACTTTGCCTCCTTTAGCAAAGAGTATAAACATCTACAGTCATCTTCATGTTGATCAGGGTATATTTCTATAATCCCATGTATTCCAGTAATGACATTTTCTGGAGAGGTCAGAGCAAACTACTGGGCAGAAATAATGTACTTTTTTCATATTTTTCTTAGTACATGCTAGTGATTTCTGAAATACCTTTCAGTGCAGGGCTCAGTAATACATTGCATACTTCATGGTGCTTACAGGGTTAATGGATACCTGTATTATGTTCAACTCTCCTGCATGGGAAAACACAATTAATTCAATGCAGCTGTATTTCGTTTCTGTACCACTTTGTCAGGTTGTTGGCATTCGGTTATCTTTTCATTGTCTTTGGGTGGTCTCAGCTTCATACAAACAATATCCATTTCTACATCAAGGATAAGACAGCATTGTTTGTCAGGCTCATAGGTTTCTTTTTTGTAAACCAAACCATTCTAACGTGATCGTAATTTGATCTACTAAAATCAGGATAGCAGTAGAACTTCTGCAATTCCCTGAACATTAGTTAAACAGTGGAATAAAAAGAACAAATTTACAGAAATAAATAATCATATAAAATAAACTTAGGGAGATCTGTTCATTAGCTTAACATATGCATATATATTCTGTATATTTAGAGCATAGTACACACCAATAAAACAGCAATCTAATGCTAGTGGTGCAGTTAGATGCATGGGCACATGTCTAACCACATCTAAAAGTTACAATTTATGCAATGTCTCAGATAATTGCTCTTGTCCTACCAGTTTGGATAACATTTGCTTTCTGTTTGCTAAAAGCATTGTTTTATTGGTATACAGTGCAGTATACATGGGTTTCCCTTTACCATCTGGCTCTCTATGAATTCATACAACAAATGGGATGTGATAGGATTCCATAAGAACGTTATTAGGATTTGTTGTGTGCCCCACAGTCATTTTATATCTTCCTGTGCCCTAGCCACAGCTTCCATATTCAATCAGAGGTCGCCTTACTTAGCATCTTTCACTGCGCAGGGACTTCCTATATTGGGAAGTCTGCAGGTTTGGTCTCCCTGGTCTCGGGGTCAGTTTCTGCTTTCTCCAGGCTGGAGAGAGATGTTTGGCCTTATCCACTCTCAGCTCAGGGCAAATCACTTCCCCAGAAAATGACATGATAATTCTGCTTCTAGTTGCCACACCTCAAGACTGTGGTGCAATTGTGTGTTCTTTTGCCTAAAGAAGCCCTATACCTAGTAGCATATACCAAGCTAAACCTGGTATATGCTAAACTTTATATAGTGACTGTAAGATATCGCAATATGTGCTAGAAATCCCCATTATCAGCAAAGCAGGAGAGCAGCTTTCCCAACTTTTTAGGATCTGCATGTAGTTGTTGATTGGTTGAAACTAGACTTGGGCACCAGGGGGCTCTTCGTGTTCGTCTTCGTGCTCGTCTTTGGCAAAAACAAAATCTTCGTATTCTGCGAATATTCGCCGGTTCCTGTCTTCTCTTCGGGCGAATATTTGTGGACATTCTTCATGTTCGTTTTTTCTTCGTTTTTCCGTTTTTTTATAAGGGGTTAACACGGGGTTAACGCGTACCGCAGCAGCTCTGGCGCCAAGAGTTTAAATGTCCGTATGAGTAACTCTATTGGTTGCCAGCAGGGGACTCGTCTGCCAATGGTTGATGGCAGACGAGCCCCCTGCTGGCGACCAATAGAGTCGCTCGTACAGACTTTTAAACTCCTGGTGCCGTAACTTGTCCGGCAGATACCATTGGTCTCCCTGTTCTATCAGTTAAATGTCCATAGGAACGACCAATAAAGTTGCTTGTACGGACATTTAACTGATAGAACAGGGAGACCAGTGGGATCTGCAGGGTAAGTTGCTGCATTAGGATTTTAAAAGTCTGTACGAGCGACTCTATTGGTCACTCGTACAGACTTTTAAAATCCTGGTGCCGTAACTTGTTGCACCTTAAGGGGTCAAGGGGCCGTGCGAGTGAGCCTATTGGTTGCTTGCACGGCCCTTTAACCTATGGATTTCCGCTCCCGTTATCTAACGCAGCACCGTAGGTTCGCTGTCAGGGGTTACAAAGGCCGAGCAAGTGAGCCTATTGGTAACCTGCAGGGTCCCTGTAGGCAACCAATAGGCTCACTCGCACTGCCCTGTAACCCCTGACGGCGAACCTACGGATTTCCGCTTCCGTCAACTCCCGCGATGCCGCAAAGATAAAGTAGGCTAGATTGGGAAGGGACTGAGGAGATTAGTAGACGAAGAAGATCACGAAGATCTTCGTGGTGTGTGTCTTCATCTACGTTTAACCGCCGCTGTCTTCTCTTCTTCGTGTCTTCGGAACGAACTCTTTGTGGACTGTTGCAAAAAGTAAATTAGAAGTTTCATCGCTTCAGTCTTTACTTGTTTTAGTGGTTGGAATTCAACCCAGACTTGCGGACCAAGGATTCACAAGGAAAACATTGCTTACAACTAGACTTGAGCACCAGGGGGCTCTTCGTGTTAGTCTTCGTACTCGTCTTCGGAGAAAAAAAACCCTTCGTATTCCTCGAATATTCGAACGTTCCTGTCTTCTTTTCGGGCGAATATTCGTGGCCATTCTTCGTGCTCGTTTCATCTTCGTTTTCTCCCGGCTGCGTAGCAGGGGTTAATACGGGGTTAAGAACACATCGGAGCAGCAGCAGCAGATGCGTTCGCGCCGTGAAGGTACGTGTGTGCGACTCTATTGGTCGCCGGAAGGGGGCTGGTCTGGCATCAACAAATGAATTGCAGAACTGCAGAATGCACCTCATTCGTTGATGGCAGGCGAGCCCCCTGCCGAAACGACCAATACAGTTGCACACACGTACCGAGGTGTACTGCACACAAAATGACCTAGACAAATGCTCCAAGGAACTTGGCCTCCTTTGTTTTTATCATACACAGTCACACATCCATAGATGTTTAATAAACGAAAATGGATTATTTTACATTTTTAAATTGATTTTGGAACACCTGTAATACATGCCTAACATTTGCTACCTATTTATAATGGCATACTTTGCAACAACTCAACTTTTACTGGACAGGACTGGAAAAAAGCAGGATTGTCCACAAAAATGTTGGGTGTGTTGGCAGGTTTGCGAATGGAAAAATGTTGGACAAGAACTAAAAAATAGCTTAGGGTTAATGTACGGTTATTTTTAAGATTATTAGCAGTGTACTGTTTTGGTTAAAGATGTATTATGTCTAAATAATAATTTAATTTTAATTTTAATGGGTTTATTGAATTTTAAAGTTATATTTATTATTATTTACTTTATTATATTTATTTAATGTTGTAGTGCTACCCTACCCAGCTATACCTATGTGCACTAGCATACCTAGTTTAGCTAAATTTCTGTCCCTGAAAAAGTTGGGTCTGTTGGCAGCTATGTGGATGGAAAAATGTTATAGGGTGAAGTGTGAGTTATAGCGTTAATGCTAGTGAGTGTAGAAGTGAAGGCCAGGGCAAATAACAGGAGGAAAGGTCCTTGTGATTTGTGAATTGTACATGTGTGTTATGCGTGTTATGTTACTGTGTTATAGGTGTTATTGTGTGTGTTATGTTTGGTAGGTTGTGTATCAGACGGAAAAAAATGAAATGGAAATGGAAAAGGAAATGGAAAAGGCGAATGAGTGGGCAATTGACGACCCACTCACCTGTTTCACCCCAGGGCAAAGCATCCAAACAACTGTCAGTCCTAGACGTGTGGCAGCGGACTTCCAGAGCTCAGACACAAGGCCCTAGCGTAAGCTGGCCACTCCGGCGGAGGTAGCAGGCGTTGCAACACCGCAAACAGATGCAGCCAGGGGGGAGAAACTACCCTTACCATTAGGGACAGTTGAGGCATGACACTAGCCAGGAAGGGGACTGGTAGAGAAGAGACGCTGGCACCACCACCAGCAGCAGCAGCATTGGGAAAGGCAAATGAGTGGGCGAATTGGCGACCCGCTCACCTGTTTCACCCCAGAGCAAAGCATCCAAACAACTGTCAGTCCTAGACATTTGGCAGCGGACAGAGCTCAGACACTAGGCCCTAGCGTAAATTGGCTACACCGGCGGAGGTAGCAGGCGTTGCCACACCGCAAACACGTGCAACCAGGGGGAGAAACTACCTTGAACATTTTGGACATTTGAGGCATGACACTAGCCAGGAAGCAAACTGGCAGAGAAGAGATGCTGGCACCATCACCACCAGTGGCAGCAGCATTGGGAAAGGCGAATGAGTGAGCAATTGACGACCCGCTTACCTGTTCCACCCCAGAGCAAAGCATCCAAAGACTGTCAGTCCTAGGCGTTTGGGAGCGGACTTCCAGAGCTCAGACACTAGGCCCTAGCGTAAATTGGCTACACCGGCGGAGGTAGCAGGCATTGCCACACCGCAAACAGACGTAGCCAGGGGGAGAAACCTTGAACATTTTGGACATTTGAGGCATGACACTAGCCAGGAAGCGAACTGGCAGAGAAGAGACGCTGGCACCACCACCAGCAGCAGCAGCATTGGGAAAGGCAAATGAGTGGGCAATTGGCGACCCGCTCACCTGTTTCACCCCAGAGCAAAGCATCCAAACATCTGTCAGTCCTAGACATTTGGCAGCGGACAGAGCTCAGACACTAGGCCCTAGCGTAAATTGGCTACACCGGCGGAGGTAGCAGGCGTTGCCACACCGCAAACACGTGCAACCAGGGGGAGAAACTACCTTGAACATTTTGGACATTTGAGGCATGACACTAGCCAGGAAGCGAACTGGCAGAGAAGAGATGCTGGCACCATCACCACCAGCGGCAGCATTGGGAAAGGCGAATGAGTGGGCAATTGACGACCCACTCACCTGTTTCACCCCAGGGCAAAGCATCAAAGTCCGTCAGTCCATGGCGTTTGGGAGCAGACTTCCAGAACTCAGACACTAGGCCCTAGCGTAAATTGGCTACACCGGTGGAGGTAGCAGGCGTTGCCACACCGCAAACAGATGCAGCCAGGGGGAGAAACTACCTTAAACATTTTGGACATTTGAGGCATGACACTAGCCAGGAAGGGAAATTGGCTACACCGGCGGAGGTAGCAGGCGTTGCCACACCGCAAACAGATGCAGCCAGGGGAAGAAACTACCTTAAACATTAGAGAGAAAAAAAAATTAACTTTCCAAGCTAAGAGCTGGGTAACCCAACTTGGGCAGATTGAATTTAAGAAAGGCAATCTGCTCCATCAGATGAGGTGCCATGCGTGAGCGCTGTGGACTCAGTATGTTTCCAGTCATAGAAAACACGCGCTCACTTTGAACAGTGGTTGGCGGACATGATTGAAGCTGCTGCGCAACCCATGAGAGTGCAGGCCACACACTCTTCTATTCATCCCAGTAGCTAAGAGGATCAACATTAGGTGCAGAAGGAACTTCACAGAGGTAAAGTTTGACCATTTCAGCAGCACTACTCTCCTTTCTGCTGCTAGCTCTGTGAGATGGTCCAACTATACTCCCAAGTGCCTCTTCCCAAAACGCAGCTGCTCCACTCAGCTGTGTTGTTGTGATGCTTGTGGCACTTCTGCTGATGCTGCTGCTAGGAGTAGCAGACCAGATAATCTCTTCCTCCTCCTGCACCTCTCCCTCCTCGGACAGCATTCCCATTTTACGCTGCCAGTCACTCACCTTGTTGACTAATTGCTCCCGGTAGCTTCTGAGAACATTGAATTTCAAAGCTAGCTTTCCCTTAATTCTTGGATCGCAAAGGCACGCTAGCATCATTTCGGGACTCTCTTCCATGCGGTTGCGAAGGTGTACTTTTAGCAGATCCTTCAGCTTCCTGACTATGGCTGCTACATCAGGATGTAGAGTGCCACCTTGAACAGCCTCACGGTTTTCAGGGAACACATCCATCTTGCTGCCTAGATGGGAGAACACTGGGATTACCTGGGCCAGACTGGCAGTGTTTGAGTTTAAATTTTCTGTGGCATCCCTGAATGGTTTAAGGACTGCCACTAGCTGGGCGATCACTGTCCAATCCTCCCTATTCAATGGAGATGTAATCCCAATATTGTGCTCTGAGGCAAGATTATGGATTGCCCTCTGCTGCTCCAAAATCCTCTCCAGCATGTCTAACGTGGAGTTCCACCGTGTACTGACATCCTGACGTAGGCAGTGTACGGGAAGACCTGACCTCTCTTGCTCTTCCCTCAAAAGTTGGCTAGCCTTAACACTATGGTGAAAGGGCCCAGCGATCTTTCTGCAGCGGGACAGAACTACTGCTGCCACATTAGTTCCTTCTGACATTGCTGCCTTCACTACAAGATGGATGATGTGGGCTGCACAGCGCACACCAACAATATGACTATCTCGCAGCGCTTTCACCATATTGGCACCTCCGTCAGTTACCACAAAACCAACTTCAACATTGGTGCCTACCTCTGCTCTCACCCAAAGGCTAAACATTTTCCTCATCGCATGCAGAATATTTTGGGAAGTGTGCTTTTCATCCATCACTTCTGCATGGAGAAGGAATGATCGGTAGCCTGCTGCAGCAGCTTCCTTGGGCACACCGGGCTGCCACCAGTGTGCTGTCAAAGAAAGAAAGGCATGCTGCCCACTAGGTGCACTCCACAAATCTGTTGTGAAATGAACAGACTGACCAGCAGCCTTGGAAAGCTCTTCTTTCACTGCTGCAACACAGGACCGATACAATGAGGGGACAATGTTCCTGCTGAAAGTGGAACGTGACGGAACTGTATATTGTGGAGCCACAGCCGCCATCAATTGTTTGAAAGGCTCCCCTTCGATCATAGCGAAGGATGCCCCTCCAACAGCAATGAACTGACCAATAAGTCGCGTTACTTTATTGGCCTGCTGTTTGGGCATTGACCTTTTGGATTGGAATGCCACAAATTGTTCCAGGGTGGGCTGGACATGCAGTGCTCCAACCTGCCTTGGTCTCTGGCTGCCAGCACTAGCTGCTGCTGCTGCTGCTATTGGCTCAGAAGCAGCTGTTGGGGTTTTTCCACGGCCACTAGCTATGCTGCCTGCACTAAGTTTTACTTTTGCATCTTTCCCCAATAGCACAGCGTTGTGTTGAGTGCTGAGGTGATGCTTTACGCTAGCACTGGTAAAATGGCCAGATACTTTCCCTCTGCTTATTAGCTTCCCACAATGTTTGCACTTTCCATAGCGCCCTTCTTCAACATTTTCAAAGTGCTCCCAAATTGGGGCGCGCATAACCTTGGAGTGTGCCTTGGGTGCTGCTCCTACTGCTCGGGGTGGATGAACAGAGGCAGAACTAGTGGTGGTGTGGTGGGACTGGTGGTAACAGTACTGGCCATAGTGGGACTGCTAATTTCTAACTTTAGATTTGCTAGGTTTTGCTGCTGCTGGTGGTGGTGATGGTGATGATCGTAGCGGAGAAGGTGGAGGCTCAGGGGAAAATTGTGCACTAGTCATTTGGACACTGCTCCCTGAGGAATCTGATTCCTGACCACTCATCTCCTCTACTTCCTCTGGCTCATAGTCTAGTTCTTCATTAGCCAGATCGAATGGAATTCCATTTCAAATTTTGTGTTGTGTGTGTAGTGTTTAAAAAAACTTAAAACAAAAAAAAAAAAAGGGGGATAAAAAAAATTAAAGACTTAATTTACACGGGCCTAAGAGCCTATCCTACTACTATGCTAAACCTAAAGCTATATTAGTATTCTAGTCTAACTCTAGGCAGACGCTCTCAAGCCCACTAAGCTAAAGTGAGGTTAAGGTATATATAATATTATATTATTAATAGATTAGAATTACCGTATTTTTCGCTCTATAAGACGCACCTGCTGATAAGACGCACCTAGATTTTAGAGGAGAAAAAAAAGGAAAAAATATTTTGAGCTAAAAAATGGGCTATAAAAAAAGGACATCATCCTCCCGTCATGCCTGCACAGAAAAAAGCTGGTCAGACATGATGGGAAGTGTAGTTGGACTACAAGCGCCGTACTGCGCATGCGCCGGCGCCATACGTGACACGGCGCTTGCGTCAAATCCCCCCGTCCTCTCCATCCAGTCCGCCCTTAGCCGTCGCAACGGACCAGAGAAGAGGAGAGGCGGCGACAGAGGCGGCGGTCTCCAGATGAAGACCTCCCCTGGACGGCGAAGCGAGACAGAGACTGTCCGGGACACTTTTGGTGAGTACCGTATTGGCTCGGATATAGGCCGCCCCCGTATATAGGCCGCACCCTAAAAGTTTGGTGCTTTTTTAAAGAAAAAGTTTTTTTCTTTAAAAAAGCACCAAAAAACATACTGCCACTCTGCCCCCCCCGCCCCCCGAGATATGCTACCACTGTCCTCCCTCCCCGAGATACGCTGCCACTGTCCTCCCTCCCCGAGATACGCTGCCACTGTCCTCCCTCCCCGAGATACGCTGCCACTGTCCTCCCTCCCCGAGATATGCTACCACTGTCCTTCCTCCCCGAGATACGCTGCCACTGTCCCCCTCTGCCCCCCCTCCCCAACTTACCGGAGCAGACTCCCGGGTGTCTTGCGGGGCCAGCGGGGGACATCTATGCAATACAACTTCCGGTGCGGCACATCCGGCACCGGAAGTTGTATTGCGTAGACGTCCCCCGCCGACCCCGCAAGACACCCGGGAGTCTGCTCCGGTAAGTCCGCGGGGGGTGCAGAGGTAAAACGCATCCGCACGATGCGCTTAGACAACCTCCCGTGCCGGCACCCCCCCCGTGGGAAGTGCTGGCAGGGGAGGCTGTCTGAGCGTATCGGGGAGTAGGATGCAGGTCCCCTGCACCGCTGCGGGGGATCTGTATCCTAACCCCGCTGCCTGCCCGGCGCCCGGGACTGCATGTCCCGGGCGTCGGGCGCTAGACCCCGAATATAGGCCGCACCCCCACTTTAAAGTCTTAAAGTGGGGGAAAAAAGTGCGGCCTATATTCGAGCCAATACGGTATATCGTTGCCCCCCCCCTCCCTGCCTGCATCTTCGCTCCATAAGACGCGGCTGATTTTTCATCCTACTTTGGATGCGTCTTATGGAGCGAAAAATACGGTACTTATATTTTGGATTATAGATAGCATTACATAAATTATGGTGGGATACTTTCATGGGATCCATGTATAAAGTGGATATAGAGGCAAAGGTGATAATTGTTAACCTTATTTGCATGTGCCTACCCAGAATCCCTTGTGGTTGTGAAAGCACCATGAGATTTCTGAGGGAAAAACAAACCTTCTGGCTTGTCTGGTATCTGTAGATGAGTGTTTAATAATACTTCTACTACTGGATTATAGATAGAATATAGATTATGAATTAGAAATAATTACTTATATATATTATAGATTATGAATTAGAATTTATATTATATTATATAATATATTATAGATTAAGAAGATTAAAGATTAGAATTATTTTAGTACTACAGCTAGTAGCTTGAAGCTTTGCTTAGTACAGTTGTTGTCGTCACACAGTCAATTTTTCTTGAAAAGAAATTAGAAATAAAATAAAATGTCACAGCAAAACAGTTAGCTTCACTGCTTGCTGAAACACACAGCACTTAGGCGGCTGCACTCACTAGCCCAACAAGTTCACTTCACTGATGGACTGAGGTGAGAAAAACACTAAGGGTACTTTTTAATAAAATTAAAATAAAATTAAAATAAATGAGAAAATCTTTGCAAAACAGTTAACGTCACTGCTTGCTGATCAAAAAACAACACAGCACTTATGCGGCTGCACTCACTAGCCCAACAAGTTCACTTCACCGATGGGCTGAGGTGAGCAAAACAAATGAAATAAAATGAAATATTATTAATTAAGAAAAATTGACTTGGTCTCTTGCTGTTGCTAAAACAACAAACTATAGAGCTGCAGCACCAGTACTAATAGATTAGCTGAACTATAAGCTAGTAGTAATTATTAATTATATTTTTTATAGCTAATTTAATTAACTATTAAGATAAGAATTATAGAATTATTGATATTAATGATTTTAGATTAGACACTAGTAGATGTCTTGAATGTCTACAGTACACTCTACACTAGTATACTATTACTAACTATAGTATATATAACTGACAAATATACATATAATTTTATAATGTATTCAATTATTAATTATTAATATTACTGATTTTAGATTAGACACTAGTAGATGTCTTGAATGTCTACAGTACACTCTACACTAGTATACTATTACTAATACTATACTAACTATAGTATATATAACTGACAAATATATATATATATATAATTTTATATGTATTCAATTATTAATAATATATTTGTCACGTACAAGTAGTTAGGAGACACCGTGGTCAGGTAGGACTCCAGGACAGAACAGGTCAAACAAGCCGAGGTCAGGTTTCCGGAGAGCAGGATAGTCAAATAACGTAGCCGTATCCAAGTTAATTATTTGCATTACTTCTGTCTTCTGTTTTTGCATACCCAAAACACCTGTGTGGCCTAGTGAAGACTGATATGTGAAGACAGACAGGAAAATTTGGTTTGTGTATTGAAAAGTGATTCTGGTTCAAGGTTTGAAAAGAGGTCATCTTGTCATGCAACCAATGGAATAGCCCAATGGTTCATACTGAAACATTTAAAAAATGTGAAACCTGAATATCTTTTTATACATTGCCCCAGTTGTGTGCTGTGACTTGTTTGTTCACATGAATTGCTTTTGTAGATAAGTTTTTTGCTGATATCACTACAGCTATACTTGATACTTCATTATGTTGTAAGACACTTATATTCCCTTAGGCACGATTAAATAACCTGCAGCTGCAGGCCAGCTATAACCCCCTGGGCAGGTCCAGATCCCTCAAACCCATCAGAACTCACCTATTTGAAGTCTCATTTGCAAACCAATTTGGGTTATGTGACGGTAATAGAGTGGCCACTTGCACAGTATGTGAGCAGTTATATTAAAGAAAGGTTCTAGGCAAGTTAAGGGTGTTATGTGTGACAGAGGTATTGACAGAGAAAGTATGTTTTAGTGTGATTGTTAGAGAGACTCTGTAAATGTGAGTGTGTGCTAGTATGTAACCATACTACTAGTATGTTACCAGGATTTACCTGCCACCTGGACCAGAAGGTGCCAGCCCTCCCCTGCCACCATGTTTTACCCAGAGACTCTGGGTGATGCACTGCTTGCCCTGAATTATGTTTAATCTCTGGGCAAAGAAGCATCATTTAGTTATGATCATTCACTACACATGTTTTGCCTACTCTCTTCTACCCATATGCATGGCTAACTTTGCCTCCTTTAGCAAAGAGTATAAACATCTACAGTCATCTTCATGTTGATCAGGGTATATTTCTATAATCCCATGTATTCCAGTAATGACATTTTCTGGAGAGGTCAGAGCAAACTACTGGGCAGAAATAATGTACTTTTTTCATATTTTTCTTAGTACATGCTAGTGATTTCTGAAATACCTTTCAGTGCAGGGCTCAGTAATACATTGCATACTTCATGGTGCTTACAGGGTTAATGGATACCTGTATTATGTTCAACTCTCCTGCATGGGAAAACACAATTAATTCAATGCAGCTGTATTTCGTTTCTGTACCACTTTGTCAGGTTGTTGGCATTCGGTTATCTTTTCATTGTCTTTGGGTGGTCTCAGCTTCATACAAACAATATCCATTTCTACATCAAGGATAAGACAGCATTGTTTGTCAGGCTCATAGGTTTCTTTTTTGTAAACCAAACCATTCTAACGTGATCGTAATTTGATCTACTAAAATCAGGATAGCAGTAGAACTTCTGCAATTCCCTGAACATTAGTTAAACAGTGGAATAAAAAGAACAAATTTACAGAAATAAATAATCATATAAAATAAACTTAGGGAGATCTGTTCATTAGCTTAACATATGCATATATATTCTGTATATTTAGAGCATAGTACACACCAATAAAACAGCAATCTAATGCTAGTGGTGCAGTTAGATGCATGGGCACATGTCTAACCACATCTAAAAGTTACAATTTATGCAATGTCTCAGATAATTGCTCTTGTCCTACCAGTTTGGATAACATTTGCTTTCTGTTTGCTAAAAGCATTGTTTTATTGGTATACAGTGCAGTATACATGGGTTTCCCTTTACCATCTGGCTCTCTATGAATTCATACAACAAATGGGATGTGATAGGATTCCATAAGAACGTTATTAGGATTTGTTGTGTGCCCCACAGTCATTTTATATCTTCCTGTGCCCTAGCCACAGCTTCCATATTCAATCAGAGGTCGCCTTACTTAGCATCTTTCACTGCGCAGGGACTTCCTATATTGGGAAGTCTGCAGGTTTGGTCTCCCTGGTCTCGGGGTCAGTTTCTGCTTTCTCCAGGCTGGAGAGAGATGTTTGGCCTTATCCACTCTCAGCTCAGGGCAAATCACTTCCCCAGAAAATGACATGATAATTCTGCTTCTAGTTGCCACACCTCAAGACTGTGGTGCAATTGTGTGTTCTTTTGCCTAAAGAAGCCCTATACCTAGTAGCATATACCAAGCTAAACCTGGTATATGCTAAACTTTATATAGTGACTGTAAGATATCGCAATATGTGCTAGAAATCCCCATTATCAGCAAAGCAGGAGAGCAGCTTTCCCAACTTTTTAGGATCTGCATGTAGTTGTTGATTGGTTGAAACTAGACTTGGGCACCAGGGGGCTCTTCGTGTTCGTCTTCGTGCTCGTCTTTGGCAAAAACAAAATCTTCGTATTCTGCGAATATTCGCCGGTTCCTGTCTTCTCTTCGGGCGAATATTTGTGGACATTCTTCATGTTCGTTTTTTCTTCGTTTTTCCGTTTTTTTATAAGGGGTTAACACGGGGTTAACGCGTACCGCAGCAGCTCTGGCGCCAAGAGTTTAAATGTCCGTATGAGTAACTCTATTGGTTGCCAGCAGGGGACTCGTCTGCCAATGGTTGATGGCAGACGAGCCCCCTGCTGGCGACCAATAGAGTCGCTCGTACAGACTTTTAAACTCCTGGTGCCGTAACTTGTCCGGCAGATACCATTGGTCTCCCTGTTCTATCAGTTAAATGTCCATAGGAACGACCAATAAAGTTGCTTGTACGGACATTTAACTGATAGAACAGGGAGACCAGTGGGATCTGCAGGGTAAGTTGCTGCATTAGGATTTTAAAAGTCTGTACGAGCGACTCTATTGGTCACTCGTACAGACTTTTAAAATCCTGGTGCCGTAACTTGTTGCACCTTAAGGGGTCAAGGGGCCGTGCGAGTGAGCCTATTGGTTGCTTGCACGGCCCTTTAACCTATGGATTTCCGCTCCCGTTATCTAACGCAGCACCGTAGGTTCGCTGTCAGGGGTTACAAAGGCCGAGCAAGTGAGCCTATTGGTAACCTGCAGGGTCCCTGTAGGCAACCAATAGGCTCACTCGCACTGCCCTGTAACCCCTGACGGCGAACCTACGGATTTCCGCTTCCGTCAACTCCCGCGATGCCGCAAAGATAAAGTAGGCTAGATTGGGAAGGGACTGAGGAGATTAGTAGACGAAGAAGATCACGAAGATCTTCGTGGTGTGTGTCTTCATCTACGTTTAACCGCCGCTGTCTTCTCTTCTTCGTGTCTTCGGAACGAACTCTTTGTGGACTGTTGCAAAAAGTAAATTAGAAGTTTCATCGCTTCAGTCTTTACTTGTTTTAGTGGTTGGAATTCAACCCAGACTTGCGGACCAAGGATTCACAAGGAAAACATTGCTTACAACTAGACTTGAGCACCAGGGGGCTCTTCGTGTTAGTCTTCGTACTCGTCTTCGGAGAAAAAAAACCCTTCGTATTCCTCGAATATTCGAACGTTCCTGTCTTCTTTTCGGGCGAATATTCGTGGCCATTCTTCGTGCTCGTTTCATCTTCGTTTTCTCCCGGCTGCGTAGCAGGGGTTAATACGGGGTTAAGAACACATCGGAGCAGCAGCAGCAGATGCGTTCGCGCCGTGAAGGTACGTGTGTGCGACTCTATTGGTCGCCGGAAGGGGGCTGGTCTGGCATCAACAAATGAATTGCAGAACTGCAGAATGCACCTCATTCGTTGATGGCAGGCGAGCCCCCTGCCGAAACGACCAATACAGTTGCACACACGTACCGAGGTGTACTGCACACAAAATGACCTAGACAAATGCTCCAAGGAACTTGGCCTCCTTTGTTTTTATCATACACAGTCACACATCCATAGATGTTTAATAAACGAAAATGGATTATTTTACATTTTTAAATTGATTTTGGAACACCTGTAATACATGCCTAACATTTGCTACCTATTTATAATGGCATACTTTGCAACAACTCAACTTTTACTGGACAGGACTGGAAAAAAGCAGGATTGTCCACAAAAATGTTGGGTGTGTTGGCAGGTTTGCGAATGGAAAAATGTTGGACAAGAACTAAAAAATAGCTTAGGGTTAATGTACGGTTATTTTTAAGATTATTAGCAGTGTACTGTTTTGGTTAAAGATGTATTATGTCTAAATAATAATTTAATTTTAATTTTAATGGGTTTATTGAATTTTAAAGTTATATTTATTATTATTTACTTTATTATATTTATTTAATGTTGTAGTGCTACCCTACCCAGCTATACCTATGTGCACTAGCATACCTAGTTTAGCTAAATTTCTGTCCCTGAAAAAGTTGGGTCTGTTGGCAGCTATGTGGATGGAAAAATGTTATAGGGTGAAGTGTGAGTTATAGCGTTAATGCTAGTGAGTGTAGAAGTGAAGGCCAGGGCAAATAACAGGAGGAAAGGTCCTTGTGATTTGTGAATTGTACATGTGTGTTATGCGTGTTATGTTACTGTGTTATAGGTGTTATTGTGTGTGTTATGTTTGGTAGGTTGTGTATCAGACGGAAAAAAATGAAATGGAAATGGAAAAGGAAATGGAAAAGGCGAATGAGTGGGCAATTGACGACCCACTCACCTGTTTCACCCCAGGGCAAAGCATCCAAACAACTGTCAGTCCTAGACGTGTGGCAGCGGACTTCCAGAGCTCAGACACAAGGCCCTAGCGTAAGCTGGCCACTCCGGCGGAGGTAGCAGGCGTTGCAACACCGCAAACAGATGCAGCCAGGGGGGAGAAACTACCCTTACCATTAGGGACAGTTGAGGCATGACACTAGCCAGGAAGGGGACTGGTAGAGAAGAGACGCTGGCACCACCACCAGCAGCAGCAGCATTGGGAAAGGCAAATGAGTGGGCGAATTGGCGACCCGCTCACCTGTTTCACCCCAGAGCAAAGCATCCAAACAACTGTCAGTCCTAGACATTTGGCAGCGGACAGAGCTCAGACACTAGGCCCTAGCGTAAATTGGCTACACCGGCGGAGGTAGCAGGCGTTGCCACACCGCAAACACGTGCAACCAGGGGGAGAAACTACCTTGAACATTTTGGACATTTGAGGCATGACACTAGCCAGGAAGCAAACTGGCAGAGAAGAGATGCTGGCACCATCACCACCAGTGGCAGCAGCATTGGGAAAGGCGAATGAGTGAGCAATTGACGACCCGCTTACCTGTTCCACCCCAGAGCAAAGCATCCAAAGACTGTCAGTCCTAGGCGTTTGGGAGCGGACTTCCAGAGCTCAGACACTAGGCCCTAGCGTAAATTGGCTACACCGGCGGAGGTAGCAGGCATTGCCACACCGCAAACAGACGTAGCCAGGGGGAGAAACCTTGAACATTTTGGACATTTGAGGCATGACACTAGCCAGGAAGCGAACTGGCAGAGAAGAGACGCTGGCACCACCACCAGCAGCAGCAGCATTGGGAAAGGCAAATGAGTGGGCAATTGGCGACCCGCTCACCTGTTTCACCCCAGAGCAAAGCATCCAAACATCTGTCAGTCCTAGACATTTGGCAGCGGACAGAGCTCAGACACTAGGCCCTAGCGTAAATTGGCTACACCGGCGGAGGTAGCAGGCGTTGCCACACCGCAAACACGTGCAACCAGGGGGAGAAACTACCTTGAACATTTTGGACATTTGAGGCATGACACTAGCCAGGAAGCGAACTGGCAGAGAAGAGATGCTGGCACCATCACCACCAGCGGCAGCATTGGGAAAGGCGAATGAGTGGGCAATTGACGACCCACTCACCTGTTTCACCCCAGGGCAAAGCATCAAAGTCCGTCAGTCCATGGCGTTTGGGAGCAGACTTCCAGAACTCAGACACTAGGCCCTAGCGTAAATTGGCTACACCGGTGGAGGTAGCAGGCGTTGCCACACCGCAAACAGATGCAGCCAGGGGGAGAAACTACCTTAAACATTTTGGACATTTGAGGCATGACACTAGCCAGGAAGGGAAATTGGCTACACCGGCGGAGGTAGCAGGCGTTGCCACACCGCAAACAGATGCAGCCAGGGGAAGAAACTACCTTAAACATTAGAGAGAAAAAAAAATTAACTTTCCAAGCTAAGAGCTGGGTAACCCAACTTGGGCAGATTGAATTTAAGAAAGGCAATCTGCTCCATCAGATGAGGTGCCATGCGTGAGCGCTGTGGACTCAGTATGTTTCCAGTCATAGAAAACACGCGCTCACTTTGAACAGTGGTTGGCGGACATGATTGAAGCTGCTGCGCAACCCATGAGAGTGCAGGCCACACACTCTTCTATTCATCCCAGTAGCTAAGAGGATCAACATTAGGTGCAGAAGGAACTTCACAGAGGTAAAGTTTGACCATTTCAGCAGCACTACTCTCCTTTCTGCTGCTAGCTCTGTGAGATGGTCCAACTATACTCCCAAGTGCCTCTTCCCAAAACGCAGCTGCTCCACTCAGCTGTGTTGTTGTGATGCTTGTGGCACTTCTGCTGATGCTGCTGCTAGGAGTAGCAGACCAGATAATCTCTTCCTCCTCCTGCACCTCTCCCTCCTCGGACAGCATTCCCATTTTACGCTGCCAGTCACTCACCTTGTTGACTAATTGCTCCCGGTAGCTTCTGAGAACATTGAATTTCAAAGCTAGCTTTCCCTTAATTCTTGGATCGCAAAGGCACGCTAGCATCATTTCGGGACTCTCTTCCATGCGGTTGCGAAGGTGTACTTTTAGCAGATCCTTCAGCTTCCTGACTATGGCTGCTACATCAGGATGTAGAGTGCCACCTTGAACAGCCTCACGGTTTTCAGGGAACACATCCATCTTGCTGCCTAGATGGGAGAACACTGGGATTACCTGGGCCAGACTGGCAGTGTTTGAGTTTAAATTTTCTGTGGCATCCCTGAATGGTTTAAGGACTGCCACTAGCTGGGCGATCACTGTCCAATCCTCCCTATTCAATGGAGATGTAATCCCAATATTGTGCTCTGAGGCAAGATTATGGATTGCCCTCTGCTGCTCCAAAATCCTCTCCAGCATGTCTAACGTGGAGTTCCACCGTGTACTGACATCCTGACGTAGGCAGTGTACGGGAAGACCTGACCTCTCTTGCTCTTCCCTCAAAAGTTGGCTAGCCTTAACACTATGGTGAAAGGGCCCAGCGATCTTTCTGCAGCGGGACAGAACTACTGCTGCCACATTAGTTCCTTCTGACATTGCTGCCTTCACTACAAGATGGATGATGTGGGCTGCACAGCGCACACCAACAATATGACTATCTCGCAGCGCTTTCACCATATTGGCACCTCCGTCAGTTACCACAAAACCAACTTCAACATTGGTGCCTACCTCTGCTCTCACCCAAAGGCTAAACATTTTCCTCATCGCATGCAGAATATTTTGGGAAGTGTGCTTTTCATCCATCACTTCTGCATGGAGAAGGAATGATCGGTAGCCTGCTGCAGCAGCTTCCTTGGGCACACCGGGCTGCCACCAGTGTGCTGTCAAAGAAAGAAAGGCATGCTGCCCACTAGGTGCACTCCACAAATCTGTTGTGAAATGAACAGACTGACCAGCAGCCTTGGAAAGCTCTTCTTTCACTGCTGCAACACAGGACCGATACAATGAGGGGACAATGTTCCTGCTGAAAGTGGAACGTGACGGAACTGTATATTGTGGAGCCACAGCCGCCATCAATTGTTTGAAAGGCTCCCCTTCGATCATAGCGAAGGATGCCCCTCCAACAGCAATGAACTGACCAATAAGTCGCGTTACTTTATTGGCCTGCTGTTTGGGCATTGACCTTTTGGATTGGAATGCCACAAATTGTTCCAGGGTGGGCTGGACATGCAGTGCTCCAACCTGCCTTGGTCTCTGGCTGCCAGCACTAGCTGCTGCTGCTGCTGCTATTGGCTCAGAAGCAGCTGTTGGGGTTTTTCCACGGCCACTAGCTATGCTGCCTGCACTAAGTTTTACTTTTGCATCTTTCCCCAATAGCACAGCGTTGTGTTGAGTGCTGAGGTGATGCTTTACGCTAGCACTGGTAAAATGGCCAGATACTTTCCCTCTGCTTATTAGCTTCCCACAATGTTTGCACTTTCCATAGCGCCCTTCTTCAACATTTTCAAAGTGCTCCCAAATTGGGGCGCGCATAACCTTGGAGTGTGCCTTGGGTGCTGCTCCTACTGCTCGGGGTGGATGAACAGAGGCAGAACTAGTGGTGGTGTGGTGGGACTGGTGGTAACAGTACTGGCCATAGTGGGACTGCTAATTTCTAACTTTAGATTTGCTAGGTTTTGCTGCTGCTGGTGGTGGTGATGGTGATGATCGTAGCGGAGAAGGTGGAGGCTCAGGGGAAAATTGTGCACTAGTCATTTGGACACTGCTCCCTGAGGAATCTGATTCCTGACCACTCATCTCCTCTACTTCCTCTGGCTCATAGTCTAGTTCTTCATTAGCCAGATCGAATGGAATTCCATTTCAAATTTTGTGTTGTGTGTGTAGTGTTTAAAAAAACTTAAAACAAAAAAAAAAAAAGGGGGATAAAAAAAATTAAAGACTTAATTTACACGGGCCTAAGAGCCTATCCTACTACTATGCTAAACCTAAAGCTATATTAGTATTCTAGTCTAACTCTAGGCAGACGCTCTCAAGCCCACTAAGCTAAAGTGAGGTTAAGGTATATATAATATTATATTATTAATAGATTAGAATTACCGTATTTTTCGCTCTATAAGACGCACCTGCTGATAAGACGCACCTAGATTTTAGAGGAGAAAAAAAAGGAAAAAATATTTTGAGCTAAAAAATGGGCTATAAAAAAAGGACATCATCCTCCCGTCATGCCTGCACAGAAAAAAGCTGGTCAGACATGATGGGAAGTGTAGTTGGACTACAAGCGCCGTACTGCGCATGCGCCGGCGCCATACGTGACACGGCGCTTGCGTCAAATCCCCCCGTCCTCTCCATCCAGTCCGCCCTTAGCCGTCGCAACGGACCAGAGAAGAGGAGAGGCGGCGACAGAGGCGGCGGTCTCCAGATGAAGACCTCCCCTGGACGGCGAAGCGAGACAGAGACTGTCCGGGACACTTTTGGTGAGTACCGTATTGGCTCGGATATAGGCCGCCCCCGTATATAGGCCGCACCCTAAAAGTTTGGTGCTTTTTTAAAGAAAAAGTTTTTTTCTTTAAAAAAGCACCAAAAAACATACTGCCACTCTGCCCCCCCGCCCCCCGAGATATGCTACCACTGTCCTCCCTCCCCGAGATACGCTGCCACTGTCCTCCCTCCCCGAGATACGCTGCCACTGTCCTCCCTCCCCGAGATACGCTGCCACTGTCCTCCCTCCCCGAGATATGCTACCACTGTCCTTCCTCCCCGAGATACGCTGCCACTGTCCCCCTCTGCCCCCCCTCCCCAACTTACCGGAGCAGACTCCCGGGTGTCTTGCGGGGCCAGCGGGGGACATCTATGCAATACAACTTCCGGTGCGGCACATCCGGCACCGGAAGTTGTATTGCGTAGACGTCCCCCGCCGACCCCGCAAGACACCCGGGAGTCTGCTCCGGTAAGTCCGCGGGGGGTGCAGAGGTAAAACGCATCCGCACGATGCGCTTAGACAACCTCCCGTGCCGGCACCCCCCCCGTGGGAAGTGCTGGCAGGGGAGGCTGTCTGAGCGTATCGGGGAGTAGGATGCAGGTCCCCTGCACCGCTGCGGGGGATCTGTATCCTAACCCCGCTGCCTGCCCGGCGCCCGGGACTGCATGTCCCGGGCGTCGGGCGCTAGACCCCGAATATAGGCCGCACCCCCACTTTAAAGTCTTAAAGTGGGGGAAAAAAGTGCGGCCTATATTCGAGCCAATACGGTATATCGTTGCCCCCCCCCTCCCTGCCTGCATCTTCGCTCCATAAGACGCGGCTGATTTTTCATCCTACTTTGGATGCGTCTTATGGAGCGAAAAATACGGTACTTATATTTTGGATTATAGATAGCATTACATAAATTATGGTGGGATACTTTCATGGGATCCATGTATAAAGTGGATATAGAGGCAAAGGTGATAATTGTTAACCTTATTTGCATGTGCCTACCCAGAATCCCTTGTGGTTGTGAAAGCACCATGAGATTTCTGAGGGAAAAACAAACCTTCTGGCTTGTCTGGTATCTGTAGATGAGTGTTTAATAATACTTCTACTACTGGATTATAGATAGAATATAGATTATGAATTAGAAATAATTACTTATATATATTATAGATTATGAATTAGAATTTATATTATATTATATAATATATTATAGATTAAGAAGATTAAAGATTAGAATTATTTTAGTACTACAGCTAGTAGCTTGAAGCTTTGCTTAGTACAGTTGTTGTCGTCACACAGTCAATTTTTCTTGAAAAGAAATTAGAAATAAAATAAAATGTCACAGCAAAACAGTTAGCTTCACTGCTTGCTGAAACACACAGCACTTAGGCGGCTGCACTCACTAGCCCAACAAGTTCACTTCACTGATGGACTGAGGTGAGAAAAACACTAAGGGTACTTTTTAATAAAATTAAAATAAAATTAAAATAAATGAGAAAATCTTTGCAAAACAGTTAACGTCACTGCTTGCTGATCAAAAAACAACACAGCACTTATGCGGCTGCACTCACTAGCCCAACAAGTTCACTTCACCGATGGGCTGAGGTGAGCAAAACAAATGAAATAAAATGAAATATTATTAATTAAGAAAAATTGACTTGGTCTCTTGCTGTTGCTAAAACAACAAACTATAGAGCTGCAGCACCAGTACTAATAGATTAGCTGAACTATAAGCTAGTAGTAATTATTAATTATATTTTTTATAGCTAATTTAATTAACTATTAAGATAAGAATTATAGAATTATTGATATTAATGATTTTAGATTAGACACTAGTAGATGTCTTGAATGTCTACAGTACACTCTACACTAGTATACTATTACTAACTATAGTATATATAACTGACAAATATACATATAATTTTATAATGTATTCAATTATTAATTATTAATATTACTGATTTTAGATTAGACACTAGTAGATGTCTTGAATGTCTACAGTACACTCTACACTAGTATACTATTACTAATACTATACTAACTATAGTATATATAACTGACAAATATATATATATATATAATTTTATATGTATTCAATTATTAATAATATATTTGTCACGTACAAGTAGTTAGGAGACACCGTGGTCAGGTAGGACTCCAGGACAGAACAGGTCAAACAAGCCGAGGTCAGGTTTCCGGAGAGCAGGATAGTCAAATAACGTAGCCGAGGTCAGGATTCAGGAAAACAGGATAAACGTAAACGTAGCCGAGGTCAGGAATCAGGAAATCAACGAAGTCAGACAAGCCGGGATCATACACGAGAATACAGGATCAAAACGCTATCTGGGTACTAGCACAAGGCATAGACAACCAACAGAAGGCAATGTCAGACAGAACTGAGGAGGTTTAAATAGGAACCGCAGAGGAAGTTCAAATCTCCCGCCAAACCTCATGACGTCACTTGTAATGTCCGGGAATCGCCACCATCATGGTTGTGGCGTAATCTCGCCTCATATATGCCTGCAGTTTGGGCGAGTGCCGAAGCCGGACGCCGTGTTCCAGGAGGTCTGCCTCTCCTGCGCGGCAATTCAGCAGATGACGGCGGAAGCGGCACCGCGTTGGAGGGCGCCCTCCCTCTCCTGCGTGACGGCTCCGGCGGTGGTAGCCGTGTGTTGGAGGGGGGGTCTCCCTCTCCTGCGTGGCGGCTCCGGTGGTCGTGCGTCGGAGGGGGGTCTCCCTCTCCTGCGTGACAGCTCCGGTGGCCGTGCGTCGGAGGGGGGTCTCCCTCTCCTGCGTGGCGGCTCCGGTGGTCGTGCGTCGGAGGGGGGTCTCCCTCTCCTGCGTGACAGCTCCGGTGGCCGTGCGTCGGAGGGGGGTCTCCCTCTCCTGCGTGACGGCTCCGGTGGCCGTGCGTTGGAGGGGGGTCTCCCTCTCCTGCGTGGCGGGTCCGGTGGCCGTGCGTCGGAGGGGGGTCTACCTCTCCTGCGTGGCGGCTCCGGTGGCAACGTGGGAGCCGGGGGCAGGTAAGTAACAGTACCCCCCCTTGAAAGGGCGCCCGGGCGACCAACAGGGCGAGAAGGACGTCTAGCAAGAAACGCACTTATCAGTCGTGGTACGGCGAGGCGTGCCGCAGGTATCCAGGATAGTTCCTCAGGACCGAGACCCCTCCATTGTACCAGGTACTGTAAACTGCCCTGTTGCCGCCGGGAATCAAGAATTACTCGGGGAGTACGTCTCTCCGAAGCCCTCCTGGCAGTCTCGGTAGTTGAATTCTCGCCTCGGGTAAACCGGTTGCAACAACGAGGCGTGAAATACCCGAGGGATGCGAAGCGTTCTGGGTAGTGCAAGTTCGTACGCCACCGGATTGATCTGCCATAGAACTGGAAAGGGCCCAATAAACCGTGGGGCCAATTTCATGGAAGGAACCCGGAGTCTCAGGAATCGCGTAGACAGCCAAACTCTATCGCCAGGCCGGTACGAGGGGTTGGGTTTTACTGCAGTATTACTGCACATTTACTGCAGTTTTACTGCATTTGTACTTCACTGTACTGCAGTTTTACTGCAGTTATTTTTGTACGGAAGTACAAATGCAATAAAGCTGCAGTACATTGAAGTACAACTGTAGGTTTGCAATATAAAAAAAAAAGTGCAGTAAATGTGCAGTAAAACTACATTTATTTAAGCTGGACAGGCAGTAGGCACTAGTGCCAGCCCAGGGCAAAGGCACCCCAGTGCCAGTGAGGCACTGAGTGCACTGTCAACTCAACAGCACTACACAGTTGATGACAGACAAATTAAATTAAAAAATGATTAAATTAATAAAATTATTATTAAATATTATTAATTCAGTAGAACTGAACACAGTACACTGTGAGAAATGGCAGGCTGAGGCTTACCAGTCTCACACAGAACAGAACAATCTCTCTGTAACGCTCGGATGCAGCACAGCGAAAAATGAATGGATCTCTCAGGCAAGCTCTGGTCTTATAAAGGCGCCTTCAGAATTCAAAAAACAGCAGCACAGGCATTGGACGAGACCCTTAGCGTGACGTCACAAGAGTGAGCTGAATCTTCGATTCTTCGTGGTTGTGAGTCTTCGTCTTCTCCTACGTTTTGCCGGCACTGTATTCTCTTCGGCGTGTCTTCGGCACGAACAAAAAAACGGCCTCTTCGTGCTCGTTTACATGTTCGCCCGAAGACGAATGCGCAAGTCTACTTACAACACTTCTGTCACCAGAGCTGGGAAAAAAAAATATTTTATGAAAGATCAAGGCTCTGGGGTTGGTGGAGAGTCTGTGGGATTTGATGCAATTTTACTCTTTTCTAACCTTACTTCTCACTTGTATGTTTTTCTAAGATGAACTAGATCCTGTTTTGCAGGCTATGAAACACCTGGGGAGTTAAAAAGGTTCCTACGTGATGGGGATTACAAAGGTAGTGTATGCCTATAATCTTGTTAGGTACCATGACATGATAAATTGAGGTGGACACACCAGGTGTCTAGTGGGGATTTCATTGTGCTTTGGAAGTATCAAAAAAAGCGTTACATGTGTGATTCGTGGGTTTGAAGGACACCCAGCCATATAATTGTGCCACATGCCTTTTATAAGTTCTAACAAATGTTACTTGTTAGTAATAGACTAAGGCGCTCTTTTGGGGGTTAGGACGACGCTGATAAGCTGCTTGGGGCAATGGTGGCACTCACAAGCTGTTAGGTGGCAAAGGTTGCACTCACTAGCTGTTTGGGGGCAAAGGTGGCGCTATGAGACATGTTGCTTTGTGAAGTTGTAGGGCATGGGAGCAGTTTTTGCACCGGGGCCCTGTGGTTTCTACTTATGTCTCTGGGTGTGTCAGGAACCAATTTTTCGCTGCCTGAACCATGGCTTTTTTATACCTGTGGCGTTTACATCTGCGACCACTAGTGGCCACCCTCCGCCCTCTGGAGCACTCAGAACTCAGGTGTGCCTTGTTACCTGGGTTGAGCCCTAGTCTACATCCAGCTGGGCCTTGTTACCTGGATTACCCTGCCCTGCACTTTAGTCAGGGCCTTTGTATTCTGTCAGGACACGGGAGATCAGGTCGGAGCCCATGCGCAGGGGATACTTGGGGTTCAGTATGTAACCCACGGTGCATGATTATGCAAACAAAGACACCACAAGCAGAATTCCAGGTAACGCAGTGTATTTTATGTAAATAACAGGACCAGCAAATAAGGGTTGAGCCCTAGTCTACATCCAGCTGGGCCTTGTTACCTGGATTACCCTGTATTTATGAACCTGCCCTGCCCTTCAGTCAGGGCCTTTGTATTGAAGTCTATGGACCTTACCTGCTGTGGCTCTGCACCTGTACTGTTCCTGGTTCCCTGCTTTGCGTCCTGATCAAGTGGATTCCCTGCTTTGTGTCCTGATCAAGTGGACTCCCTGCTTTGTGTCCTGATCAAGTGGACTCCCTGCTTTGTGTCCTGATCAAGTGGACTCCCTGCTTTGTGTCCCTCCAAGTGGGCTCCCTGCTTTGTGTCCCTCCAAGTGGGCTCCCTGCTTTGTGTCCTTCCAAGTGGGCTCCCTGTTTTGTGTCCTTCCAAGTGGGCTCCCTGTTTTGTGTCCTTCCAAGTGGGCTGTGTGCCTTTCCGTGCCCTTCCAAGCGGGCTCCCTGTCAAAAGACTTATTACCAGTATTTATTTTGCCATACGTCCGGTTTCTTGCTTTGACTGCATTACCCTTATTTGCTGGTCCTGTTATATACATGAAATACACTGCATTACCTGGATTTCTGTTTGTGGTGTCTTTGTTTGCATAATCATGCACCGTGGGTTACATACTGAACCCCAAGTATCCCCTGTGTATGGGCTCCTACCCGACCTGATCTCCCGTGTCCTGACAGAATACAAAGGCCCTGACTAAAGTGCAGGGCAGGTTCATAAAGGCAGGGTAATCCAGGTAACAAGGCCCAGCTGGATGTAGACTAGGGCTCAACCCAGGTAACAAGGCACACCTGAGTTCTGAGTGCTGCGGCAGGTGGCCACTAGTGGTCGCAGATGTAAACGCCACAGGTATAAAAAAGCCATGGTTCAGGCAGCGAAAAATTGGTTCCTGGAAGGAAGATAGAGAGCTACCTTGCTGTGTTTAATATACAATTGTTCCATTGAATTGCTTACTGCTTTTTTGTTACACAGTTGAGGCTAGTTAAAGCTTAGATCACCGAATCAAGCTGAAATGAGGTAGATAGCAAGGGATCACTAAGAAAATCATGCTAATAAATGGAGTTGCAGGTATGAAAAAATATATATTTTTTATCTTAGGATTTTCCAAGCACCGATTCAGTCATTTCTTTTGGGGTAGCTAGATCTTTTGATGTCCCTAAATGGCCCATCATTTCCACTGCCCCAAACCTGGGCAGAAGAAAAATGCCTTAAAGTCAGGATCGTCCAGCAAAAAACAAAGCTATTGGCAGGTATACACTTGTGTGACTGGTTCACTGCAAACATTTGCACTTTTATTTCTTAGGTGACCACTTGTGTCCAACCACACTTTCCTTTAGGGAAAAGAGCTTTGATCTCCATAGCAGCCTTTTCCAACCGTGTGACACTGAATGCGTAAACATGATCCTGGGTATCCCTAAATATTAATATGCATTCCATTGTTTTCGTAATAAAATGTAATGTTTCCAGCTTTTAATAAAAACATATTAATAAAAAAGCTCATGGAAAATGTAGTTTCTTTGTAAATATTTCCTGCTTTGCCCTGAGGCCTTCTCATTTCCATTCATCCAGCTTGATGCATTTTTTAGACCCCATAATACATACAACTTTTTGTTATGTGTGTTCTGCTTTTAAAAGTGTATATTAACCATTCACATGCATATCACTAGCTGTCAGCTAGCTATAAAGAGGTTAGTCAGTTCATCATTTCACATTTTGTCTGTTGTATGCAGTAGTTAAATGATTAATAAACGAGTTTAGAGGCTCTACTCCACCCTTGTAAAGGGCAGTTTCTAGGGTGTAATTTAAATATGATTCCAGAAATAAAGCATCTTAATAGATTGTAAAACTTTTTAATGGACCTGTATGTTAACACTATGATGCTCAGAGTGGTTAGCATTTCCTTGAGAAATGGTTCTCCAGGCATGGTCTGCACACCATTTAATGTGATTTCCAAGATTTGTCTAAATGCATGCACATGCACCTTTGGCACTTCTATCGGCCTGACCAAGGGAAGTGCCCCAGCCGATCCCTCCATGGCCGCCGCTCTTGTAATGCATGCTAAGGCTGTGCTGACTGCTACTCTAGGACTAATTGGCCTAGCCCAGAATACGTCACTGCGCACACCTCTTCACAACTTTTTTATATAACCTCCTAAATGTTTAGATTTTTAGATAGCACTTTCAAAAGTAGTCGTACAAGAAAAAACAAAAATCAAGAACATTGCCTGGAGTAAAACAGATAACCTTATTGCATACATTTGACTCAAACTGTTACATTTTAAGATGACCATAAAGGTACTGAAGTTCATAGTAGGCGCAGAGTTGAATATGCTTATCGCATGACATGTATAAATGCATTTATCGTCCATTATAGAGGATGGAAGATGTAATTCTGTCAGGCTTGTATGGTGCAAAAAACGCAACTAACATTTTTACATGAGATGTGCCATGATATGTGGCATCAATATATGTTTTCTTGACCCACGGTTTTACTTTTTAGCATCACTTGCACTGGAAAATTCTTCTAGTTTTTGGTACCTATAACACTTTTGTAAATATTTGTCTTGATGGTAGTGAACTGCACATAATAATACAAACTAGCCCATGATTGACACAAGGGAATGCATTGTTATATTTTTTATGGGACAATGTGCAGAGCAGTAGTAACTAGAAAGTTCAATGGGTTGTTTGTCCCACTGGCCCTCAACAGGTTGTTAGTACAATATGGAAAGATATGAGTTATGTATAATTTATGTTCAGATATGCTCTCTGTACATAGATCAAAGAATGCTATGTAGTCAACACATTACAACCTCCCACAGGATATCCTAATGTGATTTTACGTGGGGAGAGATGAAAACAGCACAGCTGTAAACTAGTAAAACATACCCCTGTTATAACTCATTACAATTTCCAACAGGCCATTAACACCCTATTCTTAGGATAAAGCTTAGTGGGAGGTTGTATGGGAGAACATTAGTTACGAGTTTTAGTTCAAAGTTTGGCTGCACAGCAAGGAAAGCTGACATCAAAGAGAAGATGATAAGCAAATAATTACACAAAGGTAAAGTCTATAGAATGGAAGAAGGAAATTACACCCTGTAGTCCAAATCACAGCAAATACCTTTGCACAAAGTGTTGTGTAGGTAGGGTGGTTCCAGAAAAAGTACACATTAAAAGCAGTCTGAATCTGAATGTGTTCAGTTAAAAGGGACTGTGGGTGTATTCTGCATATTTAACAAATAAGCAATTACTGCTTGTTTACCTGTAAAGAGAAGTATACACGAATGTGTGTTTAAACTGCGGCTTTCAACTCACCACTACCCACAGACGGATAAACCCATACTTCTTTGAACCACACTCTTTTTTTCAGTCCACAGTTTTTCAGCCTACTTAAATTATATATTTTAAGGCCTTTATAGGTTTAGTGCCAAACAAGGTTTTATGGTATACAAGTACAGTAACACTGCTTAAATTCAACTTTTTTTCGCAACTGCTACCTTTTGTTAACTATATCAGTGCCTTGGTACTTTGCAGACAGGCTTTACGCCACCTCTTTCAGCTTAATGGTATGTTAGCTGGTCCAGCAGACTAGCCAGCCATTGGCGTGAAAGGGCTCCTGCAGGCTTCAAGGCATTGTCTTCTCTATTTTCTCCAGTGTCTTCTCCTACAGTCACAAAGCAATGCCTGTGAATGCATCATGTGTACACGTGTGTTAGGCAAAGTGGTGCCCGTAATGTAACAGAGAAGTATTCTTCTTGGGCAGAATGAACCTTGTTTTACTGATAAAAACAGCATCAGTGTAGCAAACCCTGTTTTCATGACCACCACTTTAATAATGTACAAGCCTGCTTGGTTAATTACCCACACAACAATAGATTTAAAAATGTATCCTAAGTACCTGTGTTATTTATTATTGATCCAGAAAATGAATTTAAATGTTTTACTCAAATCAATAAAAATATTCTCAAACATTCAAATAATCATGTCTCAGTCCATGTTAAAAAATACCATATAAATTAAACTGATTTCCATAGCTCTGTTATTAAAGATGAATTGCAGTCAAGTAAGAAACACAACCAGGAGATATATTTATAATAGTATTATACTTCATGTTAGTGTCAGACACTGATATGTTATAATAGTCCTTTGCTATAATAAAGGTAGGGTATATTAGTTTGTATACAGAAGCAGTATAATAGCAGCCCTGTCTTTATCTATTGCTTGTTAATGGGACGCGGCTCCCCCTGGTCCTATTGCTAATCTTTACGATACATTTAGGTTAGATGCCATTGACGATTGTTAGTGTGATCATTATACTTTGTATCATTGCTTAATTATTCCCATGAGCAGTGTTTTGTCCTCTGATCCAGACATCCTTCATCATTGTTTCAAAATTTGGCAGGTCATGGGGTCCAGACACTGCCTAGAGAGATTCTTCTCAAGCTATTGAGGCTGGAATTGACATCTGCTTATTAACCTCCTGCTGGTAGAAGCCCTGTCTCCTTTTGTTTAGACTAAAAGTCTTCTCTTTTCCTTTTCTTTGAGATGTTTCTGAAAGAAAAAAAAAATACCCAGCAAAAACTTGCATCATCGAAAGATGAAAGATAGTGTTTATCTTTTTTTTATTTTTTTATGTGTTGTTAAAATTACCGTAAGCAATCTTTTACTATCTTTTTCTTTAAAATATGTCCATATTATCCATTGTTTTCAAAAACTTCAATAACTTCAATAATTGTATTTTATTTAAGTGTATTTTATTTATTAAAGTGATTTTTTAATTTTGTATTTATTATTATTATTATCTTTTATTTATATAGCGCCAACAATTTACGCAGCGCTTAATACAATACATATACTCAAAGGGTATGACAAGACAAGAATTGACAGACTAAGACAAACCGATACATTAGGTGGAGAGGCTCGGCTCGCAAGCTTACAATCTTGAGGGAATGGGGTGACAAACATAAGGCACAGAGAAAGGGTGAGAGGTAGTGTGGTGGCTTTATCAGTGACAAGGAAGTTCTAGCAGCTGAGTTTTGAGATGTTTCTTGAATGTTGGGAGGGAGAGAGGGTGAATGCTGAAGGTTTGTTGGGAGTAGATTCCAGAGATATGGGGCAGCCTAAGTGAAATCTTGTAGATGGGAAAAGGAAGAGGTGATAAGTGAGGAGGAGAGCCTTAGCCCATGGGAAGGACATAAGGATCAAGTAGGAGAGTATTTGTTTATGAGGGCAGAAATGTATGGAGGAGCCGTGTTATGGAGGGCCTTATATGTTAGTACCAGGATTTTAAATGTAATTCTAAAGGTAATTGAGAGCCAGTGGAGGGTTTCACAGAGGGGGGAAGCAGAAGAGGAGCGGCGTGCAAGGAAGATAAGCCTAGCAGCAGCTTTTAGGACAGACTGCAAGGAGAGAGTGGAGATAGTGGAATGCCAACCAGAAAAGTGTTGCAGTAGTCAAGATGGGAAATAATAAGTGAATGAAACAGAGTTTTTGTGGATTCCTTGGTGAGGAATGGGTGGATGTGAATGTTGTTTTTAGGTGCAAGCGGCAGGATCTGGTGAGGGACTGAATGTGAGGGATGAAGGAGAGGTTTGACCCCAAGGCATTGGGCCTGGTTAGTAGGAGAGATAGGTGTGTTGTTAATGGTGATAGAGAATTCAGGTAGTGAAGTGGAGATGGAAGGAGGGAAGATTAGTTCAGTTTTAGAAAGAGTTTGTATTCATCTAATGCAAACACATTAGTGTTATTTGAACAATGTGTGTTTTGTAGAGTAGTTGAGATACAGTTAAAGTGTGTGATTTCAGCTAAAATTTAATTACACAATCAACACAACTAGAAATTGTCAGAATGTCAATTTTTTTAAACAATACAGCAGCCCTTAAACAAATACTGACAAAAATATGAGAACTGACTTAAGAATAAAACACATTTGTATTCCCTGTGTTTTGCTTGTTTTGGTTCAAATCTAAAAGAAAAGTAAAGTGTTTAATAGCTGCAGACAATTTATGGGTACTTTCCTATGATGCTGCCATACCTCCCAAGTGTCCCATTTTCTGTGGTTGTCTAGCTGTCCAGAAGAGCAGCCCCCTGTTTTTTGCAGTAGGGATCATGAGCCAATTCGAAAAAAGATCCTTACACATGTGTGTATAGTGTTTCAAATGCTACAAAATGTTGCAAAATGGCAGTACACATGAAAATGATACCTTACTTGGGTAAACTACTCAACAGGGCTTCTCGGTGGACTGCTAGGATGGGGACGAGTTGTTAGAGTATGTTTTAGTGTGGATGCATTTGTGCTAGTGTGTGTATATGTGTTATATTGAGTGTGTGTATGTGCTAGTGTGTAAATTAGATACTGTGGGGCAGAGGCCCGGGGGATGACTATTGATCAAGCTAAAATATTAAGTACTCTGTGTCTTGTATTTTAGTTAGTATACCCTTACCTTGAGATATCTTGTGTGCATGCTGCAGTAGCGTACCTAGCGGGGGGCGGGGGGGGCGGTCCGCACCGGGTGCCGCTCATCAGGGGGGTGCCAACTTGCCGGCACCCCTCCAGAGACGGACAGCAACGTCCGCCGCTGGAGGAGCAGGCTCGCAAGGGAGCGGTATCGGAGGTCTTTAGCAGACCTCCGGCTCCCTTGAGTGATTTTAAGCTGGGTTCAACCCTTGAACCCGGCTTAAAACCACTCAAGGGAGCTGGAGGTCTGTTAAAGACCTCCGATATCGCTCCCTTGCGATCAGCGCGGCAACAGCTGCTGTGCGCCGGGATTTGTTGTCAGATCCCGGCGCACAACACTGAAGCCGCGCCCACTGCCGTCCGTGACCTCTGACCCGGAAGAAGACAGAAGAACTGAAGAGGAGCGAAGAGGAGGAAAAGAAGCTGTAAGGAGAAAAGAGGAAAGGTAGGAAAGCATTCAGTGAGTGAGAGTTGATTGGTATGTGTGTGGATTGGTATGTGTGGACTGTGGATTGGTATGTGTGGACTGTGGATTGGTATGTGTGGATTGGTATATGTGGATTAGTATATGTGTGGATTGGTATGTGTGGATTGGTATATGTGTGGATTGGTGTATGTGTGTGGATTAGTATATGTGTGGATTGATATGTGTGGATTGGTATATGTGTGGATTGGTATATGTGTGGATTGGTATATGTGTGGATTGGTATATATGTGGATTGGTATATATGTGGATTGGTATGTGTGGATTAGTATATGTCTGGATTGGTATATGTCTGGATTGGTATGTGTGTGGATTGGTATATGTGTGGATTGGTATGTGTGGATTGGTATATATGTGGATTGGTATATGTGTGGATTGGTGTGTGTGTGGATTGGTGTGTGTGTGGATTGGTGTGTGTGTGGATTGGTATGTGTGTGGATTGGTATGTGTGTGGATTGGTATATGTGCGGATTGGTAAGTGTGTGAGAGTGATGGGTGTTATGCTGTACCATTTCCAATGTATTTTTCATTATATAATTATGCTCTAGTACATCATAACTCCCATCACTCTATACTGTTCCATACAGTGGCAGAGCTGGGAGACAGAGGCCTTGCACCCCCACCGCAGGACTCCTGAAAGGTAAGTCAACTTCAAAGTGGGAGAGGGTAGATAGGGAGAAGGGAGTGAGACGGGGGGATAGGGGGTAGATAGGGAGAAGGGAGTGAGAAGGGGTAGGTAGGACAAAAGGGAGTAAGAAGGGGTAGATAGGGCAATCATACTCCTATCATGCCAAGTCTGCGAGTACATCCTGGAATCTGGGTATGCCTGGGCATGATAGAAATGTGATTGCTGTTAACAATCATATATATATATATATATATATATATATATATATATATATATATATATATATATATATATATATATATATATATATATTAATATTGTTATTTAATTGTTTTGTCCTATTTTGGTGTGTTACTTACTTGAAATAAAAGTGTTAGATTTTTTTTTATGGTGTGGGGGGGCCCATATTCGGTTTCGGCCAGGTAAATGCTGCATTTTCGGTTTCAGTCCAGAATTCGTTTCGGTGCATCCCTACTACTAATGAAGTGGTAGGCCTACACCACATCAATGTTTGGCTTCGTATATAGTGATAGGAGTTATGCTGCACTATTGTCAATGTCTGGCTCAATGTATAGTGATAGGGATTACGCTGTACCACCGTCAATGTGTGCCTCAGTATATAGTGATAGGTGTTATGTTGTACCACCCTCATTGTCTGCCTCAGTATATAGTGATAAGTGTTATGCTGTACCACCGTCAATGTCTGCCTCAGTATATAGTGATAGGTGTTATGCTGTACCACCGTCAATTTCTGCCTCAGTATATAGTGATAAGTGTTATGCTGTACCACCGTCAATGTCTGCCTCAGTATATAATGATAACAGTAAGTGTTATGCTGTACCACCTTCAGTGTCTGCGCCGGTATATAACGGTAGAAGCTATGCAGTTTTAAAGTGTGTAGGGGGGGTGCCACATACAGGATCCGCCCCAGGTGCCAAATACTCTAGGTACGCCCCTGGCATGCTGCTGTTTCCAGTCACTATGGCCAACTTAATTGCCAGTAGTACATATCACATCTATGTACTCCATGTTATCAGGGATGAACCCCGCTTTAGGTGCAGAGTTTATGTGTATTAGGACTACCAAGGTGAGCAAATGAAATATTTTCTCCCATAAAGGTTTAACACAAACATAGAACCATCACAGCACGTAGAATCGTAGGGTCATGGTACTCATCGCAGCCTCGCCAGCATTTGGGTGTTTATTTTAATGTTTAAGTGAAAATGAAAACTATGAAGACTAATATGTTGTATATAGGTGTAAAAACTATAAGTGGGGATCATCTGGAATGTCACAATTTAATATTCGCAATAACAAATATTTTTCAGTCATATATCAAACATCACACATCTTTACAAATAATACGCTAGCAGTCTAGCATTGGTTTCCATAACTTTGTAAATCAAATGTTTTCCTGAAATTCAAAGTCTTTAATGCCATGTTTATTTGGTTAAGTTTTGTTTTCATTTGTCAACAATCTCTACCGTTTTATATACTCAGAATAACATGATGCTTTTTGTGTTATGGGTTTCAAATACAGAGCACTATGTCAAAACAAATTGATTTTGTAAAACCATAAAAACCACGTGTCCATCTTTCCATGGGTATCCCATGTGTCTCCTTCAAAATCCATCATTACTTTTTCTGTTATCTAAGGCACCTCTGTGTGAATATGGAACTTCACACAGCGTTTTTCACATTATACTTTCGCTAGTTAGGAGACGTGATAACAATTTGAGTAATAGTACCTAAAAATCTGTTTTATCTTTTGTGTGAAATAACCAATTTTAATTCCTAGCTAAGGTCCATGCTTTCTAGATAAAGAGGTCCTTTTGTATTCTTTGAAACACATCATTTCACATCATTTCAATGGCATGCAAATCATTTAGAAGGCAGGAATTAAAGTGGTTGGTGCACCAGATAACAAATCTACTTCCCAGTCAATGGGTGAGTAAAAAATATCCTACAATGCACTGTGACGGCAAAATATGCAGACCTTGCTTTGGATCTCCTCGATTGCCTTGATAGCAATGAATGGCTCTTTAATGCAATCCAGCATGTTTTGTTCCCATGTGCGTAGAAGATCTTTGGAATGTGTATTGGTCTCTTCCAAAAACGTACACTTTGTGCAAGAGTCTGGCAGCCAATGAACCAAAGTGAACTAGCAGTAAAGATAGGTGGGTTAGGTCAAATTGTGGTGAGTGCATTTTTCTAATTATATCTGATAATTATTTGTTCGTTAATTTTACTAATGACGCCGGTTACATTGTTACGCTGATTACTGAATCATTTATAAGTGAGTGGATTTACAGTCTGTCAGTGTCTAGTCATAGGCCTACTTTTAGGAAGCATTAGACTGTCTTATATTTATATTTTAAACTACCAATAAATTGGAAAAAAAATAAGTCAAATTGTTTCATAAATTATTGGGATTATTAAAAAGAACTATAACCCAAAGTGCAATTAGTCAATGTTACAACTACTTCTACTTGTCAGATTTGGCATTTTGTCCATTCAAATCTTTTCTAACACCTCTGTAAAAAGTATACAACGTATAGAACATCTACACAAAAATGCATCACTCTAGAAATTAATGAGTATATTAGGAATTACAATAAACAGCACTGTGATGTTCATAAGATCCTGTTCTCTGCTTCCAAGGCATGTCTTCTGAACACATTTTAGATACGATTCAAGTCACATAAGAGCGCTTTGTCTTAGAATCAATGTTCTCTGTACACCCCTTTTAAACCAACGATGAGATAACTCATGGCAGCTGCCATCATAACACAGACCTTTATTCACTACTGTTATTATTGGTACATCTGTAATAGAATCTTTACCAAGCCTATTATTTCTGTCATTTGGAAAGCTTTTTAGAAATCCCTGGCAGTGTAACATTTTATTAAGTAACTACATAATGAACCCATACATTCTTTGATAAATAGACTGCAGGTGTTCAGTTAATGGGTCATAAGATGTACTAATTAAATGTTTGGTACCTTTTGTGTGTAGCGCAATTGTCTTAAAGAGTTTCTTGTAGAACTGATCCAGAACTAATGGAAATCATTACATTTATGTATTAAAAAATGGAAAATTATTCTGAATGGAATATGTTAATAAGGGACAAGTAGAGTTTTTTGTTCTAATTTTGTAGCCAGTCTCTTAGGTTGACTTCACAATTCTGAAGCTATTTATCCAAGTTAACCCAGTACATAAGCAACATTCAGCTGAATACACAAATACTATGTGGCAGTTCAGGACATAGACTGATGCATTTGGAAACATAGAATTTGACAGCAAATAAGAACCAATCAGCTCTTCTAGTCTGCCCATATGTGACTAGAATGGTAAAAAGCATCATATATTAAGAAAGTGGTTAGACGTCAGAACTATCACTTTTTACTTCCTACAATTCTGCAGTTTACTAAATAATAGACTTGTGCAAATGCCAGGGGCGTAGCTAGAAACCTCAGGGCCCCAGTGCGAGAATCTGTTAAGGCCCCCCCCACCCTCCCACCACATCTATCCCTTTCTCACAGTCTCCCCTCCCTACCCCTCTTCTCACAATCTCCCCTCTCCCTCCCTAACCCCCCTTCTCACAATCTACCCTCTCCCTCCCTACCCCCCTTCTCACAATCTACCCTCTCCCTCCCTACCCCCCCTTCTCACGATCTACCCTCTCCCTCCCTACCCCCCCTTCTCACGATCTACCCTCTCCCTCCCTACCCCCCTTCTCACGATCTACCCACTCCCTCCCTACCCCCCCCCTTCTCATGATCTACCCACTCCCTCCCTACCCCCCTTCTCACGATCTAACCACTCCCTCCCTCCCCCCCTTTGTAGGTCACTTACCGTCAACTCCTGTGTTGGGAGCGTGAGGCATTTGTCTCGGGTGCCGGCGCTTCACTGCTGAGCGCCAGCATATGACGTCATATGCCAGAGCTCAGTGTGAAGCGCCGGCACCCGAGACAAACGCCTCACACTCCCAACACTGCACTCGGGGCAGGGCTGAGGCAGGCGGCGGCGGCGGCGGCGGGGAGCAGAGGCACCCTGGATTTCTGTCAGTCAGGGGGGCCCAAGAGTTGCCGAGCGGTCGTTTTCAGTAACCGCTCGGCACCCCTTGGGCCCCCCTGACTGGCAGAACTCCAGGGCCCGGTCGCAGTTGCGACCCCTGCGACCCCGGTAGTTCCGCCACTGGCAAATGCACCAGATACACATTGTTTTGTTTTAGTGTTTGGTCCGTTTTGTTTTCTGATCTATCAGTTCAGACAAGAATTGGAGGGCATTTTACATTTGGAAACAAAATTATTTGTAACTTCACTCTTTCATGATCTTTCACACTCTCACTCACTTTCTCCCTCTCACACTCTTATTCAAGTTCTCTTACACTCTCATTGACTCTCTCACGCTCTATCTGAATGTCTCCCTACCTTCTCCGCTGACTGCTTCTGTGTCATCGTCTCCTTGCCGGACAGCAACGCTTCTTTTCTTGCATCTTCTTTCTTCCTTCACTGCTCCTCTTGTCTTGTTTCTTCGCCCACTGCTCCATGCCTTCTTTCTTTGTCTTCTCTGTGGACGTGGCCTACCGTGAACTTCCGCAAAAGGGGGGGAACCTCCAGGCACACCATCTCCCCTGATTTGTCTTCATTCCCTCAATTCCCCCACCGTAATTTAGCCTCTACCATTCATCTACCATCCTTTTGGAAAAGTAAAACTTCCTTACATTACATCTAAGCTTCTGGCCTCCTAGTTTTAGATTATGACCTCTTGTTCTAACATTTCTCCTCCTCTCTGTTCTTTCTTCGAAGCTATACATATTGGTAATTTCTATCACAAATTCCATATCATCATAGCACTTGCGACATGTATTGAGCAAATAGACTGTGGACATGAATCTGTGTTACCGAGAGAAAACTGTTTTGATGGAACGTCTTGGAAAAGTAAAATACACACCATTCCATTACACCACATGATTTCTACACATAGTAGTCTGCTTTAACTATACTTAAAGTACAAATGTCATGGAAACATAGAGACCCATAAATTGTTAACTGCCTTACCCTATAATACTATTTCAATGCTGTGTTAAGGACATGAATGTGTCCATGTGAGAGACACACTTGTGCACTAATATAAAATGGGTAAAGGGTGCTTTAAAAAATAATCTATTATGCAGCTGCTCTTGTTGAAAATATGCTACAGAATTCTTACTTTGGATTACATTGGTTCTATAAATAAATGATGATGATTTTATTAATAATACAATATTCCTTCCAGCATGTTTCTTTGAAATTGTACTAGAAATCGGGTTTCTTTTATATGAAGAAGACATTGTTACAATAAATACTGCATTGATAGCTAATGTATTCTGTTTCATTCTTTTCTTCCCGGTATAGTATTCTGTTACTCTTGTTCTCAGCTCTTTGATGCATATAAAACCCTAGGTGCTTTAGTAATTTAATTTACAGCAAAACCACATATTGCTATTTATCTCAATAAAAATGTCAGCCACGTATCGTTTGTTAATATGTGTTATGTGATAATGCTGGTTTTCAATATGAATTATATTGTATTTAGTTTAATGTTTGTCCTGTAGGTGCAATGCTACCCGACTGGCATGCAGTGGGTTAAACTACACAATAAAAGTCAGTCTGCAATTTGTGTACAATACCAAGCCTTTTGTTGAACATTTAAAATAGAAAGAACAGGAAGGACAAATAACACGTATAATGTTTACCACTGGTATATTTTCAAAGGTGTGTCTAAAGTCTCTAAACAAATAATTCCTTTTTCTGTCTTTTGGAAAATTGTTTAGTAAACTATGTACTTAACTTTATCAGATACTAGAAGAGAAAAACAATCATTCAGATCAAGAGAACAGGAACGTAAGATACCTTTCCCCATGGTATACGCATTAAAGTGGGTTTGAAATTCTTGTATTACCTGTAAACACCATTAGACAGGGGTTGACTGCTGTACAGAATTTAAAGGGGAGCCAACACCTAAAGTTTTTTTTTTTTTTAAATATAGCGAGGAACCAGCTGGTAGGAGGGGGGGTGTTCCAAAATTCAAAGAGGGCTGATGCGACATAAACCAGCCCACTTGCAGAGAGGGGAACGTGGAGGAGTCACGTAATGCATTATTACGTGACGCCATGGTGAAAATGCAGATGATCGTACATTGTGAGAAGGTATTAAAAAAGGCTCCAAACAAAATCATTAGATTTAATCAACTCCTATAAAAAAGAGTCCTTTCCTTCAGCTTTAAAAAATGAAAAAATTATCTAAACCGGAATATAGATTTAGCAAATTGGAATTATGCTTTAAATCTTACAAATAAATATATCCATTGTTTAAATCTTAACAAACTCCAATTTAAGCTAATGAATAGGTGGTACAGAGTTCCAACAATATTAGCAAAGATGTATAAAAATAATATCCCCAACTGGAGATGTGGCGCAATAAAGGGTGATGAATTACACATTTGGTGGAGCTGTACCCCTATTAATTTATTTTAGAGAAAAATAACCTCCCGTTTAGAAAGAATCTTTGGCCAAGAATGGAAACTTACTCCTGAATTAACCTTGTTGCATTTAGATCCTCCTACTACGAATAAAAAAGATCTTCGATTTCTCTTTCACTTATTAACAGCGGTTAAAATGGAAGTGGCAAGAAATTGGAGAAAGCCAATGTCAGGTGAAAAAGGAATCATATCTCATAGAATAGAAATAAATATAATTTCTGGAAGTTATGGATAGATCATATATATCAGGGTAAGTTAGATTGCTAACAGAAGATAGATAAAAACCTACTTGGCAAAATAATATTCAATTAACAGAGATAACCAAAAGAAATATAAATACTGGTGGTGCCGAGGAAAAAAAAACAAAAAATTTTTTTATGACTATAACAACAACTATTGAGATTAAGGGAATTTTAATTTGTCCATGAATATTTATATTTGTATATGTAGCCTGTATGTTTGTTCTATTAGTATAAAAATATCAAATGAACGAATATAATGAGAAATATCTGTATATTATATATTTTTGTAATTTTCTAAATAATTTTTTTTTTTTTTTAAAAGGCTCAAAACAAGGTAAGGGAATGAATGAGTGAGTATGTATGTATGTATGTATATTGTTTTTTCACTGACAATTCAGGCTTTTTTATATCACTTTTAGGTGTGTACTAATATGACCTTTATGAGTAAACTAGTCTAATTAACAATAATATCCCAAAATATATTAACTTAGTGTCTTGAAATTCTCTTATCTCATTGGCAATTATAGGGCAAATAATACAAGGTCTACATTTTTTAATACAGTTAGTGTGGTTGGTACTATGATAGTATTAGCCTGGAGGGGACATACCCGTAGAGCCAGCATCACTATTAGTGTGATAGGCCAATGGCAACCCTCTGTTAGGGCATTATTCTAATGATGCTTTAACCCCTCCCTGGGGAATATTTATTTCTACTCAGGGTAGATCCCCCCCTTACTTTTCAGAAATTCTACAGAGTGAAGTCCCCGCCCGCTCTCTTGTTTTTGTATTGTTTTGTTCTTGGTGTGGCTGGTGGTGCCTCGGGGTCTGGCATCAGTGCGGGAGTTGGCCGTCTGAGGTATGGCAACCGGAAAGAGCTTTTAACAATGCTTATGCCTGCGTCAGCATTTCCTGGGGACCCTGTCCTAGTAAGCTAGGAAGTTCATTTGTTGTGCGCTTAAGCATGGTGTTATTATCTGATGCTACTTGTAGGTTATGAGTATATGTTTACGTATTTGAAGTATATGTTTTATGTATGTTGCAGATGTTTAACAAAATCTGTGAACGTTAAAATCCAGCAGGTCTCTTGTCTTCATAGGGTGAATGATGATCGGCCCTGCCGAACAAAAAACCCATGAATAACCCACAAAAGCACATACTGTATTTCTGGAAAACAAACAGCCCATGGTATTTTGCTAGAACTGACATTTATCATGTAGCCATTTAAATTTGCAACAACAGAGAAATCCACCAAGACATGTTCCGCTCTGGTTTATTGAAATACCCTACACGCATAGTGATTTTTAAATGGCTTTTGGATGTTAAAGGGCACAAAACAGATCATGTCCATTACCAATTCCAGACATTTTCACGGTTTATTTTGCTATGTCAGCAGCCAACCAGTTATATACCTTGGACAGACCAGCTGGCAACATGTAGGCACAGCCTTTTTCTTACTATTGATAGCATGGTAGCAAGCAGCTGTGTTAGGTTGCCTTTTCCATGCACTGATATCTGCATTTGGGCAACAATCAGATTTTTTTTCTATTTTTATACTCTTTGTGAGGTTACTACCGATCAGCAGCACGTTCTCTGCAGTGTCAGAGCCTTGTGTTTAGTGTAAATGAGAGGCTTCTGAATTTAGAGGAAGTCGTTTGAACAAAAGGGGTACAGTGATGGCTTCCTCTGCGCTGGGAACCCGATGGGACTGTAGACATGATGTTCTATGTCATCAATTTAGGGATTGAGGTACGCCTTTTTATGATGGCACAGAACATTATTAAGGGTAGAAGGGGTTAAATGTGAAGTTATTGGAAGCATCATGCTAGAACATTTGCGTAATGGCACAGTTTTGTTTATTATGTAAACTCTTTGCTGCGATGCTTTATTTTCCTAAATGCAAATATTTTTTTAGAAAAAAAATATTTGTATGCAGATATAACTAGTTAATGTTCAGTCAAGGCCAAGGTAAATATTAAATGCCAACCCTATTTACATTTTCTGTAATAGGACAACATAGATCAATATCATGATATCATGATGTTTTATGAAGATTTCCAAAGCTGAGGTTAATTGAAAAGGAACTGTCATCTATGGGAAACTTACACATTTTTATTATTATTTGAAATTAGAAACCAACAGAAAATGAAATAGAAACAAGCTGCTGCCTTAATACATTTTAGAACAAATCAGCAATGATTATCAGAATTTTCAGATATTTTTAATAACACATTTAATTATTTATCTCATTTTATAGAATATACTATTTTCCAATTAGTCTCTCACTAACTACCTTATTTATTTTCTTTTACTTGCATTTACCTTGTCATATAACTAGTGGAAAAACAGGATAGAGTGTGTCTACACAGCTTTCTTTTATTTCATTATAGTAGGAATGGCATTAGTTATATTATTATAAAATTTGTTTAAATTATAAAAGTTATTTTATGATAAACCTTAACTCTATGCAGATTGCTATTGTTGTAATGACTCACACAGGGTTCTAAGATGTGCCAGTTCTCAATGACTGAAACAGATATAAACATACCCCCACTCCCTAGTAAGCTTAACTCCTTCGTTCCCCTATAGACGTACCGGGACGTCCAAAAAACGCCCACAAAGAAACCCCTATGGACGTCCCGGTACGTCCAGCCCTTCGTGCAGCGTCAGGGACACATCCCTGCCGCTGCACGGGAGACCAGGCTGTCGTTTGACAGCCTGGACTCCCCACTGACAGCAGAAGCTGGCTTTGCCGGCTTTCTGCTGTCCGATCGCCTGTAACAGCTTCCGGCATGAAAGCCGGTAAGCTGTTACACTGTAAACTGCCCGATCGCACGATCGCGCAGTTGCAAACGCGCGATCGGGCATTCTCTTCCGGGTTGCGTCACTGCTGACGTAACCCGGAAGATCATCGGAGGACAGGATATCCCCTGCGGGGATATCCTGACCTCCGATGAGGCACAGAGACGCTACGATCTCAGAGATCACAGTGTGATCAGTGCAGGAGGATCGCGGGGAGGGGAGTGAGAAACCATCTCTCTCGCTCCCCCTCCCGTCCTGTAACAGAAAAGCTGGAAAAAAAAAAAATGGTTAGTGATTTAAAAATAATATTAAATAAATCATTAAAATAATAATATAAATAATACTAAAAAAAATTATAATGTGAGCTGTGATGTCACTGTGACATCACTGGCATGTTCAGGAGGTCCATAGGAGGACCTCTTACCATTACTGTGTAAAAAAAAATAATATAAAAAAAATAAAAAATAAAAAAAATATATAAAAAAAGATAAAAAAAAAATTCTTAAAAAAACCTTACATCCCATAGCCCTAGCATAACATCTAGCCAGTATAACCCTCCTGCCCCCGTTCACAACCCCCAAACCCGTTAAGCCATAGGCATAAAAATTATACAAAATTGTACACCTAATAGTATGCTCCCTGGTGCTGGGAAAGTCTGGAAAATCTATATAAATTAGGTATTTCTGAAATCAGGACACCTGAATTGATAAACTTGGAGGGGGTTTTCCATCACTTTACCTAATTTTGTGAGGATTCAGATGGAAAATCTAGTTTTTACTAAATTTCTCATTCTAAATTTTCAGCTAATCATCCAACTATGGTATCAAACAAAAACTCAATCTCTCCTTGAAAAAACAATATATAGTTTACATGGGTACACTATTCACAGGAACAGAGAATAATCGCTAAACCGACATACCCCAAAAATGGCAAAATTGCTCTGGGCTTTGAGGTACCAAAAACCCCTGGGATTGAAGGGGTTAATATACATATTTGTTTTTTGTCTTCCCTTACGTCCTAACTGACAGCACAAGAGGGGTATTACTGCCCCTGTGAACAATTAGGACAGGTGGAAAATTAATGATTTACACAATTAAATAAGCAATTAACCCCCTTTACCACACCTATAAAGGGAACTCCACCCCTAACCACAGTGTGCTTTTTTCTGTCCTTTGGACATATTGGGGCAGGTGGTGGTCTCTGTGTGAGACCTTGTGTTAGCTTGCTAACCTTTATTTTACTTTTTTTCAGGTGCCCTCCTGTTGGATTGTGTATCCTATTTTTATCTGCTGCCCTGCTGTGCTGCAGGACGGCCTCATTTCACGCAGCATTATCTGTGTGTTTGTGCTGGATCTATACCTGACTGGTTTGGATGTCTCCTCCCAGCTGCTTATCTTCATGTCTGCTGATCTAGTCTGTGATGTTCTGGAGTTTCTCTATGCCTCCCTGTAGTCGTTTTAGCTGCTGAGGGGGAGGAATCCATTTCTTTTCCCTCAGCAACAGTAATAATCCCATAGAAAGTTTGTTCTTACTTGGATTCCTGATTTTTTTTGTGGCGTCTGATGTCACTTCCGGGGGGCGTGGCTTCCAATATCGGAGAACCCTGTGTTTCTGGGAACAGGTTCTCGCCTACATCTGAGAATTCTCAATCTGACAGCCTGGAGATTGACAGCTCCCTATTGAAGGGTAGTGGACTTTCTTCTGGGGTCTTGAGGACTTTGTCTCATTCGAGAGCGGAGTCTACTAATAGAGTTTACAACCGGATTAGACGCTCTTTTTCATTATGGTGTGCTAAGAACTAAGTGGGTTTCTCAGATCCCCCCATTTCTTCCATATTACAGTTCCTCCAAGGTGGACTGGATAAAGGCCTGGCTCCCTCTACACTCAGGGTGCACAGCTCAGCCATATCGGCTTTTTTAGGAAACCTCTGTCCCAAGAACCCCTTATCAGGAGGTTCCTTAAAGGAGCTGAAAGGTTAAAACCTAAGATCCTGAGACCAGTCCTCAATGGGACCTCACTGTCGTGCTCAGGGGGTTATGCTTTCCCTCCCTTCGAGCCATTGGAAAGCGTGAACATGAAGTACCTTTCCTGGAAGGCTGCCTTCCTAGTGGCGATCACCTCTGCCAAGAGAATTGGTGAGTTGCAAGCTCTGTGTGCCTTTGAGCCTTATACCCTATTCCTGCCTGATAGGGTTCTCCTAAGGTTCCTGACAGCTTTTTTACCGAAGATTCCTTAGTTTCAGAACATTAATCAGGTCATTTTTCTACCTGTTTTTCACCCGGATCCTTCAACAGAAGAAGAATCTCTTCTACATACTTTTGACATCCCCAGATGTCTGCAGATCTATCTGCAAAGATCCAGTGTCTTCAGGAAAGATGAAAATCTCTTTCTACAGTTTTTTGGCAGGAACAAAGGATCTAAAGCTTCTCAACCATCCCTGAGCAGGTGGATGAAGGAAGCCATCAGAGAATCCTTCTCAGCTCAAGGCTTGCCTCCTCCCGCCTTTGCCCACGCTCAATCTACCAGAGCGGTAGCTACCTCGGCTGCTGAAAGGGGCCTCATCCCTCTTCAACATATTTGTGCTGCAGCCTCCTGGAGTTCTAACTCCACTTTTATAAGCCATTATAGGCTAAATTTGAGACGTTCGGAAGACACTGCTTTTGGGTGGTCTGTTCTGAACGTCGTTCAGCCGGAAGACCCTCCCTCATAGGTGATCTTCTAGCTATTTCCCCTCTTGTGCTGCCTGTTAGGACGTAAGGGAATCGTTAATTTCTAACGATAATTTGTTTTCCCTTAGTCCTAACGGCAGCACACTAATATCCCTCCCTCTTATATTTTTATTATTATTCTTGTTATAGCACACTGTGGTTAGGGGTGGAGTTCCCTTTATAGGTGGGGTAAAGGGGGTTAATTGCTTATTTAATTGTGTAAATCATTAATTTTCCACCTGTCCTAATTGTTCACAGGGGCAGTAATACCCCTCTTGTGCTGCCGTTAGGACTAAGGGAAAACAAATTATCCTTAGAAATTAACGATTCTTTTAAAGGATACTTTTATTTATCAGTTTGTATATGGTGACCATCAATTCTCCTCTTGTGGAAATATGTTTAATACAATATACCCTATTTGCTCGATTATAAGACGAGGTTTTTTCCAGAGCAAATGCTCTGAAAAATACCCCTCGTCTTATAATCGAGGTCGTCTTCTAATCAGACCTCATTCTGCTGGGGCCGTGCTGCTTACTGGGCTTTGGTCGCGAGCAGCGTCTATGCTACTAGCAGCAGGAGAACAGGAAGCTAGCAGCGTCCTCACATAACTCTACCTCCCCCCTCCTTCCAATGGGGGCGGGGCCAGAGAAGTTGCTCGCACAACTGGGCCCCTGCAGAAGTCTGCGAGTGGGAGATCTGCAGTTCAGGTAAGGGGGTCGGGGAGGGTTTTTGTATGTATGTATGTATGATTAATGGAATGTATGAGTATTTAAATGTTTGTGAATGAGTGTGTGTATGATAGCATGGATTTGTAAGGGGGTGGTGGTGGTAGCATGGCATAGGGAGGCTGTAATCACACTACTATCATCCCCAGGTTCCAGCATGTACTGGCTGCCTTGGCTTGATAGGAGTGTGATTGCTGTTAGCATATATATATATACCTCCAGAAATGCATTTTAACCCCAGAGTGGCATATAGGGGTATAAGGCATTTCATGGGGCAGAGGGGCATATAGGGGGTTAAAAGGCACATCATGGGGCAGAGTGGCAAATAGGGGGGTATAAGGCATTTCTGGGGGCAGAGTGGCAAGCCTGGGGGCAGATGTGCATAACTGGGGGGGCAGGTTGGCAAATAAAAGGAAATAAAATATATATATTTTTCTCAATCATAGCTTTTATTAAATAAGAAAAAATTGTTTACATGAATTAATATTTACTATTAAAACTTTTTTCCTGTAGGATAGTCTTATATTCAGGCTTTTTGTTTTTTCCTAAATTAATATTTTGATTTTGGGGGGTCGTCTTATAATCAGGGCCGTCTTATAATCGAGCAAATACGGTAATACTGTATGTAAAGGCCAATGATAAAATGATAGATCTTTAAGCATACAGTACACTTTGCATGTTTTCACATTTTGGGAAAGAGAATATTCCTAACTAAAATTTTAAAAGAAAACATTTTGTAAGTCTACTTAGCTCTTTGTTATCCAATGCTACATCCAGCATACTGAATATACATCATTGTATATAATATAAATATTATATTATATACATTATATAAAGAATACAACAGCTTGGATTAGACAAACTCATACCCTTAAAACATGTCTGGCATATTTCAAAACTAAATTAGCCAGAGTCAATCATGTCACTAACACCAGCTGACATCCAAAAATCTGCATTTCCTACCCTAACAAAGCTAATCTTATTATAACCTGGAATTGTAATTTAAGTTTAATTTTAAAAATGAAAGAGGCTAACAATAACACATGTAAAGGAAGACAAAACATACCTTCACAGATATACGTGGATATATCAAATACTTTGTGTATGGATCAATGACTGGTCTGAAGAAACAAAACCTTCCTTGTTAAACGCAGTCACAAGCAAAGAATTCAGTATCTTATCATATGAATGTTGGTTTATGATACTCAAGAATTTCTATGACATAAGTTGAAGTCTTGCTAAAATACTCCACATGATGTGCATGTTAAATAGTATAGATATAGCTGCATAGAATGCATAATCTGCTAGTTATTTGTGATTGCCATGAGAGTGTCTGTAAATTCATGTCTTTACCTATAACCTACTAAATACCCCCCCCCCCCGCTGCTATATTAAAGACAATTTTTACAGTAAATAATACAATTGTGATTGTAAGCATTGGGGTGAGTTATAATTAAATAACCTCTGGGTGTTATATGCAGTGATTGATCCAAGCCTAGAAAGACTAGGCCTAGGGAGGTCAAGGGGGCCAACATTCCCTCTGTTACAAAACCTCTTGGGAGATCAAGCCCCCAATGTCCTGCTGCACAATGGACTCTTTACAGGGGAGATCTATTATCTCCCTTGTAGGGCTACTTATGCTATGGAGGCCATGCCGGCTCAGCACAGCCTACATAGACTGCTTTAAAGAGCAATGTGCACTTTTAATACACAGCACGCTGGCGTTACGATCATTACGATCTTATAATGCACATTTTTGTACATCTCTTATCTTTTTTGCATACAGATGACAGGTCAGAGATGACTGCAGTGAGATTCAAACCCAAAGCTCCTTATAGTATTTGTGTGATATCCAAGGACCTGGTTGATTGTGTTTCCAGTCTAATAGGTTTCTTTTGTTTCTGAATGAGGTGAAACATGAGCAGTTCAGCATGTTACAGTTGTTATGGCCCCCTTTATTGTGAAAGGATCACCACCTGTCTCATCTCAATGACACAGATGCCATGTCCCAGCTACAATACCACATTTTTCTCTGTTTGCATTCATTTATAGTTTGAGTCATTGTTGCATAGATCCAGAGTGCCGCCTTTTAAGACATCACAGACCCTTGTTTAGGACCAACATCCCTCTGTTCCTCTTTTCTCCACCATGTTCTTCTTCTAGAAGCGCAGAATGTTTCCTGGTTATAAGTACACTTAAACAATTCATGGCACAGATGCCATGGTCCAGCTACAATACCACATTTTTCTCTGTTTGCATTCATTTATAGTTTGAGTCATTGTTGCATAGATCCAGAGTGCCGCCTTTTAAGACATCACAGACCCTTGTTTAGGACCAACATCCCTCTGTTCCTCTTTTCTCCACCATGTTCTTCTTCTAGAAGCGCAGAATGTTTCCTGGTTATAAGTACACTTATACTTGTTGCTTAGACATTTCCATGTTTTTGAAAGAAGAGGAAATTTTCACCATTAAAATAATATGAAATGGATGAGAAATCCAGTGCAGACAGGGTTAATGTTGTAAATGACTATTGTAGCTGGAAACGGATGATTTTTAATGGCATTTCTTCATAGGCATATAGAGGCCCTTTATCACTCCCATCACTCCTGTGTTCCAATGGCCCTTTATCACTCCCATCAGTTTTGTTTTCCAATGGCCCTTTATCACTCCAATCACTCCTGTGTTCCAATGGCATGTTGTGTTCACTGATCCAAGTTTAAGTTTTAAAAGGCTAATTGATGGTTAGAAAACCCTTTTGCAATTATGTTTCAGAGAGAAATTTCCATGAAAACAGCTGAGTGACCCCCAACCTTTGACCGGTAGTGTATATCACAGTGATCTACAACTTTAAATGTCACAATAATGTCCATATAAACAGCATAAAATTATTTTATAGATTGAGTAAATCTAATACATCTTCTAAATGCCTTACTTGGTAACATAAAAAGCTATCCATATGTCACAAAGTCACATAAAAAGTCTCAATAAGGCCTTATAGGCAAACTTGAGTTGTCATGGAAGCCTCAATGCCCTGGGCCCCTGGAGGGGCCTGAGGGCAGCCTTCTCCCTACAGATTATGGGCCCTGAAGGGGTTCTGTTTTTGGGGAAGCATGTACAGGGGGTCCGCTTGGACTACTTCTTCCCCCTGGTACAGAGTGCCACATTTCGCCAATTACCAGAGACTCTAAAGACTGTGAAGTCAGACACAGATTTAGGGTACATTTTGAGAGGTGGTTTTTTGTGTGGTGTTTTACTTTCCATCAGGTTAGGACTTACAGGACAGAGACCTCTACGGCCAGTATTTGCACCAAGATCTGATACCCAGCTGGTTTTGGCCAGAAATCAGGGAACCGCCCGTGTTTACCGTCCTCCCACAGACTACAATAGCGACCCCCTACTGGGCTGAGGTGGGCCGAGTGCAATTACTGAGCCGTGTGCAAAGGAGTTCCTGACTGAGAACTATGTGTGTTTTGCTGTTACTATTGTATGTCAATTACCACCTTGTACTGTTTTAATTACCAGTGTGTTTCCTATTAAACAAAGTTCATGATTTTACCCTCAAGCATCTTGTCTCGGTTGATTTTTCTTGAGGGAGGTGGTAGCGTGGCTGATAATAAGAGAGAGGTTCAGCGCTCGGAGTAGCAGAGGAAGGCAACTTTAGCACATATACCCATTCAGGGTACCGACATCCGTCATGTGAGGTTTGTGTGAGGGCGGTGGCTGTGGATGGGGCAAATGAGGGCACTGCCCTGGGCCTCACCTGAGTTAAATATGGATGGAGATCATGATGATATATACATTGCTCTGTGGATTTTTGAATAGATGAATAGATTTTTATCCTGTATTAATCAATAAGGACAGAAACAGGTTAGGTAACATGTTACATCTTTATTTTACCTTCAGTACATGTGTTTGTGCTCACTTTAGTCTGGATCTCATAATGTAGAAGAGTTCTGGGTTCTTTCACTTCACAGCTAAATTGCATGTTGCTGTATTAATTATAATATGTGCTTTTTAGGGTTTCTGCATTCACCCTGATGGATTTGTACTGGGTTGTGTGATCTGGATAGTTACAGCAGAGGGTTGCAAATCTATTATAAAATAACATTGTTCAATCAGTTCTGCTCTGGTCAGGTTACTGACTTCATCAAGTAGAAAAGGCCATTTCCTTATCTGGCTATTAATTGCCTTTGCCTTATGTCAATTAATATTTTAATGTTACTATACTGTAGATTATATTAATATAATCATAGCCATTACTGTGATAGAACACTTTCAAATCTTCTAATGAGTAGAATTACAGAATATATAAATTCACTGAGATATTTTATACTAAATTCAAAGATAGCTTTTAGGTTTACTGAAAATGTAACATTTTTACTTAAAAAATAGTCAAAATCTTATATGTTTAGCACTGAGACATTTGTGAGTTGTATGCATAGATTATTATTTATATTTATGTATTATCTTTTATTTATATGCAATAGAGTGTACACAGTACTTATATATACATATATTCAAAGGGAATGACAAAACTAGAATAAATAAAGACAAACAAATGCATTAGGCAAGGAAGGACTTGCTCACAGGCTTACACTCTAGAGGGAATTGGATGAAGAGAAACATAAGGTATGGACAAAAGGGAGATATAGTGTGGGGGTTGGATAAGGGGCAGATAAATGCTAGCTGCAAAGATGGTATAATTATCTGAAGAATTGGGTTTTGAGATTAACGGGACCTTTAATGAACTTGTTATGCCCCAGCAAAGATGACTTCAAAACTCAAGCAATGTCTTTTAAGGCTATTATTTTAATTGAAAAATAGATATTGTTGTTTTTAAAAAAATATCAAATAGGAGAACTTATAGTTTCCTTGTGTTATAGTTATTTTCAGATATTCCCTTCTGAATACTGTGGAAGTACTGTATACCCCGGGGTCACCATCTGCTTAGATTAGAGAAACAGAAGGACCAGACAAAACACAAACAACAATATTAATATTATCAGATCATGGAGAGTAGGTGAAGAATATTTAACAATCTTTTTTCCCCAAAATGAGATAAACTTGTAAATAGATATCCTACCCCTCACTTTTGATGAACGGTTAGGGATTTATAACATTTAATCAAACTAGGATACATAGTGACTATGGTCCCAGAGTGATCTATTGTAAAACCACCTGTTTTTGTCATAATCCATAATCCTATGTACTGAATTAGTAATGAACTACTTAATTCCCTGGAAACCTCTCCTGTGAATGTGACATCCTTGGTAACATCTGTCTGTGTGACAGTATATTGTGAATCATATTCATTATACCAAGGTGACTCAGACGGAAGTTGAATATTAGTATGGCCGTCGTATGGCTATTACTTTTTAAGTCGATAACTAAGATTCTGGCGGCCATAATGGAAATAAAGTTAATCCTCTGAACACTTAAATCAGTAACTACGTGAATACTGACATGGATTTGAAAGCGCAAACTGCCTCAGCGGCGCGCTAATTGTCCATTGCTAGACATTAGTTATATAATAGGGGTCACTAAAAGGTCAGGAAAGTTAAGGCATAAAGTTTTGGCGGGCTAGGTTAGCTATATCTAATTCTAGGTTGCTGGGCAGGCAGTTTATTTAGCGCAGCTGATTGGTTAATAAGCTGTGCTGCAGCACGAGGTTTGAGTGGGCATTCTGTGCGGCGGAAAAAATAAGCGCAGCTGATTGGTGCAGTCAGCTGTGTTCACAGCGTGAGGCAACTCTAAAATAAATAAATAGCTGCGCGCAGGGAGATTAAATTAACCTCAAGAGAAATCTGCAAGGAGCTGTTGCTGAGCAAGCGTCCCCCCCCTCCCTTTTGTGTTTAAATGTAATGTATGTAATATGTTATATTGTCGTAGTTTTATAAGGGGTAAAGGTCGCCTCTGTGTTGAGGTGGATAGAGGCTTGGTGTTACACAATCTGGTTGAGAAAGGGGCGGATTGTATTTGGTGTATTATATATATATAAGAAGTTATTTGGTTATTACGTTAAATGGTTTGTGTTGTTAATGCCTCTTATACCCTTTTAAATAAAGCTACGGCCAATTTTATCCAATTTACAATTCTGTGTCTGTGGTTATTTTATTGATTTGTTAGGGGTTAATATGTACATGCAATGGACAATTATATCGCTTTGAAAAAATTATTAAATGTCTTGTCTTTTGTTAAAGATAGGCAACCCCTAAAATTCAGATGTGGACTACAACACCTATGACTTCCACAGTTCAACTGGTGGATATCTTAGCAATTATAGGCTAAAACTCTCATGACTATCATGATTGAGCGATTGTAATTGCTTATTCCTATGTATGGCTGATCTTTGTTTAGATAGCAAACAAAATTATACTTGTCTGACAAACTGGATAGAAAATTAGCTGATAAATCTGCAAACAAACGTTATTATGTAACAATATGTCAATCAAACTGAACAAAAATATGTCTGTAAGAATTGTGTATAATTAAACCCTTGTTGGAATCCACAGAAGCATTTGCATGGCAGCTTGGATAATTCGACATTTCTTCAGAAATTATATATTTCCTCAAGCTCTGCTTTGAAGTGTAAGAAGTAAATCCTTGTAACTCATGGTTAGCGAGAAATGCTATTACAAGAATTAGATACATGGCAAAACATATTGTTTTTCCTTTCAATGTGTTGATTACTCTGCAAATTATTCCTTACATGAACACTTTTGAGAGCTCAAGAATCCAAACCATTCAAGGTTCTATCACTATAATGTGTAGTAATTATGTTCAACATGAATTTCAATTAAGAAGGTAGCAGGCATGTCTTTGAAGTAAAGTTCAAGATGACACCATGATGATTACACACGATTTATGCTTATGTTATACTTGTCATAGGTTAAGATTAGAAAATGTTTCTATAATTAGCATGAAATAAATAAAATCAGATTACATCTAAATTAGCACTGTATACAGGACAACTTCAATTTTCAAAGTTGTGATATCAGTTAGGGCTAACCCTGTTGAACTACAATTCCTATCATTCCTTGTTAACAACTATTTTTCCTGTGAATGTTGCATTTGAATAACAGTTAAAGATACATAAATACAAACCAAAAGTGAATGTGTGAAAAAATGGTGTGGACACAAATATCAAATGTAACAAATGTAAATACTTCCTTGGTAGACCACAGCTTTCCACTGATGCACTTCTCTCAAGTGCTAAAACCAACGAAAATAAAACCAAAAGGGGATGGCATCGGGACACCAAGACACCTTGAAAACCAATAAATATTACACAGTTCAATACGTAAAATAAATGGATGATAAATGAAATGGGAAGTAGTTGCAATCACAAACAGATGGGTAGGGACGCTCCCAATATGAAAAAAGAAGAAACCCTGCCCTGGATAGAGTTCTTTCTTCTTCTTTAATACATACTCCAATAAAAAAACACAAAAATACCACCAATGGTGTATTATCTAAAATCCACGGGCATACGACAAATGTGGATAAAATGTAGGCAAGATAGATCCAGAAGTCAAATACAAACAAATCAATAGAATGTCTTCTCTACGTGTTTTGCCTACAAGAATAGGCTTCTTCAGGAGAAAATGTACTTGTATCCTTCAACAATGCTTGATCCTGTGCAAACATAAATACAAAGCGGTCAGCTTAATGTTTAGAAACATGATTTAGGGATCATCACCTTTAATGAAATATGATCAATCCAATTTATAAAATGAAAATTAAGAATGCTAACGATGAATCTGAAATAAACGAAACCCTGAATTAGGATAATATATAGGTAATGTCAATATGTAGCTTCAATCATCCTAGTGAGATGGTATTTGTTGGAAACTTTTGAAGCATAATATTAGTCATATTTTTCAAACATGGTGCTCATTCTGGTGGGGTTTTTTTTCAAATCAATAATTACAGAAGCATTTTGTTCATATTAAAATGATAATTAGGGAACATTTGACACATTCTGTCTAAAAAATAGAAAAAATTGTTCTTAAACTATTTGCAAGTTACTTTTTTTTTTAAAGGAAAGTAGACTCAAGAATGCATATTACATTTGTGAGTATATTCTTTTAATATAAAACTATGTTTTTAATATAAAAACAAGAAAAAGGCTTACCTTAGATAAAAATGTGCAGTCTAACAGATTTGCATCAATAATATAATTTGGCAAACAATAATGCCCATACACATTTTACTAACTTTATAGAAAGAACATACAAGGAGTACAGGAAGAATTCAGTCATGTGTAAATGTTGCCTTTAGTCCTTGCCACTCTAGACATAGTGGTAGCGACAGTATATGGGGAATTACAGTTAACTCAAATAAAGGAATACGGTAATGCCCCAAAATATTTAAACCAGAGCAGCCCAGTTAGTTATTGTGTCCCAGAATCATTAGACATTTCACCTCTGTGTGCCATTGGAATAATGGTCTGATCTACAGATCATGGAAGTGGTGGCTTTGCGATGCACAGCACAAGGAAACTTTATATTTTCTCCAATTTTCTCTTATTTCTTTTTCTGATTTTCACACACATACAAAAGTTGAGACCGGTATACAGGCATTCCTTGCAATGATAACCTTTAAAAAATTATTCAGATTGTATCCTATGGAACAGTGTTTCCTCTGTTGCCTCATAACTACTGTATTAGCAAAAAGATTGCCTTTGAACAGCAGTGGGAACACTATAGGAGCAACCTCTGCCTTTTGAGTGACTGTAGACATCTATTTTGCATCCCTTTCAGAGCCCTGCTGCCACAAGAATCAGTGAAACAAAGTTGCACAAAGAAATCAAGGATGAGAGATTTTATGTGGTTGGACAAAGAACTCACAGCAGAGGCAGTATGGAAAAGATGGATTGCAAGGGATGTAATTTCTGACATAGTAAGTTGTGGACAAGCCATATTATAAATACTACTTCCTTTGTACGGACACTGAATCCAGCCAACCACTTTGTCTACCCCACCATATGGCCCAAGCGGTACTCACCTCCAATAATTTGATGTCTTAAATTGTAGCATTTAACATTGTAAGCATTTTAACATTTTATTTGCATGTTACCATATTAGAATTGTTAATAAAGTATCAGCTAGGAAATTATAATAATATTTTACTAAATCATTCTATATTTTTTTATACTATTATACATAATAATAATAATTGAATTAAGCAAACAAAACCAGGGCATAGGCAGGTGAAGAAAACAATAAAGAACATACTGTATTCATGATCATTATAACAACTGGTTTCTATAAAAACTATTTTTAATAAATCTAGTTTAATTCACATTCCAGAGTTCCCAACTCTGATAAATAGAAACATGAATTAAATAAGACAGTACATATTTTAAACTGTCAGCCTACCCTACTACATTTTCTGCAAAGTAATTTACTCTTAAAATGCATAAACCCATTGGAGTAGGAGAAAGCTAGAAATAACATATGAAGTGCAGAAATACCAATTTTGTTTGGCACTAACAAATCAATTCTTTTATAAATGTTGGCAATGTACTATTGGATTTTCAAGCAATTACCCATAACACTGCATTGCAGCATCACATGGAATGTGGTGCAATTGTGTTGTTATGGCTCATTAATTGAATATTAATTATATAATATAAATTGTGTGTTACATATAGAGGATGCCAATGACCGACCTGTGCATTTTGAAGGTTCCTCTTTAGCTCAGTAAGTTATCTGAAAACTATGTTTAATATTCAGGGACTCTTAACCATGTGTTATAGGATAATGCTATTGTGATCCTGTTATTTTATAAGGGATCATAAGCACAAATGGAAAATTAAAGACTAGTGATTACAGCATCAGAAGTGGTTGTACGGCTTAAAACAATGGAAGACTATATTGAGGGAAAGAAAGCTATTCATATTAACCAGCATCATTTTATGAAGAACAGATTCCGCAAAAAAATTCTCCTGTGCTTTTACAATCATGTATGTAGAAATATGAATGTGTAGGAATTTAGATATTCACTTTCTGCTAAGGGACTTGATACATTGCCCATGAGAGGCAAGAACATTACTAATACATGAAATTTCTTCTGGCGTTGAAGTTAAAAGTAGGGTACCACAGGCCTCTATTCTCCATCTTTAATTTGTTTATTAATGTTACCGTATTTGCTCGATTATAAGATGACCCTGATTATAAGACGACCCCCCAAAATCTGAATATTAATTTAGGAAAAAAAGAAAAAGCCTGAATATAAGACGACCCTATAGAAAAAAAGTTTTACCAGTAAATGTTAATTCATGAAAACTTTGTGAACAATTGTTTGTTAATAAAAGCTATGATTGAGAAAAATATTTTGTTTTTATTTCCTTTTTTTACAACCTGCCCCCCCAGTTATGCACATCTTCCCCCAGGCTTGCCACTATGCCTCAGAAATGCCTTATACCCCATATATGCCACTGTGCCCCATGATATGCCTTTTAACCCTCTAAATGCCACTGTGCCCCATGATATGCCTTTTGACCCCCTATGTGCCACTCTGCCTCCAGAATTGCCTTATTCCCCTATATGCCACTCTGGCATTTAGGGGGTTAAAAAGCATATTATGCGGCAGAGTGGCATATAGGGAGGTATAAGGCATTTCAGGAGGCAGAGTGGCGTATAGAGGGTTAAAAGGCATTTCTGGAGTAAGAGTGCCATTAAGGGGGTTAAAAGGCATTTAACAGAGCACTCTGCCTCCAGAAATGCCTTATGTCCCCCATTTAACACTCCCTCTCCCTCCCTCCTCCAAACTTACCGGTGCATCTGAGTCCCCGGTGCTTAGTCCGGGCAGAGCGTAGAGCTCTACACGCTGCCCGGACTAAGCACCGGGGACTCAGATGCACCGCTAAGTTGGGGGGGGAGGGCATAACACAGGAGGATCCAGGTCCCCTGCATCCCTGCGGGGGATCTGGATCTTAGTCTCATAGTCAGACCTATTTGAGGTCTGATTATAAGACGACCCCGATTATAAGACGAGGGGTATTTTTCAGAGCATTTTCTCTGGAAAAAACCTTGTCTTATAATCGAGCAAATATGGTATTATTACTAAAATGTCTGTTGTTGCAGATGGCATCCAATTGTGTAGGATTATAAAGTCAGCTCATGTTTTATGTCTGTTGTGAAATGATTTAATTTAGTGAATGGCCAGAGAAATAGCACATGATAATTGTGAGGTATCGAAAAAATACTAATAAATTGTGATTCTTAACTCAGTGTCAAGTAGCAAATTACTAGTATGTATTTATAAGGGTATCAATGCAAAAAATACATAGTTAAATTTTGGTTGCCAATTTATAAGAAAGATATGATCGATTTGGAAGGATTACAAGCAAGAGTTGCAAAAATTATGAGGAGGATCTGGAATTGAATAGCTAATTTTTTTTATACTTTATAATATACAACACAACATACAAATAACTAAACTTAAAGTCTGTATGACTTGGGGAGAAAAGCTACCTATGGGGGTCGTGACTGTTTGTTCTGTGTAGGTGTTTAAGAATATACTGGCCTGCTTTTTGGCAAGGATTATACAAGAGTACATTAGGTTTAGAGGGGCAATTACTTTTTCACATGGGTGATATAGGTGTGGTTAACTATTTATTTTCAGTGACATATAAGCAAAAATAAAAGAAATTGAGAAAGGGCAAATTTTTCATGGGAGACCTAAGCCTGGCGTAAGCACCCTTTATCAATATATTTATGCTTTCAATTATTCAGAAAATGTCCATTGTTTCTTCTAATATTTTTCTCCAATATTTAAGATCCTTGATTTTACTGAAATAGTTTAAAACTTTAACATTCAAGCTTAGTGCAATAATATTTATTCTGAGAGTTTAGTTCTGAAGAAGGTTTCTGATTTCTTGTCACAGTACTATAATGCTGGGCCACTAAAAGGTGTTATAAACTTGTTTGGTACTGTACATAGCCATGTTACACACAAATCCTACAGTCTATCAGCACCAACTAGATTAAGAATCAGCAAGGATTTCACTGTTTTGAAAAACCTATTTTTTTCACATGATGATCAGTTTGCCTCTCATTTCATAATTATAGTAGTTTGTATGATATCAGGAACAATGATTTAGTCCCTTTCATTTTCACTTTTGAACTATCTTGTATTGTTTCTTTGTGTATAATAAATTCATCTTACCAGTTAATGTTTAAAATACTTTTACATATTATACAGTGTTCACTTAATACTAAAATCTATTACGAAAAAATACCCCCAGCATGGAATATATATATTAGGGAAATAACTTACAAGAAGTAACAATCTTTATTAATGTTGTCTGGATTTGTTCAAATTCAGTCTTTTTTCCAAATTGGTTGTGCATAGTAATCATGTTGCTAGCTTAAATCAGAAATGCAGTTAAGGAAAAAAAACAGCATATGCTCAGAGTCAAAGGAGATGTGAGATATGGAGACTACGCTGACTGCCCAGATGACAGCACAGAAGATTAAAATACAACTCTTTTGAACCACATCTAAAAAATAATGTTATGAGGATTTCAAAGCAACTGTAATTACCCGATATATTCTAATAACTTTAAGCAGTTTTGGAACAATTCATACCAGAACATTTTGAAAGCTTATTTTAAAAGGTTTCCAGGCTTTTCAAGTCAAAGCACTATATTTGATTTCACAGTCAAGAAGTCCCTTTGGAGTTAGTGCTTTTTACACTTAATGTATTCTGGTTATCGCTTGAAGAACCAAACCAGACCAAATAACAAATAGACCTCTTCTTCTCGCTTAAACCTCTAATAGGATTGCTTGTAATTGAGAAAGGCTATGTATGCTTTTCATGGGCATTGTTGTACTTCACTTACACGTTCTATAGTATTTTGCAATGATAAGCTTTACATGCAAATATGGTGTATTTCAGAGGCAACACAAAAATGAAACGTTACTATTAAAGACAAACTTAGCAGCCAAAAACCTAAACCAAAGTTACATTACAGTACTTTGCAGTACATTTTATTTATAGAGATACAGCAGATCCTATAGTACATTTACAAATACAAAATAACCAATTACATTAAAATTTTCAATATGCAAAATTGTCAATAACAATGGTGTTGGGTCCCTTTTGCTTATATAAGGTGGGAATGGCCTCTAATTTTTGGAAAACAACCCACTTGGACACCAGCTCTGGTTTTGCTTCACCACACTGACATACCCAACACAATGTATAAGAATTATTTTCTAGTACACATGGTCAGTGTTGTTAAGTTGTTGATTACATTACATTCCTGGAAACCACAAGCAAGTTCAATTAGAGAATGGATTGAAAGAGAGGAACAGATTCATCGGATTGAGGAACTAATGCTCATAAATAAATGTAATGTCATTAATCAAACTATCTTTAATTGCCATCCACCGCAGTACTGTACATCTTACTGTATACCTGCTGGGTGACTGATTTTTTTCATAATAACATCAAATATAAATAACTTCAATGACCCATAAAATATACAATTTATTTTTGTAACAATTAGAGAGTTGTACAGACAGGCCTAAGAAGTCAAGTATACCAGAAAGTGTGAGAATATTTCTTTCTGGGTCATTGAAAAAAGGGAAATCTATACTCTCAGAAATGTCTTGTTGTGGGAAGTCGAGAAATTGTAAAGAAAACAAGGTCAGTTAGAGGTCTATAAAACATGTCAAAAGAAATGCTAATCCTCTGTACAGTTCATAGATAGGATTAGTATAACTATACTAATTCTCTGAGATATATCACATTATTTAGTACCGCCCAATATATACTTAGTATACTTAATACATCTAACAAGCCTACATAATTGTGCTCGGAAACTTAAATAATGAATATAAAGGTATTACAAATGTTTTGTTTGAATAATAGTGAGAACAGCCATCTTCATTATTTTGTTACACAATATGATTATTTTTACAACTGATTTGTTCACCTTTGGTGGAGACCTTAGAAGCAAGGCAAGTGGAAACGTAAACAAGGCAACATTTGCTGCGCATGCAGTGGCATGTGTTGGCCCAGGTGACTAGGCCTGGAACAGCTGGCCCAGGGGGGTTTCAGTCTCTGTGCTGTGTTTTAGTCAGAGCTGGTTGCCCTATTATAGTTTGTTAGGGCTAGTCGGGGAGGCATCATTGTAAACTAATGTGAAGTGCCGGGACAGAAGGTCCTATCCTGGGTATCTGCAGGGAGAAGGCCCCTGAGGAGGATCTCCGTCACTATGGTAGGTCTAGGGGTGCCCACACACCATAAATACGCCATTGCCCACTCATCAATGAACTCCACTGAGAAAAATAATCCCTAATCGGAAAACAAAACACACACTTTTAATAAATATACTTTGTGATGCTAAGAATAAACAAAAGGAAAGAAATTACAATTGCCCTCAATATGTTCTGTCAGCCTTCTCTATTTTGACAGAAATTGGCAGTGAATTTGACATGTGTATAATGCATTTGTTATATCATCGGGCAAGATCAAGATTTGTTTAGATATTGTTTGGATGCAATGCAAAAGTGTCCCTATGTAACACTAATATCCTCAAGGATCTTGCAAATAATATTTCCATAAAATCTCTGATTTTGACAATATTTTTTTTATTTTTTTTAAATGATAGCTCAAATATTTAATAGGACACAAAATATCATATTCAAGGCAATTTCTGTAATTAAAACAGGACTTTCTGTGTTATTACCTAATTCATTAAAATGTAACAGTCACATTTGATCGAACATGGCATCTGCAACTTCTCATTTGGATGCTTACCTCATTCACGTCCTCAGTGCCATGGAAACAAAGTCACGGCAGGCATACACATGTCCTCCTTCCATGGTGCACACCTGGCCAGAAAAGCATGCAAATCACATCTACGTGTACAGAGCAAAAGAGGAGAGGAGCTCAATTTTAACAACTTTTGCCCTACATTAAAGGGTCTGTACCATAGAAAGTAACTTTTAAAACCCACAGATTTATAGAGGTTCTTGTGGACCAATAATTGTGGTAGGGGCAAATGGGTAGGAATAGAGGGAAGGAGGATGTAGAGGTAAGAGAGAGCAAGTTCGTTTGTGCTCTAACCGAACTCTGCCTTCCGAGAAAGCTGGAATAAACCACGTTACTTGTTTTACTTAAATTGGGTTTATTTACATTTTTGATCGCTTCAGTGTGGTACCGGGCGTTACCAAAGCTGTAGTCAGCTTAAAACATAACTTGGTTGGCAGTGTGTTACCAGTCTGGTGTGGGTTTTTGTGGTGTGTTTAAGGGTTAAGTGAGTGACCAGAGGGCTGGTATATTTAACCCTTGCACACCCACTCCCTATGTGTCCGATTATCCGATAGCTACCAGTGACACAAGGTATGCAGAATACCATCTCTGAACGCACAAAACATGGAACCTTGGGCTACAGCAGTAGAAGATCACCCAGGGTGCCACCCCTGTCGGCTAAGAACAGGAAACTGAGGCTACAATTTGCACAGGGTCACCAAAATTGGACAATGGAAGACTGGAAGAATGTTGCCTGGTCTGATGAGTCTTGATTCCAGCTGTGACATTCAGATGGCAGGGTCAGAATTTCACGCAAACAACATGAAAGCATGGACTCATCCTGCCTTGTATCAACGGTTCAGGCTGTTGGTGGTAGTAAAATGGCACACTTTGGGTCCCTTAGTATCAATTGAATGTTTCCAGCACCTTGTAGAAAGTATGCCACGAAGAATGAAGGCAGTTCTGAAGGCAAAACTGGTTCAGACCCAGTACTAGCAAAGTGTACCTAATAAAGTGGCCAGTGAGTGTATATTAATGGGAGTTACACTGTACCACCATCAGGCTCAGTATATATTGATTGATGGGAGTGTCAAAATCTGACAGTGAGTCTGGGGAAACTTGTTTTACTATTATTTTTTAATTCTCTGCAGTTCTAATATAATGAATTCCTTTGTTGTTTATCTACTTTCCTTAAAATAACAAATGTTTTATGTATAGTGGGGGGCACAAATGTCTGTTCTTGCCTCAGACACAAAAGGAGCTAGCTATGGCTTTGCCCCTCTGTCCCCAAAGAGGCGGAGTGGTTGCCATAGCAAATGTGTGTGGCTAGAGGAGTTATGGTTGTTAAGAGGAGGAGTAAGCAATATTGCTACTCCCACCTGGTGGGGCGTCAAAACATTTTTTGCACCCAGGCGTCAGTGACCCTAGGCTCAGCCCTGCAACATGTAATGATTAAGTGCAATGTACTTTCTTGTTACAGTACATTTTACAGCTCATGTGTGGTATAGTAGAGCTGCAATGTGTTAAACACATACTTGCCATGTGTTATGCTAAAATGGCCACTAACCTGCAAAGCACTGTTCAGTGAATAAATTCTGTGCTGTCACATTAAAAGGGAGCCAAAATTATAGAAATGCTATCATGTTTAATGTCAAGTAGAGGTAGTCATTTATATCAATAATAGGAAATGTTCTCCATCTGTACTAAGGCGATTTTAATAAAACAAAGGGAAATAATAAAAATGTGGACATAATAATACAGCAGAAGGTAAGAAAAACATGTCAGCATATAATTGTTCTGGCCGAATAATATATCATTGTTGGCATGTGCTAAAGGGAAGGTAATGAACGGTGAACATAAGAAATTACAGACCATAACAGATGGCTTGGTGCATGATAGGACAGAGAATACAGCTGAAACACGCAGTATTTGCAGCCTACAAACAGATTCAAAATAATAGAATTAAATTAAAATGTACTTAAGTTAATCACTGGAGAGGAAACATACAGTTTACAAATATTACAATTAATACTTGACCCTAGCGATACTCTGTTACCTTGGCCTAAGCTGTAAGCCATTTTGTGTTACATGGTACACTTTCAGTCTGGCCACTACACTTTACAGGCCAAGGTCAGACTTTAAGTAAGGTTGGCATATTATTTGTCTCAACCTTGTAGTTAGTCCAGGACAAGTGTGTTCCTCCTAATGCATATCCTGCATGGAAAACCAGGTGTTTCACAATAACAAGCTAATTACAGTAATCAGACTGCGAAGTGATTTTTTTTACATTTAATTAAGATTGTGACTATTTCAGGTAGTACAGATGTTCTTGAATGACAACATAATATCCTCATCAAAACCGGAATGCATGGTATACTGCTCAGCCTTGGTCTACATAAACAACTGTCTGATAATGCTAAACTTGAAAATGTTTCCCCTTTTATGTTAAATTATAATGTTACCAGCAGACACTAGTTTGATTATGAAAAGTTTCCATTTTAACTAGCTTTTTTTTTTCAAATCTCTTCTCTAGTGAATTAACGATATCTCTTCCAGACGCTGGATTGAGTTCTGTTATGTCTAAATTACTGTTGAGAGTTAGCAGGACAGGACATGAGAGCAAAAAGTCAGGGCTACAGGCAATTGCTGGGTTAAATGGCTGTAATGCTCATTGTGGAAAGAGACCTGGGTTTAGTGGTTTATTTTTTAAGGATGATATATGACATCACTCACTTCCATTAAGTCTTACATCAGGTGCTTGCGCTTTTTGGCCCAAGGGGCAAGTACAACAATGGCTTCCCCCTACTGTATATAATTGTATCCCCTCATCACACACAGAAACAACACTATATGGACAAAAGTATGGGGGCACCTCTTAATTATTGAATTCAGGTGTTTCAATCAGACCCATTGCCACATGTAAAAAAAGGTATGAAATCAAGTACCTAGCCATGCAGTCTGCATTTACCAACATTTGTGAATTCATGCATGGTACTGTGATAGGATGCCACCTTTGCAATAAGGTTTGTGAAATTTCATCCCTGCTAGATATTCCATGATCAACTATAAGTGGTATTATTAGAAAGTGGAACAGTGGAGCATTTAGGAACAGCAGTAACTCAGCTACCAAATGGAAGACCACGTAAAGTCACAGAGAGGGTTCACTCAGTGCTGAGGTGCATGGTGTGTAAAAGTCGCCAAGACTCTGCTGATTCCATAGCTGAAGAGTTCCCAACTTCCAGTGGCATTCATATCAGCACAAAAACTATGTGATGGGCGCTTCATGGAATGAGTTTCCACCTTGCCCCTCTAGCAAGCCAAGCATCAGCTCGAGTGGTGTAAAGCTCATCGCCAATGGTATGGGGCTGTTCTGGGCCAGGCCCCTTCTTGTCTAACATCAGTGCCGGACATCACATATGCTCAACAAGATGAATGGGCAAAAAAATCCCACAGAAACACTACAAACGCTTGTGGTAAACTTTCCCAGAAGAGTGGAAGCTGCTACAGCTGCAAAGCAGGACCAACTTCATATTAATATCTATGTATTTAGAATGTGGCATCATAAAAGTCCCTGTTGGTATAATGGTCAAGTATCTCAATACTTACCTGACTGGGCATCTGCTAACACACCGTGCCAGCTGCTGTGTTACTGCTGGGGGATAGCATGACAGAGCATTATGTGACCCCGGTAGTGTTTTATAATAAACTAGATAATAAAGTACCGTGTACACAGTGGATGGGATGATAATTCTTACACATTAAAAATCTCTTTGTAAACAACATTTGGGGTCTAAATTATTTTACTTGAGGGTACCAAGCAACCCTGAGTGAGAGTATGAAGATTTTTCACCTTGACTGCCTTTTCAGCTGTAGCTCTAGAAATACATACAATTGTCCATAACTTAACATGGGTAGGGACAAATATATTCCAACCTTACTTAACATCTGTCCATAACTTCTGCTTATGCTTATTACAAAACTTAAACATACTGGAAATTTCCTTCATGTGGTATCCATGCTACTGTAAGCAACAGTGCCGCCAGCCACAGGTTCTCTATCATTAAGATTACCTGATATTTGCAACAATGTACATTATGTACTTACAACCAAACATTTTTTAGCCTAAAGGACTAATCGTGGTATAATGCCGGTAAAATTGGCTCAAGGACCAAAGGGCAAAATGCCATTAGAATTTTGCCATTAATTGTGCCTATACATTGAGCCAGACACTGGCAATACTGCAGTACAACCCCTATCACTATATACTAAGCCAAACATTGATGTGGTGTAGGCCTACCACGTCAGTGACTGGCTTAGTATATAGCAGGGATGTCAAATCCCGGCGCACAACACTGAAGCCACGCCCACCGAAGTACAGGACTCAGAAGAAGAAGGACAGAGGAAAGGTAGTAAAATAGCAGATTATTAAGTGTGTGAGAGTGATGGGTGTTATGCTGAATGTTTGTGAATGAGGGTTTCAGATAGCATGGATGCGTAAGTGTGGGGGGATAGCATGGCATAAGGAGGCTGTAATCACATTCTTATCATGCCCAGATTCCAGCATGCACTGGCTGCCTAGGCATGATAGGAGTGTGATTGCTGTTATCAGTTATTTTTTTTGTCCAACTTTGGTGTGTTAACAACACTTTTATTAAAAGTAAATTACACACCAAAATTGGACAGAAAAATTCAATAACACTATTAATTTATATATATATGATTGCAAACAGCAATCACACTCCTATCATGCTAAGTCAGACAGAACATGCTAGAACCTGGGCATGATAGGATGGTGATTGCTGTCAATATATATATATATATATATATATATATATTAATATTGTTATTGATTTTTTTTGTCTAATTTTGGTGTGTTACTTTTAAAAGTATTTTAAAGTTGTTTTTTTTCGGTTTTGGCCAAGTGAATGCTGAATTTTCAGTTTCGGTCCAGAATTTTCATTTCGGTGCATCCCTGCTATATACTAAGCCAGTCACTGAAGTGTTAGGCCTACACAACATCAATGTTTGGCTTAGTATATAGTGATAGGGGTATTGTCAGTGTATTGTCAGTGTCTGGCTCAATGTATAGGCACACAGTGACGGTGGTACAGCATAATCCCTAAGTATATAATGATAGCAGTTATGCTGTCCACCGTCAATGTGTGCCTCAGTATATAATGATAGCAGTTATGCTAAGTTTTAAAGTGTGTGTGTGGGGGTGCCACATACAGGATCTGCCACAGGTGCCAAATACTCTAGGTACGCCTCTGCGTTGTGCGGCCCTGGCCCTATAGTCTCTCAGGCCTTATCTAGTTACATGTTTGCATAATTTACTATTTTACTAAATATTCATTTTAACCCCTTCAGGACCGGGACGTACCTGGTACTTCCTGGTTAACAGTCACCGGTAGACCGGGACGTACCAGGTACGTCTCCTCCAAAAAACGCCCCCACATCACCACAATCGCGGTGATCGTGGGGGCGCTGCTGCTGCTGTCTGCCCAGGACTCCTGGGCAGACAGCACAGCCTGTCTAAGCCCGCCCCCAAGCCCACAATCACTCCCACGGAGTGATTTTGTAGGCAGAAACAGCGATTGCAGAAAAATCTGCAATCGCTGTTTCAGCTGCCACAGGCAGCTTCAGGGAAGGGGGGGTATTGAATGGGTCACCACACAAGTGTGGGGACCTGATCCAACACCCCCCTGCTGCCTGATCGCTCCATGAGAGCGTCAGTGCAGCGTTAACCCCTTCAATGCCGCGATCGCGGCATTCAATGCCGCGATCGCGGCATTGAAGGGGTTAATTCCCGTTTTTTAGGGGGTTCTGCTGCTGCCGGTCTGCCTGGAAGCCCAGGCAGACCAGCAACAGCAAAAACGAGCCACCAGAAGTCCTCTGATCAGTCCTGTAGGACTGATCAGAGAGACTCCTCCCCTACAATCTCCAGTCTATTGGAGATTGTGTCCCAGCTGCCAGAGGCAGCTTCAGGGACAGGGAGACAGGGTTCTTTGGTCTCCACATGAGTGTGGAGACCAGACCCCCCCACCCTTCCTCAGTTAACCCCTACCCCCCTCTTCCTCAATTAACCTCTTCAATGCTGCGATTGTGTATGACCCCCATCGCAGCATTGCAGGGGTTAATATTAGTCCCCACAAGCTTGTGGGGACTAAATATCAATCAATGCTGTGCTTCAATGGAGCATCAGCATTGAAAGAGTTAAAAAAAATAATGTAAAAAATAATAATAATAATTAAAAAAATAATAATAAAAAAAAATAAATGAAAAAAAATTAATAAAATAATAATAATAATAAAAAAAAAATAACAGCACTGACCTGAAAGTCCAGGGTGCTTCCAGGTCAAATGCTGGGCTGATCAGATCGCCCATGGCCAATAGGAGTGATCGGATCATTATGGCAGCCCACGGATGACCCTGCTCTACAAAGAGAGAGGGGTCATCTAGGGTAATTATGAAAAAACACAAATTATTAATAAAATGAAAAAATCATAATTATTACCTGATCACTTGTCGGTGACATTTTAAGTCGCTGATTATTGATCGGTCTCCCTGATTGATGTCAGCGGCCTAAACCTGTCACTTACAAGTAATCTGATGAAAAAAAATATTTAAAAAAATGTAAATGCACATGTTCCAGTTTTGCCCTCATAGCTTCCTCAAAAAATACATGAACCATGCATGTGAGGCCTTGTTGGAACCGGGGGGTGTTGGTGAACAAAATGTGGTGCTTTCTTCCACTGTTGCACATATGCTGTGCAAGAAATAAATTTTAACATTGAAATGTATTTGTTAAAAACGCAATAAAATAAATTTTCCGTGAACTTTGGCAGACATCAGTGAAGAAAAGGCTAGCTGAAAACTGTCAAAACTACCCTAGTTGAACACCTTGACTTGTCTACTGTTCATAAATATATACTTTTATGGTATAATTTACAGCAGGGGGCTTCCAAAATGTCCCAAATGGGATATGGGCCCAGGAAACCAATTTCTGAAAATTCCAAATGTGAAAAAGAAAATGCGCATGTTCCAGTTTTGCCCTCATAGCTTCCTCAAAAAATGCATGAACCATGCATGTGAGGCCTTGTTGGAACCGGGGGATGTTGGTGAACACAATTTGGTGTTTTGTTCTGCAGTTGCACATATTCTATACAAAATATAATATAAAATCTAAAGCAACATTGCAACATATGCAAAAAAGAACAAAAAAATATAAAAATACCTCAAAATTTGGCAGCAATTGGCGATAAAATCCCTGTTTGAAAAGTGTCAAAATGACCCTAGTTGTACACCTTGACTTATCTACTGTTCATAAACATATAATTTTGGGGGGGTAATCAGTATCTGTGACAACTATTGCAGTTATTAGACTGCCATGCCAAATTTGAAAAAAATTACATTTCAAAAACGTGATGCATGCCTTGTAATATTTGCCCTATACTGGTCAAAATAGATAAAAATCCTGGCCATGTTGGGTGGTTTCCAAATCAGGACAAGTTAATGAATATATTTGGGATAATTTTTTCCCATTGGTTTAATGTGTGTACAATTTGTATGTATACAAAACTGTAAAAAAAAATGCGTTTTTTCATTTTTTCCCCACTTTTTCCAGTTTTTTTCAAACAAAACAATGTACTACCCAGCTTACTATGGTTTCAAATGAAAGCCCTACTTGTGCTGAAAAAAACAATATATGATTTGTGTGGGTGCACCGATTGATAAGAGAGAAATTACAGTTGAAGAAAGACATGGCAAAAACACAAAAAGGGCTCCGGTCCTTTAGCGACACCTTAGTATCAAAATCCCGGTCCTGAAGGGGTTAATAAGAAGATATTAAGCAAATGTTCAATGTAACAGTGGAATGTCAGCCTCTTAATCCTCTTTAACCCTTAGGCTGCCAGAGGGGTTAAAGTACCATTGGTTATCTGATCATAAAAAACGGTCCAGCTCAGACAATTTTATCTGTTTTTCACATTTTGGTGGTGACCTTGAGCTCCTTTTGAGCAGAACTATCAATAGTAATCAGAAACTTGCATGGTTCATTTACTCACTGTGGCTTTTAAAGTATCACAGAGCTTAAAAAGAATGGATGCAGTTTACTTTGAAAGTGCTCACTTGCTACTTAAAAAATGATCTTGCAATAACTCTGTTCAGCTTAATTTAATGGAACAAAAATTACTTTAATGCATAATTTAACAGAATCAGTAGTTTTATGCTGACTGCTTTGAAACATATCAAATGCACAGTATTTCACTGCATTACAGTGTTTTCTATGTGTCACTTGCAGATATTAAGAAGGTCATTGTACATAGGGGTACATCCAGAGATAGACATGAACATTCTCGTTTAAACTCTCATTTAAACATGAGCCAAAAAGGAAAAGGGGACTGCAACGAAGGGTGGGATAAATTACACTTTGTTGCCTTGTGGAAGAAATAGGCATACATATTTCTAGCAAGACCCGGTGGGCCACTGGCCACTGGCCGACAGAGCTCTAAACTTGCTCGATCTGCCACTGACAGATTGGGTGCTGGCGTTTGCGGCCACCGGCTGGATATGCCCAGCCACACACTGCATAAGCATACGAATGTGGCGTGGGGCTGTGCACTTATGATTATGCTCCTTCTCATTGGTCATTTTATTGGTGCCCAATGCCTTTCAAGATGGAATAGGTGACCTGAAGGAATTATTGGGAATTAGTCAAGAGATGCTCTAAGATGCTCTTAATGGTCTAAGGATTTTGCACACCTTACCCTGTTATTATATCTAGATAAAATGGTGGAACCTCTCCCCGTTCTGCCAATCGGGGAGACGGTGTGTCCGGATGCTCCACCCTTTTGTGGAAGTTCACCTGGAGGCCAGGTTCAGAACTGGACAAAGAAAGAAAACAGGAGGAGCAGTGGATGAAGGGAGAAAACAGAATAACAAGAAGATGCAAGAGAAGAAACTGCTGCAGAGCAAGCAGACAAGGGCACAAAAGTGGCCGTCGAAAAATGTAGAGAAACATTCAGAGAGAGCATGAGAGAGAGTGAATGAGAGTGCGAGAGAGCATAAGTAAGAAGAGCGAGTGAGGTGTGAAAAAACAATAAAGTTTAAGCAAAAATTCAGAGCCCTTTGCTTCGTTTTTCCTTTGTTTCGTTCGGAGTCCCTTGTTGTTTTCTGAGATTTTTATGAATGGGCAAAATTGGCAAATTTCATTAATTTTCCGAATGCACAAGTCTAATACTCACACACACACTAACACAATATTAAACATACTTGCACACAGTAATATTCTTACACCCATGCTAACATACTTATGTAAACAGTCATTTACTTGCACAAATACACACTAACATACACGCACACACACGTGAGCTAACATACTAACTTAAACACATACACAGTAAAATACTTATACACACACTAGCGCACATACATACAAACTAACACTAACATTTGGCCACACATGCTGCCTCATATCCTGGCGCTCATATTTAGCGTGTGGGGACTGAAAGAGTGTGGCTCTGAGGTATGCACAGCCTGCGTGGGGAGCCTAATCAGTTCAGCAATTTTAACATCCAAACATAAATACTACAATTTAAAAAAAGAAGTGTTTTGTTGGATTAATTTATTATCCATTGCTTCATTTAACAATGTTACAATTACTGCATTGTACATTAGCGATAACAGTCATTTACAGTCCAACAAGGATGATAAATGACAGGAATTAAAACAAGGACAAGGAAAAATAGTATGTTTAGTAGTGTGTTAATTAAGGGAATTCTAAATATGTACATTTATGAAAAAATAAATTACTGACAATCTCTACACTACGTTAATGAATATTAGTAAAATATTTACTTAATGTTATATGGTTTGTTACATTAAAGCTTCACACACTAGGGATCTTCCTCAAGATATCAGTGTCCTCCCAGGCTTAAATGTTCAGTTTCCCTTTGCAAAGAAATGAGTGTAATAATATGACCAATGGTCAAAGTCAATGCATTATTTGAAAGGAAGTGTCCCCTTTACAATTTTTGGTCACGTTAAGTTTATGAAAACTACATATAGCTTGTGCTTTGTTTTTCAGTCCATGTAATTATTTTGTTATTTAACATGAAGAGACTAGATTTAATTTAGGGACCTTAAATTGCTGTCTTACCTCAGGAATCTGCATTGTGGCAAAAAGGGGCAAAAATAACATATGTTTTCACTTTCCTAGTCTAGGCTTCCCTTCTTTCCTCTCACTCGCCCCTTATAAAGGCTGCCTGAACCAATCAACAACAATCAGCAACAGAAGAGGAGAGATAATATAATGGGCAGAAATAAATCCCTATAACATGAAGTTATCATAGTTGCTCCTATACACATACAGTGGGATTCTAATCATTATAGTTGGCTTATTTCATTCTCTAAACATCATTATTTAGCATATGAAACTATAAAATGAACAATTTGAGAAATGTGATAGATAAAAAATGTCACAAATGGTGGCCATGATGTTACCCTACTGTCCTTCGGCTGATATCATACCTTTTAACAATGTGTCATTGGGTGCTTATAAAACGTGTCCTTGTGTAGATTAAAACATGTAGAATATTTCTGTAAGTCAAATACTATATAATATCTTGATATTATATAATATTATTTGATTTTTAAACTTTTTGTAGTTATGTACAATGATAAAGTGTTATAAAAAAGCTATGCTTCTGGGAATGAGCTGTAGCACTTTCTTTTAGTACTTTTGCTATCACTACCTAATAATTCATACTTTGCCTGGCAGCTAGAAGTCTATTTAAGGTCACTTGAAATGTACATTTTGCTTAGCTGCGATAGTTCTATTATTATAGTGGCAATGTTTGATAACTGGCACAGGTGATATTGATAGGAGGTAATAGAGGAGGAAAAAACACTTTTCACCTTCTGGCTAATTATTTTAATACAAAACAATCAGCACTGTTGGTGGTTAGCATAGTTGAAATGCAAAACAAACATCATTCACACTAGCGCCACCTGCTCCAAAACTTGTTCCCACACTATATGATACGTTGATGACAGATGTCATTTTCTGCTAGGCCTTTGCTATTCTTTGTTCACACACATTTACCCCTTACATTCTCCACTGGCACGACACATACGTGATATGTGTTGGACATCCTGCCAACAGCTGTAATGTTAAGCGAACGCTTTTGAGGTTTGGTAGAGACTTAGAAATATTTCTACCTCCATTTATAAATATACAAAGATTCATGTTTTTGCACAGGAATCTGTTCCTGTTCCCTAATTTGGGAATGTTCATGTTTTCATATAATGTATGATCTTGCATTGTCTCTATACCAAAGACCCATAGCAACTCTACTTATATACTTACCGGTTTTTACTGATGTTTCACCAACTACTGTAACCACTGACAAAGGCTGGTCCTATCATATTGATAGATGTTAATGTATCTGTGTAAGATATGTGATATATATACTGTATATATATATAGTCAACGGTGACTTTTAGGGCTATAGACAGAAAATTTTCTAAAAGATGGGCACAGAGATTTGTCCCAAACAGAGACACTTGGGAGGTATAAAATAGTAGAACTAGCCTCAAGCTCCTAGCTGGTGGGTCGCCCCACTAACATGTTTTTACTTATGTTAGCAAGCATGTGCAGACAGGGTATAGGGGCAAGAGCTATGGTTCACCAAGGGTTCTAGAAGTCCTAAGGTCTGCCCTGCTTCTGGAATGTCAACATATTGCATGGGTACCTTATAAAAACATACTACTACCATTTGGGGTGAATCCAAGAGAAAACAGACAGTACCACAAGGTGAGGTTAATTAAACTGGCAGGACCCTGTTCGGCATACTAATCAGTGTTGCTCTGAGCTCTTGCTCAAGTTCAGTGAATGTCTAGGTATGGATATAGATAATGTAGTGTCAGTAGGTCTTTACTTTAATAATGACGGCACTCAGTGGTTCCCCTTGCTTAGCCGTCAGTGTATTATGGGCAAACAAACCTTTTCTTTTTTTTTTTGTAAATTTTGCTTATTGACATTTCAGGAACATAAAAACACAGCTCCTCACAGCATCTGTCAATAGAACCCCATACAAATAAATAATAATCTGTGTACCATGGCTCTGCCTAGTACAGAATCTCCAAAGGTCAATCTATGGAAAATCCCATTCATTAAGTACTATGCTTTCTAAAAACCCTTTGTTTAACCTTAGAAAGACACTTTCCAGTCCTCTAAAAATGTCAGTGAGATTTGCTCCAGTGCTACAAGGTGTCTTTTGGTCTTACATTAGTGCTGAGTAAACATAGCCCCATCCCATAAGAAGATCTGCTAATTATAAAAATGTTAACATCTTTAAGCCCCACTGCCCTCATTTCAGGAAGCATCTGGCAGGAAGCTGCAGATTTCCATGCTCATTAATTTTGTCATGCGATGCTTCAAACTTTATCACCATCTTATAAAGCTTGCTGAGTAAGAACGGCTTAACTTTTGTACAAACCTTGCCCCTGCATTCATAGCTGCTTCCTCTTTTTCCCTAAGAGTACACAAAAAAGAACCTCTGATTTACAAGCCTCATAACAGCAAAAGTAAAATGGGTCTTATTTATAAGTCACAAGACTGCATCTGCAAGGACTTAAAACGTGATCTGGTTTTTACACAAAGAATAATTTTCTATTATGAGTTAGAAAAAACATTCTCACAAAAAGAAGGCTTACAATCATTCTAGTTTGAGAGTATGACATCATGCCTGCCAAAGGACTATATCAGTGATTTAATAAAGATTATACATACACTACTGTAAATAGTCTTGTGTGAACATCCTGTTGAGATATTAAGCATGCGGATCACACACTGTTCCCCATTAGTTATAATATTTCTCTGTTGGAGACATTGTATTTCAGTCTTCTGTTAAACAGGAAACAGAAAATGATATAATTCAACAGCTTGGATGCATCGTTTAGGTCCAATTTGCTAGAATTGTGCATTCAGATTTTTTTTAAGGAAAATTGCCTGTTTTGTGTATTTGTATGAATCTCCAATATGTAGGATGTAGCCTCCCCCATCACAAGCTATTTATACTGTATAAATAAATGAGTATCCTATACACATAGGACAATCCTGATGTTCGTGCATTGTTCTGTTGTCCTGTTAGCTGCCCTACTGTACTGCTTTTGTGGGCAGAGGGGATCACAGGCCAGTTGGGGATTTCCTCTGATCTCTCTTTACTGTCCCAGGGAGCTGTGAAATTACTGGAAATTTGTGATGTTGCATGACAGGCCTCCAGTAAAGCTCCCACATGGCCTCTTCATAATGCTCTAGAGCAGAGCACAGCAAGGACGCCCCTCAGGGAAGGTGGGCGAATTACATACCTGGGTACTTTCTATTTCCAGCTACCCAGAGCCCCCCTTGCGTGATGTGTGTAGGAGGTCCCGCTGACATTGCAGGATACACACTATTGTTGATGGGGTAGGCGGGTAGTGGAGTGTGCTGCAACCTTCTCCCACAACCCAGAGGTTCCCCCTAGTGACCCAGAGACCCCAAGAAGCAGCGCTTCACCTTGAGTACACAGGCAAATTCTGGAGAGTTCCCAGGTATGGTAAGTGCCCACTCACTTCTGGGGCCCAACCTTGCCATATCCCCACAAAGGTCTTCTGATTAGGACACATGAGATGGGGTACAGCATCTCATTAGGTACACGTCCTTTCTGTGTAAAAAATAAATTATGGAATATCTTTAATCACTTGTTTAAAATAGAATTCTCTTTCCAAGCTCAACATTTTTTGTTTCACTTGGAACTGTCTACTCTAAAAAAGCCTGTCCTTGATTTGGCTATAAACATACTTTTCCAGTGCCTTTGTCGGACAAAGTGGCATTAGATATTAAACCAAATTGAACATTAATATGAGGTGGACAAATATTTTTTCTCAATTAAGGCAAAGCTACCTATTTATAATAAGATGTGGTCTCCCTGGGTAATTTTTTAAAAAACATTGTATTTTAGGATTACTATAGGTTTGTTATTTATTGTTTAACACCTATGTGATTGAACGTCAGAACTATATCTTTGTATCTATATGTTTTTGTATACTTGATAAAATGAATATATATATATATATATATATATATATGATTTTGTAAAACAAATTTGAGTTATGCATTTGCATAACAAGCAAACATTTTTTTTTTATGGCCAAGCCTCTTTAAACTGAAAGTATGCAAGGCCGTTACAGACAGTTTATAAGGTGGTACCAATAAATATAAAAAATAAGGTCTGACTCATTAAAGTTAACACAAGAACACATTGTTACATATCCTGGGGCAATTTAGAAAGTGGTACCAAATAGCACTTCCCCTACAGGAATATAGGATCACATATATCGTAATAAAGATCAGTAAACGTTTTATATTTATAACTAAAATATAGTTCTTGGCACTTGGGTTTGGCATTATTTTAACAAATTTGTCTCCAATGAGCAGAGCCTTTGGGTTGCCAGCATTTCATAAGTGTTCTAACTTTTTCCTTTTTTATGTGAATAGAAAAGGAGAACTCTGATCTCATCCTAAGGGCATGATAAATTTAAGTCGAGTAGGTGATGACGAGAGGGAGAAAATGGGTTGTGATGTCGCTTTAGGTCAATGGTTAATAGTATGCACCAATTTGAGACACACAATACCATATCAAAAGATATGTAAAATAAAAATGAAAATGTCCCACAATCCTTTAGCTTGTCTGTATAACCTCCATGTAACCAGAAACTGGCTATAACTTTCTATTCTTTGTATTGTTCCAAAACAAGTGATCACCTATTACAACACACATTTTCAAATTGAGTAACTGTCACAATACCTACCACCCGTATCATAGGTACCAACTGTTTTTATTGAAGGGACTGTGTCACACAGTGATAACAGAGCCAAGTGGCTTGGAAATATATACCTGTTTAGAACAAAAAATATTTTACTTAACCTCTTTGCTTTTACTTTGCTGCATAAGCAGAAATTGCAAGCTTCTACAATGCATAGTATCTTCCATGTATGCCACATTTTTTTTATATTGGCTACTGGTTTGGTTACTACTATATAGAGATCATTTTAAGAATGTATCCATGTGTGACTATATCATGACCGAGGTAGCGCGTCTGTCGGCGCTCCATTCCCTCTGACTTAAAAACACACGGACACTATTCTAAAAACGAACAATTAATAAATATGTCCACAATGCAGGCCATTCTTGGATTGTTACCAAATCTTTTACAGGATTGTGTTTTAAGTAAACTCTCTTTACACTCATTCCCACCAAATATTTCAGACTTTTTGAATGGAGAGATAACATGGGGGAGGGGGGGATTTGGGCACAACAAAGGGACTATTCAACCAAGAAAGAGCAGATAGGACGTATAATACTTTGTAATCTTTACATGACAATATTTCCTTAACTGTATAATTAATATCTTCACTCTAGTCGTGGACCAACTGAATAATATTATTTTATTGTATTATCATTTTTTACCAGGCCCGGACTGGCCATCGGGCACACCGGGCATTTGCCCAGTGGGCCGGGGCAGGGCCGCGGCTGGGCCAGCCCGGGCTGCGGCAGGGCCGGATTGACTTAGGGGCTAATGGAGCTGCAGCTCCAGGCCCCCACCTTAAAATAAGCCCAGTCAGGACCGGACTGACTGGGCCTATGCGCCCGTCCTTAACGCAGGGCAAAAGGGGCATCTGCCCCTTAAGCCCGCAGCAACTGCGACCGGGCCCGCAACTCTAGCAGCGGGCCCCCTACTTACCTGGCAGACGCGCGCAAGCAGTGTTTCTTCTACCGCCAGGGGGAATCCAACGGAGCCATGTGACATACGTCACGTACGTCACGTACGTCACATGACCCTGCTGCGGATCTGCTTCCCCTGTGCAGATCCGCGGAAGTCTGTGAGTGGCGCGTACCTCATCAGTTCAGGTAAGGGGGTGAGGGAGGCTGTATGGAGTATGTGAGATTGAATGAAAGCGTGAATTAATGAGTATCTGTGAAGGAGTGAGTGAATGAATGTTTGTGAATGAGTATATGTAAATGAGTATCTGAATGAGGGAATTAATGAGTATCAATGTATGAATGAATATCTGAATGAGTGAATGATTATGAATTAGTGAATAAATATTTGTGAACGAGTGAATGAATATGTGTCTGTCATAGCATGGATGTGTAGGGGGGGGCAAAGATGCAACAGGCAGGCTGTTTTGGTGGCAAATATGCCACAGGCAGGCTGTTTTGGTGGCAAAGATGCCACAGGCAGGCTGTTTTGGTGGCAAAGATACCACAGGCAGGCTGAGTGAAACCGTCCGTGAAAACCCTCCGGATGCGGGTGTCAGTGTGGCAAAGCCTGTCCTGGTGTTTGTGATTGGGTGTCAGTGTGGCAGAGCCCGTCCTGGTGTGTGTGTGTTTGGGTGTCGGTATGGCAGAGCCTGTCCTGGTGTGTGTGTGTGTGTGTTTGGGTGTCGGTGTGGCAGAGCCTGTCCTTGTGTGCGTGTGTGGGTGTTGGTGTGGCAGAGCCTGTCCTGGTGTGTGTTTGGGTGTCGGTGTGGCAGAGCCTGTCCTGGTGTGTGTGTGTTTGGGTGTCGGTGTGCCTGTCCAGAGCCTGTCCTGGTGTGTGTGTCTGGGTGTCAGAGCATGTCCTGATGTGTGTGTCTGGGTGTCAGAGCCTGTCCTAGTGTGTGTGTTCGGGTGTCAGTGTGGCAGAGCGTGTCCTGGGGTGTGTGTTTGTCCTGGGGTGTGTGTTGGTGTGGCAGAGCCTGTCCTGGTGTATGTACGAACAGGGAAAAGAACCCCAGCACTCCAATCAGCTTCCGATCCTTAGGTTACTTTATTTAAAGAAAACAAAACAAAAAAGGAACGTTTCAGCCAAACAGGGCCTTTGTCAAGCTCAAAAGGCCCTGTTTGGCCGAAACGTTGCTATTTTTGTTATGCTTTCTGGTTTTGTTTTGCCCTTTTTAGCTGCTAGCTCCCAGCTTCCTGGGAGTTGAGTGCTGAACCATTTCTTCTTTTTTTAACTGTCCTGGTATGTGTGTGTTTGGATGTCGGTGTGGCAGAGCCTGTCCTGGTGTGTGTTTGGATGTCGGTGTGGCAGAGCCTGTCCTAGTGTGTGTGTGTGTTTGGATGTCAGTGTGGCAGAGCCCGTCCTGGTGTGTGTTTGGGTGTCGGTGTGGCAGAGCCTGTCCTTGTGTGTGTCTGGGAGTCGGTGTGGAAAGGCCTGTCCTGGTGTGTGTGTTTGATTATCTGTTTCCTTAATTTACAGTAGGAACTACTTCATTTTTACTTATCCAGAAATAAAACGCCCTCCTGAATTTGTAGGGACTTCAGGGGACAAAACATTCAAGGCCCTGAAATCATTTAGTGGAAAAGATAAGGTATTGTGTTATTTACTCTATAATATTTATACAATATTTATTTGAAGGATATGTATGTACATATATGTTTTTCATAAAAATGGGCTGCTCAGTCTGAAATACCAGGGCCTATTTTTTGTCCTATTTTGTAATGAATTTTCTATTTTTTTATTTTATGAAGTACTATTTTTACACAGCATTATATACTGTATATTTGAGCCCATCAACAGAAAACAAGGAACATGAAAAGGATTTTGGGTGCAAAGTACTAAAAGTGGAGCAAGGAGTGGAGGACGGTCCCAAGTCACTCGTAGAGATGTGCTACGAAGAACTGAAGTAACCTTACATTTTTTCTTCGATTCTCACTATTAATCCACTGTACATGACAAGGAATTTGTCAGTTTACAGTATGGTTATTTGATGTTCCTTTCTTTAAAGTGGCAATAACACAATAACACCCTTCACTACAACAATGGCATTTTACAGTATATACCTACAACAAACATGTCAAAAGCTTTGCGCTGCCATGTAAAGCTCTTTGTTGTTTTGTAATAGTATACTATGCACATAAAAACCTTCTCATTACAAGACAGGAAATTACCAGGAAGCATATAAGGAGAGTCAGGTAATACAAAAATACAAGATCATTTCAATGTAATTTGAGAGAGACCTCTTTTCAGACAAAAGAAAATAAGCAACACACATTCATGTTTCTTTTAAGACTAATCATGGGATTGAATCTAAACAGCATTTTTTTTACAGCCTAAAGTCAAACAGCTGCGGGGTCTAGTTGATTAGAAGAGAAATGATTTTTATTTTTTCTTGCAATTTTACTTTATGCCTAAGCTTTTCAGTCTGGGCAATTCTTAAATAAAAAATCTTGACATGAGTGAATGGGGGTAACTAATGCCATAAACATAGATTACTATTTTTCACGGGCTAGCAAAGACATTTTCCCTAACAGCCAAAATGATGAACATTTTTCCAATATTACACAGATCAGACAGGACATGTATCAATGGTAGCACCTTTCTTAATTCAACGACACATACCGGTATTAGGAATCTAGTGCAAGGTAGCGCATGCCAATAGATTGCAAGCTCACAAACATAGTGCTTTTTTTTTTGTATGTTTTAACATGTGCTAACGTTATTAGCATTTTAAATTGTCTTTGTTCAAAATGTTCGCAGTCCGCTATTGTATCAGAGCTATTAAATCTGATGGTGCTATACGAATACATAAAATGTAAAGGCATCTGGGTAGGTTGATGAGATTAAGAACCTTTGTATTAAAAAGCTCTCTGATATGTAACTCCATCAAACAGGCCCCAGCACTACACAAAGTGGTAACCCATGCTTAGGAGGTCTGTGCTGTGCAAGTCATAAATCCCACTGGCATCACATGAAGAGCAAGTTTACCAAACCGATTAGGACATGACATAGCAAGCCAGCCATAAGATGGTTGGGGCGACCAGAGGGTGAGCCGATCAGTCGCGGGCAAAAGAATATAAGACCTGTGCAATAGGCAATAGAAGATAAGACCTCATCTTCAACCCTGCTAGAAGTGTTACAAATAGAAATTAAAGATCTGAACTTGAAACCTTGCCTAGATGTGGGTATAAAAAGATTGATAGACATAACAGCATCTAACTTATTTGAAGAACTCCAAAGTAAATATGGCTTAATGAACAAAGAAAAATTTACCTACTTAAGGTTAAAGAGCTACCTTACAACAAAGATTGTCGTTCCATCGAAAGCAATAGATAAATAGATAGAAGCTAAACAGAAGAACAAACTAATAACAAAAAATATACATATATTTGACAACGAAAGATCCTCTGAGAAATCAAGCTTTATAATCAAATGGGAATTAGACTTAGGGAGAACTAATAACCAAGAAATCTGGTACCAGCATGGGCCCATCAAAATGACATAAAATGTACAAGACAAATTCTGACAAATGCTGGAGATGTTCGGAATTAAAGGGGACTATGCTTCATATTTGGTGGGAGTGTGGCAAATTGACAACCCTAAAGCAACAAATGGAGGAATTAATATTAACGATTTCTGGGTCAAAAATCGCCCTCTCTCCATGGATGTTTCTTTTTCATATTAATCTACCGTTTAACCTTAAAACTCAAAGAGATCTACTTATCAATATCTTACTGGCAACTAAAATATGTATAGCTAGGAAATGGAAACACCAAGAACCACCAGATTGGAATAGCATTATAGCACAAATAAACTACCAATACAAAATGGAGAGATATTTCTTTAATTTATCAAACAATATTAAACTTTATGAGAAAATATGGTACCCTTGGATAACTAGAAACGAGCAAAGACCGCAAGATATTTCTTAAAGGCTCTCTCCAAATTTCTCCTCAAACAGACTAGTTTAGTATATCTCTGCCTATAGAAATATTATTGATAATGATATCTAGGGATGGCGTTTAGGAAATTTTCCCCCATTTCTACGTGATAATGAATGTGTTTGATTAATGTGTTAATGTAGAGATACTAAATTAATATATAGTGTATTGTTGGAAATATTTATCAATATGATGATGTTTACAACAAATTTGTATTTGTCTGTTAAATAAAAAATTTTAAATAAAAAAAAAGATAAAAAGAAGGCCTGTCTCATCCTGCTTCACTGCTTATTCTATGTACCCTCAGACAGGAAGCACTGGGTTATGATGTAATACTAAGATGCACTGCATCAACTAAAAGAAGGGTAAGCATTTTTAATACAGCAGTGTGAGTGTACACATTTGAGCAATGTACTCTGTTCTTTATCACATATAGACTTGTATAGTGACAGCCCCCTCACACCAGGAGTGTTGGTGGGTAATCCTTTCATAGTCTTATTTCGCACAGTCCTAAACTGTTCCAAATAAACATTCTCAATATTGTTTGAGTCTATGCATGAACTGTCAAGAAGTCTTGAAGAGGTATGTTCTTTTAATAGGATTTGATTGTTAATCAGTTTATCTCACTGTGCAGGTTTCCTTCCTTCTCCATGTATTGTGTATCTTTGGCTCAAATTTCCTGTTTCAAAGGATGTTTGTTTCACGGTACATTAAAAATTATTTCAGATCTAAAGCAATAAGGAAGTGTAATCTAAGGACTATTGTCATTAGAAATAGATTAGAATAACAGAGAATGGTGATGCAGGGGAGTTTATAAAACATATGCGAGTCTGCTGGAAAATGCTTCAAATAATATAGCTCAGATTGCAAAGAAAGTTATGTATGTAATATACTGTATGATCAGATTACCATCTTTTAAGAGCAGTAACCCCAGTGCTTGTTAGGCACCCGTATGTAGTGCAGTTTTCCTACTAAATAGTACTTAAAATGTATTTCACTGTCATGAATCAAAAAGACTATGTCTAGTTATTATAATCATTACTTATTTGATACTTAAAGCGCCATCATATTCTGTACAATGGGTAAATAGGCTACAGCAAGTAGTGCATGAATTAACAATTTACAATCTAGAAATGCTTTAAAAATAACTAAACAAAAGCAATATTAAGCGTGACTGGAATGGTATTGTCTGCTGTATCAAGTAGGGAATTTGATCAAAATGGATTGGGCATGATCGTCCATGGGCTAGTAATAGAAGCGGGTTGAGCTACTATAAAGCTCCTCTTCTAATGCCCCCCAGTAATGTTTTTTTTGTTAAAAAGGGGGGTTACACACAGGTCTTGTGTTGTCTGTCATTGAGTTCCTGACTCTATGAAAGGTGTCTGGTGCTGCGCTAGTTCCAAGGGTGACTTAATGACGAGCAACATGTCAGCGCATCTCACATGTACAGCTGACTGAGACAAAAGGCTGCCCTTGAGAAACACAAATTAGCTACACATACTGTGCCTAAATCAGCTAAATCCGCAGAGGAACATGCACAGTAATATATTCATATTTAAAAATGAAATTAAGACAATTTAATGAATGTAATTAATATAGTTCATTAAAATGTAACTTACCCTACCATACCACACAAAGTGTCATCATGACCCTCCCTCCTTGGTTTTATGCAGGGGGGTCATGGGGCCCCAATTTGTAAGTTTTATAAATATTTATTTTATTATATATAACAATGTTTAGATATGTATGTATCTGCTATCCTGCATTATTTCTGATTCAATAGATGAAATATCAACAGTACCTGGCCGTGCTGTTCTTTTTCTCTATGACTTAGTATTAATGTTCTGGCTGTAATTATTGTGCAGGTTAACTAATTTTTGACTTGAGGCTAGATTCCATTGTAAATACAGATCTATCAAACAATATAGCTCTGATTGCAAAGAAAGTTATGTATGTATATATACTCTATGACCAAAAGAACGTGGACACCTGATCATCACACCTATATGCAAAACAATAGGAATTAATATGAAGCCCCCCCCCCCCCTTGCGGCTATAACAGCCTCCATTCTTCTGCAGATTTTGTGTGTCAAGTGTGTCTTGTCCTCATTCAGCCAAAGTCACTAAAAATGAAAAGGCTTGACTATAAGACGACTCTATCATACTCTTACTCACTCCCTCTAACACTTTCTCATGCTCACTGTCAATGTCTCCCTTCCTTCTCCACTCACCACCACATGTCCCTATCTTGCCTCTTATTTTTCTTCTGTCTTCCTTCATCCGGTTCTCCCTCGTATCAATTTCATTATACAGGTACTTCTCTTTGGCCTCTTGGGAGTACTACCTGCAAAACCTCAGGGACCGTTTTTTCCTCCATTCATCCACTCGTAGGAGAAGGTTTGCGTTGAGGCTGGATTATGGAGCTAACACCAAAGCGGACGAAGAAGAAAAACAGAAGAACAAGGAGAGGCAAGAGAAGAAGCAGAGCTGCGGAAAAAGAGACAGGCACATGGAAGTAGTCAGTGGAGAAGGCAGGGAGACATTGAGAGGGTGAATGAGAGTGTGAGAGAGCATGAGAGAGTGTGAGAGAGCATGAGTAAGGGTGAGTGACATTCCCCGGTGCTGCAGATCTGAGGTCTGAATTTAAAAAAAATTACCTTGATTAAAAGATTAGGTCATTTTTTCAGATAGTTTAATATAATAATAATAATAATAATTTGAAAATAAATATTAACTTAAAAGTTGCTCAAGAGTGGCACCGAAATGGCACCATAAAATGTGTGCAAACGATTGATGTATTATATTATATGCATTCATGCATAATATGTGATGTCTTATACAAACAGAAGTCCTACTTGTACTCAAATATATCACTTGTCTAAATGCACTAGATGAGACACAAAGTACCGTATTTGCTCGATTATAAGACGAGGTTTTTTTCAGAGCAAATGCTCTGAAAAATACCCCTCGTCTTCTAATCAGGGTCGTCTTCTAATCAGACCTCAAATAGAGGTCTGATTATGAGACTAAGATCCAGATCCCCCGCACCGCTGCAGGGGACCTGGATCCTCCTGTCTCCCCCCCCCATTTAACACCCCCCCACACACACTTACCGGTGCTTCCTGCTGTATTGCCGGGGCAGCGGGTTGACGTCTACGCGATTCGCGTAGACAACGTCCGCTGCAGCCGGAAGGAGGTGTGGCTAGCAGCGGGGGTTGTCTGCGTCCGTCGCGCATAGCTTCCCCGACTCTCAGATTACAGAGTTCCCCCCACCGGTGCGGGGAACTCTGATCTCTGACAGCCGAGGAAGGTATGCGCGACGGACGCAGACAAACCCCTGCTGCCAACTCCACCTCCTTCCGGCTGCAGCGGAAGGAGACGTTAACCCGCTGCCCCGGCAATACAGCAGGAAATTGGAAGCACCGGTAAGTGTGTGTGTGTGTGCGTGTGTGTGTTAAATGGGGGCATAGGGCATTTCTGGAATGCCTTATACCCCTATATGCCACTCTGGCACTTACGGGGTTAAAAGGCATATTATGGGGCAGAGTGGCATATAGGGAGGTATAAGGCATTTCAGGAGGCAGAGTGGCGTTAAGGGGACATTTAATAGAGCACTCTGCCTCCTGAAATGCCTTATACCTCCCTATATGCCACTCTGCCCCATAATATGCCTTATAACCCCCTAAATGCCAGAGTGGCATATAGGGGTATAAGGCATTTCTGGAGGCAGAGTGCTCTATACAATGCCTTTTAACTCCCTTAATGCCACTCTGCCTCCTGGAATGCCTTATACCTCCCTATATGCCACTCTGCCCCATAATATGCATTTTAACCCCCTAAATGCCAGAATGGGATATAGGGGTATCAGGGCCGGCCTTTGGGGTGTGCGACCTGTGCGACCGCACAGGGCGCCACACTCCAGGGGGCGCCGCCGCCACCGTAGTGTACCGCTGCCGTCAGCAGCGTACCTAGCGGGGGGGCGAGCGGCACCCGGTACCGCTCATCAGGGGGGCACCCGGCACCCCTCCAGAGACGGACAGTAATGTCCGCCGCTGGAGGAGCAGGCTCGCAAGGGAGCGGTATCGGAGGTCTTTAACAGACCTCCGGCTCCCTTGAGTGATTTTAAGCCGGTTCAAGGATCTCCCTTGAACCCGGCTTAACATCACTCAAGGGAGCCGGAGGTCTGTTAAAGACCTCCGATACCGCTCCCTTGTGATCCGCGCGGCAACAGCTGCTGTGCGCCGGGGTTTGTTGTCAGATCCCGGCGCACAACACTGAAGCCGCGCCCACCGCTGTCCGTGCCCTCTGACCCGGAAGAAGAACTGAAGAAGAAGAAGAACGAAGAGGAGGAAAAGGAGCTGTAAGGAGAAAAGAGGAAAGGTAGGAAAGCATTCAGTGAGAGTGGATTGGTATATATGTGTGGATTGGTATATATGTGTGGATTGGTATATGTGTGTGGATTGGTATATGTGTGTGGATTGGTATATGTGTGTGGATTGGTATATATGTGTGGATTGGTATATATGTGTGGATTGGTATACGTGTGGATTGGTATACGTGTGGATTGGTATACGTGTGGATTGGTATACGTCTAGATTGGTATATATGTGTGGATTGGTAAGTGTGGATTAGTGTATACGTGTGGATTAGTGTATACGTGTGGATTGGTATACGTGTGGATTGGTATGCGTGTGGATTGGTATGTGTGTGGATTGGTAAGTGTGTGAGAGTGATGGGTGTTATGCTGTACCATTTCCAATGTCTTTTTCATGATCTAATTATGCTCTAAAAGTACATCATAACTCCCATCATTCTATACTGTTCCATACAGTGGCAGAGCTGGGAGGCAGAGGCCTTGCACCCCCACCGCAGGACTCCTGAAAGGTAAGTGAACTTCAAAGAGGGAAAGGGTAGATAGTTAGGAGGGCGTATATAGGGAGAAGGGAGTGAGACAGGGGAAAGGGGGTAGATAGGGAGAAGGGAGTGAGAAGGGGTAGATACGGCAGAAGAGAGTGAGAAGGGGTAGATAGGGCAATCATACTCCTATCATGCCAAGTCTGCGAGTAAATCCTGGAATCTGGGTATGCCTGGGCATGATAGGAATGTGATTGCTGTTAATCATATATATATATGATATATATAGACTTGAAAACCGAAGTTGTTTGTGTGGTTATTTGGAAAGTCCCTGGAGTGCCGGTAACTATTTTTGGACTATATATATAATATTATTTAATTGTTTTCTCCTATTTTGGTGTGTTACTTACTTTAAATAAAAGTGTTAGATTTTTCATGTTGTTGGGGGGGGGTCATATTCGGTTTTGGCCAGGTAAATGCTGCACTTTCGGTTTCAGTCCAGAATTCGTTTCGGTGCATCCCTACTACTAAGCCAGACAATTAAGTGGTAGGCCTAGACCACATCAATGTTTGGCGTAGTATATAGTGATTGGGGTTTTGTTACAAGTTTTTATTCCTTTCTTTTTTTGGGATGGGGGGGCGCCAGAGGAGTAGTCCGCACAGGGCGCCAGAACACCTAAGGCCGGCTCTGAGGGGTATAAGGCATTTCTGGAGGCAGAGTGGCACATAGGGGGTCAAAAGGCATACCATGGGGCACAGTGGCATATAGAGGGTTAAAAGGCATATCATGGGCCACAGTGCCATATTGGTGTGCCAAGCCTGGGGGCAGATGTGCGTAACTGGGGGACAGGTTGGAAAATACAAGGAAATAAAAACAAAAAAAATATTTTTCTCAATCAAAACCTAATTTTTGGCGTCTTCACGGAGAAAAACGTGGAATCAATCGAACTACTGAATATTGATGTCCATATTTGAATTTGATAGCCCCTTGTGTACAGCAGAGCTTGAACCTTATGTCTTCGGTCTTTGTCTTTCTATAAGCCAGCTGAATATATTTGTTTTCCTTAGGGCTTAACCTATGTATTCCAGATGGCCATTTTGACCCAGCACATATGGTGAAGTATAGCACAGGCTCATAGAAGCATGAAGATTGTATTGTTACATAAAACAAATGCTGCGATAGGGTCGCTGACACACGTCAACACACTGACAGCCAAAATAATTCTAGAACTGCAGTTCATCTTCTACTCACATTGATTTGAACATGGCACCTCAGAAGCCTGCCGCTTGTCTAAAACGTCTCCTTCTTCATCCATCATTTTCTTAGAAATTATAGTTTTACCATTGAAGGATTTTTTTTCAGGTCATGCCAGAGACCAGACCTTTTTATTAATTGTTCCAATTATGTAATTTAGCGTCTCGAAATGTGCTGCCCTCTATTTGTCTCAGGCCATCCGCTGGTTTTCTAATAGGCAAAGTGTCTGTCTATCCAAATTTTATGTGGTTAGTTCTCATAATAGACTAACCCCTGTCTTATATGAAAAGAAGTAGGAAGTAGTAGAGAGATCAGTAAAAACATATATTTAAATCAGTAGAGTTTTTATTCTTGCTAACTCATAACACATAAGCAATGTTTTGGGCTTCAGGACTTTTATAAAACAGGGATAATCAGTAACTATTTAACCACAGTGTGGTGAGAGAGCATAAATCAAGCCTATATATTTACTACTTGTTCCTTAACCCCCTGAGATAGGAAATGTACACAATAAGTGGGGCACTGTCTTGTCTCTCTTAAAAGTTAATCAACTCCACGCAAGATTTGCTTCACTAATCATTATTTGCATTTTTAACTTCTTAGCACCATGGCTCTCCATTTGGCTACCTGACCACTTCTTTAGTGATCAAGGTGACCAAAGAAGAGCCTAAGCTTGACAATTCTTTGGGCTGCACCTTGAGTATCTCATTGTTCATTAACTCATTGACCACTGCATAGACTAGACACAAATAGTTCAGTTATTTTAGGAAATGTTTTGGAAAAAACATATTTTTTGGGTTCAGCCACTGAAAAAATGTTTAATATGCTAGTTTGTTTATTTTTTAATAAAAATAAAAGTTTGCCCTCTAGGACTAGTTTATTTGAACAAATTTTGCAACTGAAATGTATTAGATTTGCAACTGAAATGTAACATATTTCTTACATTTAATTAACGTAATTATTGTTTACCATACAGTTTTAGAATGGGTGCGCTGCTGTGTTCTGAGATGTACTGTACACCCCTCTGGCACAAACATTAATACTGTCTGCTACTCCAAGTTTGACATGTCTTGGCAGAGGCAAAAACAATTGCAAAGAACCCATAATTGCTTGTGGGCTGCTTTTACAAATATTTTTCTAATTTGACTATATTTTTTGTTTTATATATATATATATATATTTTTTTTTATTATTTTTTTATTATTTTTTTTTTTTTTACTTTAGTTTTGTTTATGGATTTGGATTACTATGAGGTGGCTTTCTATGTAACTAGATTCTCAGAATATTAAGTATAAAGAGGTCCATTTAACATTATCAGTCCCAATTCCCAATTGGGACCAAAAGTCCCAATTTAATAAGCATGTTTGCAATCATTGCCACACACATTATCATAGAGAATTACTCTCCCAAGCCAAAAGACATTCAGATTTTTTTCTTGGTTTGGCTTAGAAAGCCATTTACACCAATGTGCATGCATAACCTAAAATAAGACAAAATATGGAAATGCTAATTATAGAACATATTATTTACAAGAGATCTTAAGTGTTTTAAATTAGCAAAGGATCCCAGTAGTGGGTATAGAAAGAAATCAATTCTTTAGTATAATAGTGTGGAAGAGGGCATTAGACTGTAAACCTTTATGCTTTTTTTCCATTGCCCAAGGTACACACAGGACGGGACCACCCGCAAGAATGTAATTGAAGTTTTGAAGTAGGCATTGTCAGACATCACATCAGCCCATCAGGGAAATGGTGATGGCCAGTGAGGGCCTTGTGCAAAATATGGGGATTATTATTAACAATGTATGTAGGACATCAATATTTTTACACCACGGATAAGAGGTGCCTTTAATGAAAGCCTAATTACGAATGCCTATTGATGTACAATCCCTAAACACCAGATATAAACAGCACTGGGAGTTAAGAAGCTATACAGCTGTAACTGTCAGAAGATGCTAAAGGATATTAAACGACTTTCATTGAAACATTGAAAAGTGCTCCGTCTGGATTTCCTTGTATCGTTGGGATTCATGAATTTTAATCAAGTGCCATTATTTTTCAGACTTTTTAAATGACTTTATAAATGTGCTGTTGGTAAATATTCTCACTATTCTAATCTTGCCTGAGTGAAGTTTATTACGTTCTGTGTTTTAGATGTATGGTTATAAATGCAGGTAGTAGAATTAGATTTCTTGTCTATATAACAATGCTTACTTTAATGTTTTTTCTTTAATTCAATATATCTCCTTTGTGCCATGACTGTGGTTACAAAAAATAATTGAACATTTTTACATTTCAAATGCTTAATTATTTTTCAATACATAATTTACCTAGAATAAATTAAGTATTGTCCCTATTTTTAACTGTTAAACACATTTTTTACTGTTTGTTAGAAACCTGTACAAAGATGGTAGTGTTAAACTCCCTGGTTCAATGGAAACCACAACTGACACACCTTGTGTTTCCAATTTCACTTTGCTGTCCTGTGCTGTCATTTTTTAAATGATGGTCACAATGTAGAAGATCTGGAGGAAGATGTGTTAAATTTTGCAATATAAATGTCAACAAGGGCATAGAGGATCCCAACAATAATGAGGCCTCGGTGAAAGCAGGTAAGTATAGGTACTGTGTGCCTATGAGTGCATGAGTGCAAGTGATGAGTGCAAGATTCAGGCACAAACAAAGAATTGGTGTAAAAATTGGAATGCGGGAAGTTAAGAGTTAAAGCGGACTGGAAGGTCAAGCTAGCCAGATCTGTACACGTAGTGGGCAGTCATACAAGCCAAGGCTCAGCACACACATTGGTTAGAGAGTCAGGCCAAACTGGTATACATGGAGGACAGGTAGAAGTACAAATTCGCTAGGCAAAGGGTAAAAACACGAAGATAGATATGCAGCTCACAATAAGGGGCCAATACAAGGTACCAGCAGAGAGCATTTGCGGATTTCTGGATAGCCCCACCCCCCCCTCACAGCAGCACCTTCAGCCACGCGACATATCCGTGCCCCCAGTGATCGTCTGCCGGGTAAGTACAAGTATCTTGGGGACCCCACCCTGGCTGGTAGTGGGGACCCCGAGCCAGAACCCGGGGCACCTCCCCCACCGGGTGTGGGCTCCAGAAACCAAGCCCCGGGCCCCAGTAGCGGGTCCACTATAAATGTAAATTGACTTACCGTATTTGCTTGATTATAAGACGAGGTTTTTTCAGAGCAAATGCTCAGAAAAATACCCCTCGTCTTATAATCGGGGTCGTCTTATAATCAGACCTCAAATAGGTCTGACTATGAGACTAAGATCCAGATCCCCCGCAGTGATGCAGGGGACCTGGATCCTCCTGTGTTATGCCCCCCCAATTTACCGGTGCATCTGAGTCCCCAGTGCTTAGCCTGGGCAGCGTGTAGTGCTCTACCTGATTCGTGTAGACAACTTCCGCTGCAGCGGACGTTGTCTACGGGAATCGGGTAGAGCTCTACACGCTGCCCGGACTAAGCACCGGGGACTCAGATGCAGGGCACCTGGAGCCTTCCCCGCAACTTACGGGTGCTTCTGAGTCCCCGGTGCTTAGTCCGGGCAGCGTGTAGAGCTCTACGCGATTCGCGTAGACAACTTCCGCAAGTTGACTACGCGAATCGCGTAGAACTCTACACGCTGCCCGGACTAAGCACCGGGGACTCAGAAGCAACGGTAAGTTTGGAGGAGAGAGGGGAAGGGAGTGTTAAACGGGGGGTATAAGGCATTTCTGGAGGCAGAGTGCTCTGTGAAATGCCTTTTAACCCTCTATACTCCACTCTGCCTCCTGAAATGCCTTATACCTCCCTATATGCCACTCTGCCCCGTAATATGCCTTTTAACCCCCTAAATGCCAGAGTGGCATATAGGGGTATAAGGCAATTCTGGAGGCAGAGTGGCACATATGGGGTCAAAAGGCATATCATGGGGCACAGTGGCATTTAGAGGGTTAAAAGGCATTTCATGGGGCACAGTGGCATATAGGGGGTATAAGGCATTTCTGGGGCAGAGTGGGAAGCCAGGGGGCAGATGTGCATACCTGGGGGGGTAGGTTGTAAAAAAAGGAAATAAAAACAAAATATTTTTCTCAATCATAGCTTTTATTAACAAAAAATAGTTCACATAGTTTACATGAATTAACATTTACTGGTAAAACTTTTTTCCTATAGGGTCATCTTATATGCAGGCTTTTTCTTTTTTCCTAAATAGATTCTGGGGGGTCGTCTTATAATCAGGGTCGTCTTATAATCGAGCAAATGCGGTATATTTTTTTCCTGTAAATATGCCTTTTTTGTTTTACGAATTATGTCTTAGAAACACTTGTATAATGTCCCAGATACCTCCATTAAAGAAGAATGCATATTAATGTACTTTGTGAGTACTTTAATAAGGATTCTGCAGAACAAAAGAAAAAAATACAACAGGCTTACGGGCCCACAAGCTGCAGCCCTGATGTTGCAGCTGCCTTACTCCTCCTCAGTCTGACATTTCTTGACGCTAATTGGCTGCTTCAAGCTGAAATCAATGGGAGAGCTTGCCACGCATGCATATTGGGGTTGGAACAGACCCCGTCCACAGCTTTGCCAAACACATCTCCTGCACTAGCTGGGGGGCTACGGGCAAATGCATTTGGGCTAATTCAGCAGAATCCTGCAAAGGGAACACCATGAAAATGTAAAGGGATCATGCAGCAATCATTTGCATTAAAGTGCATACGATGGCTGGAATGTCCCTTTTAATTACATGGACCACACACGGATTTATAGCTAACCCCCCCCCCAAAAAAAAATTGGTTACTGAAAGCATTCTATACAGACTACTAATGAAAACATCAACACATGCAAAACCTATTTGTTGGGCTGACAAATTGAATCCGTAGACAATTTTGTTGAATATACAATAGACAACAGAGTACAGAATAACTTCAGGCTATGCAATTTTCATATTTATCACTGTCAGCCAAATTCAAGTATATTGCATGAGAACTTTGTCCTAGATACCATTAATGTAGACTCACTAAGATGTTTTTTTTTGTAAAACAAATGTCAGGAAGCTCTAAAAAGTAATAGTTAAAACAAATATAGAAAAAAATGAATAATTATAAAATTACACACAGGAAGTGGAAAAGAACAAAGTTTGACACAATAGCACGCCGAAAGATTGACCATACTATACAGTATCAGAGTTTCAGGTAGGGAGTGGTTATAATCCCTGAAAGTGTAAATTTCACAAGAAAATGACAGTCGAGTCATTGTTAAAGAATATGATTGTCAGCTTTACTTTAATGCATGCTTTGTAAAACTATATTTGCTTATTTTTTCCTGTGGCAAAATGCCAAGTCTGCAAGCTCGTTTTGAATAGTAATTCTTTTTCGGTATTAATTGAACTGAGAACTAAATGACAAGTTTTTTCTTTACCATATAGCTTTTTTTAGACAAAATGCACAACTAATAGCAACGGATCAAGTATTAGACATGTGCAAATGAGCCAAAACAATTGTTTTTTTTTGCCTGTTTGTTTTAGACGAAAATCGGGGGGGGGTTAAATTCGGAAACAACATTTGCTATTCGATATCCTTTTCTCTTAACACTCTCAGCCATCAAAGCAACCTCTACAGATGATCCAGACCCTATCAGCTCATCCCCATCCAAACAGTCCTCTCCTCAACCACCATCTAGATTGTAAGCTCACATGAGCTCTTCTCCTTTTAAACTGGTTTGTTATTTTGTGTGATTTGAAATTATTTCACTGATTGTCATAGCGCTATAGAATCTGCTGGCGCTATATAAATAAATGTACCGTATTTGCTCGATTATAAGAGGAGGTTTTTTTCAGAGCAAATGCTCTGAAAAATACCCCTCGTCTTATAATCGGGGTCGTCTTATAATCAGACCTCAAATAGGTCTGACTATGAGACGACTAAGATCCAGATCCCCCGCAGCTGCAGGGGACCTGGATCCTCCTGTCTCCCCCCACCACCACCACTTACCGGTGCTTCTGAGTCCCAGGTGTGTAGCAGGGGCAGTGTGATTTGCGCAGACAACTTCCGCTGCAGCAGGAAGGAGGCGTGGCTAGCAGCGGGGGTTGTCTGCGTCCATCGCGCAGACCTTCCCCAGCTGTCAGAGATCAGAGTTCCCCGCACCGGTGGACGCAGACAACCCCCGCTGCTAGCCACACCTCCTTCTGGCTGCAGTGTAAGTTGTCTACGCGAATCGCGTAGACATCTACACGCTGCCCCGGCTGCATGACAGGGGAGTCAGAAGCACCGGTAAGTTTGGGGGGGGTGTTAAATGGGGGGCATAAGACATTTCTGGAGGCAGACTATTCTATGAAATGCCTTTTAACCCCCTTAATGCCCCTCTGCCTCCAGAAATGCCTTTTTAACTCTCTATACGCCACTCTGTCTCCTGAATTGCCTTAAACCTCCCTATATGCCACTCTTCCCCATAATATGCCTTTTAACCCTCTAAATGCCAGAGTGGCATATAGGGGTATAAGGAATTTCTGGAGGCAGAGTGGCACATAGGGGGTCAAAAGGTATATCATGGGGCACAGTGGCATATAGGGGGTTAAAAGGCATATCATGGGGCACAGTGGCATATAGGGGGTAAAAGGCATTTCTGGGGCAGATGTGCATAACTGGGGGGCAGGTTGGAAACTAGAAGGAAATAAAACCAAAATATTTTTCTCAATCATAGCTTTTATTAAAAAAAAATAGTTTAGATGAATTAACATTTACTGGTAAAACTTTTTTCCTATAGGGTCGTATTATATTCAGGCTTTTTCTTTTTTTCCTAAATTAATATTCAGATTTGGGGGGTCGTCTTATAATCAGGGTCGTCTTATAATTGAGCAAATACGGTATATATTTATGTAATGCTAATTGATTATAGTGACAAAAGCATGCTGAAATATAACTAATAGACAACAAGAAATGGTATATTATATTTGTCAGAATTTGGTTTAACAATAAATAAATAAATAAATAAATAAAAATGGGCTGCTCAGTCTTAAATGCCCGGGCCTATTTTTTGTCCCAGTCCGGGCCTGGTCACGGCATGTTTTTATGTGTGTCACTGTATTACTAAACAATGCTTTTTAGATTTTAATATAGTGGTCTTCTTGTAACATTGTTTATTCAAACATAATTAAGGAAACAAAATATGCCATGGAATCTGAGCTGTGAGCCACTAAATAGTTGGTCAATATTAAAAAACATTAGGTAAACAAGTAGCAAAGATTCAAATCTTACAAAACATTCTTGCCTTGATATCGATTAGACGGTTTAAGTCATGCTCTCCATGGTCAGTACTTTGTTGCCTCTAATCTCTTAGTCTTTCTTGATATTTTTTATTGAGCACATCATTCACGATTTTAACTCTGGTAAAGAAACCTTGTGACACTAAATGCCTTGGCACACAAATGAGTACTATTCATTACATCTAGAACCACTAGTGACTTTGTATAAAAATAGTGCCAAAGCATGACCCATGCCCTGACCATCAGTTTTTAGTAACTCTTTTTATGCCAGTAGGAGAGGAGATACACACTCCAGTGAAAGGAAAGATAATATTGTGTGTGTATGTATGCATAAGTTAGGTGTTTGTGTGTATATATGTGTGTGTGTGCATATGCATGTATGTGTATGTATGTACGGTATGTGTAAGTAACGTGTTAGAATAACATGTGCAAACCCTGCATTGCATGTATAGATCAAATGAAAACCAAATGATCAACTGAATATCATACACAATCCTTGCATTGACGATTGAGATTAACTGGCAAACATATAGAAATGCCTATATATTTTTTTATAAAATCTACAGTTACAAAACTTGTGTATGTGTATATAATGTACGGTGTCAGAGTAGCTGTATGTGTATGCATTTATGTATTGCCCCAGCATACTACAAGAATTAAATGAGACGATATGCAAGTAATATCACTAGAGATACTGTACATTGTTTGTACTGGAAGGACAGCTTCACCGCATTTCAGCTTGGAGAACATATATTAGCAGGGGCCTCCTATTCCGCATTCCAAGCGGGTACAGCAAACAAGCCTGCGGCTAAAATTTTTATTTCAGTTACGTATTTGCACTTTTCCTAGACTCACAATCATAGCCAGTGTTTTCAATTCTCACCTTGTATAAATGTATCACAGACATAAGTGGTAAGGAATAAAATTGGACCTGTCCTATTAAAACACAAATTCTAGGATTCAAAACACAAAAAAGTAATCCAAATTATAGAAGAAGTAGCCCACATAATTCTAATAAGGTGTTTAAGATATTTGTTGCAATTGCCATATGGATATCCATAAAATCTGAACACTTTCTACTAGACTTGTGCATTCATTTTTGTACAAACTTTTTTTTTTAAGGAAAAGTTTTTTGCGTTCGTATGAATCAATGAAAACAAGGACCATCAATGAAGAAACTGACGAAAACAAACTGCAAAAGTTCTGAAAATACGCCATGATTCGTCCATTTGTCGCCAAGTGCAACCACAACCTTTACAAGCTATTTTGGCACCATTGCAAGCCGTTTTGGTACTCATTGATGAGGTAAAGTGGGAAAGGACTGTGTATAGGAGGGTATATTTCAATGACTGTTAGGTAGAAGTAGCCAAAAACCAAAGAGGTGGTATAATTGATGGTAATGGCTGAGATTGATGTGGCTGTTTTTCTTACTTTTTGTTTTCACTCTGGCCAATCAGCTGTTACAAATGTAACAAATAAGCTTTAGATATAAATGTTGGCGTGTGAGACAGTGACAGTTAGCAGTCGGATAACTGCATCTATGCAAAACATTTTAGTCTAAGCTGTGATGGAACTGGGATCTCATTTTGAACGTTATTTATGACCAGCGTCATCACATGTACTCCTTGTGTATTGGTGAAGAGAATGTAGATACATTGTTGGCAAACATTGAGGTGTCCTCATCCCTGCTCTCCTTAGCCATCTTTTTTTAAAATCCTTTAGTGGAACTGCTTGAAAAAAAACTGGTCCTATGTGGTGTACACATTTAGGTGCATCCCCTGTGAACCACTGGACAAGGCACACTACCCATTGTATAAAGGCGAGTACTCCTAAATTAGTAAACTTTCCCTTTAAATGCCTGTTTGGAAGACTGGAATGTTACAGTATGTTGGCTGCCTGATTCCGGCGATACAGTGGCTGAGGTTGATTGGCATTAGACAACAGATGTTTCTTGCAGAGAATATAATAAGAAGTTCACAATGCACTCTGTGTATGTCTGGCTGTGCTTCCACAAACCATACACATTAAACACCTGAATGCCACTGACAAAAATTGAGGGGAACATTCCAAAGGATGGATTACACTCACCTGAAATCTTGGCAATTCCAGTACAGCCCCAGATCAGTTTCTGTAAAGCTTAAACAATGGGAATTCTGTTATTTCAAATTATGATCTAAAAAAGCCACAGGCAAAATGGCAGGTGATCTGGAAAATATAACGTATTGAATAACATTGTGAAACAAAGACATACAGGCTTACCTAAAGCTACATCGGTGCCTTTATGTATGTACAATCCAAACATGTGTCATGAAGATTTATAAAATTCCTTTCTCAAGGTGTAAGTATTTTATGTAGGTTAGATATCTGTTTAATTAAACTAATTCCTGCCCTTTTCTTAAAAACTGTCAGTATCCTTGTTTTGATGAGTTAGCATGCGTGGTGTGGAGGAGGGAGTGTGTGTTAGAATCAGTGTGTACGTGTGTGTTAGTGAGAATGAGTAAGTGTGTGTGTTAGCATGTGTAAGGCATTTACATATGAGGGCCATAGTGTATGTTGGAAGGGGGCAAGTGGCAATGATGGCACAGACAAGCTCTGAGAAATCTCTGTTTCAGTTCATCCCAAAGTTGTTGGATAGGGTTGAGGTCAGAACTCTGTGCAAGCCAGTGAATACTATTATTGACTCCGCTCACAGAATAACCACACTACCCTGTACCGGACTTCTACTCCTAGCCTTAACATCCACTGCCTTGTATTAACGATTTACTACCTCCTCTTCTGCCCCATACCAGAGTCTCTCAACCTTTAACGGTCCTTATCCCTCTCCTGCCCCATATCTCCTTATACAAACACCCACATGACCTCCTCTGTACCAGAATGATGTCTACCTCTCTCACATAATAACTGCAAAATGGTAGCTCCAGGTGACATCCTCTCCCGAGACCCTCCAATCGGAGAGAGGATATCACCGAAAGCGCCATTATTTTGCTGGAAGCTCACCTTAAGGCAGATTTGTGGTGTTTTTGGTGATGTTGTCTCCCCCAACTGGAGGATTACAGGAAAGGACGTCACCAAAAGTGTAGCTATTGTGCCCTAAGGAGATCTTCCACAAAAATCACAGCGCTTTCGGTGTTGTGCTTTCCACAAATTGAAGATAAAAGAGAGAGGAGAGGAGAGAGAAAGAACAAGAAGAAGCAGAAGTGGTCGGCAGAGAAGGTAGGGAAACATTTAGAGAGCGTGAGAGAGTGAACAAGAATGAAGTGTAAGAGAGTGAGAGTGAAAATTGAGAGCTTTTTGCTTTGTTTTCATCTGCTTCATGATCTGACCTTTTTTCCATGGCTTCTTACGAAATGCGGAATTTGCCAAAATATATACTATATTCACTAATACAATATTCACTAATACATGAGTGTTGCTCATTGCCTGATTTAATTTCATGTGACTGTTGCAAGTTGTAGGTAATAAAAGTTGATTTAGAATATAGAATTGCCCATGAAGTGCATTCCTTGGGTTCATGCTGTTGGTATACAGGAGAATATAAACATGCTCCTATTTTTCAGTCTGTTGGCATGAGGGAATTGGGTTGGTTTCTTTTTTGAGTCCCTGTACTGTAATTGATTGGGTGGTTTATGTAGACCCTATTTCCCACCTTATTGGGTTGACTTAGGAAAGAAGGCAGGGTTTTTTCGTTTTGTGCAATTGTCACGGTCCGCAACGCAGCCATTCACCAGAGTACCCGCGTCTAGCGGGTACTCAATACTTACCTCTTCCACTGCCTTCTCTCCCCGCCCTCCACGAGTGTCGCGGTCCTCCCCGTGGCTGGTCCTCGGAGTACCTGCATTTGGCGAGTACTCGTGGTGTGCCTCCTCCCCTGCTGTCCCTCCTCCGCTGCTGTCCCTCCCCCGTCCTCTAGGAGGTGGGCTGTGCCACGCCCCCTTCTTATCCCATACCCCCTGTGGAGGTGACGGGACGAGCATAGGTTGGGGGCGGGGCTCAGGAGGGCAGCAAGTTTAAAAACCAAGCACTGACTTTCATTCAGTGCTCGGCTGTTGTATTGGCTGAGCTCACTACTCCTGCAGTAGTTTACCTATAATCATTCTGTTGCTGATATTTGTCTGTTTCTGACTAAGCTGATCTCTCCATTCCTGACCCGGTCTGCCCGACCATCCTATCGAAGTTTGTTGCTGATATTTGCCTGTTTCTGACTATGCTGATCTCTCCATTCCTGACACGGCTTGGCGGACCATTCTATTGAACTTTTGGCTTTATCTTTGCTGTTTTTGTGTGTATACTTAACCTCCTGAAGGCCATAGCACAGGGGAGGAAGGGGATAGACATAGCAAAATGGAAGCATAGCAGATATGAACCATTTGGCCCATCTAGTCTGCCGAACCTCTGAATAATTTCCTTGATTGTGGGCAAGGGATTGGTTGTAAAGGGGGGCTGGGTCAGCTCCTTCTGTTGCAGGGAATTGAAATTGTCAGGTAGTAACACAGTTGTCTTTCAAGAAACTTAGATGCTAATTCATTCTAGAGATGGTGGTTTTTTCAACCTTGTAAAACTGATTCAGAGCTAATGGCAAATTTAGACCAGGCTTAGCTATTCTTTACTGATCTCAGTAGTATCCCAGATACAGAGTTTTCTGGGAAGTTTAGCTCTGGAATTGACTCAAAATAGGTCCAGTAGTATTTTTAGTAACCCCCCCCCAAAAAAAAAATATCTTACGGCTTCTAGTTTCCAGTAAGATATCAAACATGGGGGGGGGGTTGGGGGATGTCAGATACCTGGCTGATACCCTCTTTAACTTAAAAAGTTTCAAAATTAGCAGGTACATTTACCGTGGCTGTTTGCAGAAGAAACGAGCTATATAAATAAACTGCACACTAGATCTTGTGTCTAGGACCCCAGGAGGAATGTGTTGAAATACTAGTTTATCAATAATTAAACAATCAGTCTAATGTTTTGATATTTCCCATCCTGGCTCATCTCTGAAAGTTTATATTTTCTTATGTATCATACATTCCTGTTGGTGCTTGCTTGGTTTATTCTTTGCAATCCATACTTACTTTAGTTAAAAGGTATGCGTATGATTAATGATTCCTTTAACAAGGTTTTCCCCAGGGAACATTTTTAGACTTCCAGCTATGGATCTGGCAAATGAAAAAAAAAAACTTACACAATTTAAATTTTTGTAAAAATTACCTGTATTTTGACAATATGATGACATTGTTTATTCTCAACTCCTTATATTTTCTGCACAGTTACTGACTCAGGTATGTAAAACAATGTTGTAAAACGTTAAAATGTTGTAAAAATATATCTATGTCTACAACATATATTAAAGAAAGTGGCACATTATACGGGGAAATATGTCACTAATTCACCTACTAAAAGTGCAATTTACCTGTTTTATTTCACATAGTTTTGCATTTCAGGAAATCACCATTTGCTGTATACTTTTTCCCGGAAACTCGGGAAGAAGCGCGGCTTCTTGACAATCCCCACCCGTTCCCCCATTAAATGGGGTGTTTCCCGCGACATCGCCGGGACAGCCCACCAACGTCAGCGGGACTGCCTGGGACACCAGTGGGTAGTCCTGGCCGTGTCCCACATTTGTAGGCTCTTGGTAGTTGGAGGCCAAAAGTTCCCAGGTATGATTATATTCCTGGACACCTGGTCAGTTAAATGAATAAATTGTTTCAAGTACTTCAGGAGCCCTGTTTATTTTTGTGCACCCACAAACATCCTACCCATGCCTAGATACACATAATGGAAAAATTGGGTCCTGCCAATCCCGCCCAACATAATCCCAATCTACAGAGAGTAGATAGCTTTTAGTGTACAGTTGTGGGATCTTCATTTGATGAATATGTGCCAAGAGTTAGTACCTGCCATTTAAATTTGAGGTTTAACCAATGCCAGGCCCTTGGTCCCCATATTTGCACTCTGACAGAGAAATATTAATATTTATATAGAATATACAAATGAATAAGAAAGAGGTAAAACAAATAAGTATGAAAATCATCCAAAATGAAGGCTTATTGTTATAGGTGTAAAGCAGGCTCCTGCAGTGTGTCCATAGTAGATTTCCCAGGTCTTATAAGGTCCCCAAGGCTTCTTGGTGCACAAGTGGGTCCTCTATTGTTAACACTTTTTGTAATTATTACCAGACAATGTGCAAAGTGTTTGTTAAAATGTCACTGGGTTAGTTATGTGCCAAGTTGATGCTGTCTTTTTTTTGTGTGTGCAATTAGTACAATAGGTTTGCCTCTATAGGCTATAGACCCTAGAATAATCCACATCCTGTAGTATTTCCCAGCATGCCTCAGACCTCCATTTCCTGGTTGACTGATTATTTTGTGTATTTTCTGTTTTGTGTATCATTGTCCAATAATTAAGGAGGGTTTTCAGTTGTTGCCAGAGGAGATAATAATTATAATGCTATCATGAAACATGACAACACAAAATGCATGAGTGCATGACGACGGTGTTCCCATCTTTGATTAAACAGCCTTTAGTTTCTGATTAATTCTCTTTTCTGTGTTGTTATTTTGTTATACGAATACCTGGCAACTTCTCAGGTTGGGACATCTGGAACATGGATGTGTGTGGTGGTGGGGCTAGCTGCATGTCTGAGCAGGGAAGCAGAGTGGCCAAATGCCTCTCCTTGCCCTAAGAAAGAGACATTTGACCCGGAAAGCTCCCTGGTATGGGTATATGGTACAATATAATATAAAATATTTCTTCTGCTATGATGGTGCATACGTGAGAAAAAAAAGAGTGGAGTTATGTATGACATGTGACTGGTACAAAATTAAAAAAGTGGTCTTATCACCTCTGTAGTCGCCTTCCAAATTTTGCATAAGAATCACTCTTATATGCATAACCCCAGTGTGGGGTTTTTACTCAATTTGTCACTGTTACAATACAATCACCTTAATTTGAGATGTGAATAGGTTAATCCAAGCCTGGTTTTTAAATTGAAAAGGAAATAAATTAGATCCAGCTGCCTTACTGGACAGGTTCATTAACTGCATCCAAAGCCAGTTGGTGTCCATGCTGGTTGACTAGTCTAGAACACTGTTGGAAAGTTATTGCTGCTGCAAAAACAAGGTCATTTCTAATTTTCTACTCTGATATCTTATTTAGTATTATACTGTACACACCTGGTACAAATTATAGATTTTGGCTGAAAACAAGCATTTTTTTGTTTTGTTCAGGGGAAAAAACACACAAATGTTTATTTTTTTCAGAATTTCTGAGCATAGTCTTTATTCTGAGTGTTATTCCTTAGAGGGCTACAAAATCAACAAAGTAAAATAGACAAAAACTGCAATGCATTGCATATTTCATCATGGTCTAAAGTAAAAAAATAGAACAAAAAGATTTTTTTTTAACACATTTCTGGCATGGAAAAGCCAAAGCTTCCCTTGATCAGAAATTAAGACAAGCATTTTTAGTTTTTATTCATTTTGGTAAATCTATGGACCTTCTGCTAAGCAAGCTAGAAAAGGTGGCAGCAGCTTTTCCAAAGACCCACATTTCCATTGCAGTGCCTTTTAATGTTTTATCTAATAAACATGACAATCTCCCGCTCATGTAATTGATTCTAAGTGACGCTATCAGCTGTGCCGAGGCATCTGCTGCTTTGGTGTTTCATCAGCCATAACTTGATAGCTGTTTCCAGATCTGCTCTTCGGATTGAGTCACAAGCGACAGTTTCTGTGACTGTTATTGGACATTGATTGTATGTTCTGAAATGTTTATAGAACAATTTGTAAACCAAGTATGACATGCATACCGTGATGACCTACTACTAAAGCTGATACTCTAGGGAAACACAGAAGTAAAACGTTTGCTTTCTCTCTCTCTGTCTGTCTTTCACATTTCTATTTTCCAGCTCTCCTTTCTGCTTTATCCAAGAAGACAAACTTGCGAAGATGAAATAATTAAACCTTTCTAGAAATAGTCTTCATTTAGAATTAAAGTGTAAAATGTGTTGGGAAAAATAGCTGAGTATCATCTACGATGTGTTCAAAACAGAACGTTTTATAATGTTTTACAGTAACTGTATGGGAAGACCATCCATATCTTAGTTTGTGCAAAATAGTGGAGTAATAAGATATCGGTAAATAAAGCCATGAATTTTGGTCTGATGTCCAAATCTGATGTCTTTTCACATTAATACCTGCAAAGCAACTTGTTTCAAGCAGACAGGACATATACAGTAAATTGAATGACAGCTTGCATGTCCACATTTTACCTCAAGACACACAAGCAGCAGATTGGGTGAGTATGGGGTGTTGTTGGATGTTCCCAGTCTACCAGATGGCCGGTCTGGGCCTTGTACGGGGTTGATATAAAGTTATTTAGTCTGTTTTATATTTTTAGGGGCAATGTTTGTTCCCACTACATTTCACCTATGAAGAGTGTTGATGGTTAGTCCTTTTTAAAATGATTAACTTTTTAAAATGATAAACTGTTTTCGGAAGGATTGTTCAGCAAACTCACTCCTTAGAGCAAAGGAGCCGGAGCCAACCTAAAGATGTGTTCTTCCAGAATAGGATAGCACTGTTTTGCTAAGAGAAGGGCTGGACGGGCTGTTGGGGAGAATCAGCAAATGCTTTGTGGGCTGGTGCCCAGCAGATCCTCCCACTTAATGGAAGCATGCACCAACACCCTGTAAAGGTGTAGCCTATGGTCGCATGCCTGTGAACTATTGGCCACTAGCCGTAAAGCCCCAGGGTAAATTTTACCCTTTCAAATCATATACTGCTGTCTCTCTGAAAGCTTATACAAAGCATTAATTGAAGTACATAATATGTCTTAGCACTGATTGTCCCAGAGAGACAAATTCAACATTTACACAACCATAATATGTGTGGTGCACAAAACATGTTATAAAATTTCTTTCAGTTTCCCATACCAAAACATTAGATGAGATGTCTTACTTAAAAGGCGGCCTACAGAACATTTTGATTCTTACATACCCAGCTCTATACTTCCTCCTGTTCAAAATGAGAGACAGTACAGACAAACTCACTTGGAAGTATATTTGAGACTAAGTACATTAAAAGGTCAATTTAGGCCATCCCTACAGGGTTATCAACTACTGTATCATACATTGAGACAAGTCTCATAGAGTCCCTAATAGAGTTCCTGGCAACCCCCCAGCTCATAAATCCTTCATTCTCATCCTTCCCAAACCAAAAAACATATACACTTATCCCATATTATCAAAGAATATAATTTTTGAAGATCGCTCTTCTTATTTGGTGTTTATTTTCGTTAAGTAGTTTTGTCTTTTTGAATTCATATTAAAATCTCAGTATGTACATTAAGTATGTACATTAAGTACAAACCTTCAAAACAATATTTTCTGCCTACAATTGACAGTTTTAAAGCCAAATAGGTACACAGCCACACTATTAATTACACAGCAATAGTTAATAGTTTTAAAAAAGCCAATATGTCAAGCTGTCTATGGTCTTTATATATACTGGCAACAACTTACAGAGCCAAAAAACAATACATTAGGTAAACTTGCTAAAGGGAATGGGGTGAAGAGAAACATAAGTATGGAGAAACGGAAGATGTGGGTTTTGTATTAGTGGTAGGTGAGAGTTAGCTGCAAAGATGGTATGCTTCTCTGAAGAAGTGGGTATTGAGAATCTTCTTGAATATAGAGAGGGAGACTGAAAGCTGGAGGTTAGGTGAAAGCTGAAAACTGAAAGCTGGAGGTGAGTTCCAGAGGCATGGAACAGTGTGAGTGGAACTTGTAAGCGGGGAAAAGGTGATAAGTGAGGAGAAAAGGAAAATTCTTTTACATTTGATTTTGAAGTAATAGGGAGCCAGTGGAGTGTTTCACAGAGTGGGGAAGCAGAAGAAGAGCAGGAAGATAAGCCTAGCGGCAGCATTTTGGATTGAATGCAGAGAGTCAAGACATAGGACAATGAGAAGAGTGTTATAGTCAAGGAGGGAAATGATAAAGGAATGATCCAGGGTTTTGTGGCTTCTTGGGTGAGGAATGAACTGATGCAACCATTTTGTACGTGGAAGCAGCAGGATATGGCAAGGGACAGGTTAGTGGGAAAGATAGTTGTGTTGTTAATGGAGATAGATAACTCATATTACTGGGGTGGAGATGGAAGGAGGGAACATAATAAGTCCAGTTTTAGATAGAGTGAGTTTCATGGTAGCTTAGTGATAGTTATGGTAATACAAGGCAGGAAAGATCATGGGAAGAAAGGTGAATTTGAGTATCATATAGGTGATACTTCACATAGATCATACTGGAAATAAGTTGATTAGTTTTCCAAGAGGCAAAGTGAAGAGACTGAACAGCAGAGGTCCAAGGACTGATACTTGAGGGAGACCAATGAAATGTGGAAGAGGTGAAGATGTCTTGCCAGAGAAGCTGACAGAGAAGGAACGATCAGACAGTAAGCAGTAAACATGTAAAGGTTACATTGTGTGTGCAATTGATGAGATAAAGAAGTAATTAATAAGAAAGAAATGTACAAAGACAAAGTCTCAGACTTTATCACATTTTATCACAGACATCATAGTTTAGGCGAAACGGTAACAACTAAACGCAATGATTACCTTACTAACCTAATATTTTATAGATCTTATTTTTCGGGTATAAGCTATAAATCCACATATAGAAAACAATTTAAGCACTTTACAGTTGGGGGGGGAAATATTATTTGAAAAATCATTTTATTCAGTCAAATAGGATCACAACCATAGCTCTTGGTCTTGGGGACGAAATACAGGTTTTAAATGATGATTTCATGGATAAAAGGAAAAAAAATCTATCCAACTCTACCTGGCCCTATATGAAAAAGTAATTGACTTCTAGGTACTAAATCAGCCATTTAACTAAATTTGAGTATTGGGTTATATTTCGCTAGACACACCCAGGCATGATTACTGTAAGCCATTTTGAATCTAAACATCAATTAACGACAACTAGTCTTGCAGGCCAGTGTCAGTGTTCACAATTTTTTTCATGGGAGTGTTGCAAAACTCATTGTTGAATAAAAAAAAAGGAGCACAAAGACTTTTTTCATATTTGCCAAAAAACATATTGATATTGACTTGGGATAATATTCTGTGAACTGATGAGTGGAACTTTTTGGAAGAAATAGGTCCTGTTACATCTAGCCTAAAGCTAATACAGCATTCCATAATAAAAACATAATACCAACAGTTCAAACATGTTGGTGGTAATGTGATGGTCTGGGGCTGCTTCAGCATATAGGTGACTTGTCCGGCCATCAGTTTGTGACCTAAATCTCAAGCAAGTCCACCTCTGAATGGCTCAAAATGAAGGTTTAGGAGTGGCCTAGTCAACGTCCTGAGTTAAAAGGCAGCTTTAAAAAAAAGGAAGTTCATGCATGAAAACCCTTCAATGTGGCTGATTTAAAACAAGAAGGAAGGACCAAATTTCCTCAAAGCCAATTATTACAGTTATTGCCAGACTCACATTGTCCTTGTCTTATAGAACACTTAGCCGGATGAAACATTTAAAAGTGACAAATAAGCAAAATAGACGAAATCAGGAAGGAGACAAATACTTTTTCACGGCATTGTATATACCTCTATAGATAATGTAACCTTACTAGCTCTGCCAACAACTATTAACAGATCTATCAAAGATAATTTAAAACTTCAAAAAATTCATTATCGAGCTGGAAAAGCTTCAAGTTGTTGTCTCATTCATCTGGATAACGTTCAGAAGTAGTTCATAATTATGATCTAATCTTTCACTTAGATCACTAAAGGTACCTTAGTCAGCAAATAGTGATGAATCACTTTTTTTAATATTGTCAGGGTCCACTTTTACGCTGCATGAACCATGGCTTTTTCATATGTGATATATCAATCTGCTACCAATCAATCTGTGGCCACTCTCTGCCCTCTGGAGCACTCAGAACTCAATTAGCAGGATCAGATGTACCTTATTACCTGAGTTGAGCCCTAATCATTACATCCAGCTGCGCCTTGTTTCTGGGATTGAATCCTGGCTACTTCATCCAGCTCTGCCCTTCCGTCAGGGCCTTGGTATTGAAGTCGGTGGACCATTCTGCTGTGGCGCTGTACCTGTACCGTTCCTGGTTACCTGTTTTGTGTTCTTATCAAGTGGACTCCCTGTTTTGTGTCCTTATCAAGTAGACTCCGTGCCTTTCGTGCCCTTCCAAGTGGGCTCCGTGCCTTTCCAAGTGGGCTCCATGCCTTTCCAAGTGGGCTCCCTGCCTTTCGTGCCCTTCCAAGTGGGCTCCCTGCTAAAAGACTTATTACCGGTATTTATTTATCCTGCCATACGTCCGGTTTCTTGCTAACAGACTGTATAACACTTATTTGCTTGTCCTGTCATAATACATACAATACATTGCATTACCTAGATTTCTGCTTGTGGTGTCTTTGTTTGTATAATCATGCTTCGTGGGTTACAGACCGAACCCCAAGTATCCCCTGCACATGGGCTCCTACCCGACCTGATTACCCGAGTCCTGACGAATATAAAATTAATTTGGGAAGTCTGTATTAACAGAAAGAAGCAACTTAAATCAGTCAGTTTGGTTATCTCAATCACATCAAACTGTATACGAGATCTTCACATGCAGAAGAATGTGTGTGTAAAGGCAGTGTATGTGTATATGTGTGTTTACGGGCAGGTGTGTGTAAGGGCAGTGTATATGTGTGTTTAAAGGCAGTGTATGTGAATATGTGTGTTTATGGGCAGGTGTGTGTAAAGGCAGTGTGTAAGGGTCCTTTTTAATGTAAAAATCTCTGCTGCTGTGGACTACTCTCCCAATGATGCTCAGCAAGCATTATGATGGACCACTGGCTGGCTGAGAATCATGGGAATTTTAGTTCACAGCTAGCATCTGCAGCTTTAATGTTGCTGCACTTCCCATGATGCTCAGCCAGCATCATGGAAGTAGTATGTCTGGCTGAGCCTCATGGGAATTCAATTCAATGTGTTGGTTATTTTTAATATGCATGACTGTGCTGACAAAAACAAAGCATGTTTTAGGTGGCAATGCAAGCTCAACATTGTAAAGTGCTATTGCTTGTATCGGTGAGTTCCGCGAGATTAAAAAAAAAATTGTGTCCCTCTTTCACATTTTGAAATGTTGGGAGGTATGTATATATATCACATTATATAGATTTGCATGACACTTGTGCAACTATATTTCCTTTCTTACCTTTTCAATATAGAAATATTTACCTTTTAGTTCACTAAAATATATTTAATGCAACCCCCATCCCATCCTCTATGCAGAATATGTATCAAATTCTATTTTATTGGCCACCAACACTATTATATTCTGGACAATAACTGATTGCGACATATAGAAAAGAAGTTATTAGTTGTACTTTATTTTTATCTCACCAATTCTTACAGCAAAGAAAGTCATGGATATCTAGGTGTATACATGTTTTTTTAATATTTGCCTCTGTCGTACAAGGGTTCAACCTTTAATGAATGACTCAATAAAGATAAGATTTCAAATCATTTTGTTTTCCCTCTGGCTATACATGGTACATTATACTGGTGTATTATATCAATTTTTGCATTTTAAGTTTTGCATTTATAAGGCATTCATAGTATACTTTTTACATTTTTATCTAGTCAAAATCAAACAAAAGGATGCACAAGGAAATGAATAAAATATAAACAACATATATAGTAATGACAATGTTAACACAGGTAGGTATAGGATTGCATAAGGAAATGAGAAGAAAATTAAGCATTTAAAAAGGCAGACTTGCAACCCAATTAATGGATGCACAGACATACAGTGAAGATTCAGTGACAAGTAGCAATGGCTAAACTGGCTAAACTAAAACTTCAGCTGCTTACATCCAAGCTGAGGGTTGGAATTATGGGTCTGAACAAAGAAAACTGAAGGAAAAGGCAAAATTGGATCATCCAGTGAGAAAATGAGATGCAACTAACTATTATCTACCGGACAACCATAATTTCAAAGGTTCTAAAATACCAGGAAGCTTCTAATTATTAATATTATTATCTTTTATTTATATGCACCAACAATTTATACAGCGCTTAATACAATACATATATTCAAGGGCATCATCCTACTCTGAAACTGGCCACAGATGGACAATGCCAGATACCAGTGATGACAAGGTGACATCACTGAGCTCTCTATAATTGTATTCATTTATATATATATATTTTTAAATAATTAATTTATTATTTTAATGCGGGAATAATACACGATCAGGCATTTAAATAGTAACAGTATGTCTTTGCACTCACTGAGCGCCATTGCACCAGTCAGCAGGAGGCCAGCAAGATCTCCCTGCCTTTGCAAAAAAAAAGTCTAAGCAGGCATATACGTATTATTTAATACTAACGTTCAATGCTAACTGTATGCCAACTTCAATACCAACTGTATATATATATTGGGTCACCTTTCTTTCTTGATTTATATTGAATAACTTTTTTTAGGCATCTTTTACTGCTTTCCCTTCTATGAAGCTATCAAACATTTCATACTGCTCAACACAAAATAGTTTTTTTTCATGAATCTTGTTGTAAACAGGGGCTTACAGCAATATCTTAATGTACACTGTACATAAAGATTAATACAATAATGATGCAAGACATGTTCTGAGAAGTGTAGAAGCAACAGCTCACAGAGCTAAGCGGATTATATGTACAAAGGAAGTGCTGCTCCTGTTCTGTCAAAATGAATCACATTTTCACATCCAAGTGTTTAACTCTTCTTGGCTGCTGTCCATATAATCCCCTACTGCAATTACACACTTTGGATTGATCTGCTTCTTAAACGGTTAACCAGATCCTATTGCAGACCATACACGTTAACACTACTTATTTAAATTTGATTTTGCAAAGTTAATCCAACACATCAGGGATGACAAAGAGCAATTCAGTGTCTTCACACATTTATTATTTCAGCCTTATTAAAGGAATAGTATTTGCCCTTGACTTTAGGACACAGTTGATTTATATATATTCTATATTTAAAACTGAATGAGGAATTTCATGGAACATGCAATGTGTAATTGTCTGCTAGTCCCCACCCAAGATAATGCACGCTCTCTAGATCTCAATGTGCAACACCATTTTGCTAGATGTCTTCTCCTTCAATACACCATGGTTCACCCTCTATGTTCTTGTTAGTATTACTATTAATATTATTAATGGACTTTGGATGCTGCTGTTCTATACGTGCCAATTTGCCTAGATAACCAGATTTCTCCTTATTCAGGGGATGGTCTCCAGGCCCCCCCTGGACATTAGGAAAGGGGGAATGTGACTGCTGGCTCAGGTCAAAAGTTCAGGCAAGCCAACCATTAAGGATGCAACATTGTTGCAGACAGAGGAGTTAAAAAGTTAAGAAAGCGTGACCTCTACCTCTTTTCCAACTGTTGCTAATTTCTATATGACTTGTGCATGTGTTGGTGCTTTTTAGTGTTCTGTGTTTATGTTTTTATAATCACAGTGGCAGAATATTCCACACCTTGGCCAGCGGAGAAGCGGTGGTACCTGGGCGCAGTGCCCATCTGGGCTTGGTGGTCAGGCCCAGTGGGCAGCTGATGGCACCGCTGGGCCAGAACTCTTGGTGTTAAGGGTTTTGAAACCACCTGTTGGGCTTTTAGTCTAGCAGCTGGCGGGTTGTTATTGGTTAGTGTGTTATTGTGTGTTATGTTATTATGTTATGGTCTGTACTGGCATGGGGAGTTAATAAACCATGTTGTAATTTTATTGGTGGGTGGGTTAAAGGCTTGGGATCCAGGACTCTGGGCCCTTATCGGTCATGACTGAGACCTTTGTCTTAATATATTTGTGCCCCGAATGTCCCCAGCACCCCTCTTAAAGACAAACGTGTTCAGATAACTTTGTTTTTCACCTTAAATGCAATTCAATTTTCTATATATATATATAATGCATCAAGACAGATTGTTGGCAGATTTGTTTATGTTATTTTTATAATTGGATATACCGTATTTGCTCGATTATAAGACGAGGTTTTTTCAGAGCAAATGGTCTGACTATGAGACCACTAAGATCCAGATCCCCCGCAGCTGCAGGGGACCTGGATCCTCCTGTCCGGTGTGTAGCTGTGGCAGCGTGTTGATGTCAACGCGATTCGCGTAGACAACTTCCGCTGCAGCAGGAAGGAGGCGTGGATAGCACGGGGGTTGTCTGCATCCATTGCGCAGACCGGAAGGAGGCGTGGCTAGCAGCGGGGGTTGTCTGCATCCATCGCGCAGACCGTCCCCGGCTGTCAGAGATCAGAGTTCCCCGCACCGGTGCAGGGAACTCTGATCTCTGACAGTCGGGGAAGGTCTGCGCGATGGACGCAGACAACACCTGCTGCTAGCCACGCCTCCTTCCGGCTGCAGTGTAAGTGCGTGGGATCTACACGCTGCCCCGGCAACATGACAGGGAAGTCAGAAGCACCGGTAAGTTTGGGGGGTGTTAAATGGGGGGCATAAGGCATTTCTGGAGGCAGAGTGCTCTGTGAAATGCCTTTTAACCCCCTTAATGCCACTCTGCCTCCAGAAATGCCTTTTTAACCCTCTATACGCCACTCTGCCTCCTGAATGCCTTAAACCTTCCTATATGCCACTCTTCCCCATAATATTCCTTTTAACCCTCTAAATGCCAGAGTGGCATATAGGGGTATAAGGCATTTCTGGAGGCAGAGTGGCACATAGAGGGTCAAAAGGCATATCATGGGGCACAGTGGCATATAGGGTTAAAAGGCATATGATGGGGCACAGTGGCATTTAGAGGGTTAAAAGGCATATCATGGGGCACAGTGGCATATAGGAGGTATAAGGCATTTCTGGGGCAGATGTGCATAACTGGGGGGCAGGTTGGAAAATAGAAGGAAATAAAACCAAAATATTTTTCTCAATCATAGCTTTTATTAAAAAAAAATAGTTTATATGAATTAACATTTACTGGTAAAACTTTTTTCCTATAGGGTCGTCTTATATTCAGGTTTTTTCTTTTTTTCCTAAATTAATATTCAGATTTGGGGGGTCGTCTTATAATCAGAGTCGCCTTATAATCGAGCAAATACGGTAATGTGCCCAGATTTTAAATTTAAAAATGTGATCAGTTTTTATTTTGAGATTGCTGTATGTGAATAAAATATGTTTTAGTAGGTAAATAACAGCGATTCTGCCCTGTAGTACTCTGAAGATACAGAACAAAAGGGTTTTCTGAGCATGTTACAAGATGGGAAAGGAAGAAAGGAATAATTGTACACTCCCTCCAAAAAATCTTTTTGTTTACATGCATTTTCCATATAGCCATAAGAGTGTAACAAAACATTTATGCAGAATTTATATTTGATGTCCCTCTTGAAAAACAAGTGTTAGATTTAACTGGATAGATTTATTTATATCCACTAATAGATTTATTTATATCCACTAAGGGGAGTGTTTGCAGAACAGTTGTGGATTTTACTCTTTGACTTCTCTGTTCATTATGAAGGGTCAACACCCGCAGGTTTCTAGGATGAAGGGCTAAGCTGGTCCTGTATAAATCACAACTCAATGTGTAAGCAGTGGCGTCTCCAGCTTTCATATTTAGGGGGGCACGGGACCAAAGTAGGGGGCAATTATAAAATGCTACATACAGTATACATTAGACATGCATTTTTAACTACATAATATGTACTTATCTCTTTGAAGTAAAGACCTTGAACTTTGATTTCAAAATAACAGCTGAACTGGCAGTTTTCATTCTTTAATATTCAACCCTGCTGCCAATATATATAAATATTAGCCCCTGCTGCCGATATATATATTAATATTAGCTCCTGTTGCAGATATATATTACTATTAGCCCCTGCTGACAATATATATATAAATATTAGCCCCTGCTGCCGATATATATAAATATTAGACCCTTTTGCCAATATATTAAAAAAAGGACCCCAGGAAAGCATTTTCTTGAGCCCCGCTCCACGCTCCCTAGCATGCAATTACTCGCTCCGCTACCACACAAACAATATTTGCCACACTGACCATAGATTAGGGGAAGACTGAGAGTCAGTGCAGTTTACCCTCTTTCTGACCCTACCGTGACATTGAGAGGTCCTCTCCCCTGTAATCATCCCCAGTGTCCCCTTATTCACTAAGCCATACCTCTCTTTTACTTATTCCCTGTAGTTCAGGTATAGATAAAAAAAAACAACACATGTAAACAGCACGTTCATGTATTGATCGACTGAATAAGACATAAACACTCTGTATTTGCAGGTATACATAAATAATGTATGGAAACATGGCATTGCAGTTATAGATCAACAGAACACACAAACCCAGAATTGCAGGTTTAGATCAACTGGAAATCACATGTAAACACAGAACTGAAGGTATAGATCACATAAACAACACATGGAAATGGTACTGCAGGTATTGATCAACTTAATAAGACATACCCTGTATTTGCAGGTATATATAAATAATGTATGGAAACAGCATAGCAGATATAGATCAACAGAATAACACACAAACCCAGCTTTGTAGGAATAGATCAATTGGAATTCACATAAAAACATTAAATGTATAGATAAACCCCCTAAATTACAGGCATAAATCACAGGTTGCACACCCCAAAGGCCAGCCCTGGCGTCCACATTGCCAACATAGAACCTGACCAGCACCCAGATCACACACATAGGACTTGCTATCTGTTTGTCCCGAAACAGCCATCTCTGTGCCATTTTTGTCCCATAAACATGTTACCTGTGCCATCTTTGTCCCATAAACACCCTGCTGCAATACAGGGACATAAAAAAAGTAGGCTTGTACACCAATAGTAGCATTTGCCACACAGATCTCATTGCTTTCCTTAAGGGCCAGACTGGGGACAACTAGTTGACCATAGCACTTTAAAGCCAGCAGCCTCCAAATGACATACACGATGGTAGCAATGGCAGCTGCAAGAAATAGATATGTAGATATATTGTAGTGTTCCCCCCACATAGGGGGGTGAAGATGTGCTGAAAGTTATTAGCCCTTTGTAACTGAACAATCTGTGATCCATCAATATTAAATCAGTAAAATTGTACTTGCTGATGCAGTATACTGACTCCCAATACAAGTTTTTTTATTCATTTAAAATAATTTCCTTATGTTTAGCAGTACGATGTGCATTCTTTTTCAAATACTTTTTTCAATAAACACTTATGGAGGATATACTGTCTAAGGTTTGCACTATAACCTGAAATTTATTTTCATGCTTCGTATAAAGTTAATTTCACTTTACAATGCGATTTCTTTTAACTTGGTAAGACAGGCTCATTAAAAGATCAACTTTTGGATTGTAGTACAGGAAGTAACTAATTAGGGTTACGGCTGAAATGACAAATTACAAGCAAAACAACAGGTGAAATTAACACAATTTTTTGTTTAAGATTTTATGGATATTTTACTTTTTTCTTATATGCAGCATCTTTATTACATATTATTATACTTAACATAAAACACCTGTTTTTAACCAACTTGTCACAAATTATGTTTCTTTTAGTGCATTGTCACATTTTGTATACTTTAATGCATACAATATCTAAGAAGTCCCTTTTTTCATGGTGTCAGCCTTGGAAATGTATAGGGGGATCTGTATTTGCCTGTCCAGTTATTTCCCATGCGGGAGAGCTGTACAGCTGAACACATCTCCATGCATGTAATATACTTACCACCAGTCATCTCCAATGTTGGCTTGCGAACATAATGGAGGGGCATTCATGGAAGGCACTTTGGTTGATTTCAAGCACCCAATCAGTGGTGTGAGTCACGGAGGAAGCGGGGAGCTGCCGCTCCAGATGGAAAGCTTTACACTTTCTCCTGGGCCTACTATGAGTACCCCATATAGTACAGCAATTCAAGGTCCCTTGCAATTACTCATAGAATATTGAATATAAAAGATTTACATGCAACTTCAATCTAGTCAACCTTTAACTCAACCGATTAATTGATTGTTAGTTAACAGGCTACACTATGTAGCTTTCAAAGATGCAGAAAAAAAGAAAAAAAGCAATAAAGCAACATAACCAAATCTATTAAGCACAAAAGCACTAAAAAGAGAGATCCACAACCAAGACACAGCTGAATTAGTTATACAAAATTACTAGTAATATCTCCACTGTGAAATGTGAAACGCTTCTTCAGAATGTCTCCGTGCTTAATATATTTGATTAAACTGTTTCATTGTTTCCCCTACTCTTTCTCAGATATTGTAATTAGTGCAATTGTTCTAACAATAAGAATAACCTTAAGAGCCTCTGTTGTTTTCTCGTCATATAAATATGCAAAAAGTATTGTGCTTCAGGCTATTTCCTTGATGTTTTCAAAACCTCAAAGCTTCATGCATGCAAAACTCAGGAGCTTGACTCCCATAATTTCTATGTAAATCACACTTAGGTTAATATCCCCCATATCTACATAATATTATTACTCAAGAATCTAACAATACATCCCTTTGATTTTACACATGATGTCAACTAAACAAAACAGCATGAGTTAAACACGTATTTTGAACAGTTTGTGCCTTGCTTGAAGAATTCTAAGCATCATATGAGGAAACAAACCTTAAAGCTATATTTTTCAGGTAGGGGCATGCAGTGTAATATTCAGAGCATTGCGTTAGTTTATCCAGTGGCAGTTTATTCGAATAATTTTTATTGTTATTTCAGAATTCCAGTTTCTGACTATACATGCAGATAGTGTTTGAGAACAAAGGGCTACAGAATGCTAATAGAAAAAAGTTGAAACCCCATTTAGGTTTACAACTATTATGAGGGATCAGTTGAATTGTATGTACAGTCAACGTTATAAACTTGAAATAAGTATGAAACAAGTATGTTAACGGCTCTTCAGTCAAGTACAAATGATCAAATGAATGCATAATATATAATGTGTCTCCTGCACTCCTTGGACTCAAGGCCATCTCTATATAACCAGTTGCTGTAGTGTGGTAAATGGAACTGTCCAAAGACATAAGCACTCTCTAGAGTTTTCAAAAACCATTTAATAGTTTTGAAAAATCCCGTGAGTGATTATATCTTTTACAGTTACACAGGATCTGATCCGCTGCTAGAGTGGCAGTATCAGTTAGGGATGCATTGAAATATCGGTGGCTAAAACTTATTGGCCGAAAATTGCATTATCGGCAAAATTCTGAAATTTGCTGAAAATCCAGGGGTGGGCTGGACCTGGGAGGCAATTGCAACTGCAGGAACCCAGCGGAGTCACGTGAATTTACATCACGTCACATGACTCTGGTCCGTTCCTGCTTCCCCTGGGTGAGTGAAGACAAGTTGTTCGCACAGAGTGCAAGCCATGCAGAGGGAAGCAGCGCCCCTGCTGAAGTCTGCAAGGAGCATTGGGAAATCTGAAGTTCAGGTAACAGGGTGGTGGAGGGTGTATGAACGAGTATGCGTGATTGAGGGAATTAATGAGTATCTGTGAATGAGGGAATGAATGTGTATCTGTGAATGATTAGTACCTGTGAATGAATGAGCATCTGTGAATGAGGGAATGAATGAGTATCTCTGAATGAGTATATGAATGTTTGTGAATGAGTAAATGAATGAATATGTGTGATAGCATGGATGTGTAAGTGGGGGGGCATGGCACAGGGAGGCTGTAAGTAATGTGCAGGCCCCATCCTGCAGGGCAGCATTTTATCTGTGCTAGCAGCATCAATACTCCAGCGGGGCAGCTAGCCAGGTTCCAGTTTGTATGTATAGTGTGGTTGCTATATTAAATATATATTATTGCTAACAGCAATCACACTCCTATCATGCCCAGGCATACCCAGATTCCAGCATGTACTGTTTGCCCGGGCATGACAGGAGTGTGATTTCTGTTAGCAATTATATATATATATATATAGATATATTATTATATTTTTTAATATTGTTAATATTTTTAATCATATGTTTTTAAAGGTGGGGGGAGTCATTTTTAAGTTTTGGTTTCTGCCAAGTGCATCCTGAATTTTCGGTTTCCTTCCAGAATTTTCATTTTGGTGCATCCCTAGAATTAGTAAGTATGCAACCCTATTGGCCACTGGCTGACCTGCATTTGCCAGGTGTGCCTGATGGCCAGTCAGGTCTACTATCCATGATGATTCCAGGTATGACATTGTTAGGTAGCAGTGACCAGTGGCAGCTGCATCTTGTAGTCCCCTGCAATACCAGATGAGTAAAGAATAGGGGTGGAATGAAGACATACAACCTACTACCTTGTCGGTTCAATGAGTTCTGCACAAAAATAAATATGAAGGAACTTATCTTTGATTTACTGAAAGTTCTCAATTGTTCTATTGTTTTTCCTTTGTTTAATGACAAATGCATCTGTGGATCTCATTTCATATTGTGTTAAAATATATTTCTACCAGCTGAGTGTTAATCTGATCCGAAACAATGTGACAGTTTTAGGATTCAGCCAATATTTTTTTTTCTGTACAAAACCATTTTAATATAAATATGAGTCATGAGGAATTGTGGGATGGCAATTTAAAAAGCAATCGAGCAACATGAAATTTTGCTGCCAGATGCACTTTTTGAGACATTGCGCAGAATAACACAAGAGAGAATTTAATGATGGTGTTTTATCAGGAGCACTTATGACAGCGAAGAGATGAAAACTATGGTATATTGATTTAGATACATAAAGGTTATTGATGTTTCTATTGAAGTACGTTGAGCGATTTAAAATAATGCATGAATCTCTGCTCGGACTATTTTTAAAACATTTATGTTTTCTAAGGTATAGGAGTCAGGGGTCGAACTTGCAATGCCACCAAGAAATGTACGCCTCTGACGCCATCATGAATGTATAAAAATTGCACGTTAATATATATGAAAAACACAATTTAATGCATCTTTATGTTATCATAGAGACATAGAAGCTTTGAGCTTGACAGCTGATAAGAACCATTCAGCCCATCTGGTCTGCCGTAAACACTCACCTTCATCAGTCCTTGGTCTTATGTTAAATTCAGGATAGCCATATGCCTATTAGCCATGTGCATGGCAAGCAAAATCGTTTCGGACGAAATTTCGTTTTGTTTTTGCCGTGTTAATTTTCGGCCAACAAATTTTGTTTCCAGGCCATTGCTTTCGATAAAATCTTCTAGACTGACCTTTCATTGTAGAAATTAATTAAAAAAAAGATTACCCCAGAGCAAGGACGGTCAAACAGGTGTAGCAGCAGTAGAGAACTGGGCCTTAGCAGACAGACACAAGCACATCATAGGCACGTCCAGGCCACGGAGCAAGACTGGATTTCTCCAATACTATAGACATTTTTAATCAAAGGTTACCCCAGAGTAAAGACGGTCAAAGAGGTGCAGTAGCAGTAGTACACTGGGCCTGGGCAGGCAGACACTTGTAGATGATAGGCACATGCAGCCCCGTGGAGCAATGCCTGGTTTTGTCACCAATATTTTTTTTTTTCAATGAAGAATAAAAGATATGACAGAAATATAATAAAAAAAAATTAACTTGGCCACGTGATCGGAGATCACCCTCATTTTCGTTGATTCTTACAAACGCATAAACAGGCATAAGTTCGTATGAAAAAGAATGCACACATCTAATGCCTATTTCATGTATGCTTTCATTCCTTCATTGCGTTAACCTCTACTGTTTCTGCTGTGTGGCTGCTCCATTTATCTACCATCCTTTCAAAAAAGTAAAACTTCTTTACATGACATTTAAACCGGAGACATACAGCTCACAGTAATTCATTTTCGCCAGACATTCAATGAGATTCCAAAGTGATGGGAGGGCCTCTCCGCTCCAATTTGAGATTCACCCTGTCAAATACAAGAGCTCCTTGGCTGGTATGAAAGCTCAGATCAGAAGTCTATGCCTTCATGTGAGAATATTTTAATGCTACCTTTGGAGGCACTGTCGTTTTGGATTTTTTTTTTACAAAACCTCTACTAATATAGTTTAACCCCTTAACGTCCATTGCCGGGTCAGGCACGTCATGCAAAACGGTCACTTAACGACCTATGACGTGCCTGACACGTCATCAGACTTAAACAAGCTTAGAAAGTGATCAATGATCACTTTCTAAGCTTAAACGGTGTTGCTGTAATGCCTCGATGTCGAGGCATTCAGCAACACCGAGATCGGCATGATGGGCCATGTCTGGCCCCTCCTCGGGGCGTCAACAGCCGCCATACATTGTATGGCGGCGGACGCCCGTTTTAAAAGCGTTTAGGAGGCGATCAACGATCACCTCCTAAACTTCAATGGTGTCGCTGGAATGCCTCGATCAGGAGGCATCCAGCGACACCAAACACTTACCTCTTGATGGACTGTGACCGCTCCGGAGAGCGGTCACAGCCGCAGCTGCACGCAGTCTTCACCATCCGCAAGATAGCGGCGGTCCGGGAAAAAAAATAATAAAGTTGAAAAAGTTCGCTAGACGGTCTCCTGACCTTCTAGAGAACTCTGGCTCCACTTGCTGGTTGAATACAGGTACTGCATTCAACCATACAAGTCAATGGAGGCCAGCTTTCTAATCACTATGTGATTAGTAAAATATTTAAAAAAAAAAGAAAAAAAATGTAAAAAAAAAAAGAAAAAAAGAAAAAGCTTAAAAAAAACATGGTAACATTTAAAAATTATTATGCTTTAGAGGAACTATCCAGTTCCAGCAAAATGTAAAAAAAAAGTCCAAAAAGAGTAAAATAAATAAAATAAAAAAATAAAGTTTATTATTATGAGCAAGTGCTAAAATTAGCGCTGTATCTTCCCAAAAATCCTGACGTGGAAAAATTTAAATAAAAGCATTTCAAATACCCAAGGGGTGTCTAATTTAAAAAAATGAATGGTTTGATGGGGTAAATTGGAGTGGCCGGGCTCAAAGATAGGGCATAGGCACAGACTGACCGAAATGGGGAAAAAAAAAAGTGCACTTCCAAAATGTGGCATTTTAACCTCAAACACCAGACAAACCCATACATGTGGGGTATGAATGAACTCGGGAGATGTTCCTGAACACATATTAGGGTGTTGTTTGATAGTGACGTATACCTGGAGCTATAAATTTATACCCAAAGTACAATTTGTGTGAAAAAAAAAATAAAAAAAAATACTACCACAAAGTGTGGCAAAGGCTGGTGGTAGAATCTGATGCATGGAAAGGGTTAAATACTACCATTTTAAGTACCTTGGGGTGTCTAGTTTTCAAAAATATATGGTTTTATGAGGTAAATTGTAGTGGCCAGGCTCAAAGATAGGGCATAGGCACAGACTGACCAAAATAGGGGAAAAAAAGCGCACTTCCCAAATGTGGCCTTTTAACCCCAAACAGCAGTCAAACCCATGCATGGGTGGTATCACTGTACTCGAGAGATGTTATTGAACACATATTAGGGTGTTGTTTGATAGTGACGTATACCTGGAGCTATAAATGTATACCCAAAGTACAATTTGTGTAAAAAAAAATACCAAAAAAATACTAACACAAAGTGTGGCAAAGGCTGGTGGTAGAATCTTATGCATGGAAAGGGTTAAAATACTAGCATTTGAAATACCTTGGGGTGTCTAGTTTTCAAAAATATATGATTTGATGGGGTAAATTGCATTGGCCGGCTTCAAAGATACCCGAAATGGCACATGGGGGGAAGAATTACCAGATTTGGAAAAAATGGTTTTGAAATAGCAAAACGCTACCTGTACTTAATGCTCCATAACGTGCAGAAAAAAGCAAAAAAACATAAAAACATTGGGTATTTCTAAACTCAGGACAAATAGTAGAATATATTTAGTAGGTTTTTTCATTAGCTTTTTTGGATGAGTAAAAGATTTTTGGGGTAAAAGTCAGAAAATGTGTTTTTTTTTTACATTTTTCATCATATTTTATTATTTTTTTTATGGGAAATTAGATAATATGATTAAAACAATGGTATCTGAAGAAAGCCCTTCTTGTCCTGAAAAAAACAACATATAATTTGTGTGGGTTCACTAAATGAGTGAAGAGAAAATTACATCTAAACACAAACACCGCAAAAGTATTAAAACAGCCTCGGTCCCAATGGTACAATAGGTAAAACACAGCCTGGTCCTTAAGGGGTTAAGGGAATTTTACTCAGAAAGGCTCATATTCTCCTGTTTTTGTGATCTGGTACATTAGCCATTGGCTTGTGGTTCAAGTATGAAAGTAGCTCCGGGGGAAAATCTATTTAGCACATGAACACAGCAAAACCCTGGCCTATTATGACGTGGGTTTGCACAGCTAACCAGCTTTTAGGATTGCCTTTGTGTCCCCACGCACAGTCCACTGCATCCCTTTTCCATTGCGATGCTATGGAGGCTTCTCTGTGGCACTATTATCGTTTATTATTATTATTTTTATCTTTTATTTATATAGTGCCAACAATTTACGCAGCGCATAATACAATACATATACTCAAGGGGTATGACAAGACGAGATTTGACAGACTAGATGGAGAGGGCCCTGCTCGCAAGCTTACAATCTTGAGGGAATGGGGTGACAAACATAAGGCACAGAGAAAGGGTGAGCGGTAGTGTGGTGGTTGTATCAAGTTCTAGCAGCAAAGATGGTGCAAAGAGGGTGAATGCTGAAGGTTCGTTGGGAGTAGATTCCAGAGATATGGGGCAGCCTGAGTGAAATCTTGTAGAGGGGAAAGGGAAGAGGTGATAAGTGAGGAGGAGAGCCTTAGCCCATGCGAAGAACATAAGTATAGTAGTTTAGGTTGAGAAAAGACTTGTGTTCATCAAGCTCAGTCCTTCTCCTATTCCTTGTTTACCGCTGTTGATACAAAAGTAGATAATGCAATTAGGGGAGACCCACACATACCTATAACTTGGTTTACTGTACTGCTACATTGTGTGAAACATCATATGCCATTGCTCTGAAGCACATCACAGGCAATCACAATATTCTGTATGTGCCAGCAGGGATTTTACAGTTTATTTGATATAATAGTTTATTAAAAACGAACTCCTGCCATTTTTTTTTTGTTTTCTGTGGTGCCATATTTGTTGAGGTGGTACTATCCTGAGCTGACGTCAGAGGAACTATACGCAAATAAAGATGCCTTTGTGACAATATGTTGCTTGTGTTGCCATGTATGCCATTTGTGGCATATGATATAAATAATAAAATTAATATTTGTGACACTTTTGCAACTAAAATTACATAAAGTTTCTTTTGAATCATAGAGCAATAATAATAGAATAAAAGAAAACTAAAAAAAAATATTCTAAAAAATGAAAGCTAGTCACCAGTTTTCAAGGTATTTTAATAACAAATTTGTAATTGTATTACTCTGCATTGAGAAAGTGAGTTACCTGAAGCTAATGGCAGGAGCCGGTGTCACCTGTAGCCCTGTATAAACTCTGCTATCCTCTCATTCCTTGCTTGAGTGTTCTCAAGCTGTGGTGTCCTTCTTTGTACCCTTGCTACAGCTTGTTACCCTCGCTTGAAACTGACCTTGTTTGACGTCCCGGATTTTGACCTTTGGCTTGCTACCTGGATATCCCCTCGGTTTCCTTTGCTACAACCTCGGCTTGTTAACCCGTTGTGCTCCTGTGCTGCCTGCCTTGACTTTCAGGAATGATTACTGGCTTTTGTTTATATTGCGTCTTTGGACTGCCTGCTTCTAGGTTTCTACACCTCCTGCCTTACAACTCTCAGTCCTGTCATCCCCCTATTGTTCTTAGATTATAATATAATTTACTATCACACGCTTGTCTTCATCCTCTGATAGTTCTGCTCATTTTTTATTTACCTTTTTGCGTCTTGTTTAAAAAGGGAGCAAAAATATGTAAATCTGGGGGTTATGTACTGAAATGAAAGCTGTGGTTTAATAAAGTTGCACTCACTTTAAGAATTCAAAGTGTCTTTACAATTTATGTTTGCTCAGATTGAATCAATTATATGAACATAGACTATGCAACAATAGCATCTCCTACTATTTTCAGTCCAATTGCCTTAGCTTTTTCCAGCCTCTTACACTACATAAAATACTCGGAATACAGATTTCAAGATTGCTAAATATCATCCACACAAAGCTATAGCTTTAGGATAAGTGTTGGGCCAAGGTTTCCAATTCAGTGTTACCATGGAAACAAGTCATGATCCCCCTAGAAAAGAACAATGCGTGGGAGGCGGCAGCGAAGGCAAGAAGCGGAGACGGTAAGAAGAGCTGGCACGGGTGAAATACAATAGGAAGGGCATAAAGAGTAAGAGTAACACTGACAAAGAGCTGGGGGTTAAGAGGATGCAGAACACTAGCAGAAAAATAGCATTAACATTTTTTTAATATAGCGAAATAGCAAGAATTCAGAAGTTACTGTAGTATATAAACGAACACTGCCTTAAAGACATACAAATGAAAAATGTAAAAAAAATAAATATATATAAGCAAGAATGTACCACGGTAACAATAATTTAACTATTTTTGCAACTGAGCAATGTGTCATTCATAGCATTCTATAGGGGCAGCAGAGGGATTATTAAACACTAATCTACAACCACCAAACAAGCCCAGAGACTTGCTGCTCCCACAAAAATCTTGTAGTTCTACCTGCAAGGGATTCTGGGTAGGCGGGTGCAGAGCCGGCCTTAGGTGTTCTGGCGCCCTGTGCGGACTACTCCTCTGGCGCCCCCCCATCCCAAAAAAAGAAAGGAATAAAAACTTGTAACAAAACTTGTAACAAAACCCCAATCACCATATACTACGCCAAACATTGATGTGGTCTAGGCCTACCACTTAATTGTCTGGCTTAGTAGTAGGGATGCACCGAAACGAATTCTGGACTGAAACCGAAAGTGCAGCATTTACCTGGCCAAAACCGAATATGACCCCCCCCAACACCATAAAAAATCTAACACTTTTATTTAAAGTAAGTAACACACCAAAATAGGAGAAAACAATTAAATAATTATATATATATATATATATATATATAACATCCAAAAATAGTTACCGGCACTCCAGGGACTTTCCAAATAACCACACAAACAACTTCGGTTTTCAAGTCTATATATATATCATATATATATGATTAACAGCAATCACATTCCTATCATGCCCAGGCATACCCAGATTCCAGGATTTACTCGCAGACTTGGCATGATAGGAGTATGATTGCCCTATCTACCCCTTCTCACTCTCTTCTGCCGTATCTACCCCTTCTCACTCCCTTCTCCCTATCTACCCCCTTTCCCCTGTCTCACTCCCTTCTCCCTATATACGCCCTCCTAACTATCTACCCTTTCCCTCTTTGAAGTTCACTTACCTTTCAGGAGTCCTGCGGTGGGGGTGCAAGGCCTCTGCCTCCCAGCTCTGCCACTGTATGGAACAGTATAGAATGATGGGAGTTATGATGTACTTTTAGAGCATAATTAGATCATGAAAAAGACATTGGAAATGGTACAGCATAACACCCATCACTCTCACACACTTACCAATCCACACGCATACCAATCCACACGCACACCAATCCACACGCATACCAATCCACACGTATACCAATCCACACGTATACCAATCCACACGTATACCAATCCACACGTATACCAATCCACACGTATACCAATCCACACATATATACCAATCCACACATATATACCAATCCACACGTATACACTAATCCACACATATATACCAATCCACATTTACCAATCCACACACATACCAATCCACACATACTAATCCACACATATATACCAATCCACACACATACCAATACAGACGTATACCAATCCACACGTATACCAATCCACACATATATACCAATCCACACGTATACACTAATCCACACATATATACCAATCCACATTTACCAATCCACACACATACTAATCCACACATACTAATCCACACATATATACCAATCCACACACATACCAATCCAGACGTATACCAATCCACACGTATACCAATCCACACGTATACCAATCCACACATATATACCAATCCACACATATATACCAATCCACACATATATACACTAATTCACACACATACCAATCCACACACATACCAATCCACTCTCACTGAATGCTTTCCTACCTTTCCTCTTTTCTCCTTACAGCTCCTTTTCCTCCTCTTCATTCTTCTTCTTCAGTTCTTCTGTCTTCTTCCGGGTCAGAGGGCACGGACAGCGGTGGGCGCGGCTTCAGTGTTGTGCGCCGGGATCTGACAACAAACCCCGGCGCACAGCAGCTGTTGCCGCGCGGATCACAAGGGAGCGGTATCGGAGGTCTTTAACAGACCTCCGGCTTCCTTGAGTGATGTTAAGCCGGGTTCAAGGGAGATCCTTGAACCGGCTTAAAATCATTCAAGGGAGCCGGAGGTCTGTTAAAGACCTCCGATACCGCTCCCTTGCGAGCCTGCTCCTCCAGCGGCGGACATTACTGTCCGTCTCTGGAGGGGTGCCGGGTTCCCCCCTGATGAGCGGCACCGGGTGCCGCTCGCCCCCCCGCCGCTAGGTATGCTGCTGGTGGCAGCGGTACGCTACGGTGGCAGCGGTACGCTACGGTGGCGGCGGCGCCCCCTGGAGTGTGGCGCCCTGTGCGGTCGCACAGGTCGCACACCCCAAAGGCCGGCCCTGGGCGGGTGCAAATCACGTTAACAAAGATCACGTTTTTGCCTCTATCTCCACTTTATACGAGACCTGTTGGAGTAAATGTATGCTGTATGAAACAGCCTGGGAAAGAGGTGCAACAGCTAGATCTCCTACCCAGAATCCCTTGCAGTGGTGGCAGCACAAGATTTCTGTGGGAAGAGCAAGTCTCTGAGCTTATCTGGTGGTTGCAGTTTAGTGTTTAATAATACCCCTGCTACTCCCCTTAATTTTCAATGGAGGGTTTTTCCATTACCTTTACCACACCACAACTTATGTCATATGTGCCTAGCATTCTATAGAATAACCCTCATGCTTTCAAAGAACTAGACACAACACTGTTTCAAATCAGTGTTGTCAGGGCCACATACTATTGAGAGACTTAGGATACATGGTTTGGAAATTAAATTAATGATGGAATATATTAGAATCTACGGGCTTTAACAACAAGGTATCAGCCTTACAAAAAAGTTTCCCCTATTCTTTGATACAGAATTTGACAGTGTAGTTTTAATTATTATTACTATTATTATTATTATTACTTATTATTTATTAAACACTAACAAATTATGCAGCGCTGTACAATTTAAATATGTAACACATAGAGCTTGTCATCTAGCCTGGCAGGAATGGTGTGCTCTTGAGGGCAGAGCTCGTAAATTTGCATTCTAGAGGTAATTGGTAATTAAAACAAAAGTAGGGGTGAAAAGTGGGAGTAGTAGCTCTCTTGTAACAGTAATTAGGGCTAAGCGGTTTCAGGATGCAAAAGCGGATGTGTAAATAAAATGAACAGAGGGTAGGCAAGCGTATTAGTGCTTTTGTCAAAATGGTGGCCAGCAGAGGGCTTTAGGTGCTTCAGGTAAGCTGGAAGATGAAGAAGAGGAAGAGGAGGAAGAGAAAAAAAGGAAGAGTAGTAAAAATACATTTTAAGATTAAAAAAAGTAATTATGGCTGTAGGAGGCCAGAGGGGATCAGGAGGAAAGGAATGGGCATTTCTAAACAACAATGTTTAGCCAAATGTGTCACACTAGAACCTGTCTTGCACATATTAGTGAAGAGGCAAAATCACCTGTAAAATCCTGTCCACGGCACATGAAGTGATTCTCTGTGTATCTATCTATCTATCTATCTATCTATCTATCTATCAATGCTTAGTAAGGCCACTTAACATCCCAACCTCTCAACAGTCCAGATTTTTAGGCATTGACCTATGGAGGTATATGCTGTAGTGGCATGGACTTCCATTGTAGCTCCCACATGGCCACCTTGTGACACTCTGCAGCTGAGCACTGCAAAGGGGCCACTCCCTGCCTCTTGCCACAACACAAATGTCCCAGTTTACATACCTGGCTTGCTGTGGGGTAAGTCTTAGTTACATATGGAACATTAACTACCCAGAAGCAAATAAAGGTTTAAAGAAAGTCATTAATAAAAGTATACATTAGATCATAACCATTGAGCTTTTGCTGCATATGCACAGAGAATGTATAGTATAGTTTATTTTAGTGTAAAGTAAAAATGTACAGTAAAAAAAAATCTTAGACATAATCGCCTGAAAATGTCACATTTAATGCAGTCATAATCTTCTTATACACAGGCAAATTCCTTTCCAAATTAGAATCCCTTCTGACTTTACACAAAGAGGGAGTCACAGAATCGCATTAACTCATTTGAGGAATGTGCATCAGGAAAAAAAAGGCACAATATGCTAATTCAATTGGCTTGGTTGCAAGAGATGAAAGCTATTCAGGAAGCATAACAAATACGTCTGTCAACAGCATGGAATATTAACCCATGGAGTATCCACAGTGATAGTTGATCATAATAATAATAAAATGAATAAAATAACTACATACATACATTTGATTGTATGTTTATTATTATTCAGGAGTGTGTACAGTAGCTATGTACACCATTTTCACTGAGTGGACCAATGGGTAAATACATTTGTATGTAAAACATGAGTCTACTATTGAATGTGTCTGTAGGTTGACATATAAAAGTTCCAGTATCCTGAAAACCATAAAAAACATAAGGCTCGGTGAAAAAACTGCAAACCAATTCACATTTTTTGCCTTGAACAACTTAATTTGTTCAATTTATATGCTTGTTTCTACTTAACTGTAAAAGTTTTATAACCCCATTGTGAATGTACTATGTCAGAGAATTGTCTTTACTTTGAATGCTCATCATTGAAACTCTGTTTTTGTGTAACCAATCTGTTAACTTTGAATCAAGATATGTTTAATGCATGCCTTTCAAGCTGACACTATATACCTAAAAAAGCTGAGTTTTAGGGACGAGGAGGCTAAATAGATTATTATTATAATCTTTTATTTATACAGTGCCAACATTTTACACAGCAATTCAGACAATCCATATATTCAAGGTATATGACAAAACTAGTATTCAGAGACAAAGACAAACTGATACATTAGGTAAAGAGGGCCCTGCTTACAATCTAAAGTCGAGTATAGAGGGAAATGGGCAAACCTTATTCTGAATGCTTTCTGGGCACTGATAGAAGCCATGAACTAGTTAACAGTTATGGAGCGGAAGGTGGGCCTGGTGTGGTCCTAAAATGTTTTTGAACTTGGACCTTAGTTCCTATTCCTATGTCTATTTTATGGACTTCCATACTTAACACATGTTAATATCTATATTTTAAAACACTCTCTAGTTATTGTCTAAATGATTTGTGGTCCTTAACATTTAAAACTTGGCCAACAATGAGCTAGCCAACCTTGGTGCATTTTAGTGTGTCAGAAACTCTGTATGTAAGAACCAGGCTGGTGGTTATTGCTGAAATAATAGGTATGCCAGATAGTCGCAAAACAAAATATAAGCTTAGCTAGGTCCAAGAAGGATTCTAGCCCAGATGCCAATCCTGTGCGTTAGCTGTGCCCGACTTGACTTACTCCTCGATATGCACTTCCTTACAGGCCTCCCTGACACACACACAAGGACATGGGAGCAGGGCATTTTATCTAGCTAGGCTCTGGCTCAAGTTCCCCTTAATACTCTTCCAAATTTAGATTAACAAAGATGCAAAGATCTGTATTTTACACGTTCTGGTTCATGCTTTTTAAAAAGTGCTACCTGACATTAAATGTGCACACCTGTTCTTTCTCTCTTCTTCACCATACAAAATGTAAATGATTGTATTTGCCATTTTAGCTATACATGCTTCACAAGTCAAGCATAGAAGTGTCTGTCTTAATTTTAATCCATATTAAAACCCAGTGTTTAACGATCGCCAAGAGGTTGATCAGATACTACTCATTCTGTGTAAACAACTTTGTTTTTAAGCTATTCTTTTCTGCTAGAATTAATTCTGAGATTTCATTATCTCCCAGGCCTGCAGTAGCTTTCCCAAATGGTACAGAAGCATTGTAACAATGTGTCTGTTAACCCCTTAATGACAATTGCCGGTCCTGGCACGGCACGGAAAAGCATGTGCTTTACGACAATTGACGTGCCAGGACCGGCACGTCTTTAAACGGGTGCAGAAAGCGATCTACTATCGCTTTCTGCACCCAAAAAGCGTTGCTGAATGCCTCGACCTCGAGGCATTCAGCAACGCCGCGATCGGCACGAAGGGGCCATCTCTGGCCCCTCCACGGGGCGTCAACATCCGCCATACTTTGTATGGCGGCGGACGCCCGTTTTAAAAGCGTTTAGGAGGCGATCGACGATCGCCTCCTAAACTTAAATGGTGTCGCTGGAATGCCTCGATCAGGAGGCATCCAGCGACACCAAACACTAACCTTTTGATGGGCTGTGACCGCTCCGGAGAGCGGTCACAGCCGCAGCTGCCGGCAATCTTCGCCATCAAGGAAGATGGCCGCCGTCCTGTAACAGGAACCACAAATTTTAAAAGTTCGCTAGATAGTCCAGACCATCTAGAGAACTTTGGCTCCACTTGCAGGTTGAATACAGGTACTGCATTCACCATGCAAGTCAATGGAGCCCAGCTTTCTAATCACAGTGTGATTAGTAAAAATAAATTAAAAAATAAAATAAAATTAATAATAATTAGAAAAAAATAGTAAAAAAACAGTAAAATGTAAAAATCATTTCCCACTGATGTCACTATCAGGGGAACCTCCAAGTTGAAAAAAAATGTTAAATTTTTTTAAAAAAAAATATATATATATATAAAAAATATATTTTTGTGAGCAAGTCCTAAAATTAGCATATTAGCTTAAAACAATTCTCGCATGGAAAGAGTTAAAATACTGGCATATTAAATGCCCGTGGGGTGTCTACTTTTAAAAAATGTATGATTTGATGGGGTAAATTGAATGGGCCAGGTTCAACAACGTCCCAATTAACACGGGGGGAAGGATGGCCACACATCTAATTTCCAATTAGAAAAATGCACACGTACCAAATGTGGCCTTTTAGTTCCCCCAAAAAATGACACACCCATGCATGTGGGGTATCACTGCACTCAGGAGATGTTGCTGAACACATTATGGGGTGTCGTGTGACAGCGGCATATACCAGGAGCTGTAAATTCATACATAAAGTAGGTGTGTGTGGGAAAAATACACACACAAAAATATTACTGCAAACTTTGAAAAAATGCTGGTGGTAAAATATGTGCATGCAAAGAGTTAAAATACCAGCATTTAAAATACCCTGTGGTGTCTAGTTTTGAAAAATATATGGTTTTGTTGGGCACACTGAAATGGCCTGGCTCAAAGATGTACCAAATAGGGCATGGGCAGTGGATCCCAAATGCCAAAGTTCAACATTGAAAAAAGCGCATGCCCCAAATGTGGCCCTTTTGCCCCAAAACAGCCAGGCAAAATCATTCATGTGAGGTATCGCTGTACTCAGGAGATGTTGCTGAACACATATTGGGGTGTTTTGTGATAGTGACATATACGAGAACATTTTAATTCATACCTGAATTAAAATGTGTGTGGAAAACCAAATGCAAAAAAATGACTACCACAAAGTTTGACAAAGACTGGTGGTAGATATGGTGCATGGAAAGAGTTAAAATACTAGCATTTGAAATACCCTGGGGTGTCTAGTTTTCAAAAATATATGGGTTTATTGGGCACACTGAAATGGCCCGGTTCAAAGATGTACCAAATAGGGCATGGGCAGTGGATCCCCAAATGCCAAAGTTCAACATTGAAAAATGCGCATGCCCCAAATGTGGCCCTTTTGCCCCCAAACAGCCAGGCAAAATCATTCATGTGGGGTATCGCTGCGCTCAGGAGATGTTGCTGAACACATATTGGGGTGTTTTGTGATAGTGACATAAACTAGAACATTTTAATTCATACCTGAAGTAAAATGTGTATGACAAAACAAATGCAAAAAAATGACTACCATAAAGTTTGACAAAGACTGGTGGTAGATATGGTGCATGGAAAGAGTTAAAATACTAGCATTTGGAATACCCTGGGCTGTCTAGTTTTCAAAAATATATGACTTGATGGGGTAAATTGCATTGGCCGGGTTCAAAGATACCCGAAATGGCACATGGGGGGAAGAATTACCAGATTTGGAAAAAATGGCTTTGAAATAGCAAAACGCTACCTGTACTTATTGCCCCATAATGGGTAGAAAAAAGCAAAAAAACATAAAAACATTGGGTATTTCTAAACTCAGGACAAATAGTAGAATCTATTTAGCAGGTTTTTTCATTACCTTTTATAGATGAGTAAAAGATTTTTCAACTAAAAGTTAGAAACAGTCATTTTTTTCTAAATTTTTCACCATATTTTATAATTTTTTTAATAGTAAATAATATGATACAATCAAAACAATGTCATCTAAAGAAAGCCCTTCTTGTCCTGAAAAAAACAATATCTAATGTGTGTGGGTTCAGTAAACGGGAAAGAAGAAAATTACAGCTAAACACAAGCAGCGCAGAAATGTTAAAAAGGCCATTGTCACAAAGGGTACAAAAAGTAAAATCAGCCTTTGTCTCGAAGGGGTTAATGGTGGTTTTCTCTGTTATTGATAATATCATTAACCATCTGGGGAAAATAACTTCACAGTCAGTTATAGAGTTTCAGTCTGCAAATGTGGCCATTTGGCAGAAGTCCATATATATAACAGTTTCTAAGACTACATTTTAAAGTTGGTATTAATCAACAGAATAGACTGAAGAAAGCTGTGAAACAACATTATTCAGATTGGTCATCTTGCAGCTGAAGGGTTGCTCTTTGGTATATATAGTTAGAGCAAAATAGAAGGGGTTAATGAAAAAAGTTAGACACCTTTTAATATTGCATTGCTTCCTATGTTATTATCATTCCTGTATATTTAAAGTGCTATCCAACTAACGTTAACTAACTTAATTTCACTAATATATCAAACAAATGAAACCAATCTGTAATTTAGTTATTTTATAAAAACAACACAGAAATGTTAGGAAACTCTTAACTTTTGGTTGCAATAACCTATCGCCTCCCCTTGTGTCACATGAGTATGCACTCAACAGAGTGAAATGAAATATTTGAACTTTTTTTTAAATAACTTGAGAAGCAGACTGGATCTCTGATGGTCCCAAAACTTGAATATTAAAATATTTCTGTTGTCCACCACCTCAGGTTCTACAGTTGTAGCCACCTGGAAAATGTGAGGGAAGTCTATTCGCTAAGCAACAGATGCATGCGAGTGGCCAAAAAATGTAAGTCTGCATTATAATTTTTTTGCATTCAAATGTTTTTTTAATCATTATTTGATATACATATATGACAGGTGGGGATTGATTTTGTTTTTTGGTTTATTTGTGAGTTTTCATTCAATTTCTATGGCCTTGTCTGTATGATTATGTAAATTGTTTCTGAGATTTAGCAACAGATGTTAAGTCTGGTCAGCTGAGTTTTCAAGTTAAAACTTAGTGAAGTGGTAACAAATTAAATTCTGTTAAGTAAGAAAACTAACAAATTGATAATCCAATATTTAAGGTAAAAAATGCCATTGGCGTATCTTGATGTTATGAAATTCAATTCGACCCATTTTGAGGAAGCTTTTTTGTGAATTGAACATTATATTAACCAGCAAATACCTGCCTTCCTCTTTCCAATTGGCTACATCATTCAGCACACACAACACAAACAACTTAGTTCAGCTGTATATAAAACTGTTTACCTTATTGGTTTCCCACTTAAGTTGATCTTGATTGATAGCTTTTGATCCTGATTCTTTTCTGTTATTCGTGTTGCTAAGTTTGCCTTATAATTCCTTTATGTTTGCTGAGTGGTCTCAGCCTTCTGACCTCTGCTTCTTTTGAAAGTCCTTCCCCCTTGACCTCTTGTAGAGGTCCTGTATGCTTTATCTCATGTCAACCACAACCTAGATTTACTTTACTGTTCCTATTACTGCCTCTTCCTGCATCAATCAGATTATCACAGCTCGCAGCTACCTATGCGGAGTAGTCACAGTGTCTTGTAACTGAGGCTGCATTCTGTAGGTTTGAGTTTGGAAGTCAGAACCAATAAAATGGTTTTTAGGTGTTCAGGGCCAGAAGATAACTTCCATAGACTTAACCCTGGGCCTTGGGTCAATATGATAGAGGACCTCTAAATGGTCCAAAATGAAAATACCGGGCATTATCTATAAATTGAACAGGGTAATATATTTCCATCTAGTATTTAATGGAAAGTAATATCATTGATCAGTCTCTTGCTGTTTTTAGAAAAAAAATATTACTTTGCTGTACACAACATGAAGAGGCTACATTGTCTGGTAGGTTGGCACATGGAGAATATGTAAACTATGGTAATATTTTTACAAAAACTGCAATACAAATATAGTTTAAAATAAACACAAATTTTATAGATTATTAAATAAGTCACCATGGGCAAAAATATAGAAGAGAACAAGTTTGGGTTTTTTTACAATCCAGTGACCAAGTGAGTGAAGAACCCTAAACAGCCACACTGTGTATGCTAATACATAGGCGACGGGGCATATGTGATATGTGGTGAGGTCTAGTGTAGAGGACTGCATTGGGATGCGGGTCCCATGGGTCCCACCAGAAAACTTGTGGGCGCAGGCGGTCTTGCTGGTGCTGCGGGCAGGAGCGTGCGGTCAGGCACTGTACCTGCAAGTCCCGGTAATCCACAAGGCTGCCTTCTCGCTGCTCCCTTACAGTGTCTCCTCTCTTGCTCCGCCCGGGAAAAAAAGTGGGGTCACGTGATGTGACGTCACTTCCCGTGACTCCGCCTTGTTCCTGGGCGGAAGAAGAGAAAAGACGCTGTGAGGGAGCAGCGCGAAGGCAGCCTTGCGGGACTGCGTGGGAAATCTGCAGTTCAGGTAAGGAGGTGGGAGTGGACAAAAAATCAGCAGGAGCGGGTGGGAGCGGGATTAAAAAAGCAGTCCCGCGCAGGGCTCTAGTCTGGTCTATGAAAGTGTACCAGCTAAAGTGTAAGAGTATGAATATGTGGGTGTAAATATATGCTGCTCTCTTGTGCAATATTAAAGTCATTATTTCCAATAAATGTGCTTGACTAGTAGTTAAACATTTGAAGACTATTTTCCATCAGTTTTTTTGGTAATTGTTCTTGAATAGATGCTATTAACTGCGCTTAGCCTGAGTGTATAATAAAGCCATTTTCTCAATAATGAATTATAATGCACTAGCATTACAGCTATCTGTGAGCAACGGAGATGTGATCAAATTGAAATTCAAAAATGATTTGCTATAAAACAATTTCAATACAGCACTGTCTCTTAAAAATGTTCTACACTCTATTTTCATCTTGAATTTTTTTTGACTATTAAGAATTATGACAAGAACCTATTTGTTATGAAATGACCTTTTTGCAGCTCAGATTATTTTGGGCATAGACTTTAAAAATGTAAAAGTGCTGTTTTGATTAATTCAACAGGTGTGCCATATGCAATGACATTACTTTTATTATTATCTTTTATTTATATATTGCCAACAATTTATGCAGCGCTTAATACAATACATATATTCAAGGGGTATGACAAGACGATAATTTACAAACTAAGACAAACCGATACATTAGGTGGAGAGGGCCATGCTTGCAAGCTTATTTATATAGGGCCAGCAGATTCCATAGCTTTGTTACAATCAGTGGAATAATTTAATGTCACACACAATGACAAACTGGTACAAAAGTAGAAGAAACCCCTGCTCTTGCATGCTTACAATGTAGTCAGCGGTTGAGGGGGAAATTAAACAGTAGGAGATGACTGCTTGGATGGGGATGAGTCGATCGGGTCGGAATCATCTGTTAAAGTTCTTGATTTTTCAGATGGCTTGATTATGATGATGGCTGAGCAATTGCCTCTTTCCCCGCACCCTAGTGCCCTGGCTTGCATCAGATGCACACATTGTATACTCACCACCAGCCAGCCCCAGCGCTGACTTATGGAAGACCTTCCCACGCGCATGTGCAGAAAGCAATGTAATAGATTTTTGTCAGTGATTGGCCAAGACCACCACTAGTATTTTTTTCTACAGGTTAAAGAGCGCATATTAAAGTACTGAAGATACTGAGAATCGATTAGTTCAAATGATAGTGAATATAAAGTAGTCATTAGAAGGCCAAATGTCAAAAACACAGCTTAAAATATTATGTACCCAGAGAGTAGATATTTTTGACATAAAGCATTTTTAGTAAAATACACATTATTCCCCATTTTTCTTTCACATCTTAAGTTTTTTACTTCGATAATTTATATTCTCTGGCAACAGATCAACTATGAATACTATATAAGTTATACTTGCATATTACCAAAGGAAATTTTTTCTTCTAAGCAGTCATTTCCTAAGCCTTAGGGAAAACATTTTATTTCTTTCTATCCAGAGTAGTAATCTTCTCTGCATTCTTTATGTTTTAAAATGGGGCAATTTGCAATACAAAGTAACTTCTAATGATCTTAAATCAGGTTACATTATAGACAAGATAATGATGCTTTACCGGTTCTCTTGTGATCTAAAATATTACTTTTTTCTTAGATAAAATGGTAAGTACATTCTGATGTATTTAGGAAGACAGGATGATTTTAATGAACACCCAAACCATTCTATATGTTAAAATAATATATTACTGTCTTTTGCAGCTATCATGCCAGTCAATCATCCTTTATTGATTATTAAGTGCCCTGGATGTTCAATTGTTTTTCTGTTGCTACTGTAGCCTTACACAAGTATTTGCAGGCAGGCTCAAGAAAGGGGAGTGGTGACCCCTGGGAAATATCCCCAGCTCGGCAAATGAAGTTGTGAGGGTTAAATTATAAGGAGGGAAGTTGAGGATAGATGATTCGGGTGAAATTAGTTCAGGGAAGGTAGAATGAATGTGATAATTAACTTGAGCAAAGGAAAGCCTTATTACTTTGGTTTTGCGTTCCATGGAAAAGATTTTGCAGATGTTTATGCCTAAGGGAAAAAGAAACGGGAAAATTTAGGAATGTTCCTATAAGAAAAATAGTGTAATTTGTTTCAAAGCTCATTATGTTATGTAGGCTGGATGTCATATACACTATATGACCAAAAGTATAGTATGTGTAGGCCACTTGAGTTCATCCACACCAAACTCATCAAACCATGCCTTTATGATCTTGCTTTGTGCATAGCGGTACAGTCATGTTGGAACAAGATAGGGCATTACACAAACTGGTGCCACAAAGTTGGTAGTATAAAATTGTCTAAAATGTCCTTTTATGCTGTAGCATTAATATTACCTTTCACTACAATTAAGAAGCCCAAACCCTGAAAACCAGACCATTATCCCTCCCCTCCACCAAACTTTACAGTAGGCAGTATGCATTATGGTAGGTAGCTATCTGTCCCATAATCTGCACACATTAACAAAATATAGCTGTATTACAGGAAGAAACCACTCATTAAATATCTTGGTATATGGCTTGATCCTATCCTCTCAAATGGTGTTTATATTGGTGAATTAACATCTAATTTCTACATTATATATAGAAACTTATCAAATCTAATGTTCACGGTAAGAAACCCAATTATACAGCAGATGCTGATTATGAGGTTAAAATTAATGCACACGCCTGTTTTGCTAAATCTGGGGACATAATAGACAAAACATCCAGGGACACGGGACCTCACAGACAAGTAAAGACATTACTTTAAAAAAAAACCTCATTGTAACATAAGCAACAGTATCTCTATACAGCTTTCCCACAGTGTTGTTTTTTTAAACATTTATTTTCTTTTAGAAAAAAAGGCATACTTTGCCATAGTTCTGCATGGTAAGACTTATGTGTATACTTCACAGGTAATAAGTCATTTAAAACAGATGGCACAGGGTAAATAAATGTATCTTGGGTTCAATTAATTTTTGATAGACATTTCATATATTAAATCAGAAGTGACAACAAACGGGCTATTGGTGTATCCTAGTCTAGGCCAACTATGCCTGCCCATAGACCGGCAGGTTTATGGGGGCAATCTGGCTTTCCAGGGTGTCACTGCTTCAGTGGATTGATTGAGGAGATCAGAGATACGGCCAAGTTATGAGGCAAGGCTGGGGTGCTGCCTAGGACAGCACCTAACATAAATACACCATTGTATATGGCCCATAAGTAGATCAGACCCTCAATCATTTTTTGGCCAGCACCCTACTATGTTAAACTAAACATTTTCTTACAGAAGGGATGGGCAGAAATATCCATGTCTGGTCAGCCCCACCTGGTTAGACACATCTAGTGTCCGGAAGGCCCCCAGCATCTCCGACAAATCCTGTGGACGCTTGTTATCTCATATTTTATATTGATACAATAGTGTTCAAATAGCTCATTGATTTAGTGGTTTATTGTAGATTCTGAAATAATATCCAGCACAAGCATATTCAGCTTTGAGATCCATGTGTCTTTGAGGTTCGACAATCCTTGAAGTTTATTGCTGGTGAAATAAAAGAATAGTAATACGTCAAAAGTTGTTGATTAATTCACGTGAAACACTACACTTCACTTCTTAATAAACCTATACGTGCCTCTATATTTTATAGAACTAGTAGCTAGACAATTCATCAACAGTACTAAATAAGCTCGAACAGCAAAAGCTCTACTTGATTTTTAAATAGTTGAAAATGGCATAGATAAGGCAAAATAGCAGTGTGCATGTGTGGATGTATGCATGTGCCTATGTGTTCTGTGTTTACAAGGGTTTACTCAACCACTTACTTTTTGTTCTAGTATTTCAGACACCGGAAGATTAAAAAATGTACAGTTTGCTGTCAAATTTTTTAGTGGTGCTTTCATCATTTGTTATTTTTATAGATTTGTCCTGGGAAATTTCTACAATCTGTAGTCTAGAAGTGATGCATGAAAAATAACAGGTGCTTTGCCAACACCGTGGGAGTACAATGAACAGAAGAGCCATAATGCATAATTCATGGCTTAGTGGAAGGAAGCTTGTTTGTGGTATAAGAGTCTTGTAACATGTCAGTCTGTTGTTAAACAATCAACTCTGCAGATTTAAGACAAACATGTTATTAAAAGGATAAGGAGAGGAAGACGATTTCATTATTAAAATTATTTTATTTGTATTCATCTCCTTGTTTTTTCCTGTCTTAGACTTAAGATAACCATATGCATAGCCCATTCATGTTCCTTTACTGTATTAACCTCTTATCTACCACCCTCTCAGGAAAGTAAAACCTCCTTAAATTACATCTATTTTCAAATTACCCTATTATTAATAACTTTTTAGTAATGAAAATCTGTTTACCACAAACACAGAACAGATCCTGTCACTTTATTTACCAGATCAGCTTCAGAGGCTGTTTCTTCCTTCTTTGGACTGATGTGTATGAGGCAGTGGCTATCTCCCATTGTTACCATGGTAATCACCAAGGGATCAATCATATGATGGGGTCTATGGGATGTTTAAAGAATAAATGTTATATTAACATCACAATTACATTATATGTGTGGCAAAAGTGTAATGACATCCCATCAACCTATGCACTAAAACTAAGTGAGCAAGCATGTGTTGGACCCTAAAATCTGGCTGTGCTGCTCTCGTGAAGAGTGGAGGAGCTAGAGCTGAGCCAGCACTTTACATTGTGTGGCTGAACAAGCCAATCCTGTAGTCTGACAAGAATCCTCTATCTAAACTGGTCTTTTATTTCCAGTATCTTATAGGAGGCAGGAAGAGAGCAACAACTAGACTTAAACTGGCAAATAAGTGAACTGAAATAGTGTACAGGGCCGGCCTTTGGGGTGTGCGACCTGTGCGACCACACAGGGCGCCACACTTCAGGGAGCGCCGCCGCAGGGTCCGACGCCGCCGCGGGGTCCGACGCTGCCACCGTAGCGTACCGCTGCCGCCCACAGCGTACCTAGCGGGGGGCGGTCCGCACCGGGTGCCGCTCATCAGGGGGGCACCCGGCACCCCTCCAGAGACGGACAGTAATGTCCGCCGCTGGAGGAGCAGGCTCGCAAGGGAGCGGTTTCGGAGGTCTTTAACAGACCTCCGGCTCCCTTGAGTGATTTTAATCCGGTTCAAGGATCTCCCTTGAACCCGGCTTAAAATCACTCAAGGGAGCCGGAGGTCTGTTAAAGACCTCCGATACCGCTCCCTTGTGATCGGCGCAGCAACAGCTGCTGTGCGCCGGGGTTTGTTGTCAGATCCCGGCGCACAACACTGAAGCCGCGCCCACCGCTGTCCATGCCCTCTGACCCGGAAGAAGACAGAAGAACTGAAGAAGAGGAGCGAAGAGAAGGAAAAGGAGCTGTAAGGAGAAAAGAGGAAAGGTAGGAAAGCATTCAGTGAGAGTGAGAGTGGATTGGTATATGTGTGTGGATTAGTGTATGTGTGGATTAGTGTATGTGTGGATTAGTGTATGTGTGGATTGGTATATGTGTGTGGATTAGTGTATGTGTGGATTAGTGTATGTGTGGATTAGTGTATGTGTGGATTGGTATATGTGTGGATTGGTGTGTGGGTTGGTATATATGTGTGGATTAGTGTATATGTGTGGATTGGTATATATGTGTGGATTAGTGTATATGTGTGGATTGGTAAATGTGGATTGGTATATATGTGTGGATTGGTATACGTGTGGATTGGTATACGTGTGGATTGGTATGTGTGTGGATTAGTATATATGTGTGGATTAGTATATATGTGTGGATTGGTAAATGTGGATTGGTATATATGTGTGGATTGGTATATATGTGTGGATTAGTGTATATGTGTAGATTGGTATGCGTGTGGATTGGTATGCGTGTGGATTGGTATATGTGTGGATTAGTATATGTGTGGATTGGTAAGTGTGTGAGAGTGATGGGTGTTATGCTGTACCATTTCCAATGTCTTTTTCATGATCTAATTATGCTCTAAAAGTACATCATAACTCCCATCATTCTATACTGTTCCATACAGAGCTGGGAGGCAGAGGCCTTGCACCCCCACCGCAGGACTCCTGAAAGGTAAGTGAACTTCAGAGAGGGAAAGGGTAGATAGTTAGGAGGGGGTAGATAGGGAGAAGGGAGTGAGACAGGGGAAAGGGGGTAGATAGGGAGAAGGGAGTGAGAAGGGGTAGATAGGGCAATCCTACTCCTATCATGCCAAGTCTGTGAGTAAATCCTGGAATCTGGGTATGCCTGGGCATGATAGGAATGTGATTGTTGTTAATCATATATATATATATATATATATATATATATATATATATATAAAAATTATTTAATTGTTTTGTCCGATTTTGGTGTGTTACTTACTTTAAATAAAAGTGTTAGATTTTTTTTATGGTGTGTGGGGGGGGGTCATATTCGGTTTTGGCCAGGTAAATGCTGCACTTTCGGTTTCAGTCCAGAATTCATTTCGGTGCATCCCTACTACTAAGCCAGACAATAAAGTGGTTTTGTTACAAGTTTTTATTCCTTTCTTTTTTGGGGATGGGGGGGGCGCCACAGGAGTAGTCCGCACAGGGCGCCAGAACACCTAAGGCCGGCTCTGATAGTGTATATCACCTAAAACCAACTCCCTGCCTGGAGGTCAGACTGACATGGAAACACAGTAGGGACACAATATGTATATAGGTTGAACTTGATGGACTTTGGTCTTTTTTCAACCTTATGAACTATGTTACTATGTTACTATGTAATAAGTAGCTCTTATTTTAGAGCCCTTCTGGGGGAATTTGAAGATGTGTGGCCTATTAAAAGCAAAAATGATTACATGCCTTTTGCAGCTGAAATGTAGACTTAGGCCAATGGCCCATCAGACACTTGCCCTCTGTTGTTTATTACTAGTCCTAGCCTAACCAATCGTTCTTCCCCAAGCAAAACAGAGTCGTTGTTTAAATAAGTGATTAAAGAAGTTTTTTCCTCACACCCACTAACAATCATTGGTCGCTCTGTACAACCCTTCATTGGTTCTCTTGTCTCAATTCCCAATTTTAAATGTTATCTGCTTGGTTTTTTTTTAATTTTTTTATTTGACCTGTACTGGATAAAAGGCTGTATTTCCCCCTATTAAGCAATTCCTCTAGTTAGCACCTTAACCAAGTCTTGGCTGGTTCTAGGTGGGATACAAAGACTAACAAAAGCTATATAACTTCCACTCAGCAGCAAGTGGCAGCAGGGACCAGGAAGTGGGATTTAGACCCTGCAGCCCTGGTTCACATGACAATTATAGCATAAATGTACATCAAAATTGCACCTTTATTTGATTGAATATATTCTTTTGGTATTTACTTTACCGAGATGTAAACAGAGCCCCCTACCATCAAGCCTCTACCAAGTGGTAGAGGCTAATACACGAAAGGTAATTTAAACATGCATGAGAACGCTAAAACAAGATAAAGGGCTGATTCATGTCTAAGCCTCTACTGTACATCAGGAAAAATGGGCAGACCAGGTGGTTCTTCAAATTCTCTGTTTCTATATCTTATGGTTAAGTTGCTCTGCAACCGAAGAGTATTCCAAGTTCACGTGTGCTCCATGGGAAATGTATCATGGGTGAAGACACTCTGTTTAAAAAGATATTTGTAAGTATATTAGCAGCTTTGTTATAATGTATCCAACACTGAGAAGAATAGGGTTTCTAATTAAGTGTGAGAATGCAGTGTATTTTTCACACAAAAATGCAATTGAAAAAGCAACCTTCGTATTTTTTGTCTTCTTGTTTAGGTCAAGTAATTTCCTAAAGCTCCTGTGTCAGTGAATGCAAACACTCCATTACCAAGCTCTCTGCAAATATGTAGCACCTGCAAAGGTTTCACGCCTGCAGAGCATTAAAAAAAATGCTCCACTTGCCAAGTATAATTATGTATGACGCACTTTTACAAAATAATTCATGATTAAGAATACGCGAGAAAGCAAAACAACTAAACTAAATTAAATGGTGGAATGGAAATGTCAGTATGTTCAAATTAGCCTGGGAATTTGTTTAAACCTGCGGAATTTAATATCTTTTCAGCACCAAGCAACACAATACATTTGAATTAATGTCTAGGACATAACACTGTTATTGTGGTAAGTGGGGGTCACTGTTGATGCTACGCAATTAAATTAAAGCAATTGGGGCATCCAAACAGGTCATACAGGTCAAATGCATTCTGCAGCTAATTCGCTTCCAGGTTGGCGTCAAACATTCTTCTTTTGTGGGGAAGGTTTAGCCGTAGATGAGTTTAGTCAAGGATTATCCTATCTGTTTTACGGTATTGGAGCTATGTCAGTCAAGCACACATCCACAGTAACAGGTCAACAGATTCAAAGCCAATAGCTGCTCAGTAAAACTTAATTAAACTGAAATTATTATTATTAGCCAGACACTGATTATACTGAGCAGTCACTAATTGTGGTACACCTTAACTCCCAACACTTTATACTGGGCCAGTCACTAATGGTGGTACACCATAACTCCCATCTCACACTCACACACTTACTCATGCTTTTTTACAATGTTTTCCCAACATCCCTGCATCCCTGTGTCCTTTCCTGTAGCTCCTCTTCTTCTTCTTCCACCTCTTCTTCATCATCCACCTGCTCTCCTTCCCTTCTTGCTCTACCTTGCACTCAGTGGTTTATATGAACACACCTCCCACATCCTTGATTTTGGGTCGGTTAGAAGGAGATCCCAACTGGAGGACAAGCCTCTCGCCCCTTGCAGACCCTGATGGTCTGTGCCCTGGCGCCATGTGACAAATTTGTTTTCGCTCACCAATGTAACCAATAACACAGCTAAATTATTTTCTGGTGGGTTGCATTTTTTTAGGGTGGGGCACGTAGGTTTTTAATCACGTCTAAAGTTTCAAACCTTAAGAGAACATACCTGTATTACTGATTGCTGCCTGCACTGTGTTATGTACCTGGCGGGGAGATCTTCTGGGTTCTCCGATTTCCTGACTCGTTCCTCTTCTCTTCTCGCCACCTAGTGGCACCGGTGTTGATTGTCTCGCCTTATACAGGGAGGTTACGAATACACCACACTCAAGATGGCCGCAGAGGAAGTGACGGGACTTCTTGGCGGGAAAACTCTAATTGGCACCAAAACTCCAGTACCTATTTAAGAGACTCTGAAACCTTCAGTCATTATCTTCTGATGGTCGTGCCTATTCCTCAGTACGCGTTCCGTTTGCTCTCTTGTTGCTTACCTAGCTTGTTCCCGTTTATCCTGTCTTCTGGTATCCTGACCTCAGCTTATCCCACGACGTTCCTGTTCTCCGGTATCCTGACCTTGGCCAGTATTACGATGTTCCTGATCTTTGGCTCCCTAACCTCGGCTTGTTGGACTCATACCTTACAAGTCCTACCTGACATCGGTGTCCCCTACGCTGTGTCGTGACACACTGATGTAATAATCAGTAACACCACTATTTCACACATAACAAATTATGAAGCAGCCAAGGAAAGTTCTCTACTGAGTTCTCTCTCTCTCTCTCACTTGTCATCTACCTGAGGAAGGCATTAAAATGACTGCTAACCGATAGGAAAGACATTTGATTATGAATTAAAGAAATATGTTCATTCTTTTAGATTGTATGCGTGTGAGCAGGGCCATCTTGACCTACTGTGATGGGGCATCTTAGGCTGTCAAATCTAGTGAATCTTTGAATGTATGTACTGTAAGAAGCCAAAATAACTGATTAAAAAATCTAATTTAAAAATAATGTAAGAATCAGTACAAACAGAAATAGATAGAAACACATGGAAATTTATTGCTTAGCTGAAGCCACTAGAGTTACCCTTTAGAGTACATGAAAAGGAGGATGCTCATAGCTTATAAACAAATGTGAATTTAAGGTGAGCCAGTTAGTCTTCAATTGAATAGCAATGTAAAAAACATAATGATGTTAAATAATAAGAAAGTCAGATTTCATTGTTATTGTTGATTCAGTATCAGTTTTGCTGTACAAAACCCGGCTTTAAAACACACGTTGTGACCTCTTTCTGATATCATGGGGACCCTCCTCCTACATACTATTTCGTACCCTGAAGAAAAATGAGGTCTCATTCTGGCATCTGCTCATTACATTTTATGGAGATTTACTGTACCATTAAAAAGATGTATTTATGCACTTTTATGCTGAAGCACCTAGACATATTCTCTGGAATTACACTCTGAACATCCTAACTTTGTGATTCTCATGTTATTGCAAAATTGCTCTTTTAATGCACCTATACTTTGACTGTGGCGGGTAAAAACAAGATTATTCATCACACTCGGGATTTGTTTCCAGCTTGAATATTAAAAATGGATAGCGAGGATGAAAAGAGAACAGAATGTAAAGAACTATGATGCAAAGGGAAAGTCATAGAAAATTTTTTTCTTTGTGTATTAAACACAGTGGGGTCTCTATACTAAGCTGTTGTTGTATTCTCAGTTCACATACATTCATTTGGGAGAGAGTAAAAAAAAAATCCCCTCTACCTCGACCAAATATAATACAGTTTTGCATGGACTACAATGCATTTTACTGCATGGAAATAAATATAGGCATTCTTTAATTATTGAGGTTCTTCTTCATTAACTCCTACTTTAGCTATCTCTACTGAAAGCAGGGACCATACCAATATATTCTTCTTACACAATATTCCTATTGTAGTCAATGGGAGCTCACCTTAAATGTGCTACTGAGCATGTGCAAGATGTTTAGATACTTTTGCTTTTTAGTTTAAGTAGAGCCAGCAAGATGGGACTTAAATGAGAAATTAACTAAACAGGAATACAATTGCATTATACGAAAACTATCACTGCTTTGAAACAAATGGTTAAATTGTTTAGAAACTACAGCAATCCCTTTTAAAGGGATCAAAAGTAATTTGACAATTGACTAAGAAGCTGTTTCATGGTGTGGGCTGTTCCTTCATTATTTTATTAACAATTAGGCAGTTAAAAGGCCTGGTGTTGATTCCAAATGTTGAATTTGCATTTTGAAGCTGTTGCTGTGAACTCTCAACATGAGATCCAAAGAAGTTGTCAATGTAAGTAAAGCAAACCATCAGAAAAAAAATCTATCAGAGATATATAAGAAAAATTAGGAGTGGTAAAATCAACAATTTGGTACATTCTGAAAAAGAAGGAATGCACTGGTGAGCTCATCCAAACCAAAAGCACTGGATAACCATAGATGACAACTGTCATAGATAATCACAGAATTATTTCCTTGATATCTCCAGGATGTAGGCATATCATTGTTAAAGTCTGCAATCAAGAAGGAGTTCATGAAAGTAAAAATAGGAAGGCCAGATTAGACTTTGTCTACATAAAAAAATTCCTTCCCACTGGAACAATATTCTTTGGATAGATGAAATGAAGATCAACCTATACCAGAGTGATGGGAGGAGAACTATGGAGAAGGGAAGGAACGGCTCATGATCAAAAGCATACCACATCATATGTGAAATACATTTTTGACATGTTTTATGGCATGTGTATGTGTGCACACAAAATCTACTGCAAAAACAACCAAAGTGCTTATCAAGGCAAAGAAGTGGAATAGTCTTCAAAGACCAGTCACCTGACCTCAATCCAACATGCATTTCACTTGCAAGACAAAACTGAAGGCGGAAAGACATGTAAACAATATAACCCATATGTATATATTGTGGTAAAGTGTATGGGAGAGTGGTTGATGGGATATATGTCTCACCTGGTTACCTCAGCCAGGCCTGGTAGCAAGCCCAGGTGCTCTCAGGTGAGGCTTCCTAAGCTCGTTACTGGGGAGGAGGCCTTAAAAGAAAGGGCTGTTAGGTTTCAGGGGGGGGAAGGAGAGAGACTGAATGAAGGAGCAGCTACAGCCAGTGCTGCAGCCCACCAGGTATGAAGCTTTACCCCATACAAAACTGGTTACTTTGCGTCACACCTTAGGCTGCTAGAGAGGTATCCTGCTGTTTAGTTAGAGCCGGACAGGCGTATAGTTTGTTTTGTTTACAAGGTGCTCTGTGATTACAACATCTAAATAAACACGCTTTTACGTTGGAAACCTGTGTGAAACTGTCATTGCCGGCCCATGCGTGAGCTGTCCCCTACAATATATATATATTTACACACATACACTACCTTTGGGTGGGTTCACTTACAAATGTCCTTGTTTTTGAAAGAAAAGCAAATTTTGTCCATTAAAATGACATTTAATGGTTCAGAAATACAGTGTGGATGTTATTAATGTTGAAAATGATTTTTGTAGCTTCACAAGTTTGGGGTCACTTATACTGTTATACTCTTACAAACCTAGCAATATTTTGTGTGAAGTAAGCCTTGGGGGGGGGGGGGGGGTCATTTTCACAGACTTGTACAAATGCACTTTGAATAATAACATTCTCTTTCTTGTTTTAACTTGAAGGACATATTATTTCTTTAGGACATACAAGGGGTTTTCCTGCTAATATCTTGGGTGGCCCTTTAGCTGGCATGTGGTGAACATCTGGAATCCAAGCAGACTTGAAGAATATACTTTGAACAATTACATCATGGATTATGTGACCACATTCTTATTAGTGGGATACATAATTTGCTCTTTAACCCTACTGACTTTAAAAGGAAACAATGTAATTGCACTACTTCCTAGTTATGGTTTGTTTACTAAGCTATCAGACACATTATTCTCCAAAGAATCTTCAAATCTATTACTAGAATGGATTTTAATAATCATTACACAAAAAATATTAATCAAATTAGCAGAGTTTGAGGTTTTGGAGCAAATGTGTAATTGTTCTGCGACTGTCAGTAAAATTGTTGTTGATATAAAATAAATTGAGTAAATATTTGACTCATGCATTTGAATTTGTACAAACTTTAATTTGAATGAAGTCTCTAAAAAAGAGCCCCCGCCCCCCCACAAGAAACCTCCAAACATTTGTTATAAATCTGTTCACTTATTTGTCCCTTTTGCCAATTACAACCCATTTTGTGAATTTTCAGCAGGGAAAATGTGAAAGGAATGTTTTTGTAGAAGGGTACAGAATAAGTGATCAAAACAATTCTGGCTTGAAGTGGAGGGACAGCCTTATTGGTTATGGCTGTGATTGATAATTCCAACAGCCTGAGGGATTTTTCTTTTTTACTCTGGCCAATCTGCACTTACAAGGAGAAGGGACAACCATAGTCACATGAGCTTGCTAACACCATTTTAACGTATTCAGTCGCAGCCAGAAACAAATGAGAGTTAGCTCACCAAAGTGACAATACAGTTTGATTGTGTAAGACTGTAAGTGTCACCTTGCCTGTAGTGCTTTCAGCTCATCTCATATACTACTACTAGTGTAAGTGCACTACTAGTTTAGTCTCAATTAGATTGGCAATTGCCTTGAATGCACCTTTAGTTCTGGTCAGGAGGAGTTAGTGACCTACCTGGTCTGAGGGTGTCTGGGGATCTACACAGGCCCCTATGGGCCTGTAAATATATATATATATATATATATATATATATATATGATTTGCAGAAGACATAAGGATAAAGGTAACCACTAGTATAAACTATCTTAAGTAGATAAGCTCAGGATTCTCTTGCAAGTATCAAATACCTGTTAAACCAAGGGCACCAAACTTACTTGTCAATAACAGGGAGGGTATTCACAAACAACTGAGTAGCCGAGGGTGCCAAACACACTCTTGGCTACCAAGTTATTTGAGAATATCTTTCCTATTACCTACTAGTAACAGTTAAAAGAGTACCAATAAAAATGTATAATACATTTGTAAAATTGTGCTGTTAACTGGGCAAGCCAAAGTAGAAGAATGTGTCTTATAAATGTACCTGGGGTGGAGCGGAGGGAGGGGTTAGAATAGTCAATAGGGATAGGCTTGATAGGGAAAAAAACCATACACCTCTAATTGTATGCTTACTAATGCCAGAAGTCTGACCAATAAAACTGACGAACTGGAGTTAATAATGTCTGAAGAAAATTATGACATAACAGAGACATGGTTGGATGATAGCTATGACTGGGCGGTTAACATACAGGGTTATAGTCTATTCAGGAAGGATCGAAAAAAACGAAAAGGGGGAGAGGTTTGCCTTTATGTAAAGTCCAGCCTAAAGGCCACACTGTGGGAGAATATATGTGAGGGAAATGATAATGTGGAGTCATTATGGGTAGAAATATATGGAAAGAAAAATAATAAAATACTGATCAGGGTTTGCTATAAGCCACCAAATATAATGGAAGCAGCAGAAGATCAATTATTAAAGCAAATAAACAAGGCAGCAAATAACAATGAGGTGGTTATTATGGGGGACTTTAACTATCCTGACATAAACTGGGAAACCGAGACCTGTGAATCTCATAAAGGAAACCGGTTTCTGACTATAAGTAAGGATAATTATCTGTCCCAAATGGTACAGGACCCGACCAGAGGGGGCGCCCTACTGGACTTAATATTAACCAACAGACCTGACAGAGTAACTAATGTGTAGGTCAGGGGGCATCTAGGAAATAGTGATCACAATATAATACATTATAACTTGTCCTTCAATAAGGGAACTCTTAGAGGAGCCACAAGAACTATGAACTTTAGGAAGGCAAAGTTTGATCAACTAAGAGAAGCCCTTAACACTGTAAATTGGGAAAATGTCCTCAAAAACAAGAGTACAGACACTCAATGGGAGATTTTTAAGAATATCTTAAATTCTCACTGTGAAAGGTACATACCGTATGGGAATAAAAGAGTCAGGAACAAGAGAAAACCAATGTGGATAAATAAAAATGTAAAGGAGGCATGGGCGTAGGAACCCCTAAAAATCTGGGGGGGACAGCATTTTCCCCCATCAGATCCCCACTTTCTCACACTATCTACCCCCTCTCCCCCCTCTCACACTTTCTTACTATCTACCCCCCTCCCTACCCTCCCTTCTCACACTATCTACCCTCTCCCTACCCCCCCTTCTCACTAGCTACCCTCTCCCTACCCTCCCTTCTCACTAGCTACCCTCTCCCTATCGCCCCCTTCTCACTAGCTACCCTCTCCCTATCGCCCCCTTCACACTAGCTACCCTCTCCCTACCCCCCCTTCTCACTAGCTACCCTCTCCCTACCGCCCCCCTTCTTACAAGCTACCCTCTCCCTACCCCCCCTTCTCACTGTCTACCCCAGGGGTGTCCAAGTTTTTTCTGCAGTGAGCCACTTCATCAGAATTGTATACGTGCGCGGGCCGCACTCATTTTTCACTGTGAGAAAATATGGCCTTTAATAAAATATGCAGATTAAAATAAAGTAAATGACACAAAACCTTTACTTTTCCTCTCACTGATTTCTGGGCCTAGAAAGTTTTGTGACTACAAATTCAGGACTCAGGATAATTACAAATGAAATAGTTCTATTTATTCTAGGGATGCACCAAAATGAAAATTCTGGACCAAAACATTCACGGTTCACTTAGCCAAAACCGAAAATGACCCCCCACCTTTAAAAATAATAATAAAAACTCACATTTTTAATAAAAGTAGGTAACACACCACAATTGGACAAAACAAATTAGCAATATGACTTGGCATGATAGGAGTGTGATTGCTGTTAGCAATCACACTCCTATCATACCCAGGCAGCAAGTACATGCTGGTACAGGGTGGCTGTAAGTGATGTGCAGACCCCATACTGCTAGCAGCATCAATACACAAGGGGGGCAGCTAGCTAGGTTTCAGCATGTACTGGCTGACTTGGCATGATAGGAGTGTGATTGCTAACAGCAATCACAGTCCCATCATGCCTAGGTTCCAGCACTTGCACTTACACATCCAACCAGTAAATGCTGTAACCTAGGCATGATGGGACTGTGATTGCTGTTAGCAATCACACTCCTATCATGCCAAGTCATGCTGGTACAGGGTGGCTGTAAGTGATGTGCAGACCCCATACTGCTGGCAGCATCAATACACAAGCGGGGCAGCTAGCTATGTTTCAGCATGTACTGGCTAACAGCAATCACAGTCCCATCATGCCTAGGTTCCAGCACTTACACATCCAACCAGTAAATGCTGTAACCTAGGCATGATGGGACTGTGATTGCTGTTAGCAATCACACTCCTATCATGCCAAGTCAGCCAGTACATACTGGTACACGGTGGCTGTAAGTGATGTGCAGACCCCATACTGCTGGCAGCATCAATACACAAGGGGGGCAGCTAGCTATGTTTTAGCATGTACTGGCTGACTTGGCATGATAGGAATGTGATTGCTAACATCAATCACAGTCCCATCATGCCTAGGTTCCAGCACTTACACATCCATGCTATCACACACACACTCATTCATTCATATACTCATTCATTCACAGATTCATTCCCTCAATCACGCATACTCATTGAAACACCCTCCCCACCCCCTTACGGGCACTGCAGCTCCTCGATGCCGCTCACAGGCTTCAGCAGAGGGCGCGGCCTCCCTCTGCGTTCTCTGGTACTGCACAGAGGATGTGATGTAATGTCACGTGAACTCTGCTGGGTTCCGGTTCCTCTGTGCAGTACAGAAGACCTTCCCACAGGTAAGTAGCAGGGCTTGAGGTGCGGACCGCGTAAGATCGGTTGCCCTGGCTGCCGATCTTACGCGGGCCGCACCTCGAGGTCTCGTGGGTCGGATTTGCGGCGTTTCTATTGGGGGGGTTCCTACGGCCCTGGGGGGGATTTCTTAATTATCGGTCCCCCCCGGCATGAGTTACTGGGGGGGATCTGTCCCCCCCGTCCCCCCTGGTTCCTACGCCCATGAAAGGGGGCAATAAATGGCAAAAAAAGGCATTTAAGCTACCAAAACAGGAAGGCAGTGAGGAAGCACTAAAAAGCTATCGGGAAAAAAATAAAATATGTAAAAATCAGATAAAAGCAGCAAAAGTGGAGACAGAAAGACTCATTGCCAAATAGAGTAAAACAAACCCCAAAATGTTCTTTAACTATATAAATAGTAAAAAGGTTAAAAATGAAAGCGTTGGCCCCTTAAAAAGTAATGAGGGAGAAGTTATAGACAGGGATCAGGAAAAAGCTAATCTATTAAATATATTCTTCTCTGCTGTATTCACAGAGGAAAATGAAATGCCAGGTAATATACAGCAGGATGAGATAAATGCCCCAGTACATGAGGGTGGTTATTAATGGTAAATACTCTGAGTGGGTGACTGTTGCTAGTGGGGTACCACAGGGGTCAGTTTTGGGTCCTATTCTTTTTAATATATTTATTAATGACCTTGTAGAGGGATTGTATAGTAAAGTATCAATCTTTGCAGACGACACTAAGCTCTGTAACGTGGTTAATACAATAGAGGACAGTGCACGATTACAAATGGATCTGCATAGGTTGGAGGCTTGGGCTGGGATGTGGCAGATGAGGTTCAATACAGATAAATGTAAGGTTATGCACATGGGGAAGAAAAATCCAGGCTGGGAATATGTATTAAATGGGAAAACACTGGGGACGATTGACATGGAAAAGGACTTAGGAGTTTTAGTTAACAGTAAATTTACCTGTAGTGACCAGTGTCAGGCAGCTGCTGCTAAGGCAAATAAAATCATGGGGTGCATCAAAAGGTGCATAGATGCCCACGACAAGGAAATAATTCTACCACTGTACAAGTCACTAGTGAGACCACACATGGAATACTGTGTACAGTACTGGGCACCAGTGTACAAGAAAGATATAGTGGAGCTGGAGAGGGTTCAAAGACGGGCAACCAGAGTAATAAGGGGAATGGGAGGACTACAGTACCCAGAAAGATTATCAGAATTAGGGTTATTTAGTTTGGAAAAAAGACGGTTTAGGGGGGACTTAATAACTATGTATAAATATATAAGGGGGCAGTACAGAGATCACTCCCAGGACCTATTTATACCCAGGACTGTATCTATAACAAGGGGACATCCTCTACGGGTGGAAGGAAGAAGGTTTCTACACCAGCACAGACAGGGGTTCTTTACAGTAAGAGCGGTGAGATTATGGAACTCTCTGCCAGAGGAAGTGGTAATGGTAAACTCAATAAAAGAGTTCAAAAGGAGCCTGGACGTGTTTCTTGAAAGCAATAATATTACAAGTTATGGATATTAGATTAATAGGGACAGAACGTTGATCCAGGGATTTATTCTGATTGCCATATTTGGAGTCGGGAAGGAATTTTCCCCCTGGTATGGGGCAATTGGCATCTGCTTCATAAGGGTTTTTTTGCCTTCCTCTGGATCAACATAGTAGGGACACAATATGTATATAGGTTGAACTTGATGGACTTTGGTCTTTTTTCAACCTTATGTTACTATGTCCAAGTGGTCCTTCAGCTGTGTTCTGTGCCTTTTCGTTTGGATGTTGAAAATACTACTAGGCACGTGCACCAGCAGGAGTACTGGCAAGCATTCTGGCACTAATGGTAAACTCCTCTCCATCCCAACTAACAAAATAAGGCACAATTTTAATTAATACTAAGCCATCATGGAGGAGTCTTGGTGGGATCAAAGGCAAAGATTACTTATAGACTATGGTGAAGTTCATTCATGGAATAAAACTACTACCAGCGCCACTACAAGTACCGCTGGTGCTACCACTACCAAAGCACTGCCAGGCCCATCATGTTTCCAACTCCACAGAGCAAAGGTGAGCGGGCATTAGCATATAATAGCAGCAGGTTTATTTTTAGCCAAGAAGAAAGTGAGGAAGCAAACAGCAGTAGTGGGCCTTAGTCCCACCTCTGCACAAGAGGAAAAGGAGATGGTCATTGACGTCAATGACGACAACTTGGATTTAGATTATGATAAACCAGATAAAGAGGAGTCAAGTGACCATCATCTAATAATTTGTCTGTTAAATATGTTGGTCCTTCATGCTGAGATTCTGAATAAACCTTTTGGCAGCACTTAGGAAGCTGCTGGCACAGTAAATTGGACTGCAGATGGCACAGCTGTAGAAACGGTACTGGCGGTGACTGAAAGGGCAGCAAACATGGTCAAAGCAGTTAAAGACGAGGACTTTGTGGGTTTGAGTTGTGCATATACTGAGCCTGGTGGTAAAGACAGCTATCACAGCTGAGGGGCAGTGCAGGCTGTCAAATCTCATCGAAAGTGCTGGCGATTGTCAGCGGCATCAAGGCAATCCGTAGAATGCGAGTGTAAACCAGCACTGTTTATGTGAGGAGATAGTCTATCCTCTACATGATGGAGAGGATCCTAGAGCAGCAGTGGGCTCTTCGCTCATGTCCAGTCCATTGGCAGAGGGGAATGGGCACTATTGAGGCATGAAGTAATGATCCTAAAGCCACTAGTAAAGATCCTAAATGTCAGTTTGGGCCAATTTATTCCCTTATTTACCCATCTGATACAGATTACACCTGGAGGATGAAACAGAGATCAGGAGGCTGACAGGTCACATGTTAGCCATTATGGACCGCTCGAGAGTACAGAGATCGCTTTTTTTGGTAATTTGCATTTTCATTTCACTTTATTTGTAACCTAAACAGTATAAATTCTAGCATAATACGAAGCATAAGTATAAATCAAAAATATATAAATTGTACCTATACTAGCTCTGCCATTTCTTTAACACCATTCAATAAATATGCCTAACATAGAAAATCTTACAGCATTGTGTGTGTTATTAAATTACTAAATTATCACTCATTATTTGTAACATGCACAGACATTTTTCAGTACTAACAATGTGTAGGTGTTTCTTTATCATTATTAAAGTATGTAGCTGTGAGTGTTTCTCCAGATTATTCTGTGTTCTGTGTTACATAGGCCACAAAGCTAGTTTGCTCCTTTCAATTTAACGTTCAGCCTTGGTGTGAGGGCTTCAGGACTTTAACAAAAAATATCCTGTGCTTGCAGGATGATAACACATGCCTTTTGCATCTAAAGTACATTGATTTGTAGCCCTTCAGTGATATACTCACACAAAATTGAGCTTTAATTCAAAGTAAGGGATCACTTCTGTCAGGATGCCTTGCTGTATGGCTTGCATGTTAATGGCATCTTATAGGAGTTCATTAAAAGGCCCACTCATGTTGTTAGCAATTTATTAATCACTGATCTAAAAGGATCTCTTTTGTCCTTTGTGGTTAAAGACTGTTCTTACTTTCATCTGAATAGAAAGACAAAAGCTACAATTAAAAACTACTTGCCAAACAGTAACCCCAAATTACTAATGTGCTGTTACGTCTCTGTATCTGCGTATGTTTACTTCCAGGCCAGTGTGAATTGTATTTGATAGCTGTCAGCAAGAATCCATCAATGTGGCCATGTGGGACAGAAGCACACTGATCAATTTCCAATGCCTGTCAGTGATATATATCTCTGACAAGTAATTACCATATATAAACAGCTGCCCATGTCCAATTTCATTGTTCCATTCGGAAACAAAGTGTTAATGTATAGGGCTAAGCAAAGACAAATAGGAAAGCCAATGGCAGGCGGATCATTCATCAAGGTAATGAAATAGATTTAGCACTAATCTCAGAACACAGAATATTTCCATTTGGAGAGCATGAAGGAGAAGAGGAACATTGACAAAATATCCCTAAACCAAAGTGGTTTTCCGGCTGAATTGCTTTTTCAGAGCAGTATTAATCCTGTCATGAAAGCTAGAGACACAATAGAAGATATTAAGGGCAATATACAAAAAGACTTTATAATTAGTCATTTCATTCTTTCTTTCCAGTTGAAAGGAATAGAAAAGATTTATGGACAAAACCATATGAGGATTAATTTCCTTAAAAAAAAAATCTTATTTACATTTAAATCAGCTATGTATTGTGGCTTAGGGTGGCAAGTCTAATGGACCAGTAGTCCAAGTACTGCATTACCAGGCCCATTTGAACTATAGAGGCCTGTATCTAGCTGGTAAGGCCTCCTTAGCATTTCTTTTACACCACCTGTCATTCTGAGCGAGAGCAGTGGATCTCATGTCCCAACGCCCAGACAGAGTATGTACAGCACAAGAAGGAAGTGCCTGTTTTTGGGGTGGGTCCTGGATGTACCTGGGAACTTTCAGAGGCTGGCTACCCAGAGCCCACCCCTTGCGTGTAGGTAGTCCAGCTAATGTCATGGATGATCTCACTGACAGTGGTGAGCGTTTCCACTGACAACAGTGGGTGTTCCTGCTGATGTTGGTGGGCCTGGAGAAAACAGTGTAGGGTATGCCTGCTAAATAAATGAATAGCTTGTAGGAGGAGAGGGTGATCAATAGTATCAAAGGCTTTAGAGGGGCCCTAGAAGATAAGTTAGCAAAATTGTCCTTTTGCTTTAACAGTAAGGATATTGTAAAGGTTTCTTCAAATCAGGAGAGATGAGGGCATGATCGAAGGGGTTGGGAACATGCCAGTGGAAAGATAACGGTTGAAGAAATGGGTTAGGGTAGTTTTAAGGATAAAGAACACGAGAAGGTAGGAGATGTAAGGGAATAGAGTCAAGTGGATAGCTAGTGAGATAGGAAGACAAGAGGATGTCAGAAACCTTTTTAGAGGTGGCAAAGTTGAAGTTGTTGAAGGTGATGTAGTGCCGAGAAGAGAACGGTGATGCAGAAGGGGTTAAAAGCATGACAAAGGCATGTTGGTATAATGGTTAATTGTTGAGGGAAGGGGTAATTCACTTGATGTAATGTAGAATGTACTAGTGTGGCTGAACACAGCTAACATTGTCCTTGAACCTATGAACTTGAGATGTTGACAGGATATGGAGAACAGCGAGGATCCTGCTTTTCCAGCTAATAACACAATTTATGAGCATGTAGACAGACCATAACACAAAAAATGGTTGCCAAGATTTTAGGCAGAGAGGCTGGAGAGTTCCCTGGTATGGCAATGACTGAGGTGGGAGGTGTGAGTGCTGGTGCACAACAGCATATAGGATCGAGGCTACATGTGGTTGTAGTTTGATGTGGTAATATCAGGGCAGAATAAGAAAGTTGGAAAGGAGAGATAGACTTCATGTTGAGTTTCAGTATCTATATATTCTGATATTTTGCATGGTAGTTTTAAAAGTTCCTAATTCTCCAATACTTTCATCATGCTAATATGAAATATGAAATGCTTTTGTACAAAAATACAGCAAAAAAAGTGTTAATTTATCAACTTTATAGAATGAGTAAACCTTAAATAAATGGCATCAACGTATTTCAGTGCATTTTGTGTCTTCAGATTATGACTGATGATAAAAGGACAAATACTTTAGTCTCCTTCAGCTTTTGAATTCTAGCCAGATCAAGTAATGAACAATCTGAGTTTTCTGTCCTAAACTTGAAACGTTGCCTAAATGTTAACCTAAACTCCCTGAATTGCCCTAAGTGGCAATCTATCTTGGCAGCTTTCCAAAATCCTTACAAAAGCCAAACATTTTAGTAAGTTAAAATTATTCTTTGTATTAAATAAGCATTAAAAAGTAGCAGATCCACACATTAGTCTGGAAATGGCAATACCAGTGATAATAATCTTTTTTAATGATTTTTATCCCAGCATTAGAGTTTGATTAAGTCCCCATTTGGGACACAAAATTAACACTTCTTAAGTCCTTGTTTGTCTATGTGTGCAGGGGTGTTCATATTATGCGTTACTGCTTTACAAAATCCAAAATTTGTCTGACTAATAGATCTTTTTAGGAGCAAATATTAAATTAGTTGGCATCACTCGTGCCCTTCAAAAGTCATATTGTACCTAGATCTCCCATTTAGTTGGTAAGTAACTTACCTAACATGTCATTGTTTTTCTGTGGTCACTACAGGCGTGGTAAGTACCACGTTCAGTAACCTACTACAAAGTAAGGCAAATAGTCAACTTACTTCTTGCATTATTATACTCTTTGGGCCACCTTTAAGGCAACAACTCTTCATGCCAGAACCTTCTCATCACAGTCTACAAGATGCTTATATTTGATTTTCTAGATATTAAATTATACCTATAAACATAAAATCACATTACTTATATTTGAACCATTTTATGAACTTGAGTCATGAACTTGAGGATATATAATATAAGAGATAGATCAACATCTTTTTAAGTGAGCTGTATACACTCCCACATATCATTAATTAGAGGATTTCTGTACAAAACGTATACGTTTGTCAAGAATGGATTATCCACAGACAGCTAAGGAATCTCTCGATGGAGGGTATAGCCAAATCAATTGGTTTAGGGTCTAATGGGCTTTTTTCAGCTATCCATTTTACTAGTGTCCTTGTTCACATTGATTAAAAATAATTAATAAGGGTGTTAGGAATGTTTACTAAGCAGAATGCTAACCTTTACTAGTGTTAACAAATAGACTCTCTTAAATGCTTCATAATAAATTCACCTAATCAATATTGTTCTTACTCAGTTATTAGTGCAGAATGTTAATGGGATGTTACTTGGCAAAAATAACCTTTTTAATACCGCATTCCCAAATATAATTATGTAATTCTAAATTATTTCAGTATAAATATTTCAATGTTGTTCCAGAAGTAATAATAAACTGATAATTTCTATTAACCTGAAAAATAAATGGAATTTAGTAGGTATAACATACTTTAGACACAGGTATGCTTTTTAATAGCAATATATTCATATTTTATCTATTGTATATTGCATACATGGGACACATGTGATAAGGTCATGAGGGACTTCAATACTTCATTTAAAAAAATAATTGGTTGGGAAAAAGTTGAATGTGGGGTACTTATCTAAATGGAACATAATATTTGGGCCTTAAAAGCTTAAAATAACTATTATTGGTGGTACATATCTAGGTATTTAAGCTTATTAGAGATATTGTGTTTTCACAGTGCTACGTGGAACATAATGAGTAGGGATATATTCCCTAAACTGCAAGTTTGCAATTCTGTTGTGGTTTCATCCGACCATTTCATCCATTTTTGGAGAAGCTCACTGAAGTTGGTCCTTTATAATGAACGGTGAAGTTATTAAATTTAAACCTTGACTCACCTGCCGAATCCTGTTTTAGTGTCCCTAAATTTCCTCTAAACAATGTCCACTATCTATTATTGTACCGTAATGTAAAATTAAATGCATATTCAGCCTGAACAACCTTTATAGGAAGATCTTATACACACTATTGGTAGGAAAATTAATTTACAACTATATATACACTGATTTTATTTACCACATTTTGCAAATGTTTGAATGTAAAGAACACGTACATACCGTCCCACAAAATATTCTAACAAATATATTATGCAATTGATGCTGCACAATGTTGTGTACTGTCTACTGCTGCCTACTGTCTACACTTTTGTGGCTTATCTTCCTTAGTTTACAGTGCCTGTGTCTTTCAGTTACAATCAAGTTTCAGATATGTTTATAAAATATGGCCTATGCTTATATTCAATATATGTCCTACCCCCAACTTTCTCTTGTCTTAACATTGTAAGGTTGAACATCCTATGTATGAAACAGCTGTTCCCTCGGTGTTGAAAGAACAGGGTAAACAAAATACATATTGTTCAGACAATGTTAAGTCCTAAATTACATGGCTCACATTTGTTACAGTGTGGGAAAATATTATTATTATTTCAATTTCAATATTTATTTGGTCAAAATTGGTTTTAGGAAACCATAAAACATTTTTTAAATCAGTCTTTGTACTTCTTATTTAGCCGAGTATTACTTCTCATAACAAATTGAATATAATAGCATGACTGTAAGCAATCATGTAGAAATCCATGGCAGTAGATGTTTGGGTGTAGTCAGACTGACAAATTAGTGAAATACAGAGCAATATTACTGGTAAAATGTGTCGTTGTGCAAAAATGAAGGTAAACCAACAAACAATGAAGCTTTATGGAGTAAAGCAGGGCATCCTACTGGAGATTTGGCTTGCTTGCTTTCGGGTTTAGACACCCCATGTATTCCTGTTTCCTATTCCTAAGTGAACGACTCTCCAGTACCTGACTTCATGTGTATCTGCAGCCTGCTCCAACCTTTTGCCCATCTGACCCCGCTCCAGGTTTGTCTTTTTGGATTTAATACTTGTAGGACTTTTGACCTTGGTTTATCTGACCTTTGTTTCGGCATTACCCCTTGATTAATAGCCTGGGCTTTGTCTACCTCTTGGGTAGAGAGATCTTCCTGGTCAGAGAACTCACATGAGTACAGATAAGTGGAACTAAAACAAAATGGGGAAACTGAGCCTTACTTCTTCTTAACTGCTTCTTCAGTATCTATACAAGGCCACAGTTCCGTTTCATTATTGGCCATACAAATCTGATACAGCATATTTCGCTTTCTTGTGTGATCTTGTAAAAAAGTTTGTACCATGTTAGCCGTTGAAAAACAGGAGAAAAGTATAGTTAAAAAGATAGCATTTATTGCTTAACGGAGAGTTTAATTGCAAGCTTTCAAGACCAAGTTGTTAGGTCACTTCATCCCCTTAAGTACAATGGGCGGTCCCTAAACCCATTGAAAACAATGCATTTTGAGCCCGTAAATGTACGGGCTTTGTCATTAAGGGGTTAACTATACTTTTCTCCTGTTTTTCAAAGGCTAACACGTTACAAACCTTTTTATCATCTCAATATGGAAGATTCCACAAAGTACCGCACAGAAATGAAGCTTAAGAATTTCCTAATGAAACTTGCACAACTGGACAGTGACATCTTTTTCCTGAGCAGATTTAAAAAAGAAAACCCCATCCCTAAAGGATTAATTTTATGTAAATGAAATTTTATTGAATATGATTAATTTTAAAGAACCCTACCCTGGACACCTACAACAGCCAGTAAGCAGAAGGACTATGTATCAGGGCATCGGAACGGATACGGAACAAACTTATCAAAATCTGCTACAACAAATAAACACAGAGATATCTACTTACTGCTGAGCAAATTCCCCAAAACCTCTGTTTATTTTACCTTTTTGTTAACCTGTGAACTGTGTTTTAGCTTCATTAATGCCCATGGAAGGGACCCAACAACTTTGTCTTGAAAGCTTGAAATTAAACGCATCTTTTTAACAATACTTTTCTCTTGTGTGATTTTAAACAGCAGACTTCCTTCTTCTTTAGTTGCTAAATATATTAAAAATGGTTCCCCTATCCTTCATGATGACAGTGGATATCAATCATACTGTTTAAAATATAATGTCCATACAAACTTCATAGTACACATAACATAAAAAATAAGGGAGTGAGCAGTTTATTACCATGAACTATACATGACCAATAAAAAGTCTTTTAAATGGAGAAATTTAAAAAGTATCATTTTTCTTTTTTTAGTTTTGTATGCAGGTAAAGAGCATTATATGAGATGCTTGTTAAAGACATAGAAGCACAAACGTTGCATTGAAATGTTTTAGTGAAGTTATATACTCCAGTGAGCTCTTTGTTCTTGTTTTCCATTAGTGATGTAGGTCTAGGCAACCTCTGAATATGATTTTTTACTGTGTCTTGTTTGGATTTCGGTTCATTTTCCCACTAATAATTTTGGTGTGTTTTGATTCCCACGCAGTTTTAGTGGATTGTCAAAACTGTGTACGGGCAATAAGTTTCACCAGCTGTTCGTCAAAGTATCTTATTAAAATAACATTAAAACATATGTTTTGGATGTCAGAGTGCCTATCACAGAAACATATCTATATACAGACTATAGCATTAGAAAACACCAGCGTATGATATATATACAGTATATATAATATATATATATATATGCTGTTATTATAGCTGTTATTATTAAACATTTTAAGGTTAAAATGTGAATCTTGCTGTATTTTTGGCTTTGTTTGAAAATATTATATGCCTCTCTGTAGTATCCAAATATTGCATGAAGTGTGGATCTTTTTTTAAAGGGTAACTCGTACCACAATCCCCAAACATGTTATAATAAAGCTTTAAGTATGTAAGTAACACCCAGAATGATTATATTATCACGTGCCTAATGTTTCAGTACTCACCTACCCATAATCCTCTAGTACCAATGAAGCAATTCTTCCCCAAACAAAATGGCTTCCTACTTTCCATGTGTAATTTTGTGTATTTCTGGAAAAAAACACAAAATTCTGCGTTATTTTATCAATGTGCAGCTTTCCATTTTGGGTGTCTGACATCAGCGGAGGATACTAACGACACTCATGCCAAACGTTTCCAACACACTGCTTTACCTAACACCTACCTAACAAAGCTTAAATTACTAAGCAGCCTACTGATTAAACTAATACCTAAATAGTAATGTAAGTATTAAGTCATGTAAGTAACCATAAACTCGCATATAAGAAGCGCCACTGTTTATTTGTCCCATAAATATATAAAATTTAAATGAACTTCATACTTGATTTACAAATCATAGTTTTTTTATATGTTAAATGTCTTATCTGCTTCCTCTTGCGGTGGGAATTTAGGTGGGAATTAAAATTCTTAGCCCCGCAGTCTGAAATTACATCTCATTTCCTGGTGGTTGTGGGAACTGAGGAAATTTACAAACTTTAGTAAAGCAGCATGATAACTCTATTCTTTGTTGGCGAGTATACATTTTCTGGCAATCACGATAACGAATGGAATTTTGTGATATCTATTAGTCTATTACCCTGCAAACAAAACAGTGATTTTTTATTTTTGAAAAAGGTGTGTTTATATCGTTAGTTAACCTGTAGGGTATACGAAGATTGTAAGCTTGCGAGCCGGGCTCTCTCCACCTAGTGTATCAGTTTTTCTTAGTCTGTCAATTCTCGTCTTGTCATACCCCTTGAATATATGTATTGTATTAAGCACTGCGTAGATTGTTGGCGCCATATAAATAAAATAATAAAAGATAATAATAATAATAATAATAATAATAATAATAACGATCCTGGAATTTACTAATACTGCACATTTCATGTGATCTAGAATGCCAGGTGGCCTTTCTCTTTAATGTCCAACCTTCATTGGAACTGAGGCTGGTATCTGTCTATTAAAAATTGGTTTAAGCTAAAAAAAACTAAAATCCACATGACACCCATTGCTTTAGCCTAACCACTTGAGAAGGGAACAATCTACTGCTGAATGTACAGGCCCATTTAAAAATACATTTTCACAAGTAGATTTAAAATTCATATATAAAACGCAGTAGATTTATGTATTGCAATACTAGTAAACCAATTATAAAAGAGACTTAAACACAGATACCGTGCAAGAAATAGATCACGTACTACATCACGAGAATTAGTAGAGCTGAGCTGCAAAAGGACAGTCAATACTGCCTTCTTTGCTTCCAGACCATTAGGGTAACATCATTTACAGTTTGTCTCCGTGTACAATTTACGATCTGTATCATCTCAATGCGGTTATTTAGCTAATGTGAAGCATAATGAATGGCATTAAAAAACTGAAGAAAATTTTAATTTGCCGTAATAAATCCATCTGCCAAACATAATTAACCCATTGGTATGCAAACTACATAATGATCACATAGTGCTAAATTACGAAGTCAGATTAAACTAACATTACAATCCATTCAGGAAAAAGATAATGTTCGGTTATGCACATTTGGCCCTGGCAATAGCGTGTTTGGAAGGAGTGCGTTGGTTTCTTGAAATGGTTTAATCTGATTTCTGGTAATATCTACGTTAACCATGTCCCTGCATAATTTCAAATGTTGATTAATAGATGATTATCATCCAGCTCTCTTCCTCAATTACTGAATTTCCTCTACATTTGTTGTCATTGTCCATATCCTGTTAACCCAGCGTCCCTTACATAATTGATTTTTTCTTCTTGCATTTAATCAATGCAAGAAAATATTCCGTCTCAGATGCCCAAAGCATTTTGTTTTCATTATTACTATAAAAAAAATGAAGCAAAATCGCAATCAACCAAAATTAAATGGACTATGTTGTTTAATTTTGCCTTTGATAAACTTATTTAATAAAAAGATGGAGATCTATAATTTTTTAGACTGACAACATTTCTTAGTAACAAAGAGAATGTAATGTATGCAATTATATATAATCAAGTCTATATTTTAAAATTTATAATAGCTGAAAGAAAAAACTGCGTGAACTGCGTGAACACATAAACATCAACCTGTCGCTTAAAAAAAGATTTCAGAGAAGAGGTTAAAAAATGCCTATAGTTTGGGTTAATAGTTTAAAAAAGATCTTTAGTTCTCTGACACTCCTGATGAGATAATGTATCTCTGCATGCAACTCAATCCTTTATTAATAGACAATTACATCTTCTTAAGTCTTTATGTAGCTGTTTATGGTATGATGGTTTTTTTACAGATTATTTATTACAAAAATGCCAGAATCTTCATATATATGTATATATATATATATATATATATATATATAGTTGATTAACTATGTGTTTTGTGGCATGTTTGTATTAAAAGCTATATTACACTAATGCATTTAACACTATATAATGAAGCTATTCACATCAGAATCAAACTATGAGACACAAAGTGTTGGTTAGTGTCTCGTATGGAATTAGCAGAAAGTGAGTTAAACTTAATATTGACATGGTTAAATATATATATATATATTTCTTAAAACTAATACCTAGGATGGCCTATTCTTACGTATGATGTAACATGTTGTTGCTGGATAAGTGAAATCTTCTTCTGTTACCGATTTTACCCCAAAGTACACAAATCTGGGGATAGTGAAAAAAAAAAAGATAAGCTAGACATTGCATCATACTGGAAGTGGTATGGAGTCCTTTTTATTTGTCTTGATCATATTTTTAATTTCATCCCTATTTCTATCAGATATTTGCAGAAGTTGATTTTTTTAAAACAGAGGTCATTTTTGGATCCTATCCATTATACTGAGAATGAGTAATGCATGGAAGAAAATATACTCCCAACAGGCAGTCTTTTTTTTCTTCGTTTTTTTTTGTTCAGTCAGTCTGTGCTTTTTTGTAATAGACTCCTTGGTTTGTTACATGGACGCTGGTTTTTCATATACTGTTACATTACGTAAACATCTTCTTCCCAGCTGGAGCCAAATACTGTGGAAGGAATTAAAGGTCCCGTTCCAGTTAAACAAACCATTAATTGAACTATTGAATAAACTCTAGCAGATATGTAATTGTATTACTTTATCTGAAAGTGTAATAACAAAACATAAAGTTTCTAAGAAACTTTATTCAGTTTTTATGGCAACAACCTGACTGGCTGCTTTTGTGTCACATGGGAAGTCTTCCTTTAACCCTTCAATCCCAGGGGTTTTTGGTACCTCAAAGCCCAGAGCAATTTTGCCATTTTTGGGGTATGTCGGTTTAGCGCTGATTCTCTTTTCCTGTGAATAGTGTACCCATTTAAACTATATATTGTTTTTTCAAGGAGAGATAGCGCTTTCGTTTGATACCATAGTTGGATGATCAGCTGAAAATTTAGAAAATTTTCCCTCTGAATCCTCACAAAATTAGGTAAAGTGATGGAAAATCCCCTCCAAGTTTATCAATTCAGGTGTCCTGATTTCAGAAATACCTAATTTATATAGATTTTCCAGACTTTCCCAGCACCAGGGAGCATACTATTAGGTGTACAATTTTGTATAATTTTTATGCCTATGGCTTAACGGGTTTGGGGGTTGTGAACGGGGGCAGGAGGGTTATACTGGCTAGATGTTATGCTAGGGCAATGGGAAGTAAGATTGTTTTAGGAATTTTTGTATTATCTTTTTTTATATATTTTTTTTAATTTTTTTTTTTATTTTAATTTTTTTTTTAAATTTTTTTTTGTTTTTTATATATTTTTTTTTACACAGTAATGGTAAGAGATCCTCCTAGGGACCTCCTGAACATGCCAGTGATGTCACAATGACATCACAGCTCACATTATAATTTTTTTTAGTATTATTTATATTATTATTTTAATGATTTTTTTAATATTATTTTTTAAATGGACTAACGTTTTTTTTTCAGCTTTTCTGTTACTCCCCGCGATCCCCCTGCACCGATCACACTGTGATCCTCACAGACCTGAATAGAGATCGCAGCGTCTCTGTGCCGGGTTACGTCAGCAGTGGCGCAACCCGGAAGGGAATGCCTGATCGCGCGTTTGCAACTGCTCGATCGGGCACTTTCAACTGTAACAGCTTACCGGCTTTCATGCCGGAAGCTGTTACAGGACATCGGGCAACGACAGCCTGGTCTCCCGTGCAGCGGCAGGGATGTGTCCCTGACGCTGCACGAAGGGCTGGACGTACCGGGACGTCCATAGGGGTTTCTTAGTGGGCGTTTTTTGGACGTCCCGGTACGTCTATAGGGGATTGAAGGGGTTAATATATGTATTTACATGTCAAGTTTAGATAAAGTATACTTAAATGTGGGTTGCTGGCCAGCATAGTCAAGACAGGGTGTATAGTAGACATTTGACCTTATGCAACATATTATGACATACAGAGATGGATTCCCCAGGATATTTAACCTTAAATCCAACCTCGAAATAATAATCTGTTAAAAAGACCATCTCCTGTTTACCTACCTCTTTTGGAGGGAGGGGCCACATCACCACACATCATGAAAGCTTAAAAATGTCATGATATGATACATTACATTTCAACTTAATCTCTATCTTAATGGTCTGTGCGCATATCTGAGTAGAACTCTCTGGGTTTTTCCAGGAGAAGCTCTGGATCTCTGTGTTGACACCCAAATCCTCCAGGCCTCGGGAACAGCGTTCTGACATGCCATTTCCCTGCCCACTCCCCACTAAATAGCAGTGTGTCTGGTGATGTCAGCGAGAACGCCTACTAACGCCAGCAAGACCACCCCTCAGCAGGTAGTCTTGGCCGTTTCCCGCAAGGGGGCTTCGGGTAGTCGGAGCCTAAAAGTTTCCAGGTATGCCTGTGCAACAAAAAGTATGAGGAATCAATGACCACGAATGATAAGCATGAAACTCAAGGTTGACTGAAAAATGGTAAAGGCGGAGGAGCGGGTGGCTAGTTTAGTGCTATGATCTAACCTGGAAGTAGCTCATGATAGGCTTCCTGGAGCTCTTCTTCTTCTGGGGTAGTGGCTTCCATCAAGAGACAGAGACACAGGGCTAGTTCCAGATAGTATTTGGAAAATGGTCAGTAATTGGTATGGAATAGTGGGGGAAAGAACGAAAAAACACTGCTCCACTACCCAAAGAATATAGAAACTGACCATGAGACCTAGGGAAACTGAGACTCTAGTGTTCCCAGGTATGGCTAGAGTGTGACCGTTCCCAGATTTGTTTTCTCATTTTACATGTCTTTATAGTTGTATATGCCTGTATTCCTTTATATTTATTTCATTACCATGGAATGTCCATCAGAATGTATTAGAATTTACCCCATACATAACCCACTAACATAGCAACAGGAGCAATTGTTGAAATGCCAAAATAAGCCTTATGACAAATATATTGAGATTTCTCTTTTTTCTCTTTTCAAGAATATCCTTATTTAGCTGAATTTTGAATGAAGAATATTTAGGAATGTATCCTACATACATGTCAATTAACTTCATTGAGTTAAAAAATATTATTTTCTTTCTTTTGTCATAAACCATTGTGGGAACATTACCTTTGATTACAATATTTAATCAGATAAATCCATAAACATTAATGTAAAAAAGCAATTTAGGAAGTTCTCAGATTTCTGCAAGAAATCATGTGAGCCATCACCCATGGAATAGGATGATGGATTATTACATAAAGCTATGTATGGATATAGGGGGGGCTATGGTGTAATATATTATTTTTTTGGCCATGGAAGAACACAAAAAAAGTACAATGAGGATTAACACATTTTGTATTCATTGTTTTGTTTAAAATAAAATATTTATTTAAGAGATGACCCACCTAAATTGCTTTGCTTAAGACCCCCAAAACCTCCAGCAAGTAGATAGTGATTACATATGTAAAGCAGTGATAAACTCTTAAAATAATTTCCTCTGAAACACTTTGGATTGTACATTTTGTTATGTTCATTCAATCCTATTTTTTTTTTCTGCAGCTAAATTTGGTTACGTTTGCCTTAACTGTTAGCCTAAATTCTATTAATATAATATATTTGTTGTCATAAAGCTGATGTATATCAAGACGATGTATCAAGACTAAGAGACCTAACAAGTTTGGTCAGCATGTACATGATAGGAGACTAAACCGGTACCAATGCTTAGAGCTAGATGAAGCTTCACCTATACCTATAACAATTTCCACTTCATTGAAACTCATGTAGACAAACATACATCTTTTTGGCAAAATTTGTGCCATAAGATGGCAGATTCCAAGCTTCTTTGTTCCAAGATAAGCTTCCACAAAAGCAGGAAAAAATGGATCAGTCATTGAATACATTTCTTAAGAGTCTTGTCAAGGTCTAGTAGTTAAAGTCACAAATCCAACTCAGAACCCTGCAGAACAAATAAGACATAACTTAAAACAACCCCCCTACACACACACAAATTGTGTATTTGGTTTGTATTCCCTGGAGTACAGAAGCCTATCAGTAATTGTAGGCAATCAACAAATCTGAAACTCGATTCAAGTGCAGCTATTACTTAAACCTTTAAATAAAACTTTAAGCAGGAGCAATTTAGCAGGAGCAAGAGTGGTTGTCCTAGGCCTCATGGACCTAGAGGGGAATACACACCGGGGCTAGCTTTAAGTGGGTGGGGAATAAAGTGGGCTACCCTGCCTGGAGAAAGACGAAATTGCCCAGAGGCTCTGGGTCAAACCCAGAGAGTTCCCAAGTTTGTTACTTGAGACCAGATTACAATTGTTGTCAACCCTAAAACACTGTTCATATTAATGTACATTGTGGAGTACAATACCTAATCAAAACTCTTTAAAAAGTCAATAGATACATGGTAATTATAATATTTAAGATGCTTGCGTCATTGCAATTATCAAGGTAACAACATTACCTATTGAGTTTTCCTGATGCAAAAATGCAATTATTTCACTGCTTATAAAATTTTGGTTGACTTGTATCTGCGATGATACAGAAAAAAATACCATCTCACCATTATGTTTTGGTGATATCCAAAATATTCCTAGTTAGTGTCTGGGAACACTGTAGATTTGTTCTTGCAGTACTACGTGGGTGGGATGAGAATCTGAAAGAGTGCAGTAAATTACCACTTTTCACTGGAACATCTGGCCTTCCAAATCTAGTTGTTAAATAATAAAAAAGCAACAGGGTGGGATTGGTCAACGGAAACAAGACACAGAGTAACTGGACATGCCATTGCTATTGCTGAAAAATTGGACAGCTAAAGTTACACTTCAAAGGCAAAAGCTTCACTGCTTTGGGCTAAAGATCTATGATTGATTATGTGGCAAGACAAGAGGATGAAGTTTAAAATCCAGTCCTTTTAAAATCCTACTTCAGTCAGATCCTGCTGTATAGAAAGATGTTCAAGAGATTGCTACAGTAGAAATATAAATGTATTAAGATGAAGCCTCACACTCATTCCTTTCCACCAAGCACCACTTTATATGACCATAAATGTCACTTGAAGGCCAAACTGGTGATAAAAATGTGGTCTACATACATTTCAGATGCACATTCTAAAATTACATTTAGCTGCTCTCTCTTATTGCATTACGGACAAGGACAAGTTTAAAATAACATACACTGGCAAGTGAACAATGTATAATTGTATGCATGGGAAAAACCATGTATTATTATTATAATGATTATTATAATTTTTATGATTTCTGGTCACATTCCCTTTGTTCTATAGCTTATTTTTAGAATGTCAGTAAATATTAACTTTTCATGTAGTCCATGAAATAAATTAATATGATGATGGTATAAAAATATTTAGCATAGCCATTTATGTTTCATATTATGTTATATACAAATTATTATAGGCCGACTAAACCCTTTGACTGCAAGAGTGATATACAATGCTGTAAAAAAGTCTTTGCTCCCTATTCGATGTTTTCCATTTTTGCATATCTGTCATATTTAATTGTTTTTTAGATCAGAAGACTAATTTTAATATTAGATTAGATAATGCTATCTTTTTCCTCAAACAGCTTATCTGTGCCATCCAAACACCTTTGCACCCATGCTAACACACATTTATACATTAATTCATTTACTCATTCATTCACTTATTCATACTCCCTCCCCTTTACCTCACCTGCAGATTTCTCTGTGGCGCTCGCACACTGTGTGAGCAACCTCACTTGCACTGCCCAGGGGAAGGCAGAAATCAGTGATGTCACACAAACCCTAGAGTGGTGGGCCCTCTGCAACCATAGTTGTCAAACATTTGGACCCTGAGCAAGCATTTGCTTGGGTACCCCACGTCAACCCCCCCCCAAAATAAAACTTCCCTCCTTCTGACACCGAGTGAGATGTCCTCATGCCCACACGCAGGGCAGAGGAGGAGCACAGTACGATGCTGATCACATAGCAAATTAATGTTGCGGGTCCAGCATATGACCTGAAACGGAGTGCCGGTCATGATTAGGGCCGGCTTTAGGTGCTGGCCACACCTGTGGTGCCCCCTCCCCATCATCACCCCCAGAGTCTCTGTGTCCCCTCCTTTACTGTACCATACCTCTTTTCCTGTCTCATTCACACATACTCATTCATACTACCTTCCACATCTCCTTACCTCAGCTGCAGATGTTTTTGTGGCACTCGCACACTTACGCACGGGCCTGCAGCTTACTTCCTTGTTGCTTACACACTGTGCAAACAACTTCTCTTTTAACGCCCAGGGTCACATGATGTAATGTAATGAGACTTTGGTGCATTTCTGCTTTCCCTGAGCACTATTATAGAAAGATTGCTCACACAGTGGTGGTAGTGGGGGCTGCTTTGCTGCTTCAGGACATGGGCGACTTGCCTTAATTGATGGAACCATGAATTCTGCGCTCTACAAGGAATCCTGAAGGTGAATATCTAGCTGTCAGTTGGTGACCTACAGTTCAAGTGCAGTGGGGTTATGCAGCAGGACAATGACCTGAAGCACACAAGCAAGTCTAAATGGCTCAAAAGAAATAAAATTACAGTTTTGGAGTGACCTAGTCCTGACATGAATCCAATTGACCTTAAAAAGACAGTTCATGCTTGAAAATCCTCCAATATCACACTACTGCCCGGGGGAAGGCAGAAAGCAGGGGTGTCACACAAACCCTAGAGTGGTGGGCCCTCTGCAACCATAGTTGTCAAACCACTTGGGCCCGCATCAATAACATTAGGTAGGCATCGGGCTGCATTAACGTCAGTGAGACCAAAGTGCTGCTGCACCAGCCCTTGGACCAGCCGGCCCACTGGGAAATCTCCTGGACCTGGAACTTTAGTACATTTTTATTTACATTCAGACGTGTTGGTTTTTCTATTGCCCTAGGAAAAAAAATATGTCTCCAGCATTCCCCTCTTGCATGCTCTTGCTTGTATATAGTAGAAATTAGATAGTATTGGTTTTTGTGTTTTATAAATAATGTACATCTTCAATATTTGATGCACATTTGACAGCAGTGGTTTGTTTCAGCTACATTCTCCAGTCTCCAGTCTCCATTTGTTAATCTCCATGAAAAAAAATAAAAAATTGCTAGAATGATAACTTCTCTACACCTCACGTTGTAAAATAAAAACAAACAGCACTCAGTTTACTGAAATGTCAGCTATAACACTGTACTTTACTCATATAAATGATCCTGGGAAAATAGGGTTCAAAGTAGCTTTTCAGCAGAATAGCTAGCATTCCTGAAATGCTTCACAGTTTCTTGATTCAAAGTGTGACTCAAGTTCATAACACACAGCAGCCCTCTGTGGCCCCTTGACTTAACAGTATTAATGCTTTGATCCATAGCCATTTGTATAGGCCCTGGCTGACCCCCACATATTGCCTCTTAACTTCATATGCCTGCTGCATCAGTTTATCCATGTCTGAATGTAATATATACTATATATGTATAATGTGCATGTTCTTTTTTTTAACTAACACCCCCAGAAAATATGAGAAAATAATCTCAGTTTACTATCAAGAAGTAAAAATTGATAGCTTCCAGATGTTTCTTGTTTTGTGGCGTATATATATATATATATATCCTATAAACTAGACCATGACAATGCCCCTGCTCCTTTTTTATCTAACAGAATTTCCTGCAATAATCTCTCCCTTGATTTAGCAGACAAGCTATTTTCTGTTGCTGTTCGACAGGGAAGTGCTCGCATCTTCTGGCCCAGGTGCCCATCAGCCCCTTTCTCCTCCACGTACGCACTAGCACACATATGTATACCCACACAAATGTACACTCTCACACTATTACACTAACATTGACTTACTCAACACACACTTACCCATGCTAACACACAAACACTGATACATCAAGATCCATACTCACACACATACACATTTAAGCTCACACACACACACACATACACATTCATGTTCACATCTACATAGACTTTCAGGTCAAGCTTTTGTCAAGGAAACTGAAAAGAGCTTTCTTGTTTGTGTTTTTTTTTAACTAAATTTGGTACAGAGTATTTAATGTATGCATCAGGGAAAATTAATCTTGGATGCTGCTGTGAGCAGGGCTATTCCTTTTGATTTTAAAACATTAAGTTGTGAGTCCATCACCTTCAACAAAAAGGTTGCAGTAATAATACTAAAAAAAATATACCTGATGGAAGATCAGGCATGGATCAGGGGGGTGCAAATAAATAGTACATTTACTATGTGTTAGGCACCTGCTAATGGTGTTTTTGAGGGAAGCCAAATGCATAGCTTTGAACATCAAATGGGTAATGTGCATGTCTGAACCCTGTCTGATAAAGGATAGAGGGGCGGTGAGATAGACCCAGAGGAGAGCAAGTAGGACATACACAGTGGGATATGCTTAGATACCTGGAGAATAAGAGACTTTGACCAGGACTTTGCTTAGATGGACATAGGTGCTGCAGATTGTCAATGCAGTTTTAAGTGCCTACTATCGGTTATTTTCCTTGTGGAGTGGACCACCATGGAAAGCCTGAAATGTTTGTATAAATGTTGTCCGGGAACAGTTTCATTTTTAGTGTACTGAGATGCTGATGCAGGCATGAGGTTGTCTGCATGAGGTCTGCTTCCTCAGAATTAGACAGAAGAGCAAGAGCTGCACCCAAGCCAGGACTGGATCCAACTAAAAGGATACCCGCAAGCAGAGCCTGTACACATATGTTTGTTTTTATTTCATGTGTGTGCTTTATGTGCAATGGTGTTTTTCAGAGTGAATTTTGATGTTGTTATACCGCACCACCTACTTAAGATCTTTGGCCACAGAGTCTGCTCTTTTTTTTCTGTTCATTATCTGAGTCACAACCCTGTAAAGAAATATCAGTTATTACCTCTTAATAAGGTTTCATCCTATATTGACTTCCAGGTATATTGAAGAAGCAGACACAAAAGCTTTCTATGTGTCAAATCATTCTCTGTTCCCTGGAGCACCTGTAAGAGAATGAATATTTGTGAGGGGCTGAAAATGAATCACATCCTCAGCTCTGAAATTGACATTTGCTGTTTAATAAAGTGCCAAGCTCATACAGGGAATCTTCTGTTACATGAGCTAGAGGTATACATTTTGCTGTAATGACTGAAGATTCAATGAAGCTTGACTGGTCAGGAAAGTTAGAGATCTTTGTTGTTTTTTTTCTCTTCTCCTAAATAGCTATAGTTATATATTTCACCCATTAAATTTAATTCTGTGATTTTTTTATCAACAGAATGATTCTGGGTAAGGTCATAAATGTGTATTCCAATTGTCTGCAAATATTTAACTTATTGATAGTTGTATAATTAGCGATATATAAAAATATATGGTGGAATGCTAGATGTTGTGAAGCTTCTTTCATTTTTTAACCTCAGGCACCAAGTTAATATTCAGGGTCCCTTCAAAATTAAAAAAGTCATGTGTAACAATAAACACTGCAGTACAAGACACTTGATTTTCTTGATTGTCTACTTGTAACAGGTTATAATGGTAAAATCCAAATTGATAAAAAACAAATGTGACATTTTTCACGCGAATAACATTGCCACTACAGGTGCCTTAATACATATGAATCTTCAAGTTGTGCTAACGTGCAACGTGCAACACAACTACCCTTATTTTATGCATACTGTGTCTTTTATGGGCACAGCTGACATTTTATACCATGTAATAAAAAATCTGAAAATGATGGCCTTTTGTCAAATCTAAACCCACAGCATATAGATATAAAGCTACAATGAACACCTCCTATGCATCTCAATGTATACCTTCATTAATTCCCTTGCATATTTGCTTAGTATTAGTATACACACTGTATACTGCACACAAATGATACATAAGAGTGTAAGGGTGGTTAGCTAGATAACACAATCTGTGTTACACAACTATGCATAAGCCACTGGTTCATATACTAACATATGGCATATGCACCTGGATATCCAGGATCCACAGGTTGGTTATTATACAATAACTTTGTGAGATATTATTGCCAGGGATCTCTTCTGATGATATCAGTAGAGCTCTAAGTGTACATTTCTACACAAATACAAACACATAAATATGTACTTGGCGGATATGAGGTCGACCCTGCCACATGGGGCTTTGTCAATGTTTGGCATGTCTCTAGGGTCTGTTTTCTTTCACACACCACCACTTCCCCAGGCATGCGCTGGGGGATCGACGGCAGGATAGGTGATTAAGTAGCTGGTTCTTTACCAGGAAGCCTCTAGATAACTGCCCTAGGCTCCGCTTAGGTGCAGCGCCCCCAGCCACCCCCTCCTCGTCCACTGTCGCACCACATTAAACCTTTGTGCCCTAAACCTAGTCAGCCTAAGCCAGAATATGTATAGTGGGGTTTTATTAGCCATAAATACCTTTAGTGGTCTTATACTCGGTCTACTATAGAACAGAATATTTCTACTTGCAAAAGACTCTTTTCCAGATATGGAAATATCTACATAAGGATACCAGCTTAAAACATGTGAAATAAAAAACATGTAAAGAAGGGGGAGTTTTCTCGTACAAAGGTTTTCTTGGGAATATTACATTAAATGCCTTTAAACCTCTTCTGCATTTCATGCTTTGGAGGGCACACGCAGGCTATGAGAGCTTATGATCTCTTGAATCATAATGCAGAGTTTAGGGCAACATTCATGTTTAATGAAGCCATTTATGAAGCGTTTGAAAACATAGGCTTTTTTAGTTAATGAACAGAAAAAATAATTGGTGTTCCTTGAGGCTTGCAAATTTTGAAGGCTTAAAATGAAACAAAACATGTTAGCATAAGCATAATGGTACATTTAAAGCCATAGCCAGTTTAAAAACCATACCAGTTTTAGCTGTAATTTTCTTCTCTCTCATTTACTGTACCTACACAAATGTTTTTTTTCAGAATAAGAAGGGCTTTCTTCAGATACCATTTTGTTGATCATAGTATCTAATAGCCTATAAAAATTATGAAAAATAAAAAAAAACACTTTTTCTAATTTTTATTTGAAAAATTTTTTTTACTCATCTCCAAAGGCTGATGAAAAAACCTGCTGAACAGATTCTACTTTTTGCCCTGAGTTGTCCAATGCTTTTATGTCTTTTTTGCTTTTTTTCAAATTGTAGGGGAATAAGTACAAGTAGCATTTTGCTATTTCAAAACTATCTGTCCTATTTGGGGCATCTTTGAACCAGGCCAAATTAATTTATCCCATCTAACCATATTTTTTAAAACCCTGAGATGTTTCAATGGTGATATTTGAACTCTTTCCATGCACTAATTCTACCACCAGCCTTTGTCAAACTTTGTGGTCATAATTTGGTTATGTTTATTTATAATACACATTGTACTTTAGGTATGCATTTACAGCTCTTGGTATGAGTCACTATCAAACAACAATATGTGTTCAGCAACATCTTCTGAGTACAGTGATACCATCCACGTATGGGTTTGTTGGGTTGTTTGGATGCTAAAAGGCCACATTTGGGAGGTGCTCATGTTTTTCTTTTCATTTTGACATCTGATCAGTCTGCCCCATGTCCTATTTGGGACATCTTTAAACCCTGTGAATTCAATTTTAAACTAGACACCCATGGGTATTAGAGCACTAAGTTTAGCAGTTGCTCACAAAAATAAAATATTATTAAGGTGTTAATAAAATAATAGATAAATATAACCCCACCCTTCATTATAAGTCCACCAAAGACTTCAAATATACATCACTCTATTTAAACACACTGGCAATTAGCTCTGTTTTTGCAAAATATAGAATGATTTTTGAGAAGTTTCCCAGTATTATACACTGCACATCTACCCTCTAGTTTTTCAGAAAGCTTAGACTTTAGATCAGTACTTGCTGAGTGCATCTAAATTAAACTTGCCCTTGCTTGAAACTCAATTTAAAGTCTCTTTCTAATTCACTTACACACCTATTTAATCTTTCTCTATCATCTGATACTGTACCAACAACCTTCAAGCATACACTAATCGCACCCATCCTAAAAAAGATTCCACTTGTCTGACTAACTACCGCCCTATCTCTCTGCTTCCTTTTACCACTAAGTTGCTTGAACAGATTGTGTACAATGGGCTTACTATCGTTCTCTCCTCTAATTCTCTCCTTGACCCTCTCCAGTTTGGTTTTCAAACCACTTCACTCTACTGAAACAACTCTAACAAAAGTATCCAATGACTTGCTCTCTGCCAAAGCAAAAGGTCACTTCTCCATTCTAATACTCTTGGATCTCTCTGCTGCTTTTGATCCTGTTGATCACGACCTTCTTGAATCACTTGCTTCTACAGGCATTCAAGATACAGCTTTCTCCTGGATCTCCTCATATCGGTCCTTCTCCGTCATCAAGACATCATCACCCCTTCCACTTTTGGTTGGTTTCCCTCAAGGATCAGTCCTTGGCCCTCTACTTCATCTCTTGGCAAACTAATCAACTAATTTGGCATCCAGTATAATCTATATGCAGATGATACCCAAATCTTCTGAAACTGAACTCATTATCTTTCCTCCTTCCATCTCCACCCCACTACCTGAATTATCTATCACCATTAACAACATGACTATTTCTCCTACTAACCAGGCCTGATGCCTTGGGGTCATTCTTGACTCAAGCCTCTCCTTCATCCCTCACATTCAGTGCCTCGCCAGATCTTGCTGCTCGCACTTAAAAAATATCTTTGGGATCTGCACATTCCTCACCCAAGAATCCACAAAAACTCTGGTTCATTCACTAATCATTTCCTGTCTTGACTACTGCAACACTCTTCTGGTTGGCATTATCCTCTATCCTCTGTCCTAAATGCTGCTGCTAGGCTTATCTTCCTTGGATACCACTCCCTTTCTGCTTCCCCACTCTTTACATTCTTCTCAAGGTCTAAAGCTCTTCTCCTCACTCATCACCTCTTCCTTTTCCCATCTGCAAGATCTTTACTTGTGCTGGCCCATATCTCTGGAACTTACTTCCACCGAACTTTCAGCTTTCACCCTCCCAACATTCAAGAAAAATCACATACTAGGTTGCTAGGACTTTCCTGTCACTGACACTACCTCTCACCTTTCCGTGTTCCTTATGTTTGTCTTCACCCCATTCCTCCAAGATTGTATAGGTTTGTCTTAGTCTGTCAATTCTAGTCTTGTCATACCCCTCGAATATATGTATTGTAAGAAGCACTGTGTAAGTTGGTGGCGCTATATAAATAAAATATGATAATAATATTAATAATAATTATTATTTACCCACCTAAGTTGTTTTGATATTTTTTAACCGCATTCCTGTGAATCCAGGCTTTCAGGAACATCAAGTTGCTGGTCTTGTCTACTACCACGAGATGGCTTTGTCAGGTGTTGGTCCACATCTTTGTGTCTACTGCTCAAATGCAGCCAGTCACTTCTTTTTTTATGACAACACATTGCATTGCCTTGTGAGTGCATGCTTGCATCCAATGATTCACATCTTTTGGACTTTTTTAATACTGACACTAACTGCATGCCCCTACCCCTTACTTGTTTCTTTTTAATTTAAACACCTTGATTGTTCCACTTCTCAATCTGATCTTTTTACCTGTTGACTACATGGGGATCAAGAAGAAGGGCCCTTCAAGCCTTCTTTCTTGATAACATTATGTGTGATGAGTCGCAGGGGGATCAATGACATGAACAACAGATGAGAATGGTAGGGGTTAATATTAACAAATGGATCACCTTTGAAATCTATGGCAGTTACATGGTTTGGCATCATCTGGGCTCTTTAGGTTATTCAACCCATGATGGGTGAACTTTGTCTGACAAACAATGATTGAATGCCCCCTTTATGTGATGAGTGAACTCTTCATAAATGGAATCAATCCTGCAGTATTCTGTCCTGTAAACTTCCTGCCATTGAGTCATGCAAAAAGTAAACATTCACCATAGAAACATAGAATTTTGCAGCAGATAAGAACAACTATTTGGCCTATCTAATCTGCATATTTTTTCCTGTTGTAAAGACTTAAACGCTGGTCTTGACTTTGGTTTCAGGATAGCTGTATCACTACCCTATGCTTGTTTACATTTCCTCGCTGTGTTGGCTACTGCCACAACTGATGGGAGGCTGTTTCATCTACTACCCTTTTAGTAAACTAAACTTCCTTACAATAACTCTAAGCCTCTGACCCTCTAGTTTTAGAAGGCTAACAGACATAAGCATGTCTTGTTGGAAATAGGGGGGTAGCTCCAGGGGGGAAATTAGTCAGTATTCAGTATAAGTTTGGTTTGGAGTAACCAGTCATTTTCATAATGTAACTTTAGTCTCACTAAATATAAATTTAATTAACACTGAATTATTCTTTATAAATATTGAGCTCAGATTCTGCAAAAAAGGTTACAATGGGTACATTTATGCATTAGGAAGGATGATGTTAAAAATCAATGAACGCTGTGACAGGTAAAGAAGAAAAATGACAGTTATCCCAAAGACTGAATGTAATGTATTCACACTTTGAGAAAGGTAGTGTTCAATAATGTGTTTTTCAATTTAATTTCTCATGACCTCCAGGTCATTTTCTGTCAGGGCTTATCTGGTGGTGAGTGATATTCTGCAACACCCAGGCTATGAGAATTGAATTTTAATCATATGATTGATCAAGCACAATGACCTTGAGATACCTGGGAATAAATAGATGAAGCACATTCAAAAGTACCCTTCCATTAAAGAGGAAATACATCTAAACTATATATTTGGCGTTGTTCAATTTTAACATTTCTGCTACCTTGTTACCATCTATTACTTTCAATATATAGTTCAATATATATTAAAAAACACCCGAGAAGTAAGAATAGTTTTTGCAAAGACATGTTATGTGTGTAGTATGACAAATAATAATGATTAGGTCCAGGTATTAGGTGACAAACCTACCTTTATTTGGGAAACAAATATAGGCCACTTTTTTGCTTTACAGGAATATTAACAGCCATAGGCTGGCTTGCAACCACCAAAATATCCGTTAGGCCGTAATTGGTAACTAAACTAAATGTATTCATGAAAACTGGGAAATGTCCTATAAGAGATAATAAATTATACATATGCATAAAATTAGCATACCCTTCATGGACACCTCTTTTCAAACCTAATTGTCTTGCCAGACTTTGTATTTAACCCCTTGATGACAATTGCTGGTCCGGGCACGTCACCGAAATTCAAGTCGTTAACGACAATTGATGTGCCAGGACTGGCACGTCTTTAAACGGGTGCAGAAAGCGATCTATTTTCGCTTTCTGCACCGAAACGGCGTTGCTGTAATGCCTTGACCTCGAGGCATTCAGCAACGACATGATCGGCACAAAGGGGCCATCTCTGGCCCCTGCCGGGGCGTCAACATCCGCCATACTTTGGATGGCGGCGGAAGCCCGTTTTAAAAGCGTTTAGGAGGCGATCAGGAGGCATCCAGCGACACCAAACACTTACCTTGGGATGGACTGTGACCGCTCCGGAGTGCGGTCACAGCCGCAGCTGCCGGTGATCTTCGCCATCAGCAAGATGGCGGCGGCCCGGGAAAAAAACCAATAAAGACGAAAAAGTTCGCTAGAGGGTCTCCAGACCCTCTAGAGAACTCTGGCTCCACTTGCAGGTTGAATACAGGTACTGCATTCAACCATGCAAGTCAATGGAGCTCAGCTTTCTAATCACAGTGTGATTAGTAAAAATACATTAAAAATAAAATAAAATTAATAATAATTAGAAAAAAAATAGTAAAAAACCAGTAAAATGTAAAACTAATTTCCCACTGATGTCACTATCAGGGGAACCTTCAAGTTGAAAAAAATGTTAATTTTTTTTTTTTTTAAAGGCAAAAAAAAAAATATATATATATATATAAAAATATATTTTGTGAGCAAGTCCTAAAATTAGCATATTAGCTTAAAACAATTCTCGCATGGAAAGAGTTAAAATACTGGCATATTAAATGCCCATGGGGTGTCTACTTTTAAAAAATGTATGATTTGATGGGGTAAATTGAATTGGCCGGGTTCAACAAGGTCCCAATTAACACGGGGAGAAGGATGGCCACACATTTAATTTCCAATTAGAAAAATGCACATGTACCAAATGTGGCCTTTTAGTTCCTCCCAAAAATGACAAACCCATCCATGTGGGGTATCACTGTACTCAGGAGATGTTGCTGAACACATTATGGGGTGTCGTGTGACAGCGGCATATACCAGGAGTTGTAAATTCATACATAAAGTAGGTGTGTGTGGGAAAAATACACACACAAAAATACTACTGCAAACTTTGAAAAAATGCTGGTGGTAAAATGTGTGCATGCAAAGAGTTAAAATACCAGCATTTAAAATACCCTGTGGTGTCTAGTTTTCAAAAATATATGGTTTTGTTGGGCACACTGAAATGGCCCGGCTCAAAGATGTACCAAATAGGGCACGGGCAGTGGATCCCCATATGCCAAAGTTCAACGTTGAAAAATGCGCATGCCCTAAATGTGGCCCTTTTGCCCCCAAACAGCCAGGCAAAATGTTTTGTGATAGTGACATATACGAGAACTTTTTAATTCATACCTGAAGTAAAATGTGTGTGAAAAAACAAATGCAAAAAAATGACTACCACAAAGTTTGACAAAGACTGATGGTAGATATGGTGCATGGAAAGTTAAAATACTAGCATTTGAAATACCGTGGGGTGTCTAGTTTTCAAAAATATATGGCTTTATTGGGCACACTGAAATGGCCCGGCTCAAAGATGTACCAAATAGGGCATGGGCAGTGGATCCCCAAATGCCAAATTTCAACATTGAAAAATGTGCATGCCCCAAATGTGGCCCTTTTGCCCCCAAACAGCCAGGCAAAATCATTCATGTGACGTATCGCTGTACTCAGGAGATGTTGCTAAACACATATTGGGGTGTTTTATGATAGTGACATATACCAGAACCTGTTTATTCATACCTGAAGTAAAATGTGTGTGAAAAAACAAATGCAAAAAAAATACTACCATAAAGTTTGACAATGGCTGATGGTAGAATAAGTGCTTGGAAAGGGTTAAAATACTAGCATTTGGAATACCCTGGGCTGTCTAGTTTTCAAAAATATATGACTTGATGGGGTAAATTGCATTGGCTGGGTTCAAAGATACCCGAAATGGCACATGGGGGAAGAATTACCAGATTTGGAAAAAATGGCTTTGAAATAGCAAAACGCTACCTGTACTTATTGCTCCATAACGTGCAGAAAAAAGCAAAAAAACATAAAAACATTGGATATTTCTAAACTCGGGACAAATAGTAGAATCTATTTAGCAGGTTTTTTTATTACCTTTTATAGATGAGTAAAAGTTTTTTCAACTAAAAGTTAGAAACAGTAATTTTTTTCTAAATGTTTCACCATATTTTATACTTTTTTTAATAGTAAATAATATGATACAATCAAAACAATGTCATCTAAGGAAAGCCCTTCTTGTCCTGAAAAAAACAATATCTAATGTGTGTGGGTTCAGTAAACGGGAAAGAAGAAAATTACAGCTAAACACGAGCAGCGCAGAAATGTTAAAACGGCCATTGTCACGAAGGGTACAAAAAGTAAAATCAGCCTTTGTCACGAAGGGGTTAATTGCTTCCTAGCCAGTTCTGTGTCTTCAGTTATGTTCAAGTACATATGATGGTTTCCAACTGAGAAAGTTATAACAACCTAAGTTACAGATTATTATTATTATTATTAATATTTATTGTCTTATATAGCACCAACAAATTCCATAGCGCTGTACAATGGGTAGACAGGACATAACATGTAGTATGTAACGTACAGAAACAACAGGCGAGGAGGGCCCTGCTTAAAGGAGCTTACAATCTAGAGGTTGTTATTAGGTACATGGGTTAAAATCCTGGTCAGGTCACAAAAAGGCAATGGTGTATATTGTTCTATTTCAGCAATTCCTCAAAGAGAACAAGCCAGTTTTATATTTGGAATTAGAAAATGCAGGGAATTTTTCTTTGAAAAAATGTGAAAGACTGAAACATCAGTAAAAAGTAACACGTACAACATAAATCAGTTTATGTTACATAATTGGCACTTGGAAAGTACATTCTCTGCAGATACAATACAGTATATCTTTATGGCAAGAAACTCAAATTTTTACCATATTTTGTAACAAAAATACATTTTTTTTATATTTTACTCTCCAAGCAAACATACGTATTTTAAAAAGTAAATGTAAGTGGAATGAGATAAAAGAGTAATGCCATTAGAGGAATGCCCAATGCAATGAAAAGGTCACTTGATGGATAAAAACAAGTTAAAGTTGAAAAGTAAGCATCAAAGGTTACTCAGAATTAATATTAATTAATTAGAATTAAACAGTTTGTAATTATATGTGAAAATTCTGGTTCAGAAACCCTGCTTGTGGAAACACATTTGCCAGTTCCTTTTCTTTATTTATTTTCATGGTTGATAGGCCTTGTACATTCACCAAGAGTGTATCAAATGAATCAATAACATGCAAATAACTTAGATAACAAAAAAATGACATGATATACTTTAAAAATAAATATATGTATTTATCTATGGTTATTCATTTAAAGACAAGATAGTGAAGTGTGTCCAATATAAGGCTAATATATTTAGTCAGGGTTAGAAAAAGTGCTTTATCAGTAAACATACAACAATGTCAGTGTAAATATGATTAAAAATAGTTAAAGTAACAGCGCTAAATAAGGCTACAGACATTCATAAAACAGGCATAACAAAGAAGTTGAGATCACAACATATATGCCGGCCTAATGTATTGTGTCAATGATAGCCAAATGGACACACAAAGTGCAAAAGAAAACAGGTACAATGTATCATGTAAACTGATGTTTACTAAGTCTAGTCAGTGCTGCTTTCATTGTTCATATGACATTTAACTCTAAGCGTGACTTGTCATAAAACCGCATTAAACCATATTATAGTAAGCCTGCCGTATAAGAGATTTTAAGATTGCCACTGCTGCCACAGGTTTAAATATGCCTTGGGAATTACTAGGTTATCATTGTCGGAAATGGGATATATTTGGAGGAAAAGGGGATTCCAGGTGCCGACACACCTTCGTCTAGGGGTTAATAACTTAAATCCACATAGCTCGAATAATCACAAGAAAATACTTCTTTGATAGGAAAATGGAGGGTTTAATGCTGTGATGAAGCCTATGAAGGCTAACACACACAGGGTTACATTGGTAATGAAGTTGTGACTGCAACAATTATGGAAAGATTGTAACTAACTGCAGCAAGGATGGAAAGATTGTAACAAAACTAAGGACATACAGGGAGTTCTTATAGAGTGGGATCAAAGGTAAATTTCATTAATATTCCTATTGGTTAACAATATCAAAAGACAATACTAACACTATCACACAACATACAATTTACAATCCTATGGATAAACTAATCTCAAAAGACAATACGTACAATTTACAATCCTATAGATACAATCCTAGGGATACAACATCAAAAGACAATACTAACACTATCAAACATTATTTACAATCAGACCATACAGACAATGTAATACATGAATTACAATTGCCCTTTGATGTGGGCTTCGGGGTAGGGCTACATTTTCACTAAAATAATTCTCCTCCTGTCCTTTCTGTGAGGATGTAAATTCAACTGGCCAAATGTTGTTTAGTCATGTCAGTTCACTTTAACTCCCTTTACACCCATAATGACTGGAATTTATATTTTTAATATAATTATGTTATAATGCTCCTATGGTGTCTGACATAGTCTGCATGCTACCTCCACAATCATAACCAGAATAAGGTATATTGTCATATCTGTCCCAGAGTGGACATTCCAAAGACGTTGTTGACACCTTTTACCTTTATGTCTCAAGAAGAAACTTCTGAGGTCTCGATGTGACACCACATTATAACCCATAAACACTGTACCACTAAAAGGTATCACAAACTTCTTTGTACTATTGCAATAATGTCTTAAAGTTGTGCGGGTTGTTGAATGAATGTTTTATGGTTAATGTGTCCAGTTAATGTCTACAAACATCATCATTTCACCTCTTAGCCAAGATGGTAATAAAGGCTGATGAAGTAATATCAAATGGTTAAAATTATATCTATCTATAATGGAATGTTACTGACTTGGGATGATTATTTTAAGCAACAATAAACATTTCTACTTTTTTTTCTGCAATAAAATACATTTATATACTAAATTATAATCATTGATTTCCCGTGGGAATTTTTTCACCATTTTTTTGGTTTATTATACACAGGTATCTGAAAAGAGACAGTCTAGTGTAGTTCTAATTAAGAAGGAACCAAAATGTTAATTTATGTAAAATTCCTTCCTTCCTAAAACAACTAAACAGACAGTAGATTGAAACAATTTTGTAACATTGTTCTTTCCTGTATGATTTAAAACTTTAAAACAAATCTCCCATTTCCATTCCTTGTTTCATACCAACTGTTATATGTTTAAAAGCTTTGTTTGAATTATTCTGGAGGGTAAGCAGGATATTAGTTTTCAGTTTAATTTTCAGTTTTTACTTATTAAATATACATATATATATATTTATGTAATTTATCATAATCATTTAGAAAAAATAGAAATCTGATAGTTGATAGATTACATAATTGTAAATTCATTCTAGATATGTTTTCATATTTTACAATTAAATGGCTCATTAATTGAATGGATGTATTGTTTCCAAAGTCACTTTGACCTTGTATACTGCATTGTACCAAGCGTATAAATTATTTCATATATATTTATAATTTCTATGATATTAATAATTTATGTGGTGCTTTACACAGTGCATGGGGATGACATCTACAATCAACTGGAACACACACGAAAACTGTTTTGACCTTGAGGGGTCTTTCCTAAGCTAGAGAGAAGCATCACCTGCTTTTTGGATTGGAATAAGGTTCACTGAACAGGTCTGTGGGTTAAAGTTCTTGTGTGTTTCTTGTTTCCAAAGGAATGCAGATAGGACCTTATAGCTATAATGGCATTTCCCTGGGTAAATCACTTGCCACTATTAATCTCAAACAAGCAAATATGTAAGAAAAAGCCCTGTTCTTCACCTTCAAACCCTTAGGTAATTTTATTATTTGACAAGTTGTGGATTTAATAACTTGTATTAAAAACATGTAAAAAAAAAATGACAAATCAAAGTCTGATTTAGCCCTACTTAAAATATATTTTTGCTTTTGCTATAGAAGCCCATTAACAAGTTCCATAAAAGAAAATTTCTGCTAAACGAAACTTGTTGCACCAGGCATACCTGCACCTTTAATAATAAGTGACAATTAGTTATACAACATTTGACTGTCCTTTTATAGTACAAGGCACCGTTCCTAACTTGAGCTCCACTAGAGACTTCTGAGTCGTGGAGTAAAACAGTAGTATGAATAAAATTGTGTGTACATACATATAATAATCAGTGTCAGTTGTAGTCTATCAGCAGACAGTTTAAGAATATCTACTAAATAATGGCATTCCTGGTGCCATTTTTTTCTGGGTATTTAATAAAGCATTCATTTTCACTTTCACCTAAAAGTTTAAATGTCTATTGCAATTATGACTCCCTGTGTTACTCCCCTTTCTTAAGCAATCTGACATTTCCATTCTTATACTATAACTATTACTATTATACTAGGTGTCACTTTTATACCGTATTGGCTCGAATATAGGCCGCACTTTTCCCCCCCACTTTAAGTCTTTAAAGTGGGGGTGCGGCCTATATTCGGGGTCTAGCGCCGGGCAGGCAGCGGGGTTAGGATACAGATCCCCCGCAGCGGTGCAGGGGACCTGCATCCTACTCTCCGATATGCTCAGATAGCCTCCCCTGCCAGCACTTTCCACGGGGGGGGGGTGCCAGCACGGGAGGTTGTCTAAGCGCATCGTGTGGACGGTCACCGGCTGCGGAGGTTGTTTACCCGCATCGCCGCAGCCGGTGACCGTCCGCACGATGCGTTTTACCTCTGCCCCCAAGACTTACCAGAGCAGACTCCCGGGTGTCTTGCGGGGCCGGCAGGGGACATCCGCTGAGTGCCAGCACCGGAAGTTGTATACGCGTATTGCATAGATGTCCCCCGCCGGCCCCGCAAGACACCCGGGAGTCTGCTTTGGTAAGTCGGGGGGGGCAGAGTGGCAGCATATCTCGGGGGGGGAGGAGGAAGACAGTGGCAGCATATCTCGGGGGGGGAGGAGGAGGAGGACTGTGGCAGCATATCTCGGGGGGGAGGACAGTGGCAGCATATCTCGGGGGGGAGAGTGGCAGCATATCTCGGGGGGGAGACAGAGTGGCAGCATGTTTTTTTGGTGCTTTTTTAAAGAAAAAACCTTTTTCTTTAAAAAAAGCACCAAACTTTTAGGGTGCGGCCTATATACGGGGGCGGCCTATATCCGAGCCAATACGGTATGTAATCACTATACATTTCTGCATAACTGTGCACTGTTTTTTTACCAGTGTGTGGCAAAATGGGTCTTAAGGACCCTTGTGATTGTTATTCCATCACTTATAGCTCACAGGATATTAACCCCTTCGCGACCTTTGCCGGTTCAGGACCGTCATAACAAGAAGGTCACTAAATGACCTTTGACGGTCCTGAACCGTCAAAAAATTAAATAAGCTTAGAAAGTGATCAAGGATCACTTTCTTCGCTTAAACGGCCTTGCTGCAATGCCTCGATGTCGAGGCATTCAGCAAGGCCGAGATCGGCATCGGGGGCCATGTCTGGCCCCTCCCCGGGGCGTCAACAGCCGCCATACATTGTATGGCGGCGGACGCCCGTTTTAAAAGCGTTTAGGAGGCGATCAACGATCGCCTCCTAAACTTAAATGGTGTCGCTGGAATGCCTCGATCAGGAGGCATCCAGCGACACCAAACACTTACCTCTGGGTGGGCTGTGACCGCTCCGGAGAGCGGTCACAGCCGCCGCTGCCGGTGATCTTCGCCATCAAGCAAGATGGCGGCAGCCCGGGAAATAAAACAATAAAGACGAAAAAGCTCGCTAGAGGGTCTCCAGACCCTCTAGAGAACTGGCTCCACTTGCTGGTTGAATACAGGTACTGCATTCAACCATGCAAGTCAATGGAGCCCAGCTTTCTAATCACTATGTGATTAGTAAAATATTCAAAAAAAATAAAATAAATAAAAAATGGAAAAAAAAATTTTAAAAAAATGTGCTAACATTTAAAAATAATTATGCAGTGATGTCACTTGATGAACCATCCAGTACCAGCAAAATGTGTAAAAAAAAATATAAAAAAAGTATTAAAAAAATAAAATAAAATTAAAAAATTAAGTTTATTATTTTGAGCAAGTGCTAAAATTTCTCAAAAATCTCAACAAAGAGTTAAAATAAAAGCACTTCAAATACCCAAGGGGTGTCTAATATATAAAAAAAATGGCTGATGGGGTAAATTGGAGTGGCCTAGCTCAAAGATAGGGCATAGGTACAGACTGACCAAAATGGAGAAAAAAAAGCGCACTTCCCAAATGTGGCATTTTAAATCTGAAACAACCCGACAAACCCATGCATGTGGGGTATCGCTGTACTCAGGAGATGTTCCTGAACACACATTGGCGTGTTGTTTGACAGTGGCATATACCAGGACCTGTATATCTATAACTAAAGTACAATTTGTGTGAAAAAAAAATTAAAAAAAATTACTATTACAAAGTTTGACAAAGTGTAGTTCTATAATTGGTGCATGGAAAGGGTTAAAATAACAGCATTTGGAATACCCTGGGGTGTCTAGTTTTCAAAAATATATGGTTTGAATGGGTTAAATTGAGTTAACCGGCTTCAAAGATATTCCAAAGAGGAGAGGGAGGCACAATGACCAAATGACCACCTGAATTACGCATGCCCCAAAAGTAGCCTTTTACCAGCCAAACAATCTGACAAACCCATGCATGTCGGGTATCGCTGTACTCAGGAGATGTTGCTGAACACATATTGGGGTGTTGTTTGACAGTGACATATACCAGCACCTGTATATCTATAACTAAAGTACAATTTGTGTGGAAAAAAAAATAAAAAAAAATTACTATTACAAAGTTTGACAAAGTGTAGTTCTATAATTGGTGCATGGAAAGGGTTAAAATAACAGCATTTGGAATACCCTGGGGTGTCTAGTTTTCAAAAATATATGGTTTGAATGGGTTAAATTGAGTTAACCGGCTTCAAAGATGTTCCAAAGAGGAGATGGAGGCAGACTGACCAGATTTGTTAAAAAAGATTTGGAAATCATAAAACGCTGCTTGTACTTATTGCCCTATAACTTACAAAACAGCAAAAAAACATAAAAACATTGGGTATTTCTAAACTCAGGACAAGTAGTAGAATCTATTTAGCTAGTTTTTTTACTTGCTTTTTTAGGTGAGTAAAAGATTTTTCAAATAAAAGTCATAAAATGTGTTTTTTTTTCAATTTTGCACCATGTTTTTTTATTTTTTTTATAGTAAATAAGATGATACGATCAAAATAATGGTATCTGAAGAAAGCCCATCTTGTCCTGAAAAAAACAATATATAACTTATGTGGGTACACTAAATGGGTGAGGAGAAAATTACAGCTGAACACAAGCACCACAAAAGTGTCAAAACAGCCTCGGTCCCACAGGGTACAAAACGAAAAATGAGCCCGGTCCTTAAGGGGTTAAAGTTACATACCCTGGTTTATCTGAACTTCTAAATTATTTAGGTGAAAAAGATCAATTTAACTATGAGAAACATTTCACACTTCTGCTTCTCTACTCCCAATAGTCACATGTTTTCATTAATAGCCCTTGGATTCTTAGGCTAATGGGTAATGTCTACTAGTCTCTAGATGAATAAATTATTCTCTACCGAGAAGAGTTTTAATGAGTTTCCCCTTAAGACACAAGTTAAAATTGCAGGAGTTGACCTGTTGGAATTTGGTTCATTTTCAAACTATACCACTCCTGAACCTCGGAGCACTATATGCCAGTTAAGTAACTGATCTTTTTTGTGTGGCTTTGTACTGTCAAAAAATGAATGTACAAAATATTTATTTCAGTAGTCTAAATATAATAATTTTAAGAAAAATAGGCTTCTACCCTCTAGAGTTTACAATCTCATTTTTGTATATGAACCATAGGGAAATATAGCAATTTTTACAAACACAGCTGGTACTGTAATCCATAACATATATGTGTCTGTTTGCATTTCATATAATGTTGAAAATAGAATACTGCATTTTCTAGCCATATAAAGACACAGTGTAATTAAAAGAAAAGACCAAAGGGAGGTTGAACCTTGGCAGCAGTGTAGGTTTCAAAGTTGGCTTGTCTAATCTAATGGCTGAAGGAGGCTCTGGTGGCCTTCATCCCCTTTCTTGTCTCTACAAAGGAAACAAACAGAGCTGAGGATCTGTGCCTTCAATTGAGGGCGCGTCACAGAAAGCACTTAATGTAAAGTGATGGTGCTTTCGGTGACATGCTCTTACCCGAGTGTAGGATCGGACAGAACTTTGTGCAAACTTCCGCCAGAATGGTGACACTTCCGGTGACATTCTCTCCCCTGATCTTCCAATCTGTTCACAGGATGCCACCAGGTTATGTCTGATCCTCCAGGTGAGAGGACGTCACTGAAAGCTCAATCATTTTTCCCTAAGGTGAACTCCGGAGGATCCAGAGGGAGAAAGATGACATCACTGGAAGCAACACAATTTTGGCAGAAGTTCATGCCAGGTTATTTCTGCGAAGGTGCGGATAAGGATAGAAAATAAAAAAGTGAAGATAAAAGATGAAAGAGGGAAAATGAAGAACAAAAAGATGCGAAGTGGAAGCAAAAGCTGAAATGGTGGAAAACCATTTAGAGAGCATGAGATAGAAAGTGAATGAGAGTGTGAGAAACTGAGTGTGAGTGTGGGCACCTGGCAACAAATTTTGTTCCTGAATTAAAAATGCCCCCATTTTCATCCGAACTGAATGGGCAGTAAACGTAATTTGTTGCCCGAAAACGAATGGGCCAAGAACGAACCGAAAAATGTGTCTTTTTTGGCCCATTAACATGTATCTAGTTCAGATCCATATTTTTTTGTGCCTTTTTTGCTTGTAGCTTTATGTTATTCTGGTATGTTTTAAGAGTTACAGACGTCACAATTTTTTTGTTTTACTACAAGGGGAAAAACACTTTTCCTTGGAACTTCCCCTTTAACCTTTTAAGCAGTATAAAAACACCCACCCCCTTGTTTTAGGTATAAAAACTTCTAATTGCTAACTTTTTAATGTCTGAGCTTCCCTGGTCTTGGTGGGGCCATGTGTCTTTATATAAATGAGTAATATATCCTAGTAGTCTTGTAAATATATTATTTTTAGAAGTTGCACAGACCTGCTTGTCTTTGACATTATTTGGCTTTTTTTGCCTAAAGTCAGGCACACATAGATACTTGTCCCTTGGTGCCGTCAGGATTCAAGAACCTCTGCTATATAACAAACGGATGGCAACAAGCTCTTTTTTGTTCTTCATCGTTCAACTACATTTATGACTTTAGAATGTAATTTTTAAATAAATAGAAATGTTGTTCCTAAGCAATCATCCTAGTCCACTCACGTCAGTCTCTGAGGCACCCCACATATACACCACCATGGTGATTTAAATGACTAAATCGTGCCAGGAACATTTTCAGTTCCATTACACCATTGCCTTATTGTTCTTCTTAGTACTCAGTTTCTTTAGAGAGTTTGTCATTGGAAACTTTATCTCCATTTACATGTGTACTAATGCGTAGGCAGCTGTCACATTCAAGGGACCAATAAAGAAAGCCAATTATTTTAGTGCACTCTAGAAAATTAAGCCAACACTGTAAAGTTACTTTTATACGTTCTGTCTTGTTTGTGGCAGGCATTTTGTTTTCCCTGGTGTTAATACCCAGTAGTTTGCTGTCAGCATTTTAAAGGACAAATACATTAGTCTTGATCCCTAAACAATAGATACAAATACACATAAACTTTTATTGAATCATAAATAAAAGGAAATGATTGCCTGAACCCGCTACCAAGATAGATTCTCTACCCTAAAACTAGGGTTATGAGAAAATAAAAAGATATGGTAATACTAGGCGATATCCAGACAAAAACATTTCCAAAGGAATATTCAGTTCACATATAAAACAACCCCCAAGTTCTTATGGGTATTTATTTTAAATGTAAACTTTCAAGTTTTAACTAAGTTGAGTTTACACTGACCTCAATAAAGCACTTAAAGTCAAAGACATCTTAAAGACTCAAAAGCATTACCTGTGTTGTCCTTGCAAAGCAGCTGGATATTTTCTTCTAGATTTCTGGAATAAAATGAAAAAGAGGATTTATTTGGTAATATTAATACTAAGTGTGCAAAAAATATACACAAAAAGCACACAACCTAGATTATGTCATTTAGTGGCCCATTGACGTTAAAAAGGCTATTTTATTTCATTTTTGTTGTAAACATTGGAGCTACTTAAAAGAAATGTAATATGCTTGGAGTAGTCAGCAAAAATATTTGACTTAAATTATTCAGTACTTGCTCTATAATTGATATGGTTTTCTTTGATGTATATAGCTTTAAATGAGGTTATTTGTCTCATAGCTTAGAGTAATATAGTTCTCGCTGTACGTAAAAGTAAAAAAACATGTTTATTTGAGCTATAAGGGAAATAAAAAACGATCCCATCGTTAAGGTCTGCATGAGAGCAAAGATACATTACATTATTTTATAGCGCCAACAGTTTCCGTAGAGCTGTACATTAGAATGCACCATAAAAATATGTATATGAACACGAAACCCAATTTCAACAATTCCAAAAATATTGATATCTCTAAATGTAACTTATTGCTCTACCTTTAAATATTACATGAGAGATTACAATTATTCATGTTGTACATGTATTAAAAAAAAACCAAGGCAAATTAGATGTTAAATATAATATTTTATATTATATAAATAATATTTTTTAAATCTGTAATAAATGTTTATCATTTACACAGAATGAAGTGGTTTCAAATGTTTATTTTTATTAACAAGCCCATGTTTTAACATTTTCTCCCCTTTTGGAGAGATAGTTGGATTGTCCACCTGCTGAGAATCATTGTGCTCTCGGCACATTTAAAAGGATAGTAATATAAAAGAAAAACACAACGTGGAATTATATTACTGGATCACTCCGACCAGAATCCATCTGAGATCCACTGGTGTTAGCAGGTGAAAGTGAATGCCCTTGTACTTCAAGCATGCTGCTTCAATTTCAAACAATATCCATGACTAATCAATGAAGTCATCAATTTCAGCCATGTGTGAACGTGTTCCATTCACTCACTAAATGAACGAGGAAAGTGCTCAATATAACTATTAGAACCATCTGAAGGATATCTGATGTGTGATGCTTACATGCTATTCAATACTTTGCATGAGTTATTATCTCTTCTTGCTGTGCGAGATAAAGCAACGATTGGTACACGACTGGTTAACTGATACAGTTTATACAATGATAACCTCGTATGTTATTGGAAGCTATAGCATGTTGTATTTTTAAATCTATAAACAAATACAATAAAACTTAGATCACTTTTATTCTGCTTGCCCACAGAAACAAAATGACTAACCAATTGTCACAGGCAACTATGTGCAGCAGCCAATCACATTTCAAGTTTTCAGATCCAAAGGTCATCAGACACCTTAAAATCACCAAAATCAATCAAATCATTTTAATTACAGTACACATTAAAACAAAAAAGTTGAAGCTTTTTTCCAGTATATGCCAAACCAAATATTCAAGGAACAAAGTAAATATATTTTTAAAAACCCTCTCTCTACTAAATGTAGATACATGCAAATTGCATAGGAAGCCAATAGAGGTGACAGCAGACAACAAAAGCTCAGAATAGCCAAAAATGAGATGTCCTGACAGAGGTGGAGACAAATGGCTGTTCTACAGAAATCTGCTCTGATGCTTACCCTGTCACCATTCTTATCATGGCTAATCTTATTCTTAGGTGCATGTCCACCTATTGGATACACAAGGCCAGTGGCGTACCTAGCGGGGGGCGGGGGGGCGGTCCGCACCGGGTGCCGCTCATCAGGGGGAAGCCAACTTGCCGGCACCGGGCACCCCTCCAGAGACGGACAATAATGTCCGCCGCTGGGGGAGCAAGCTCGGTTGGGGAGATCAAGGATCTCCCTTTAATCGGCTTAAAATCACTCAAGGGAGCCGGAGGTCTGTTAAAGACCTCCGATACCGCTCCCTTGCGATGCGCACGGCAACTGCTGCTTTGCGCCGGAGTTTGTTGTCAGATCCCGGCGCACAACACTGAAGCCGCGCCCACCGCCGTCCGTGCCCTCTGAACCGGAAGAAGACATAGAAGACAGAAGAAGGAGATCGAAGAGGAGGAAAGGTAGGAAAGAATTCAGGGGGAGGGGGTAGAGAGGGAGAGGGGTAGAGAGGGAGGGGGGTAGAGAGTGAGAAGGGAGGGGGGAAGAAAGTATATTGGAATGAGTGAGAGAATAAATGAATGTGTGGATGCATTGTGAGAATGAGTGAGAGAATGGATGAATTGTTTGAATGAGGGATAAAATTAATGAGTTTGTGAGAATGCATTGTTAGCAATCATACTCCTATCATGCCAAGCCAGCTAGTACATGTAGGAATCTGGGTATGCCTGGGCATGATAGGAGTGTGATTGCTGTTAACAATCATATATATATATTTATATATATATATTAATATTGTTATTTAATTTGTTTGTCCTATTTTGGTGTGTTACCTACTTTAAATAAAAGTGTGAGATTATTTTTTTATGGTGGGGGGTCATATTCAGTTTCGGCCAGGTAAATGCTGCATTTTCGGTTTCAGTCTAGAATTTTTTTCTGTGCATCCCTACTACTAAGCCAGACAATGAAGTGGTAGGCCTACACCACATCAATGTTTGGCTTACTATATAGTGATAAGAGATATGCTGCACTATTGTCAGTGTCTGGCTCAATGTATAGTGATAGGGATTACGCTGTACCACCGTCAATGTCTGCCTCTGTATATAGTGATAGGTGTTATGCTGTACCACCGTCATTGTCTGCCTCAGTATATAGTGGTAGGTATTATGCTGTACCACCGTCAATGTCTGTCTCAGTATATAGTGATAGGTGTTTTGCTGTACCATCGTCAATGTCTGCCTCACTATATAGTGATAGGTGTTATGCTGTACCACCGTCAATGTCTGCCTCAGTATATAGTGATAGGTGTTATGCTGTACCAGTCATTGTCTGCCTCTGTATATAGTGATAGGTTTTATGCTGTACCACCGTCATTGTCTGCCTCAGTATATAGTGATAGGTGTTATGCTGTACCACCTTCAATGTCTGCCTCAGTATATAATAATAACAGTAATGCTGTACCACCTTCAGTGTCTGCACCAGTATATAACGATAGAAGCTATGCAGTTTTAAAGTGTGGGGGGGGTGCCACATACAGGATCCGCCCTAGGTGCCAAATACTCTAGGTACGCCCCTGCACATGGCCAAACCCTGCAAAAGTGTAGACAATTGTTGTAAGAGTACAGCAGATGGCAGTTCTTTAAAGACGAGGACTAATTTTCAACTCCAGTATGTTCCTAACAAAAAAAAACCCACTGCAGAGCTAGAGAAGGCCGACATGAATTAAAATTTTCTAGTTAAAGGAACTGATATGTCAAAATTAAAATTTGCCAAACTGGTCCTTGAGAACTAGATCTCATTAGGCCAGCTATTCGACTGCAACAATTTGCAGTGAACCTGTAGTAAGCAAAAACAACTCTTCTGAGAATTTGTACATGCTTATGAATATGGTAATAAAAGAATGTAAGGTATGTGTTTCTTTACCCAATTTTTTTTTATTGATTGTGCTAGTAAATGTGTTAATAGCCTGCTGCCACTCTATCAGAGCCGGCCTTAGGTGTTCTGGCGCCCTGTGCGGACTACTCCTCTGGCGCCCCCCCCCATCCCAAAAAAAGAAAGGAATAAAAACTTGTAACAAAACTTGTAACAAAACCCCAATCACTATATACTACGCCAAACATTGATGTGGTCTAGGCCTACCACTTAATTGTCTGGCTTAGTAGTAGGGATGCACCGAAACGAATTCTGGACTGAAACCGAAAGTGCAGCATTTACCTGGCCGAAACCGAATATGACCCCCCCCAACAACATGAAAAATCTAACACTTTTATTTAAAGTAAGTAACACACCAAAATAGGAGAAAACAATTAAATAATATTATATATATAGTCCAAAAATAGTTACCGGCACTCCAGGGACTTTCCAAATAACCACACAAACAACTTCGGTTTTCAAGTCTATATATATCATATATATATATGATTAACAGCAATCACATTCCTATCATGCCCAGGCATACCCAGATTCCAGGATTTACTCGCAGACTTGGCATGATAGGAGTATGATTGCCCTATCTACCCCTTCTCACTCTCTTCTGCCGTATCTACCCCTTCTCACTCCCTTCTCCCTATCTACCCCCTTTCCCCTGTCTCACTCCCTTCTCCCTATATACGCCCTCCTAACTATCTACCCTTTCCCTCTTTGAAGATCACTTACCTTTCAGGAGTCCTGCGGTGGGGGTGCAAGGCCTCTGCCTCCCAGCTCTGCCACTGTATGGAACAGTATAGAATGATGGGAGTTATGATGTACTTTTAGAGCATAATTAGATCATGAAAAAGACATTGGAAATGGTACAGCATAACACCCATCACTCTCACACACTTACCAATCCACACACATACCAATCCACACGCATACCAATCCACACGTATACCAATCCACACGTATACACTAATCCACACGTATACACTAATCCACACATATATACCAATCTAGACGTATACCAATCCACACGTATACCAATCCACACGTATACCAATCCACACGTATACCAATCCACACGTATACCAATCCACACGTATACCAATCCACACATATATACCAATCCACACATATATACCAATCCACACATATATACCAATCCACACACATATACCAATCCACTCTCACTGAATGCTTTCCTACCTTTCCTCTTTTCTCCTTACAGCTCCTTTTCCTCCTCTTCGTTCTTCTTCTTCTTCAGTTCTTCTTCCGGGTCAGAGGGCACGGACAGCGGTGGGCGCGGCTTCAGTGTTGTGCGCCGGGATCTGACAACAAACCCCGGCGCACAGCAGCTGTTGCCGCGCGGATCACAAGGGAGCGGTATCGGAGGTCTTTAACAGACCTCCGGCTCCCTTGAGTGATGTTAAGCCGGGTTCAAGGGAGATCCTTGAACCGGCTTAAAATCACTCAAGGGAGCCGGAGGTCTGTTAAAGACCTCCGATACCGCTCCCTTGCGAGCCTGCTCCTCCAGCGGCGGACATTACTGTCCGTCTCTGGAGGGGTGCCGGGTGCCCCCCTGATGAGCGGTACCGGGTGCCGCTCGCCCCCCCGCTAGGTACGCTGCTGACGGCAGCGGTACGCTACGGTGGCGGCGGCGCCCCCTGGAGTGTGGCGCCCTGTGCGGTCGCACAGGTCGCACACCCCAAAGGCCGGCCCTGCACTCTATCATTTATCTCATAACTGGTAGGAATCTGACACAAAGAGAGTGTGTTTAGAGTGAGTGTATAGCTGAGTGTATCAAAATTTCAAATGACATTTTCTTCTGCGGTGACATACCAAAATACGGTTACAATGACAGCATAAATTACCCTGCAAAATAACATGGATGGTACATCATATGTAATTTCATCTAATTCTCCCTTTAAAAAGAGCAGGATGCTTAAAACATAAATAGCACTAGGGCCTAATAATACATAAAATGTATGCTTTTTTTAATCAAATACAATCATAGAATGTGAAAGGCAATCATGATAGCATGCCCTGGGAATCATATTTCAACTAAGTAAGTGTGGCAGTGACACACTGCTGTGTTACTACATTATTTATTACATGTGAACCTTAGAGGGTCTTTGCTCAGGCTGAATTGCCCCGGAGGTGACCACAGAGTACCTTATAAATGGCTTTGGAGATCCATCATATCTATAGACAATATTAATGGTATGTCATGAATGAATAGAGCCTCTCTCTGGATACTTCAAAGGGAGAGTTAATGTGTGTGGGTGAATATGCCACATAGATCAGCAATATAATAAGTAGGGGTTATCCAATGTCCAAAGTATCTAATAGAATGATCTAAGGTCACTAAACGTAAAGAAAATCTAGACAATGCAATCTCATTGTTTGTCTCTGCACAAATATTGACAGTTTTTCTTTATTTTTTCATTTTAATTGTTGATATCAGCGAGGGATATTCTGAAGCCCTCCTGATATTTTTGGACCAAGAGTCCTATCCTACACAGCTTTTTTATTTACACCTCAGATAGACCGCCAAATAAATAGCTTATTTCATAAATTGTGTTCACACTACACTGTTTAGTTTCCATGATTCTTATTAGAGCGCACAACCTAAAAAGCATAAAAAGCACACACATTCAGATTCCCAGGTTGCTACTAATAATGACCAATAAATTCAGCACATTCATAGTGAACACTGAATACTATTTTAAAAAACACAGTAACACACACAGACTAACACCATACACTCATATACACACTCATATATATACAGGGCTGGCCCGACAATGAAGCCGAGTGGGGCAACCGCTCCAGGCGGCACTTTTGAAGCCCTTTTTTTTTTTTTTTTTTAAAGCGAAAGAGAGAGAAAGGGGCGCTGAGTGGTTTTCGCTTACCAAGCTGTCAGTACCCGCTCGGCGCCCCTCTCTCTCTCTCCTCTGCGGCGAGTCTTCCTGTTCGGTCTCGGTGCCGGCTTGTAATGCCGAGTGCCGGAAGATTTCCGGCGCTCAGCATTACAAGCCGGCACCGAGACCGAACAGGGAGACTCGCCGCAGGACTGCTGAAAGGTAAGTACAAGGGGGGGAGGGAGAGGAAGGGTAGATAATGGGGGGGCGGCATTTTAAAATTCGCCCCAGGCGGCATTTTGCCTTGGGCCGGCCCTGTATATATACATATACACACTCATGCTAATGCCATACAGTAACACATACAACACCATATGCTCACACATGTTAACACCATATTCTTGTTTACATGCACACACCCCATTGTAGAAAGCTTTCCCAGAAGACTGGAAGCATGCAAAAGGCAGACCAACTACATATTAATGTCTATGTGTTTAGAATGCAATGTCATAAAAGGCCCTGTTGGTGTAATGGTCAGGTGTCCCAATACTTTTGTCTATATAGTGTTCTGGCATCCCAGAATATGTTTTCTTGTCTTGCAATTGTTTTTGATCTTTGGATGCAATATGAAATAGATTTTTACCTTTTGATTTGCTGGAGGCTATTGTTGATAGCTAATTCTAGATAAAAGAGTTGCTTTGGCTTATGCATTCAATACTTGCACAACAATTTTTGGAACTGAAACTTTCCCTGTTCCGATGATTGCACTGATACTCATACCTGAGACCGCTTAGATCTTTACCTAATGTCTCTGGGATTTTACATCAGATTACTGTAGAGTTGGAGGTTAAAAGGCAAGATTCTCTGGACCATAATCTAGAGCTCATCCTTTAAAAGGGGATCTGTTCACATTAAACCTTTTCACATAAATATACTTATCTATTAAGACCATGCACAGCTTGTGTTTTTTCTTTGTTAGCCAGTATAATTGATTTGGAGATATTTTAACTTAAAAGTGAAAGCTAAAGTTTGCGCCAGGTTATGTGCGTCAGAGTGGCACAAATAGTCGTAATACTTTTCCTGTCCTTGTCAATTCTCTAAAGGCTCTAAAGGCTGCCTGAAGCTATAAACAATCATCAACATAGCAACCAGGGCTTGAGGGCTCAGAGCAGAATTAATCCCTGGTCTGTCATGATCTTCCCATTAGCCTGTCCAATGTCTATCTCATTATCTTGCCCACTGCTCTGCCCATCTTCCACCCACCGCTCTGCATTATAATCCTCCTATAAGCATCGGTTATGCTTCTGTTGTACTTGCTCCTCTCATACGCCTGTTTTATGCTCATCCTACTGTCCGGCCCTGTGCTCATTTATCAATGACACTGCCCGACCTGGTATGCCAGCACTGGTTACATCCCCCTGGTGGCAGATGAATAGAGTAGCGATAATAAGCAAGTGAGGCATAATATTGCAGAAAACAGATATTTTTCCTTATTGTATACAGTACTATACTATACAGTAATATATAAATAAACTCCAACAGAAAACTGAGCTTAAAGTGAAGAAAAACTTGTGCAGCAAAAGAATCCTTCTAGAAAGTAGACATTAATCACTATATTGTCTAATTAGTTTGTGTTATCCACTGTGGAAGGAACATTTCTCTGCATAATTGACTTTTACAATTCAGTTCGTTTCAACAAAATTCAAAGAAAGAATCCGGAGAAAGGAGCTCTGGCCAAAGATGACACACAATGTCAATGTATTAGAAATTTCATTAGTTCAGTGTAGTGGAAGCGCACAAAAATATATGTACGTACCGAGAAGATTGATGACCATTTATATTGTAACAGTAATGATAAACAGGGAGCTTTGTAATGGTTTTAATAGATGTGACCTCCTTGAAGGTTGCAGTAAAATGGAAACATAGGAGTTGCTCTGACTGAAAGGAAATTGTAATTATCAAACATTTTTCACAATCTCTGGGCTGGTATTGAGCTGTCACATTTTCAGTCTCCGCTCCAGGCGCCACAGATGGGGCTACCTAGCACACTTTGAGCATATCATTATGAACATGTGCGTGACATATGATCCCTATTAGTCTGGATACAGTTTTACCTTTACAAGCAAGAAAAATGTAAAAACTGTAAGAAAAAAAATAGATATCAACAGATTTACACATACATACAAGGCATTCAGAGAAGATATTTTTGCTATGCAAAATCCTGATGGAGAAAACTTCAAAGTCTACAAAAAGTATATTTAGGTGTATTACACAGCCTTACATTATATTATAAATCATGAATCCTCTATTGGGTACAGGCTGTAAGTAGGGCTTTAATCCAAAAGATCCCAGCAAGTCTGCACCCGCTTAGCTCTCCTCCTTAGTAGCCTAGAACGGAAACCAACAATGATACATATGTTCTATGTTAACGTATGATGTCATATCCTTGCTGAAAGACTCAAGCAATTACTGAATCAAGTATCAATGTCATATACATGCTTGCTCTCTCTGGCTAGACCGCCCCAGGTTAGACATGTCTAAGCAAGTATGGTATGTGTGTGGACAGGGCATCAGCAGTCACAGGATTCGGAGGTAGGGTTCTTTTGACAAAGCAAGCTATTAATTACATCTCTAAGGTTAAATTACCTATTGAAGAGGTATCCGTTTTTTTTTTTTACATTTTGCATTGCTCATTAGTTAAGCTGTGATAACCATGATGGCAATGTTCTTTTCATGATAATAAGTCTTGAAAGTGATAACTCAAAATGCTGAAACGTTAACAAATAAAAACATATGAGCTTTCTGCCATGGAAAGAAAACATATTGCTAGCAAATTAGAAAGTAGCAACTAGACTTGTGCATTCACATTCAAAATTGCAAATTTACCAACATTCATTTGATGCCCCAAACATGAGGACAGACCCTCTCAGGAACCAAAAACTTTGAATTTTTATCCAAAATTCGTGGGCCTACATTCTCACACTCTCATTCTCATTCACTCTCTCACGCTCTCTGCCGGCCATTTCCGCTTCTGTATCTTCAAACTGCTATCTTTGCCCCAATCTCAGAGGACATAATGACGTGGGAATGTCTGCCAAAATGTCTTGCTCCACTCTGGGGACAGGACACCACCTAAAGAACTATCATTTTGCCCCGAGTTCAAGTAGCGCAAAATGACATCCGCTTGTGGTGACATCCTCTTCCCCTGATTAGAGGATTGGGGAGAGGATGTCAACGCAAGTGCAGCCATATTGCCCCTAGTGTAAGTGAGGGCAAAATGAAAGGGCTTTATGTGACGTCATCTCACCCTGATTGGAGGATCAGAGAAAAAATGTTGCCACAAGCACTGCCATTTTGGCGGAAGTTCTTGTCGGGTTATGTCTGTGGAGATGTGGATGAAAATAGATGAAGAAGATGAAGAAAAAGAAGATGCGTCAGTGGTCCGCAGAGAAGGTAAGGAGAGAACAAGAGAGTGTGAGAGAATGAGTAAGAGTGTAAAATAGTGACTGAGAGTGAATGAGGGAGCGAATGAGGCACTGGGCAAAAAAAGTTTGGCAAATTAAAAATGCCCCTCAATTTCCGGAAATGAATGGACAGGAAACTAAATTCATGCCCGAAAAAAAGTGCCAAAATGTTACAATTTGTCAGAATTGTTTTTAGCCCATTTGCACATGTTTAGTAGCAACCCACTGTGGATGCTAATTATTCTACTATGACTGTGTTGGATGTAGCCCTGCCAGTCCAAAGACAATATCATAGTAGGAAAAGTATTATATTTTACCTAACATATCAATATCACATTTTACCTAAATGTTGCTTTTGGGAAGTACCTAAAGAACATAAGATCTATACCAAAATATGAATGTCAAAAACTTGGCTGACCGACTAGAGCTAGCTTAAAAAACACACTCCAGAAATGTATATTAACCCTTTCCACCCTTCACAACCTTAATGAATAGGTGCTCCTTAACATATACAGTGACGACATAGAATGTCATGCCTTTAGTAACAGATGTTCCTGTGCACAGCATCAGAAGTAAATCATGTGTAAATGCGATCTACACATAGTTCAGTTGGCTAGCATAGTGGAAAAAAATGTCTAATCTGAACAAAAAAAATGTTGACTAAAGCTCCCATAACCCTCAGCCAGACTGATTTTGATGTCAAAGGTGGTAGCAATTCTCCCTTTAATTGTGTTTATTTGGTATATTTGGCCCATAACCCTGTGTTTTATGTGCTCACCCTGCCTACTGTGCTACTGTATATGTTGTATATGAGATGAGCCTCTTAAACAATGCCCCCTGCAGTTCCCTGTAACTACCAAAAACTAAACAAAAACCTATGCATGTGTAGCATAGGGATGTATCTGCAAACCTGGGAACTCTCCGGGTTCTCCATGTCAACACCCGAATCCTCCGGGTAGCGGAAGTGAGGCTTTGACATGCCCCACCCATTTCCCCTTTAAGTGGGGGTGTTTCCCATGATGTCAACGGTAACGCCCACTGACATCAGCAGAAATGCCTGCAGACGCCAGAGGGACCGCCTAACGGCATCAGCGGGACCACTTACCTCTGTCAGCAGGACCACCCACTGACATCAGGTGGCAGTCCTGGATGCATCCCATAAGGAAAGGCTCCGGGTAGCCGAAGCTCAGAAGTTCCCAGGTATGTGTATCTGAATAATTTTGGTGGATTTTTCTGCATTTTGCATGTAACATGCACAAAAAAATGTATTGGTGAAAAAGTGCACACAAGCTAATTTTGGTAGCCAAGTGTGTTTTTTTCAAATACGTTTTTAAATAGATTATTCCTACTAAATGTTGAGCTATACATCTAAAAGTGTCATAAAAAAGAAAGCCCTATCTGTCCTACAAAAATAATTTCTGTCACTACATTAAAAATACAAACATGGAATCACAGTTGAAGGAAGATATAGTAAAAATGTGGAACCGTTCCAAAAGATCTGGTAAATAAGGGGTTAAACCATCAGGTGTATTAACATTTTACTTACTTCAGCATGTGTTTTGAAATAAACCCCTACAGCTAGACGCGTCTGATGCTGTGCTTCTCCTTTTAATTTCCCAGTGGAAATATATATAGAACAACTTAAATGTTAGCTGCTTAGAAGAAGAACAATCGATTTATTGTGTTAAAGTAAACAGCACAAGTCCAAGAGTTCTAAGTGAAGTTTTAGTGAGTATGCTGCACATTGTCAAACCTTCATTAACTCATCTGCCGGAGGCTAGTATGACTCAGTGTTCTATTCTCTCAGTTTTAGACATGTCGCATCTCCGCGTACAGGTCAGAAAAGGATTTGTGGGCTTGAGCTGCGGATTAACTGCATATCCTGGATGCACAAACACCAGGAGCTTTATAACACATCAGGTATCTATATTACTTTGGTGGGAATACATCTACCAAACCAAGAAAGTTTAAGAAAAAACATGTTTTCTTTATCTACTACTGCACAAACATGGCACAAAAACAGATTTATAATTGTTCTTTTTTAAATACATAACGATCCCAAAAGCCGAAACTAACTAGCCAGGCTACTAGCTATATTTATATACCAATTTTTACTAGGGTCCACACACTCAGTCAGCAGTTTCAGGTTACTATTTTAGGAAAAATTAGCAATCTAAGCATTAAAGATGAGAAACATGAACACTGCAGGTGTTAAGAGCACACATACGGTACATGTCTTGTGAATATAATGATACTATTCTGCAGTAGTCTGAAATGAGAAATCTATTTTTTGCATGTACGCCAATTAAAAAAACAAAACAGAAAATATATTCTGTATTATTCCAGTGATTAATGATATCATTATACAAATATCAGCTGCTCTCTGATGACCTGTGCATTAATAGGACTGTGCAAAGAACAAGAGATTATCCATTCAGATTTGAAGTAGTGAAAAGGGTTCTTTATAGTAAGAACAATAAAAATGTGGAATTTACTGCCTACAGGTTGTACTATCAAATTCAATTGGTGTCTTTAAATATGGGCAATAGCGTACCTAACGGGGAGGGGGGCTCAGCCGAGCAGATATCTCTGCAGCCTGATGGCCGCCCAACACAAGCCCGTAGCTTACCGCTATGGAGCGCACACACTGTGTTCCTGCTTCCCCCTGGGCGGGAAACAAAATCACAACTGATTGTGGGTGATCTGTGTTACCCCCTGCCATTTTCAGGAAATAAAAAAAGAACCCCTGGTACTCAAAAATGGACCAGGAACTTCTTGTCCACTCTCCTCGCCATGCTCTGTATCCAGTTACTAAAAAATATAAAGTGTTTTGCAGAGTCCTTGTGTCTAAGCAGCCAGGTATGGAACGGTTGGGTGAATCCATCTGATGTTGAACCTTTTGAGTACAAGTTGGGGAGAGAGGTGAAAATGTAAGATACGCACCCCAACTACACCAAGCACAGGAAGGATAGTATAGACTCTATCACCATCACGGATTAATGTGTTTCTTTACTTTAAAAGCAGGAAAGCAACATAAAAAGGTATTTTAATAAGCGTGCAACTGCGTTGAAAAGCCCTTGCGGTGCTGTCAAATTGCTTTGAGTTGTTACATCTCTGTTCCCTTGAAACTTTTAACAAGCCAACCTGTTTTTATCTTGGGTGCAATGACCACAAATTGGTATGGAGTCATAAAACACTTAAGGTTTTCCAAAAATATTGTACTCTTCAGATCTTAGTAGATTGCTGGCAAGAGCCACATCTGAAAAAATACAGGACTACCGAAAAACCTACATAAAGTTAAAATTTACCCCCAAAAAATATTAAGTTAATTTTGACATTTAGCTGAGAAAAGTTTTCATTAAATTCCCCCAATTTAGGCAGGCAGGTCCCAAAAAACAGTAAATTGCATGTAATATACAAAGATATAATAGAAAATAAAACTCTATTCTTAAATAAAAATACATACCTTATAATGTATGAATTTTTAATTTAATGAATAGGTAGATAATCTAGCTTTAATAAATATAAAAATAAACTACAGGTGCTGTTTGATGCAAATCTATATTTTTTCATTTTAACATCAACACTAAATAAAATGAGTCATGGTGTTAGGCTGAAGTGTCACAAATTTACTGAGTCAAAAAAGCAGAATGGTCATACACAATACATATGTGAATGAATATATTTGTATAGACAGAGTTTAAGCTATGTTTAATCAATAAAAGGTGTACCCATATCACTTTTGAAATCATTTTCCTAGAACAGGGTTGTCCGTTCACTGGCCTATAAGCCTCACAAAGCCATCAAACAGCCCCAAAACTGTATGGACCTCAGTGTGTTTTTGGAGGTTGTAGTTGCCTAGTTGTTGAATGTATTGGACAGTCCCATAGCTGCAGTTCGATCACTAAGCAGCTCCTCCATAAATCATGGAGCAAGAGAATCATAGGCCCCAACAAAGCTTTCTTTGGAAACATGGGTAATCTAGGCAGTTTGAGAATCTTGGATAATGATGTAGACTAGAGCACAAAGCATATCTTGGATCATCATAAGTAGAGGAGCGTGAACAGAGGTAGCCCAAACCCCATATGGCAAATTAGTGTTTAGGCATGCGGGGGATCAGCTTGTGCCAACAGTATGCTAACTCCATACAATACCAACAGGAAGTTCTGTGATCATGGTGGGTTGTCAATAAGTTCATTAATGCCAGCTAATATAGATGTTCGCCTACAGCTCTGAAAATTTAACTATATTCTGTTTGCTTTAATTATATCCACACATCTAAACATTATTAAAAATATTTTTAAGTATTTTGCAAGACTGTGTTTGACCCTTCATAGAATCTACTACAATCCCAGTTTTAGTATACAATACATGATTAGGTTGGTTATATGTCTGTCTTGTATGGGCTACTTCCCAGCATCTATTGTTCCAGTAAAAGAGAAATAATGTGATCATATTTACCAAATGTATGTCTCTTGTTCTGATTCCTAGATCTTAACCATCTGATTCCTTTCAAGGTATTAATAATATTTTTATTTTGTTTGTTGCTGAATTTAAACAGGCTTAGAAGAAGGACCAACCTGCTGCACCTAAGCAAACATCATTTTTTTTTCTTTCAATATTTAAATATTACAAATTATATTACAGGAACAGCAGTTCTACATATACAGGACATTTGTTTAACAGCATTTATTGAATATCCTTGAATGATATAAATCTTAAAAAATGGCACTGTTCTATGTTCTCTCTATATCCATATTGTGGTGTTTTGTATATTACTGTTATTATATATTGTATATTACTGTTATTGTATATTACTGTTGTTTGTATGAATATTTAGGCATTTGTTCTGGAATGTTTTGCCCAGCCATTTTGCTCTTGGTTTGCCGTATGTGATCAAAGTGCTCTTTCTGATGTCATTGAGACATAATCAAAAATCTGAAACTAAAGACACTCTTTAAAGTGTGATTTTTAGCGTCGTGAGGCTGAATGCATTTTGTATCATGTAAAAAAATATTTCCTCCCATCCAATCTTACAATTTGTCCTTCCTTTGCCTTCTCCCCTGTTATTTTATTTGAAGAGAAGACGTATACACATATTGAAAAGTTCTGAAATAAGTTCTTATGGTGTTGGTAAAAAAAAGGGTGATGACTTGCATTAATTTTCTAGACTATGGTGGGACAATGGATTTATGAAAGCAACTGACATATCTATCCCACGCACAGAAAGTTGATTAAGTCATAAATACATTACGCCCTCACATACATCTTGATGTTAGAGGCAGGATTGAAGAGGCTAGCGTAAGTTTGCTTTCTTAAAAATAACATGTCTTTCTGGAGCAGCATGATTACTCTTGAATCACATCCTGTGTGTCTGCTTCCTTTCGATAATCCACAGACTAAACATCTGAAAGCTGTAGCCAGTTGAATTCACTTGTGAACTACAAAATAAGTAAAACTGGGCCAGCGGTTTACCCTTGGGAATAAAAGGAGAACGCATTGTACAGGAAGGTGAAGAGGTTCACGTGGCAAATTGGGAATATATGCAAGCCAACAAACTCATAAACAAATGTAAAGTGTTCGGAGATGAGTTGTGGCCAGTACAGTATCTCTGCAGCTTTGTATTTACACATCTAATTCAAAGGAGGGTAGTAATTACACTGACAAATCAGAGACAACTAAGAACAGCAAAAATGAAGGTTCTGATATATGCTTATAGACACTCATGAGCCCTGCTACATATCAGTGAAACAGACTGATGTACAATCGATGTGCAATTCTTTCCAGCCTGTACTCAAAAGAAACTACCTTGTCAACCTGGTATGAAACTACCTTGTCAACTTGCTGAAAATCACCACTGCTCTTTCTGGGACATCCAGTTGATCCAGATCGAGGAGAAAATGTCAGACTGAAACCATGACCCTGAAATTGTTAGCCCAACTCTTACCTAATATCTTTGAATGGACTAGGATCATGTCTTTTTCACCAGTCCTTCTTTAAGTTAAATCTATTTTATTTCATCATTTATACAATTTACACTAATCATACTGTAGAAAATCTAGCAGAGAGTAGAATAGACATGCCAAATAATGCCCCAGACACCTCATTCACTTACATGTCTCCATTATGTATCTCGTGTGTGTGACCCCATGCATTGTGGAGCTTTCTGTTGCCCCGTGTCATGTACCAGACTCGCACATTTTCTTGGGTGACTGCTAGCACACCTCTAGACCAGTCACCTCAGGCAGCTGCCTGGCACCGTGACCGTCCGTCCCTGTAAATATGGTTGAATGCCAACGTCATGGACACTTGGTGTCAGGATGCAAACCAAAATGCATGCACACATGCAGTAAACATGGTGGCACTGCCAACCAAAAACTGGGCTACCACACCCGAGAAAGTATATATAAAATGTATCTTAAAGAAGGACAACGGTGAAGCAAAACACTGTCTGCACCATAAAAAAGGGAGCAGGCATCACTGTGCCTTGCAGTGTTAAATAAAAATCCACTGAATAATAGATTACATTTTGACTTAGCTGAGGTTTCAGTAAATGTGCGGTCTGCCATTTATACTACAAGGAGACAAACCAGGAACCCGCACTTCATCTAATAAAGTATATCAGATTGCAAACATAAGACTACATAACACCACATAATACTGCTATTCCGCAATAACAGGACACACATCTGCAGAAACCCTGTCAAATGACATGCCAAATGTGTTAACTAAATGGCTCCAATATTTAAAGATAGACTTAATTGAGCCAGCTGCATTCAACCAACTATAACATGCAGATAGCAAAAGCACCCACTGAGAATCTTAGATATGATCAGCTCCTGACTGTGTGACCCTGAGGATCTGGCAAATGGCTCTGGGACTCTGAGATTGAGACAAAGAGCCTAAGGCTCAGGGTCAAACCTTAAGAGTTCCCGGGTTTGCCCACTAGGTTTACTGCTGTAAGAATAACATAAACATTTTTTGTTTATTAACTAAAGAGATGTTATCGTAGTTAACAGCTGAGCTAACAACTCTAAAGACTAGGAGCGGATGTTCTTAACACATTAGACATGCTTATGGCTGGAGGTGCATGCTCTCTAGTAATTACACAGGTTTATCGACCAAATGGTAGACGTAGCCCAATATAAAGGGTAATTCAAAAATGAGGGTGCATAGATAGCTGAAGCCATAGTGCCAGCACATTAAAAATCACAACATAATTTGTTAAAAAAGCTGACTTTTCAACCCTAAAAAATTGCTCATAAGGAGAACAAAGGAGCCACAAAAAATGGCGTCAAAGCATGATTTATCTCAGGAGAAAGATTGAGCTTGCCCTGAATAATGGGTAGTTAATTCATGGAAATTTTATCTCATCCTAATTTGCAGTTTAGTGAATAAACTAAGCTGCCCAGCTCTATAAAACATCTGCTTCCACTTGTCTAACAGAACTCTCTGTTAGCCATGGATCGGCTGGTTTTTAATGATAAATCTTTGTTTTATATATATTTAAAAAAAAAGAATGTCTCCTATCTGTCCAACACAGACAAAAAATAAACACATACTATGTTTGTGTGCGTGTGTGTGTCTGGAACCATCCCCAGAATGTCGAAGGGTCTATTAGTTAGTTGTTTATGTCCCAGAATTTTGTCAGTTTTACTAATTATGTGAATGTGTTGCTTTCTTGGCAGCAGTTTGAGAAAATTTCTTTTTTGAAAATGAGAATTATATGATATTTGGGATCAGATGTCTTTAATTCATACTATGTTCATAAATAAGGCAGACTAGATGGACAGGATGGTTGTTTTTTTGCAGTCAAGTTCTTATTTTCTATTAATGAGATCTGAACCTCTTACAGCACATTTTTAGCTGTTCCCCCTTGCCAATGCAAGGATCTTGTAGAAGCCTGTTTTCTTACTAGATATTTATTTCAATTATAACGTTTTCCTGCAACTGACTGGCTGGTTCAAATAGCCAATCAATGGTGAGATGTGACCCTTCATCACTCAGACCCCTGGAGAGGCCTGAGAGCCAGTCTCCTCCCTACCAACTATGGGCCCTGGCTTTGTAAAGGCTTCTGTGTCTACCCCCAGCAGTATATCATCTCATATCAGACAGCCAGGATATGCAAACAGGGAGTGGTTTCAGTTTAACCCCCCCCCACGGTGCACTAATATGTTGTATAAGTCATCCCCCCAGTATCACCACTACAGACATTTACCCCGGCCAAGCCATCCCTGGAACTGATTTTGGCCAGTAATAGATAGTGGAGGTTGGTACCCCATTGTATTGTTAATCCCTTTACCGACCCTGTTGTCTCTGGGAGGCAGATTAAGGGGGCGGTTTGTATCCTAATATCTTGCTTTATGTTAATGTGTATTTTGCTGGCTATATCCAGCCATGTGTGTGAAAAATAAAGCAGTCTTCATTTTGGTTATACCTTACACTGAGTCTCGGCTAGTGACTGGAAAACTGGGAAAAGAGTGTGTGGTCTCAGGCTAAAGGAGCACAAGTCAGCGGAGGTAATCTGGTCCCTAATACTCAAACGCCCTGCTTGTGCGATCTTTGCCTTTCCCTAAATCACATCCATGATACACATATCCATTAATGCATTCTCACAAATCATTCAAGCAATTCATCCACACATCAATTAATTCTTTCCCTCATTCACACAATTCATCCACACATTAATTAATCCATTCTTTCACCCATTCACACAATTAATCCACAATTAATCTGTCCCCCCAGTTCCTACACCCATGGTTCTGATTTCTTGCTTTATTGTGTGACATGTTGGTCATGTCATTACCCTGGAAACTGAATCAATTTTTAGCTTATATTTTTTTTTTAAAAAGTACCAGATAAGCAATACATTTTAAGCCCATATCGAATTTGAAGAACTCATAGTCAGAGAAAAGAACTTGACTTTATAAACTCCGCTGTAAAGATGAGATCAGTATTGTATGTGATTATGGAGTATCATGAAAGTATCACATGATTACCTATAATGGAGCCTTTCAAGTCTGCAAATAAAGGAAATTCACCAGAAATAAAATTCACTTTTTATTTAAGTTTTACTGTACATTGCATTATGAAACACTCTATTTAGTGCTCAAAAAAAAAATTACATGGAAAAATATTTTGGGGTAAATAGTAAACAATAGTATTTAACCAGCTTGTGTTTTAAACAATAAGTAAATCTATGGTGTGTTGTTTATTTTATTTTTTTTTGTTTTCCATTAATACATGGATGGACACAGTAGTAATTTTATTTTAAGCTCATCGGTCTGAGCTCATGGTCTGTCCAAAGCAGTTTACCATACAGTTTCTGAAATCCTAGGGCAATGGAAAAAATTACAATGATCATTTTTCAGTATCTCTAAGTAAAAGGAACAAAAATGCTGATATCATCACAAATAAACTCACATAACTTCTACCAAATTTTATATTTTTTTAAATGCATAAAGAAAAATGTTCCAATAGCTTCACAGTGCAAAGGAATCTGATGGCTTTTGTAAGACCAGTTTAGTCTGAAGTAATTGTTTGGTACTCTCCACAAAAATGTTATTTTATCAGATTTTTGGGGTACTTGCAGGGTCATGTGTTCAATACGAGAATGGTGACATACATCGAGTGCACAAGGAGATTGGGGCTCCTACAACAACACAGAAATGATAAGCAAAGTGTCCCTGAGAAGATTTGTGGAACTCTTTGATGTGCCTAAGGAACATTTACGTAAATCTCTACGGCAAAGCCTGTTGCTCTCTTCCTTTGTCTTTATTTCAGAACTATTGATGTAGTAACGCTGTGCTTATCCCCTAATTGCAGAATTCTAACAACAAACATGTATGCATCTACTCTTATCTTTTAAACTCAATAATAGTGTCAAATATTACATGTATATTGATTTGCTTTCCAGCGTGCCTAGGGTTCATGGAAATATCCAGTACCTGAGCATTTAAGAGTGACATTAAGACTAGCTTCTACAAATCTTTGACTACAGGTTGCACAATCCTCAAAAATACTGAAGGTTAAATCTACTTATGTCTAACATTCTTTGTTTAATATATTATTTTAACATTTTCACATTTTTAACTAAATAGCATTCGATTTATAATTTTTTCAAACAGGTATAAGCTTACCTTTCAGTTTTAACTACATAGGGATATCCATTATTCTCTATATCTACAGGTAAGAAAAAGAGCTTTAATGATCCACCATATTAAACACATTTGGCAAGCACTATGCTTTGAAGGTAGCTCACTGATATGTAGGGATGACTGTATGTGTGTAAAATAAAAAAAATGAGGCGTTTTATGCAGGAGTTTTATGAACAATGGAATCAAAGAAAGCATCAGAGCACAGGAAAGAGGAGACACGGGATTGTGATTCTCTGAAATGTCAGGGTTAGGTACTGGCTTTAACTAATGGAGGAATAATTCAAGAATTTAATGTCATTGGAAAAAAGCCAGTGTTAATAAAGATCTAATTTTATACCTGAAACAATTACAGAGAACAGGATCAGGGAGGCGAAAAGAAGAGAAGAAGGGGATCCTAGACCACAAACTGGGAGGTTTTGTTGTATTATTTACAAAAGACCTTCTACATTTCATTCTTGTTGTCTAAAAACTCTTATCTCAATATATATGTTACCTATATAAACAAGAGAAGCGTGAAACTGAATTTGCAGCCTAGCATTATCCGCAGGAGATTGCTAGTGCGCTAACAGAACTAAATTACTGCAAACTGGGCAAAATTTTACAATGAAAAAAATCAACAAGCCTAATGTAAATCAGACTAAACAGGATGTCTTTCAGGGGCAGGCCTGGGAAGAAGGGGGTAAAGTGTGGTATGGTCTATAGGATCCCTTAGATAAAATTAGCAAAACAACAAGAAATGTCAAAGATGTTAGGCAGATTTGTAAAATATATTCTGGGGTCTAAATTAGATTTTAGCAAATGTTGTCCAGAGTATCTATTAAGACACATGACAATGTCACATTAGAGGAAATAAAAGGAGACAAAAGTAGAAATATCTAGTTCCTTACGGCTACTAAGAAATTCTGTGGGTTACATTCAATTAATGGCTTCTATTAATGTAACCAGAGAACCTGAAAAACAACAGCAAAAAATGCAAGTATAATTAGATGCCTCCAAAGAAAATCCCCATATAAAGTTAATTACATCAGATTCCTTTTCTTTTATTATTTTTTTCATTTAGATTCAAACTAAAGCTTTTTTCCCAGACATTTGGATAGCATTTTGTATAGCATAGCGCATGCAGCATGTAGTTGCTGGACACATTTATAGCTTCTCACTCATCAGCCTTGGCCATAGCTTGTCTCTCCACAGGAAGCCCATTCTATATGCTCCATAAATGTCATCATGTTGCAAGTAAAGAAGTATCCTTGGACTCCCAAATGTAACAGGAAGCCATAAAATATGATGATTCACACATTTATAGGATTAAGAAACAAGGGAACAAGTCTAATCTTAAACATAGAAAATGAACAATAGGACAAAGAAAGAACCATTACAGTAGACGTGAAGTTAGACGAGGGTGTACAACAGGTGTTTCCTTTTGGTAAATGTTTCTCTCATGTGACCATACAGGATAAGCAATATTTAAGATTGCATCTGACCTAACTGTTCTTTAGGGAATCATTTGTTTGAATCAGTTACAAAGAAATTTGTAATCAATGAAGAAGTCAGCAAAGTTTTAGGAAGTCAGCCAATCATCTCACATATCACAAAACCTGATACCCATCTTTCTTTTAGAAATATGCTATACAACAGCACATACACAATTTCTTGTGTGAAGAAATTAAAGAGTTCCTTGAACACTTCTATTACACGATTGTATAAATCTATTGCCATTGTATTGAAGCAGGGAACTTTACAATAATGCCCTTTTTAATCTTGGCTTTATACTTTTTTATGTTTTTGTTACATAAAGCAGCATTATGTTTTTGTATAATTTGCACAACAAGCACAACATTTTAATGAAGAATAAAATACACTTGTGCCAATATAGACATGTTTAACATTAAGACACCCACAGAAGGACACAAGGTATGACACTTTTTGATTCCGTCCCCAAAATTACATAGGCTCTCTCACTTGCATTTACCTGCTGGTTTAGACACACATGTACAGTGGATGGCTTTTGTCCCTTTTGATTCAAATAAGCTTACTGAAATGTTTATGTCATCATAAAACCATTGCTTCAGCTTTAAGTGGTTTTACCAAAGCATGTTTTGTTTCATGAAGTGTAGCAAGATTGCAGAGTGTTGCTTGATTTAGACAGCTGCCGTATGCTCAGTCTTTCTTTCATGGAAAAAATTAATGTTATCCACATGAGGCTTTTGCCATTTGAATTGTATCTCGGTCATATATTACTGGATAGTTCAGTAAGGAAAAGTTATACTGGTTTAAGATGTAGTCTTCCACTTTTGTTGAAACCAGTCAACCACCAAGGTACCATTCCATAAAGAAACTTACATTCTAACAAGACATTATAAACAGGCCTTTCAAGACTGGAGGCAAATTAGAATCACCCAGCAGGGATCAGCCTTTTTCCTACATATCTGCAAGCGAGTTTATTAATTCATAGTTTGTATATTTATGAATGTATGTGCATGTTGTTTCTTATTGGCCAAATGTTGGTATTCGCCTTTTGAAATGTACATGAATTTTCTTTCCTGAACCCCTGTCCCTTTAGTATGGTAAAATTTTATATATATATATATATATATATATATATATATATATATTACAGTACACTCTTACGAAAAAATTACTGCAGTTTTTCTGAAGTAATACTGCAGTTTTTTGGACATGAAAAAACTTTAATACTGCACTTTTACTGCAGTATTACTGCACATTTACTGCAGTTTTACTGCATTTGTACGTCACTGTACTGCAGTTTTACTGCAGTTATTTTTGTACGGAAGTACAAATGCAATAAAGCTGCAGTACATTGAAGTACAACTGCAGGTTTGCAATATAAAAAAAAAAGTGCGGTAAATGTGCAGTAAAACTGCAGTACAGTGAAGTACAAATGCAGTAAAGTGCAGTATTGCAGTTTTTTCATGTCCAAAAAACTGCAGTATTACTTCAGAAAAACTGCAGTAATTTTTCGTAAGGGCATATATAATATGTTATAATATTATAGAAAATAAAAACAATATCCCTCAGATTAAGGGCGGTGAGAAAGTAGCAGAAGGGTGCTGGGTCTAGGAAGGCAGGCTCTGGCAGATAATAGGCCCCTTGGTGCAGGAGTGGATTTCCCCAATATGACTGAAACTAAAATAATTGATCCCTTACAGTAAGGACCCTGAGAAATGTGCAGGAGCAGTAGGGCACTGGGCCTGGGCAGGCAGGCACTAGCAGATGATAGGCACATGCAGCCCCTTGGTGTAAGACTGAATTTCCCCAATATTATAGAAAAAATGATCCCTCAGAGTAAGGAAGGCGATAGAGCAGCAGCACTGGAACCTCTGCTAATATCTTTTTTTATGTTGACCAAAATCTAGAGGTTTTTCCTTTTAATGTTTAAAGTGAAAACAGTCCTAAAATAAATGGTGAAAACATGTCTGCTGTAACCCCTGTATAAGTATATAACTGATAAGCATTCACTACTACAGTCGACTTCTCTAATCTACCCCACAACAGTAATTTTCTGCGCTCATATAAGCCATTAATTAACTTCCAGTATAGTAGATGAGCACTGTGCTTGGCTTTAGGAAAAAGAACCTCTGATGCAATTATTATTGAAAATATTTGAAATAATATTGAAAAGTTTTAACCAGTAAACATTAACTTGAGCAGTATATGTACACATGATTTGTGCGGCAGCTTTGATCCTAAACCGGACCATTCTAGGAGCTTCCTCTAGATGCAACAGTCCAAAAGTTGTCCCCATGGGCACCACCATAGATACTGTTTTTGTTAATAGAGGGAACTAGGATTTATATATATATATTTTTATTTATATATATAGATTAGATATTTTTCATGTTTATGCGATGGGGGCTTTCAAAAATGAAAGTTCCAAATCTAAATTGCAGCTCGCAAGCAATAGCAGGTTAATGGTATTTACGAGCCCCCTGGTGTCTTTTATTTTATGGGAAAATAATGGGGGGAGAATTTTATTTTTTATGGGGTTTTCATATTTTTACTGATATCATGTGATGGGATGCACATTTTCTAAACTTGGTATCTATGACTAGCTTAAATCATTTTGGGGGGAAAAAAACCCCAAAACAATTTATATAGGTTTCCGTAAGGAAAATAGTAAGATGTGCGTAGACACCTATATATAATATAGCAAAATTTGTCTTGGCCTCTGATGGGGGTAAAAGGTCCCCGAGCCCCCCACACCTCAAAGTGTTAATGGTAGTCACCATTAGGTAGCCCCAACAAGGCCAATGCACAGTGGCCAGTCCTACACACAATGGCTATCGCTATACATTTCTGCAATGATCCCTGAATTAGGATAGGGTCTAGTTGGCCCTTAATAAAGCTCTTTTTAAAATGTATTTTATATTTTAATGGGCAACTTTGTAATACTTTGTATGTGCGTTTCAGTACAGAAGAAACAATGCATACGTAACTACTGCGTTGAGTGTCCCAGCTCCTGTATAAAATATCACATCTGATCCCTGTCTTCCACGTGGCTAATTTATACTCCAGAGTCAGAGTAAAACTAGTCATTGGGTTTGATCCAGTTAAGTGCTGACCATTAAATCTGGAGATACTTTATTCTGGAAACTTTGCCTCCTGCAATAAATATTGTGCGGATTTTCCATGCAGACATAAACATTGTGCCATGGGTTTAATAATTTCATATATGAGCAGTTTTATTACACACAAAGTACTTACATGTTTTATCTAAATGGAGCAATTAAGCTATAGTGCACCTATTTGTTGAAACTAAATATTTACTGTACTGCTGCAGCTTGATGTTGCGTATAATAGCTCATTTAAAAAAAAGAGAATGTTAAGTTTAAACATTGCGCTGTGGAGTCGATGACTTGCTCCACCATTTTGGTAAACATAGCTAATATACTCATATAATATCAACTATAGCTAATTATTATGATTATTATTATTATTAAATAGTTAGGAAGAGCAGAAGTGAGCATACCATGAGTACTTTAATATGCAGTCTTCAAAAAAAAAAAAAAAAGGAAAAACACATATTAGAAGTAGAAGCTGCAGCCCTGCTGCTCTCCATGGTCCAACTATTGTCATTAATTGGCTGTTTCAAGAAGTCAATCAGTGGCAGGAAAATGCTCGCTATCAGTGGGGAGCGTGCCGCACATGTGCTCATGGGTTTGAATATACTCCTGCCTGCAGCATTCGCAGAACCTAGTAATACAATACTAGTCATTCATAAGGTGGGTGCTCACCTTTAAGAAAACTAAGCATGAGTTTCTCTGGAGGAAATGATGGTAATTATAGGCTGACCATGTGTCCCGGCTTCAGAGACAAGGCATGATTATTTTTAGGTTATTTGTATAACTGCCTAACATGTCTGGTTAGTTGGGCAGCATGTTGCAGCTCTTCTGGTAGTAATTAACTTGGTTATGCCATTATGGTATTTGCAATGACTAGGCATTACTAGGCAGTACATATTGGTCCACTGGTTGGTTAAATACTATCCTGTATAATGGTCAACACAGTATCTACATGATAATCAGTCTTTGATGTGTCCATAGGGATAAAAATATGCTATTAAGATATTGCAGTAATAATAATTATAGTAATGTGCAGTACTTGTATTACTCTAGTTATAAATGAATGCCAAAGCCAAGGTTGGGATGCCAGGAATCAGGAGCCAAGGGAAACAAGCAGGGTCACAACAGGAACTTGTAGGATCATCCAAGGGCAAATACTGACTGTGTGTGTTGCCCAAAATGAGGAGCAGTTACCTACAAAGGTATGGTATACCTAGTTACAGAACAACAAGAAGCCTTTTATTTCACAAAGACAACACAAGGGTCTATTGTGGCAAGTCAGTTTAGGGCTTGCAATCAGAGGGTTTGAGCCGGTAACCGTGACAGTTATTATGGTACTCGGACAATGTGTCCATTAGTTATTATGGTGATCACAAAATTGACACCATCATACATAGTGTGAAAAAAAACTACTGGCTAGTATTTTGACTAATCATGGTAGCCACCCTGCAGAATATATATTCTGTTGTCACAATAATTAAAAAAACTGATATCTGTTCTCTCCTAAATTAATGTTCCATATCTTTGATGACCATTTGTGTTCAAGCTTCTTAAAAGTATTGTTTTCATCTAATTGATGCAAAAAGCAAAGAAAGAGTTGAATGTCGAGAAACCCTAATTATTTATTTATTTATTTATTTATTTCAATAAACTTTGAAGATGCCTGTTAAACAATATAATCATTGGACAATGATGCAAGTTACTTGTCTAGTACATAACTACAAACCTGTTATAGTCTTAAAATGTTTATTTTTATATCTATTTGACATGTAAATAAATAGATCGTATTACAATTTTAAATGAAATATAGAATATATATTATAATATATATATATATATATATATATATATATTTGATGCATGCAACCACACAGCGCACATATCTTTAGTAAACATATCAATGTAATGGGATAGTGTAAAGTAGTTTAATACAGTACATATTTTTAAATACCACTGCCAGAGAGAAAAAAAATCCATTCTAGGTTTCCAGTGGCTGCTGTCTGTTACTTGATATAATATGATTCCTGTGTTCTTGAATACTCATTCTGATTGTAAATTCTCTGTATTCCATAGAATCTGCTTGGCATAAAGCAATTTCTTTTTATAATGAATTGTTTCTTGCGTCTTGGTTTCACCATGCTGCCTGTAACACTATCTCATAGTTTCACTTTTCGGGCTGTAAAGGTCCCCTTAGACCAACCAGAGTAGTTTTGAGACAATATAATATAGCTGTGTGTGCCTGTACCACAATGTGCAATAATTCAGTGAATATCACGAAAGCACGTATAACTTGGATTCACTGCATGGGTTTACTATTTCTTTTTTCTGTTACATTGAAAATACTGATTCATTAAACAATGAATTATATTTATATGCCCGACAAAGAGATCTAAGGAGTCTAATCTAAATCTTGCAATTCGATAAGCCAAAAAATCTATTTTCTTTACCAGGTTGGCTCATTAATTTTCAAAAGTAAGTTACCATCTTTACTTTACAAACAATAATCCAACAATAATTCACCTTCAGTTATATATGTTATTGATATGTTAAAAAAAGATATTGCAATATCTGTACCTGGAAAAATAAGGAAGTTTGGGTTACCTTTCATTGCACCAACACCCATATGTAAGTTATTGAATGGCATAAGCTATCAAAATGCCCTTTTTTAAGTGCATCCACTAAAAGGTATCATAACTTATGACTTTTTTATACAAATATCAATATATTAGACCACTATGTGGTTGAATAGAACATAAAGCAGGCGAATGTGGTCAAAATATTTCTAGAATAAAAAATATATTTTAAATGAGACAAAACAAAGTTTTCAGTATGTTTAGGTTGGGTTTAGCCATACTTGTTCATTAAGTACTAGTAATAGCTAAATAAGAATTCTTCCCTAAAGTGTTCTAAAACGTGTTACAAATATCAAAATTCCGTGTAGGTATAGTTCCTTACTGACCGCGGATGATTTTTGCAGTAGACCAAAGACGCTGCTGGTAAAACCAATATTTTACCTGCAGCTCACAATCAATAGTTGGGCTGATCATTTGGGTCCATATAAAACAGAATGGACCAGCAGAGGCAACAAAAGAATGGTTAATTTTTAATGTTTTCTTAATCAAATTTGGTGCTGTGAGACAAGAGTGCCACATCTGAACTCAAATTCCTAAAGAGAGTAGTCCATATGCAGGGCACTAAACCAGGCCCATATATCCTTGCATACCTATACTTAATGCAAACCACTGAGCAACCACATGGCCACAATTATTCCCCTAAGCTGGTTGTTCTTGTGGTTAATGCCTCTATGCTAAAATTTAGCCCTGCTCTGCCTACTGTTAAGATACACGACAAACTTCTCCTTTCCTCTAAATGGCATTCTTCTATTTTAAATTTCAAGATGTTATATGATGTTATTTAATACTGTTTAATAAAATAGAAGCTAGATGTTTCCCATAATATTTTAATATTAAGATTATTGCAATAAAATGTAAATAAAATAAAACATATATATATATATATATTCTGAGTTTTACTTGAAAAGATGGCTAATTTTAATGTTATTATTACAACAAAAAGAACAAGGTACAGAACAGAGACTGACTAAATGATTGAATGATTTTCATAATGCAGAATTAATTGTGGCGTTCACAATATGCTACAATTCCTTCCCCTGTTATTAGCAGTATTCAATTCAGATCACATTTCACATGAAGAGAATTAATGTACTCAATTTTAATGGAAATCTACTGATTTGCTTTGAATAGATAGAAAGCAGAAAAATAGACTTTTTGTCTCAATAAGTCACTTAAAAGCATTCTGAAAACTCATTTACTGTGAGGAAAAGGCTATTTAACTCTGCGTGATATGCTGGCTAGCAATTTGCACAAATAAATGAACATTATGAGGGCTTTAGAATACAGGTCATACACACATTCTGAAAATGGATGTTTATTCAGGCAAATCAAATTTGGAAAAAAAAGAAGCTTTTGAGCATAGAGATATCTGGGACCTTATAACGCAAATCTATACACCACTATACACTACTACAAATTCATAACCTGAGTTTATAAAAAGAACAACATTGAAGATGACATGTGGCAAATAAACATTTGTTATTAAAGAAAATGCAACAAAGGTTTTGCAAATGAGAAAACCAGACGTTCTCTGTTAAAAAGATAAGATATTGTAATATGTTGGCAAAAGAACAAGAGACCACGTTTTAACTGTAACAATTACAACGTTACATTCATGAAAAGATCAATAATACTGTCTATACCTTGAGTGTACATCTAGAAAACATTAAATAGACACCTGTCATCTCCTTCATGGCCTCCTTAGGGTCAGTCAGGGCTGGTCTGACCATTTAGCACATCAGGTCCGGTGGACCACTGGCTAACAGGGCTGTCTGGAAATGCCAGGTAAAAACGGATTATGTGGCCACAGCTATCCAGAGGTCACACTTACGTCATTTGGGGGCTACTGGACCTGAGGCTAGTCTTAGCACTAGGCATACCAAGCAGGTGCCTGAACAATAAAGTATATTCTTCCTAGGGAGACAGGTCTGAAATGGTGGCAGCACTTGGACTACTTTACTAGATATTGGGACCAACATGACTGTACTCCTCTCTTATCCCCTGATGTCCAACCTTTCTAATACATCAGCATGTTGTGAGCAAAAACGTAATGCTATCCAAAATGGAAATTAATGTTGGTGAGGGGGGGCAATGAGTATTCTTGCCTGAGGTCTCATTTGGCCTGGAACAATCCCTGGACCTCCATATCTTCTATAATTAGCATTGGCCTACTTAAGGCTGTAATTATTAAACTTCAACACTTGCATACTTTAAATTGGTTTAAATAAAACTTAAAAAGCAGCAGGCACTCTATTACTGCCCAGTCACGTAACTGTGGAGTTATAAATGTGTTAAATCCACGTAACTCACTTTAAGTGCTAAATGCAAAACCTATGTGTCACGTACAAGTAGTTTGGAGACACCGTGGTCAGGTAGGACTCCAGGACAGAACAGGGTCAAACAAGCAGAGGTCAGGTTTCCGGAGAGCTGGATAGTCGTATAACGTAGCCGAGGTCAGGACTCAGGAAAACAGGATAAACGTAAACGTAGCCAAGGTCAGGTATCAGGAAATCAACAAAGTCAGACAAGCCGGGATCATACACGAGGAAACAGAATCAAAACGCTATCTGGGTACTAGCACAAGGCACAGACAACCAACAGAAGGCAATGTCTGGCAGAACTGAGGAGGTTTAAATAAGAACCGCAGGGGAAGTTCAAATCTCCCGCCAAACCTCATGACGTCACTTCCAGTGTCCGGGAATCGCCGCCATCATGATTGTGGCGAAATCTCCCCTCATATATGCCTGTAGTTTGGGAGTTCGCCACTAGAGGGCCGGACGCCATGTTCCAGGAGGTCTCCCTCTCCTGCGAGGCAACTCTGAGGATGACGGCGGAAGCGGCAGTGCGTTGGAGGGGGGTCTTCCTTTCCTGCGTGGCGGCTGCTGCGGAGGTGGCCGTTTGTTGCACGGCGGCTGTTGCGGCAACGTGGGAGCCGAGGAAAATAGTAATATTTCTGAAAAATATTGTAAGGTTATGTTTCTTATGTATCTCCCATAAATAATCCCATTTGATAAATGACTCTTTTTGTTTACAATTAAAAGAAAATCTTATGTAAATAATTTTTTTTAATAATAATTTCGACTAAAATAAACTGTCAATCTAAAATGTATGTATGTAAGGCTGGCTAATTAACAAGGCAGTCATTATCAATAGAGAAATTAAGAAGCCGGACGCCGTGTTCCAGGAGGTCTGCCTCTCCTGCGTGGCAACTCTGAGGATGACGGCGGAAGCGGCAGTGCGTTGGAGGGGGGTCTCCCTCTCCTGCGTGGCGGCTGCTGCGGAGGTGGCCGTGCCTTGGAGTGGGGGTCTCCCTCTCCTGCGTGGCGGCTGCTGCGGAGGTGGCCGTGCGTTGGAGGGGGGTCTCCCTCTCCTGCGCGGCGGCTGTTGCGGCAACGTGGGAGCCGAGGACAGGTGAGTAACACTATGTTTATATTCTTATTTATTATATATGTAAAAAGATTGGTTCTATAAATACATAGTTACCAATATCATATTTCATTTTCTTCACTGTAACACCTCTGGCATCTTTTGTGATGTACAGAAACTAAATGAGTAAATATTAATACATGCCACTGGGATCTCTAAGTTGTCACTAATAATGAGTATCAATATGCCACAGGGAGTTGTCAGATTTAATTGAAAGTCACAAGGACATTCTAGTAATGAAATTTGTTCTTGTAGTATATGGTAACCCACACCTAGGGCACTCATAGAACACTGATTCATTTCTTCTGGCAACAAAGAAAATGAAAAATTAACTCAACGAGGCGTCTGCAGCAATCAGAAATATGTATTATGCCTTTTCAATTCAGATAAACCTACAAGGCATGCTGATATGTAATTGTTGTTTGATTAACTGCAATAGAAATGTAATACACAATTCTAGATATTGTTAAGGTCAAATTCTTAAATTAATATGTCAACCAAACAACTCTGATAATGTTAATTATCTCATGAAGGAATGAAAGGATTGGTTGTGAAATATCAAATGTTTTTATATTGTCAAGTCTGCTAAATGTATATTTTTCAACTTTTTCATTTTAATGTTGGGAATTATTGAATTCCTGCAAGATGTATTATTTGCAAACCTAGAAATGGAATGATATATTAAAGAGAAAATAAAATATATAGGAAAAACCATTAGATTCAGATGGTATGGGCATATCTAATGTCTTTTAAAATATAAAGAAACAACATTATGTTTATTTATTTTGAGCAAACTAGAGTAAGCTCTTTTTGGTCTTTCCTCATTTGAGCTAGAGATAGCTTATAAGAAATTGAGCGAAAATGCAACTAGTAACCTCACCTTGCTGAAACATATTTTCCCTGCTTGGGTCTACAGGGTGACTTTACAAAGCTCAAACCTCAGATTAGATGAAGTAGACCCAAATGAGAATGCAAGAGGCCCTCAAGCCTGAAAGTTATGGCCAAACATGGTCTTTATGATATTATTTGCGGTTTAGGTAGTGGGAAAATATTTAGCCCAATTATAAAAGTTAAACCTATGGACATATTGAAGATATATGTCAATATACACATTAGATTCAGATGGTTTGGGCATTAAGATGGTAACAAAAGATTATCATGTTTCATGCCTGATATAAAACATAATACCTCTTTTATATAATGGATTTAAAGCCTGAACATTATTGGGTCCATATGGTGGACTCTGAGTATGCACAGAATAGACAGTCTGGACAATATTGCTGATATCACATATGTTATAAAGGATATTTCTGACACCCGGGTCACTGGTTTCAACTAGGGAAATATACTGTCAATACTGATGTTGAATAATCAAATTCATTCTTATTTTAAGAGAAAAACACAAAGCTTACTTTTAAGCTAAGGTCACCAGATGTCTGCACTATTAAAAAAATATGTTAAAGGTTATACAAAAAACTACTAGAAAGATTAGTTTCAGGTGCCCTTGACTCCTTCATATGCAGAAAGAGTGAACACATTATTGCTTGTATTTATATGCATTCTCATTTCAAAATAATATTGAATCATTTTGCATCCATGTGCAAAAAAACATATGTTTTTACACAAAGTCTAATGTTGAAAATATTGGCTGTACAACGCAGCCCCGGGGCTGGCTGACTTGAATAATAATACTGAAATATAAAGCTGAGATAAAGTGCTGTGAATCTTTAAACAATTTTGGAAAAATACCAATATTTATGAAACAAAATATAGAATATTACAATAATTTTCCAATAATCAGCGAATAATTACTAATTCTATTTTAAAAATAAAATGTTCAAGTTCTCTTGAACATGTATATGTGTATATTGTTTTTCATGTTTGTAGCACATTGGCGCATCTTATTACATTTTCCTCATTCTACTACATCTGGCACCTTTTTGTGAAAATAGTAATATTTCCGAAAAATATTGTAAGGTTATGTTTCTTATGTATCTCCCATAAATAGTCCCATTTGATAAATGGCTCTTTTTGTTTACAATTAAAAGAAAATCTTATGTAAATAATATTTTTAAATAATAATTTCCACTAAAATAAACTGGCAATCTAAAATGTATGTATGTAAGGCTGGCTAATTAACAAGGCAGTCATTATCAATAGAGAAATTAAGTGCTTTTTAAGTAGTTGCAGGGAGCCTTGTACAGTTGAGACCTTTTCCTGCATTGTGTGCACTTCATTAGAGGAACACTTCCATCTTCTCATGCACGGCAGAGTGCTTCTATGTGAAAAACTCTACATAGCCCCTTATATCCTCCCAATATACGTTAAGGGTGTGACAGGGCCAGGCTAGCTGGCTCATGTGTCATATGAAGTTTAGCCGGGTCACGGAGCACTTTTCTGTCCGGTTCCGTATACCATGACCCGGTAATATTTTATATTGTGTATTATTGTGTAACCGGCCCAGAGACTGATGTGGCTTCAGCTCCAGCCTTCAAAGAGACAATCCTATAATCTGGCTGGGGCTCTTAATCAGCCAACACAGCCCTGTCTCCCCAGACGGCACCCGCACTACAGGGGGGATAACACAGGTGGGGGAACCCATTGTATTCTGTAATCCCCTCACCTGATACATCCCCTGTATACTGATGGGATTTGTGATGGGATGTGGTTGATGGGATTGGGGGTTGGGTTCGGTACACATTGCATTGAGATTGTATATAAGTTCTGTGTGTTTGTAATAAGGAGAGTTATTCTTGGTTTACTACGAATGGTGGTCTGGATGATCCGTGGATAGCTGAGTGCTATCCGTATGAGGGACTGACTGGTGATTCCTCAGCCCTCAAACAGGGGGACCCAGCCTTGGGTACGGTGACCCTGTAACAAAGGGTATGTTAGATTGTTCAGCAACCCAGCTGCTAGGACTTAATAATGCATGTACAACAGCAATGCTGCCTGTTCAGTGAGCAAGCAATGTGTCCAGGGTCAGACTGGGAAAGAAAAGTAGCTGTGGCAGTTTAAGGTTAGTGGCCGATAACCATGTATGTGCAACAACTGGATGGAAAAGAGTGGCCACACGATACGCACCTTCAATCATAAAACACCAGCTCTGACACACAAGAGTCATCAAAGGTAAGTGACCTGTGCCATTTGGCACTAGCTCATCAGAAATTTGTCTGGTTTGCCATATGGCCACTTGAAAAAAACACTTGTTTGATGGAAAGAATGACATCAGTAAAGAGTTACTGCCCCCTAACATTTTTTTTTATTTTGATGAGTTAATGATAAAAAAAAAACATTTTGTCTGAAAAATTCTTGCATTGCTTCCTGCGTTTCTGCCTGGTTCATTTATGGTAGGCCTTCTATAAAAAGGAGCACATCAAAATATTAAATATTTTAAGGAGCCCTTTGTCAATTTTAGCTTTTCATGCAAATACAGTGCATACACAACATAACACAGAGAATGTAATAAAAAGATATGCATATTTTTATCTAAACAATATGTAAATTCACAAAATCCACACGTGAAAACAAAATTGGAATAATCAGAACCTGTCAATTTTTTTTTTATTTGTTACAAAAATTATAAAGACTTGTTGCAGATGCATTGCCATTTTAAAATCCACAGTGGGTGGTTATTTGATACGTGCTGTATGCTGAAACACTTAGGGAAACAATTACCAAATTATATTTCTTTCTTTTTTTTTTGTACACAAGGAACATATCAGCTTGTTTGATAGGCTGGAAAAAAAGTAAATTTTTACCTAATGGAAATGTAGCACCACCCCGGGGTCCTTGAGGGACATATTGTAAATGAACCCTGTGAAGGGTTCTGTTAGTTTTATTATGTCCTGCTATTGCGAGTTCTTAATGTTTTATTATGTTCTCCATATGGTCTTGTTGTTCGTTTTTAACTAAAATATCCAGGATCACCTTTCATTTTTTTTTTTGTTTTAACTAACAGCACATGGACATCAGTCTTAACTTTTAACAACAAAAAACCTTGAGGGACTTATTAAATGATTCCCTACAAGCTTTGGATAAAGGAACGTAAGGGAATGGTTAAACGGTGGAAACTGGTTGATACAGAGGATTTGACAGGGATAGAAATCTTAATTATTAATAGACCGCAGCCATAGTGATTGTAAACAGAGAGAACCAATTCTTGCTTTGAGTTGCATATTGCCAAAATAAGGGGTAAAAGGTTGGCAAAAAAAAAGGGTTTAATTTATACCAATACGTGAAATTATTTTGATGTTATTTCAACCGGGTGCAGGTTGAAAGAGCTGGGGACAAAGAAAGGGTCTGGAAAAAATTAAAACAAATGCAGGTTGCTTGTCAATACCTTTTGTACAATGCAGTATATGTGAGCTGTATTTGCATGGAACGAGGTGACTTTAATAGTGAACTGCATCCCCTTGGAAGACGTCTTAATCCTTTTAGTATGGAACAGAGAACACTAAATAAATAAGGGTCAGATTTGAAAACATGCAAAAAGCCTATTACTAAATATAAATCCCAGAGGGTTTTGATGTAAAAGCTCAAATTATAAGCACTCTCCTCATTGTTAAACAAGCAATAATGTATAGACTTCTTGGTAATGCAAGTTAATGAATGTGATTTATTTAATCATAAGACTCAGCTCTTAGAGCACATCCAATATAACAACGGCAAGCAGGCTTTGCTCATTTGTAAAGGGGCATAGCAGGCATGAAAAAAAGGTTTGTTTGAGTGTATATATATAAATATAATGATTGCTAAGGGTTATAGTTCTAAGAATTATTTTTATTTATTTTATTCATCTCCATTCTGCTTGCTTGCTAACCATGCACAAGAGCTATGTCTGCTTTCTTTCTATCAAAAACCACTGATAAACATTGTTTGTAATTAAAAATAATGTGAATGATTTTCTTAGTAAGTGAAAAGACTATAGAATCTGGTTGCATACAGTTTTTAAAGAAAACAAGAATTTTTTGAAATTGTCAAATTGTCTATTCATCTAAAAACTAGGTTACATAAAAAATAACATAAATACCATTTTGATATTGCTCCATATATTTAGTGTTTGGTTATTTTAAAGAGCACCAGCAAGGTGTATTAGAAATGGGATGTGTGCTAAAGTTTTTATCTGTGGTTATAAAGCCTCAGCCTGATTATCTGCATACCTGGGAACTCTCCAGGCTTGACCCAGAGCCTCCTGCTGAATAGCTGTTTCCCCAGGTCTAAAAACTGGCACTGTTAATGGCAGGTGGCACCGAACTAAGGTGACAGAAAATGGCAAGAGGTAACTGGGCCAGCTTGTCCAGTCAGTAACCAGAACAACCAGGCAAGATACAAGTGGTGGTTTTACAGTTATTAGGGTCAGAGATGTAAAAGACTGTTGCACTACAGGAAAGGCTGTTGCACTACAGAAAAAGTCAGATGACTAGCTGAAATATACTGGTTTGTGCAGCTGAACATCCTCAGTAATTATTGTAGCACCTCTTTGAGAAGTACCCAATACCCTACTTACACTCTACCAGAAAAACATTACCCACTAAGGATCGCTCCTGAAGCATGTCTCACTGCTCGAGGGAACCACCAAAGACCCAACATTTAAGACCTGTAATCAGGGGCGTAACTAGAAACCACGGGGCCCTGGTGCGGAAATTGCCATAGTAGCTTTAGCCGTGCCTGGCTCATTTTTAATGTAATGACCTACCTAGTCCATGATGGTCGACAGATGACTGGACACTGGCAGACGGCTGAAAGCTGGCTAAAGCCAGAGAGCTGGTTGTCAGCTGGACAAAGGAAGAGATTCTTTACAGTAAGTACAATAAAGGTATGGAATTCACTGACAAGGGAGGTAGTGTTATCAAATACATTAGATGCCTTCAAAAGGGGTCTGGAAATTCTTTTAGAAAGACATGACATACAGGGCTATAAATAGAATCATTATTTTCGAGCATCTTGATCCAAGGAGAAAACTGAGTAAGTGTCAGGAAACTGGGTCCATACGGACGACTGTAAAGACCCAGCGCGCCCAAAGATGGAGTTCAGGAGTTCAGTATGCAGTAGCGGAGTCTCAGGACAGGGCCTGGTGCGGGACGACTGCACTCACACGGGTGATGAGCATCTAGGGTTGTGCAGCCACACACCAGCGCCCAGATATAGCAGCGGATGTAGTCCAGAACTAAGTTAAATCCTGCAGGCTCCCTGGAACAGGCATGAGACATTACACAAGACTCATGTGCAGGATGCTGCAGGCTGGGAGAGTGGAAGCTAAGCAGAGGTTATAGAAGAAACATAACAAGCAAGGGATAGGGAGACCAGGCAAGAAACATAATAGGCAAGATATACCGTATTTGCTCGATTATAAGACGAGGTTTTTTTCAGAGCAAATGCTCTGAAAAATACCCCTCGTCTTCTAATCGGGGTCGTCTTCTAATCAGACCTCAAATAGAGTCTGATTAGGAGACTAAGATCCAGATCCCCCGCACCGCTGCAGGGGACCTGGATCCTCCTGTCTCACCCCCCCCCCCCATCATACACACTTACCGGTGCTTCCTGCTGTATTGCCGGGGCAGCGGGTTGACGTCTACGCGATCCGCGTAGACAACGTCCGCTGCAGCCGGAAGGAGGTGTGGCTAGCAGCGGGGGTTGTCTGCGTCCGTCGCGCAAACCTTCCCCGACTGTCAGAGATCAGAGTTCCCCGCACCGGTGCGGGGAACTCTGATCTCTGACAGCTGGGGAAAGTATACGCGACGGACGGATACAAACCCCCGCTGCCAACTCCACCTCCTTCCGGCTGCAGCAGAAGGCGACGTCAACCCGCTGCCCCGGCTGGAAGCACCGGTAAGAGAGGGCTGAGAGGGGAGGGGAGGGGAGAGTGTGTGTGTGTGTGTGTGTTAGTTAAATGGGGGTATAGGGTGTGTGTGTGTGTGTGTGTGTGTGTGTGTTAAATGGGGGCATAGGGCATTTCTGGAGTGGCGTTAAGGGGGCATTTAATAGAGCACTCTGCCTCCTGAAATGCCTTATACACCTATATGCCACTCTGCCCCATAATATGCATTTTAACCCCCTAAATGCCAGAGTGGCATATAGGGGTATAAGGCATTTCTGGAGGCAGAGTGCTCTATACAATGCCTTTTAACTCCCTTAATGCCACTCTGCCTCCTGAAATGCCTTATACCTCCCTATATGCCACTCTGCCCCATAATATGCATTTTAACCCCCTAAATGCCAGAATGGGATATAGGGGTATAAGGCATTTCTGGAGGCAGAGTGGCATATAGGGGTATAAGGCATTTCTGGAGGCAGAGTGGCACATAGGGGGTCAAAAGGCATACCATGGGGCACAGTGGCATATAGAGGGTTAAAAGGCATATCATGGGCCACAGTGCCATATTGGAGTGGCAAGCCTGGGGGCAGATGTGCGTAACTGGGGGACAGGTTGGAAAATACAAGAAATAAAAACAAAAAAAATATTTTTCTCAATCATAGCTTTTATTAAAAAAAATAGTTTACATGAATTAACATTTACTGGTAAAACTTTTTTCCTTTAGGGTCGTCTTATATTCAGGCTTTTTCTTTTTTTCCTAAGTTAATATTCAGATTTTGGGGGGTCGTCTTATAATCAGGGTCGTCTTATAATCGAGCAAATACGGTACATGATACAGGGCACTACATGGAACAAGACATGAACAGGACAGGACACCCCTCTACCGGGGATAAGGGACAGACTGATACACAAAAATACAAAAACTAGCCTAGGACTGGTTGATAACTATTGGAGATTCCGTCACATCTTATGGCCATAGTATGCTTAGCCCACCACTACGCCAAAGTACTCCAATGACGGTGGGTCCTAACGCTAATCCCTGCTGACAGAGGTACGAAACAAACTAAACATGTAACCCAAACACATAGCACTGAAACATACCTTTAGACTGCAGACTGAGACAAACAGAACACATGGGAGGGGCACACCTTATAAAGGATACAAAGCAAAAGCAAAGAGCTGAAGCAGAAGCAAGGAATGGGAGATCAGAACAGTGCAAAAGGAAATCCAGGAATGGATTCAAGCAAAACAGGGAAACTGAAACAAGAGTGATATATGTAGCTCCTCAGCCTGGGTAGGATCATGACAGTAAGTGCGAGGTTGGTATCAAAAGTTGAAGCTGGGGTCAGAGGAACAAGGTACAGTGGGTAGACTAGGTGCAGGAACGGGAAGTGGTACAGGTTTATGTACGAGGTAGGGTATCTGGTGCCAGGTTGCAGCAGGAGTAGCCAAATAAAAACTGAGCACCTTGAGAAAGGCACCAGTTGCTTAAATAAGTCCAGCCTCCTAGATAATGTAAAAATTAAGAGGACCCAGCCCTTTTATAAGCCTCTTCTACTTCATGTCTCCTGGATGCTGCATGGTTGCGATGATCTTTGAGCAGTCTACACAGTCTGCAACTTGCATCATTTTACTAGGTGTACTTCTTTAAGCTGGTTCAGCCTTTTTTTATATACCTAAACCTGTTTTGGAGTTATGCTTTGGGCATTTTGGGTTCTCATTCAAACTTCCTTGTGTTTTCATCATGGTAAAAAGTTCAAAAATCAGTTAGGATGAAAAAGTCAGAAGCCAGAAAAGTGAGGACAAGCTGGGCCAAATGTTCCTAGGGCAATAGTAGTTATGTGTGTACTGTCCAGATGATAGTGTGAACTCATCAGTTATCGGGACATTATAGTAGACTATAGAAAAACACCAATTTTTTATGTTTGCAAATTACTAAAATATTTAAGTATTATTTCATGCGATTCCATTGATGATATAAAACATTAGTTGGAATACATAAGTAATACCTGTTTCACCTCCTTAACAATATATAGTTCAGTATTGTTAAAAATATATAACAATATATTGTTCACTACTCTGTTAACTTAGTGAGATTAATAACCATCATATATTACTCTAATAAAAGTCTCTTTTTTTTCCTTTTTAAACACCATCAAAGCCTAATTTCTTTACCAGCATGTCATTTTATCAATACCTGACTCAGTTTATATATGCTCTTTCTGTTGAACTAATAAGCCGAACATTAAAGGCAGGTGACAGATTTTTATTACACCAACTAAATATATTTATTACAATTCTTTGAGGGGTAAAAAAAACACTCGTCTTCCTTAGGTCACAAGTGATCGAAAACAGATTTTTCTTGGTTTCAGCTTTGTTCGAGTGGTGTAATAAAAGTCAAAACAATTTAGTAAAGGCATGGAATTGAGAGCACAGAACATTTATTTTATTTTTATGTCACCTTAACTGCTTTGTAGGGAAAGGTTTAGTTTTCCGTGAACGATCAGTAAAAACAATCGTTTTCACCAAGGAGTTGTAGTATACCGTAAGTTGCTTGTTTCTTAGGATAAGTTTTGTTGGTCAACCTTCATCTTCAAGGATAGTGTTCAGATCGTCACAAAACACCTTTCGAAATTTTCCTTAAAAATATTACTTGTTGATAGATAGAATTTAAGATATCGCCAATGTATCATCCTCTCTACCCATTCTAACTTAAACATAGGATGCAAAGTTTCAATTACAATAAGTTTGTATACTTATACTGTATATTCTTCAGAAAATCTTTATCCATATACCACATATCCCAGTGTTTTAATTCTATAAAATGATTTGACTATACATATACAAAAAAAACAGTTAAGTCGTGGAAAAAAAATCTGTCCTACATATTTGTAAACATATGAAAAAAGATGGCATTTTTATAACCCCCCCCAAAAATTACTATCACCTTGAAATTTCACCCATAAATACAAACACGTATCCTTGCTTATAACTGAAGTGTCAGAGGAAGCCATAGATTAATGTTGAATCTTTCTGCTAAATGTTCTAAATTTACCACTTTGCAGCTGAATGTCTGCAGTTTTTAACCTTGATAAATACGCCCTGGATGCTTGCAATGTAATTAAAGGAAGAATGGGATAGATCTTTATAAATATCAATTTTCCTTTGTCTCACATGCAATTTAGTAGGTTACTCTATTTAATTTGTCATTAAATAGATATGCGATGAATTTATGTGGTTTTAATTCAATAAACTTGTTTGGTTTCTAGATAATCGTTGTCTAAATTAGTTACACACGTCTAACCATCTGTTTGCCTTTGAAATTTATTCTCGGTCTAACTTGGCTTTGGCCAGTGTGTGCCTGGCAAATGTGGTGTCAGATGCTAATGTAATTGCTTAATGTTCCATAGGTGAGCCATCATAATATTTTGCAACTGGCCTGATGGCAGCTGTGCATAATTGGGCATATCTCATTAAGCATACAGTTATCAGCTGGGTGCCCTTTAATGGGGTATCACATGTCAAGCTGGCAAGGCAGATCTGTGAATATGACATTCTTTTCCATTCTAAACTGATGCTTGCCAACTGAGTAGCAGATGGCATTAGGTGAATGATACAAACAAGGAAATCGAACTAATGTAAACTATATAATGCTCGTAACTAAATATCAAAAGACGTACATGGAACGAGAACCATTGATTCTTTAGCTCCAACGATTTACCTTCTTCAACATTTCTACTCCATACATTTTAAGAATTATTGTCCACCGATGACCTAAAATCCCATAGCTCTATATTTCCTGTTTTAGCAATTTATATTGACGTTTATAAAATATTCATAACATACCACAAGCAAGTGACCATAATCAGATTTTAATAGGCGGAGGCTGGCAAGGGTAAGCAATGGGAACATCAATTGTTATAATTCTCTGTTTTTAAGATTTTGGGGTCTCTACCAGGAGTTTTTTTTATTTTTTATTAATTTTGTATTTTAATTGCAGTTCCAAGTCACAAGCTGTTTAGTGTAATAAGAATTTATGGCACCATTAACATCCTCTCGGTGCTGCATTTATTGATTTGTATACAGTTCCTATGGGTGAATGAGATTTGGATTGGATACTGTGAAAAATGCATATTAAAGTGTGAGTATTTTAATATAAATTTTTAACCACCACATTGTCCTCTCCATGGTCTGGTTTACATGCCACTTTTGGTTGCTTGAAAACCCCTGGCTGAGTATATTGTGCAGGAGATGCATTCAGCCTGCAAGACATTGCCTGCAAGCCTACAAAAATTGAGGGTCAGGCAAAAAAGAGCAAATGCATGGAGGTGGAGGGTTATCTATTAAATCATTTGCAAGAGGAAGAAATCAATTAAAGAATACACTGAGCTTTAGACATGTGCAAATGGGCCAAAAATGATTAGGGACATTTTTTGGTTAGTTTTTGAGTAATACATTCCATTTCCTGCCCTATTTGTTTTGGTTAAACATTGGGGGCTTTATACATTTGCAACCAAAATTTGTTGTCCAACGCCTATATTCACTCTCACGCACGCTTTCTGAATGTCCTCCTACCTTGTCCGCCGACTGCTTCCGCTTTCGTGTCTCACAGCTCAACTTCTTCTCTAGCAGAAGTTCACGGGAGATTATCTTTGGGCAAAATTGAGAGGTTTCCGGGCACGCCCTCTCCCTCAATCCTCCAATCGGGGGAGAGGATGTCACCGGAAGCTCTGTCATTTTTGCGGACGTTCATGGGAGGGTATCTTGGGCAAAATAGCAAAGCTTCGGGCATTCCCTTTCTTTGATCCTCCAATCAAGGGAAGAAAAAGACGAATGAGGGTGAATGACAACTATTTTTTTTTTCCGAATTTAAAAAGCATCCTGATTTTTTGTCTAAAACTTTTTATTTTCACATCTGAATTTCCAGAAAGAACTGTACATTGTTTCCAAAAAATCTTATAAATAGTATTGGTTGGGTAGACAAGCTGAATAGCATAAAAATATATTTTGTACTGTCCAGCTAGTGTTTCACAATGATTCCATGCTTGGTAGTTCGAAAAATAGAATTTGACAGCAGATAAGAACCATTCGGCCAATCTAGTCTGCCCGTTTTTCCTGATGTAAGGGATTTAAACCTCCAACAGTCTTTGGTCAGGTTCGATAGTGCCAGAAGAGCTCCCTGCTGGCGGCTAACAGAGTCGCTCGCACCGACCTTTAACTCCTGGAACCTCCCTAGGCCGAGTTTCGCCATCAGGAGTTAAAAGTCCGTACGAGCGACTCTATTCGCCGCTCATATGGACCTTTAACTCCTGGAGCGGGGAGACCAGTGAGACCAGTTTTGGCGCCAGGAGTTAAAGGTCTGTACGAGCAACTCTACTGGTCGCTGGCAGGGGGCTCGTCTGACAACAACCAATGAAGAGCAGCTGTCTTTTATTAGTTAATGGCAGAGGAGGCCCCTGCAGGCGACCAATAAAGTTGCTATTAATTATTCAGATACCACAGAGGAGAAGTGTTGCCACATTGACTTTATCCACAATTTATTAATATATACCTCGTCTTTTTTTCGATCAAAATGGAAGAACTACTTGATGAGGAGGAATAATCACATACATCCTGAGAACAGAAAGTTAAGAGAGTTCTTCTCATGTAACACCCATAAGGTGCATTTTAATACATATATTGCTTACTTTTCAGTGTAAACATCATGTTAAATTCTATTTTTAGTGTATAGAACTCTAAAAGAAATAGGATCCTGGAAAACTGAGATTTGTAGTTATTTCGTCTTGCAGGTCAAGCAGTGTATGTGAACAAAGGTGCATCTATACAGCCAGGGCCCTTCATTCCTTCACAGCAAGTTACAATCTATGTGCTTGCACTCGCACCCCACAGGAGAGAACCCATTTACAACTCCCAACAGCTATGCACTTTGGAGCTTTTTAAATATATATATATATGTACATTATGAATATGCTATTATAGTGTCCAATATTCAAGTAATATTATATAAATATTTTTGTCAACATAGATAAATGCTCTAAATGTAATACTGTGTGGTGTTTGGGTTGGAAATTCCAAAATAGGTTAAGTGGTGTACAATGGTCAGGGTGATAGGCCTGCCACCACTCTGACAGACCCATGTTAAACCAGATTTGAATAATAAAATATGATTTAACTCGAGGTTAGATAAGGCTGATGTAAATGTACTTGAGAGGGTGGTAGATAAGCTGAACAGCCTCACAACAGAAGAGGAATTGAAAAATACATGGCATAGGCATATAGCTATCCTGAATCTATGACAAGACTAATGATGCATTACAGTTGAGTCTTTACAGCAAGAAAAAATGGAAGACTAGATGAGATTTAGTCTATTCTATGTTTTAAGCAGCCAATTGGTGGCAGTGGTCCTACCATAATCAACTTTACACACTACTTTACACACAGACCCCTGAATGCAGTGTTCAGCAGACAAAGCGCTGGATCTGCCTGGAGGTTAGTACGTCACGTGCAAGAAGATACATTTGGCCAAATGCATCTCCTGCAGGGCATTTAGCTAGGGGTGGGGAAATGCATTTGAGAAACAGACCTCATGAACATTTAAAGGGACCATTTAAAGCTATCATATTCATTAAAGTGCACATGATGACTGTAGTGCTCCTTTAAGCTGCTCAGAATTCTTCCGCACCCAGTGTCAGGCAAACTTGATAGGAATTCAGCAGCAAACGTTGTATGCCCCTATTAAGTTCCACTAAACCTTTAATCTCTGCAAAAGTTACTCTGAAATATTCTCAATGTAGTGTTGTACAGCAGTAAAAAATTCAGTTGTATCCCAGTTCTGCCAGAAATGGGAAGCAATACACGACTCAATATGCTTTTTGTACCATTAACGGTATATCATTCTAAAGCAGCGATTAGCACAGAGACATGTCATTATAATTGTTTATGTATCTAGAGAACAGACATTATTATGCTGGCTCCATATTGTCTAGTCAAGTTTGTCTAAACACTGCAGCTCCTTGTCCTGGAATAACCACATTTAGTATTTACTGCCAATTGGAAATGATGCAAATGTTCATCTAAAAATAAAATGTCATCAACCAAAAGAATATCACACCTGCAAAAAGTATCCAAGCTAATGCAATCACCATCATTTAAAGGAGTTGTTAAAGGGGCAGTGATACCATTTTTTTAGCAGATGAGTGACTAAGAACTAAGCAGAGATTAAGCAGTGTTTACCTCCCAAAAGCACCAGTTTAAAGAACCAAGTGAGTCAAGAACACACAATAAGAGCACATGAGCATTACTAAATTTCCTCCTTGTGGCTAGGTTTATAAATGAACTAAGAGGAATACATCATTGACGAATAACATGTTATAGACTACTACCCTACTTTATAGGCATAATGTATTTTCTATAACATTTTACATGGGCGTTATTATGATGGATTTTCATCTGGGTATTCTTGTGTAAATAATGGTATTTGTGTAGTCAAACACCCGCCTCCATCCCAGAAGCACTGCTTTCTAATCACATTTCCAATGCGTTACAGTATTTGCTACTATTAAGGAAATGGAGGCACATGTCGTAATGGACACTTTGTTATTATTAACTAATAATATTATTATTCATCTCTTGACATACAATACACAGAAAGATATGAGACAAATTGCCTAATGAGCTTACGTATCAATTATTCTTGTCTAAACACTAAAGTTTGTCTTTTAGTCTTCACATATAGTATCTGATGCAAAGTAAAAATAATTAAATTCTGCACCAGGCAGCACTGGCTTATTCTGGCCTGGACTGACTAGCATAGCTGATGCAGCCTTTGTAGCACTCTTTGTAGCACTCTGACTTTTCTCTGGTGATACGGATGTCTGTAACAAGGTAGACTAAGGCAAATGTCTAACAATTGAACTAAACTAGAAGAATGGTAGATAGGGTGGCAGATGCAGTTTAACGTTGATAAATGTAAAATAATGCACTAGGGACATAAAAATCCAAAGGGAAAATATAGCGGCAGGGTACTGTGCTATCAGCAACATTAGAGAAAATGGACTTCAGAGTAATTATTTCTGAGGATTTAAAGGTGGGGAGGTAATGGAAAATGCAAGTAGGTTGCTGGGTTGTATAGCTAGAGGCATTGTAGCAGAATAAGGGAGGTAGTTATACCATTTTTAGATCTCTGGTGAGTCTTCATCTCCAAAGGATATAGATATTACAAAGACAGCTTAAGACTAAAGCATTTCAACATGTATAGCTTGGAGAAGAAAAATGCGAGGGTAGATGCATAAGAAATATTTAAATACATCAAAATATTTAAGAATCAAGTATACTTCTAAGGATTAGAAATGATAGACAAGGTCAAAGAGGTCAAAGAGCGAATAAGGTTTAGGTATTTACAACAGGAAAAATGGGCAGACTAGATTGGCTAGCTGGTCGTTATCTGCCACCAGGTTCTTTGGTTTTTTTTCTTACAGCCATAACTGTTACCTCCATCATTATCATCTGTAACTAAAGCTACATTTCCCGCATTTCCTTTTGACAGATTTCAATGAGACCATATGCTACTACTTTCAGGTTTTTCTTCTACTCATTCTACCCCATTGCAGAGCTATAAAATGCATCATGGTCACCTTCTTTGTTTTGGATTGGAGCTCCTATTAACATGCATTGGTGGGAAAACCTTCTTTAGGTCCCTGGGCCAGGGTGCAGGTGTTCTTTGGTGTCTCCCACCTTGCAATTAGAGTACAAAGTTACAAACAAACACATACTAACACTCAAACTCACTCTAACACCATACATATACACTTAAAACTTACTCTAACATCAGGTTAAAACTTACTCTAACACTCTACTCTTACACGCACTCTAATACAATTATACGCTACAACACGCCAATTACCCTAACAACGTATGCTAACCCACTCTTGCCTTGCACACAGGCTATTGCTCTCAGTGCAAATGAGAATAATGTGTTGGGAAAGGAATGCAGATTAAGGGTGCCAAAATGGCTTTATCAAGGAAGACAATTCTAATCCCACATAAGAAAACATGTAATACTAGACATGAAGATAGAATCAGCCAACACACAATACTATCATCAGCCAAGTCCTTGCAAATAAACGAATCACTAAAAAATAATTAAACCACTCAATACTTATTGATAAGATAATATAAGATATGCAGAAATCCCCATCCCCATCAGCCTTGCCATGTCCCCAGCCTCTATCATGTCCACATCAGCCCCTGCCATTTCATAAGGCCCTGCAATGTGTTCACGTTGTCTGGTGTAGAAGCCAAAGAAGGTCTTACATGGCTGTATCAGAAGCATTGGATGCGACATCAAATCACGCTGTTCTGATATGGCTTCGTGAGAACTATCCCAGCCTCATAGATTTGCATTCTTCGTTAGGCTGGTGAAGGCAGATCCTATGATCATAGCGGAATGGGTATATCAAGCAAAGGGATTTTGAGTGCACCACTGGAGGAACTAGTGAGCTATGCGAACCAAGTGAGCTCATGTCCACACCAGACCCTACCATGTCCACCAGCCTCTGTCATGTACCTATCAGCCCCTGCCATGTCCTCATGAAGCCCTGCCATTTCCTCACCAGGCCATGTCTTAACCAACCCCTGTCATCTCCTGAACATCCAATGTCATTTTCTCAAAAGCCACTGTATGGTCCTCATCAACTCCTGTATTGTCACCACTAGCCCCTTCCATGTCCCCACCAGCACATGTATAGTACACACCAGTTCCTGCCATGTCCCCACCAGCCCCTGCCATGTCCCCACCATATAATCACCCCCCAAGCTTGCCTAATTTTTGCTGGATCACTCAAAATGTTATAAAATATCTTTATGTGATTATATGCAATCAGCATTCAAGAAAGGCTGGCTTTTCTTAATGGCTCGTCTCAGGTTTTTCAAAAGAGTATCGTTATGCAAAAGGATTTCTGTGTTAAGTCCTGCAGCAAAAATCTCCATTACACAAAATTGGTATTCATCTCATTTTTTTGTGTTAAGCGAGTGGCTTATACAACCTTTTATTGTTTCATTTCAATTAGTTGGCCGATGGCCATTGAAGCTAAATGGTTTCGCAGAAAAATAGCAGCACTTGTAACCCAGGGAATTAACCATAGTTGCAACAACTGGTGCATGCTAGCTGTGACTGCTATTCCTCCTGTCATATAGAGAAGGACAGCTGATGCCTAACACCTTGGTTTATTGCGTTACAACAGGAAAGCGGTTCCTTAATGAGTTTCAAATGAACTGCCACTTGCCATTATCAACTCCCTAAGGACAGAATGTAGGTCTCTATCGAAAAGGGCTGTTCTGTATCACACCTGCTTCATCACTATCTGGTTATCAAAAGGAGAGGGAAAAAACAGCCTTTCTTTACATTTACATTTTGTAATGCATTAATTAGAACCATTCTGCACGTCTCCCTTTTTCAAGCACTATCTGGCACCTACGTAGAGCCTTTTTTTTCTATATGTTTCAGGATTTCTTTAGTTATTTGTATTACTTAATTACAGCTATTTTAAAGAGACAGAGAATTAGATCTATTACTATTATTTATTGTTTTATATAGTTCCATCATATTCCATAGCGCTGTACAATGGATCAAAATGCATGGTAACCTAGCACATCTTATACATCTTGTGTGATAAACTTCTGGAAATCTTAAATAACTAAGTATGAAGCAGTTGAAACTGCGTGTTCTGTTTCTTTGGACACGCTTTATATAGCCTGCAGGGTCAAAGCTATACATTTTATAGCAGATTTGATGGAACAAGTACTTATGTCATAAATCTTCAAAATTAGTTTGAGAAGAATTCATCTTCTTTCATAAAGGTCTGAAGTGGATTTTTTTTCCAGATTTTTTTGTGTGAATAAGCTATACATTACAAACTTATCTTAAAATGAGAAATCAGTCACTGTGATGAATGTTAAACAATAGCATGGACCTATCAAATTAATTTGTCAAATTTTCTTTAATTATGGGGGCATTTGTAAGGTGACACTTTTTTCTCTATTCCGCCTTCTCGGGGGAAATAATGTGTGTAAAATGATTTGTTTTGTCAAAAATATAAACTATTTCTGGTCCACCAATTCATATTTGTATTATATTGCTATGTGAAGGCATCAGTGTTGTTATTAATAGCTGCTTGAGCCCAAGTACTCTGACTCTGGGATGGAAGGCCTGGTTTGATATCATATCCAAACTCTCAGCCTCAGTGAGAACACAGGCACAACATACATAGGGAGAACCTCCAAGTGGTTATTTCCTACATTAGTAAGCAAGTATGGGCAGGGGAGGTTTACCAAAAACTAGGGCACTAAAAAAACATAGGAATTTGAGGGATGGCCCTGGAAAGAATGGTGCTGGGGCTGAGAAAGAATGGGAAAGGTACTGTAGGATAGGGAGTGTCACGTATCTGGCTAGTCCGACTGACTACCTCCGCTGTCCTGTGCTCCCTTAGCCTGGGACACGACACTTTCCCCGGTTCCCCAGTCACTAGCCGAGACTCAGTGTAGGGTAAAACCAAACGAAGACTGATTTATTTTAGACACACAGGGCTGGATATATCCAGCAAAACACACATTAACATAAAACAAGATATTGGGATACAAACCACCCCCTTAATCTGCCTCCCAGAGACAACAGGGGCAGTAACAGGATTCACAAACAATAGGGCCCCAACCTCCACTATCTATTGCTGGCCAAAACCAATTCCAGGGGTGGCCGGGGTAAATGTCTGTAGTAGTGGAACTGGGGGGAAGGGGACAACATAATAATGCTTCATGGGGTGGAGGGGTCTGATATTAAATTAAAACAATGGCGGTCCCTCCCTGGTGGCAGATCCTGGCTGTCTGACAGAGATAATCCCCTCAGCCAGTGATGACATGATAAAACTGATGGGGGTAGCCACAGAAGACTTTACAAACCCAGGGCCCATAGTCAATAGGGAGGAGGCTGGCAGTCAGGCCTCTCCAGTGGTCCCAGTGATGGAGGGTTCCGTCACAGGGAAGAATTTTGAAGAAGAGTGGGATGGAAGTGGGAAAAGAGAGGAAGAAGATAAAGGGCAGTTATATTATGTTATACGTAATTGAAATCCATTTTGTGGTCCAGCCTCAAAACATACCTCTCAGGATACCATTACATTATAACAAGCTTCTGCTTGGGCCTTTACATTAAAAAGCTGAAGATAAACAATTCAAATAACATTTTATTATATCAAAACTCAAAGATAATAACTGAATGTATTTGTGAAAACATCTAATGTTTACAACGGAAACTCTCAAAATGAGCAAATATTTATATTTATTTAACTCATTTTATGAAACAGTTATAATGAAGTACAAATCTAAATCAAATGCCTTGCTTGGATGCTCTTTTCTTTGATAATTGCTGCTATAATATAAAGACCCAGACCATAATCAGTCATTGGTCTTGTCTAAGATTAAGGATAGCTTTATGCCCATCCCATGCATGTTTAAAATGCTTTAGTATCTTATTGGCCCCTACCACTTTTGATAGGAGGCTGTTCCATTTATTTACAATGAGGGTTGCGGTACAGACACACAAATTTGTCAAGATGGGTCAGGCCGGCTTAAACAAGCTGTGATTAGCATTTTGTTAAGTAGCAGGAACTAAAGAAAATGTAAAATATTAAGACAAAAGGCAAAAGCAAGGTAACAAAATCGTGATCCAAAAGAAGTAATCCACAAGATAAGCCGGAGTCAGTTACCAAAGCAGGTAATCAGACGAGCCAGTAAGGAGACCAGAAAAGTCAGGGTACAGATGCCGGGAAACAGGAGCCAAGAAAGAAGTCAAATGAAGCCAGGTCATCCACAGGAACACAGGATACTAAGAAACGCACTTGGTAGCTGGAACAAACACAAGGGCAAGGAAGAAATTAGCCTTAGTTGTTAAATAGCCTGGGGCTGGCTGATTGTAGACAGGTGAGTAACCTTGGCAACAAAGGTGGAAAGGCAGTTCACTAAACATCAGCTGAGTAAGTCTGGCACAGTTAGGTAGAACTTTATTATATTTAATAAAATTAAAAATCTCAGGAGAGCATAATGAATATGCAAATAACAATTTACTATTTGAATGCCTGAAAGAATCTACCTCTCCAGACAAGGAAGGGTTATATTATAATATTGAACAGCTTATATTGCAGGTGAGTATACTACACACCTGTCTTTTCTCGTGTGGTTTTTTCTCTGCAGCAGGTCTCACATACTGATGCCTCTTCTCCTACCCCTCCTACCAGTATGTCTCTGTTTCTGCAGAGAGAGATCAGAGGAGACCAGAAAATGGCTGTAGAATTAAATAAGCAGGTGGAGGGGACAAATACAAGGCAAGGGGAGAGTACGGGGACAGAGCCACAGAAAAGAAAAGGTATTTTTTGGCAATGAAAGCCCCCTGTCTGAAAGGGAAATTAATGAGCCAAAACCTAAACAAAAATTTGTCTTATTATAATTTTTTGGACCTTGGGTGTGTAATCTCATCTGTTCCATACTGTGAACGGTAGAAATTAATTGTGGTCACCCTAGCCCTACCTGATAGACTTATGTGCCCCCAAATGGCTTGTCTGAGCCATCTTTGCCAGCAAAAAAGATCAATACAAGAGAAAAAACTGGTCGTGCGGAAAGAGATCATCTGGGTAGATTGGCCCCAAAACATCTGATGGCCGCCCTGGGGAGCTGCAAGCTGGCAAAGTATGCGGAAGCATATTCGGATGGTGTGCTGTGCTCATTTATGCTACCAGCGTCAAAGGAGGGAAGCACAAGATTTGCCTCCAGAATGTCAGTGTCACAGGCAGTGCTCCAGTCTTCCAGGAAAACCTTTACAAATTCTAATGCAATGCATTATGGTTCCACCCTTTGTGACCCACCCTTTTGTAGTACCACCCTCACCGATCCACAACTATGAAAGGTGGCAATCCTATCTGCAAGCCTTTCTGTAATGCATTCATACCTCTTTACCTTGTACAGTTTTTACTTTCATATACAGTACTCTGCAGGTGTGAAAAATTATTGCACAAAATCAGAGCTTTTGTAGGCATATAGTTAGGAATTTGATAAAACATTCATACCACACATGTATAATCAATAATTTAATATGTAGAGTGAAACACAATCTTTAACTAAAGCACAAAGAGCTCACTAACATGCCACACTCACTAACAAGGTGAGGTTGCTGAAGACAATTTAATGTCACAGGTATCAGTAAGGTCTCTCCCAGACAAACATTTCAAGGCAGACAGGGGTTTTCAGGTATTCTATCCAAGCTCTTTTGAAGAAGAACAAAGAAACAGGCAATGCTGAGTACCTAATAAAAACAATGGTCGGCCAAGGAGAGACACATCATGTTTACTTTCCTTCCCATATGGAAGATGTCCAGCAGTGCCATCAGCTCAACATTGGCAGAAAACCCTGGTACACACGTCTACTGTCTGGAGAAGTCTGGTCAGAAGTGATATCTGAAGGAAGACTTGAGGCCAAAAAGCCATATCTCTGATCTGTAAACAAGGTACAGAATTACAGGCAGATACTTATCCATCATGAAATGTCACCAGGGAGACATCTGATTGGCCTCAAATGTATTCAGCAGCATGACAATGATCCCAAACATAGAGCTAAAGCCTGGAAGGTGTCCTAAAAGTGATAGTATGGCAATCAAAAGCAAATGAAAATTTGGAGCTTGTATCTGTACATCATAAGGGAGAACTGTACTTTGGCAGATATTTTTTCTATCAATACACCATATGGTGTGTAGTATGGGAGGGTTGGCTCATGAGTCCTGAAATGTTTGTATAGCTCTTCCTTAATATGTACCAATAAGTGCAAGTAATGCTAATTGACTTATTATGCATTAGGACTCTACTTTATTGTTTACAAATTGAGAGGTTCAAACATTGAGGATGTTTAAGCATATGTTGGATGGCCATAAGTCTACCCGAACATGATAAGGTTTTGAGATCTTATAGAAGTTACAGGAAAGTAGGCAATCTAAATTAAAATTGGACCATGACATTTTATATCCTATAGAATAAAAAATGTTTTTATTTGTTACTAATAAATATTTGTGTATACTAACTGCATTGTAATATTAGTCTCTTCATTGTGAATTTTGCAAAGTTTCCTGACCTCTAAAACATGTATGTGTTATATATTGGTTTAAAAGTAAAAAATATACACTTAAAGACATTTATTTAGATGTGTCTTGTGGATTCTAGACAAAGCTCTTATGGTTTGAAATGTGTGCTTAACAATGTTTCCATCTAGGTTGCCCATCACTTTGTAGAATTTTCTGTTATTTAATGTTGTTTTTTTTAGGTTTAGATGGGTCTTAGAATTGAACTCAAGGTGTCACAACTTAAACCTCAACTCAAACCAATGTTCTTTCCATTACACAACGGAAAATTAAATAAATCAATGTGAAACAGTGAGTAAAATGTAAAAAAGAAGCTGGGTCCCCCAAATTTCTCTTTGCCTAAGGTACCAAGAGGGGTGTTATTAACATGCGTTAATATTGTTGATTCCAATTTTGTTTTTAGAATTATTGTGTCTTTAAACTCTATTAAATATATTTACATTTTTACAAACACATCGCAACTTACACTGGCTAAAGCAGACCTGTTACTTTTGCAAAATCATAAATGTTACACTGTGGTACAATAAATATTTGTGTATACTAACTGCATTGTAATATTAGTCTCTTCATTGTGAATTTTGCAAAGTTTCCTGACGTCTAAAACATGTGTTCCTGACCTTGACTTAGTATAAAGTGTTTGTTACTTTGCTGACCTTAAGCATCTGTTCAGAACCAAAACTAACGGCAATGACTTAATGCTATAAAAAAATATCTATGCCCTGTAAATTAGTTTCTCATTCAGGATATAAGACTGTGCTTTTAAAAAGCAGTAGTACATACATTTTTGAATGTATTAGCAAAAGTGCCTAATCAATCAAATCCTCAAAGAAAAAGTAAAAATAGTATCTAAAAAGCAGATGTTCTTCCCATTTAACAATTTAACATGTAATAGATGTCTGTTTTATATTTGATTATAGCAGGGCTAAAACCGTTTAGCAGCAGACTTTTCAGCTTTTTTTCATCTTCCAATATATGATGGGAGCTAAAACTGCTTATGGTTTGAAAAATATTTTCTAGTTACTCACAGGTTGTCTAGACCTACAGTAAATATTTTATAATAAATTACCTAAGAGACCAATTTGACTTATGGCTGCCCCACAAAAAATTGTGTTTTCCATGAGATAACATAGCCTTCAAATAAATAGTAATGCTATGGATACACATATTCCCAAACAAATCATATTTCTACATATGCCTATTTCCTGTAATTCCATTGTTCCAATTAATTTTATCAGGATTTACTGCATAAAGTAAATTACATTAAACTGTGCTTTCAAATGAGAGAAATAAAACACTTGTGGGAATAAACAGGAGAAGGCTTACATAGCAGTAAGCTTTTGTTCTGACAGTTTAAAATGAATGAGTTTATAGGTTAACGGATGGCTGGTTAAAGGACCGAGTTAGAAAAATATATTATTTGCTCAGTTCCTGGTTGTTTTTTGAGTTGCAAATTCTACATTAGTGCTTTACTTTAACAACATTAAAAATGTTATATAACATTAAACATGTATAGTATATTCTTATTATACAGTATTTTTTTTATAATGCAGTGAGTTTCATAAGGTTTTATTAAGTGTCAGCATTTCATGATAGCAACCATGAACCTTCTAGCCCATAATTCAGCCTCATCACCAAATAAGAATGGTATCTAGTGAATAGCACTAATCAATAACTGCTCTAATGCACATACGGGCTTAGCATGTAAATCTCATCTTCTGTTTCCACAGCCCAACTACTATACATCTAATAAGATCAAAAAAAGATTGACTATAGCACAGGATATTGCCCAAACAGAAGCTCATTAAAGGAAACAGTGTACAGTCAATAGTGTGCGTATTTAGGTTTGCTGATGCTTTGTTTTCATATTGTTTTACCTCTGTGTAACATTAATGTGTTTGTTTTGCTTGTTACATAGTTAGATTCTAAAAATAACACTATTACATGTATGTGTTATATATTGGTTTAAAAGTAAAAATATACAGTTAAAGACATTTCTTTAGATGTGTCTTGTGGATTCTAGACAAAGCTCTTATGGTTTGAAATGTATGCTTAACAATGTTTCCATCTAGGTTGCCCATCACTTTGTAGAATTTTTTGTTATTTAATGTAGTTTTTTTAGGTTTAGATGGGTCTTAGAATTGAACTCAAGGTGTTACAACTTAAACCTCAACTCAAACCAATGTTTTCTTTCCATTACACAACGGAAAATTAAATAAATCAATGTGAAACAGTGAGTAAAATGTAAAAAAGAAGCTGGGTCCCCCAAATTTCTCTTTGCCTAAGGTACCAAGAGGGGTGTTATTAACATGCGTTAATATTGTTGATTCCAATTTTGTTTTTAGAATTATTGTGTCTTTAAACTCTATTAAATATATTTACATTTTTACAAACACATCGCAACTTATACTGGCTAAAGCAGACCTGTTACTTTTGCAAAATCATAAATGTTACACTGTGGTACAGTAAACATATGTAACAGTGCTTACATATTAATGCAATGTACATGTGTAAAATATGCAAAGTACATTCTACCTAACATTTATTTCTGCCCCTTATGTTATATCTCCCCTGTTGTTAAATTGCTGATTGGTTCAGGCAGATTTTTAAAGTTGAACAGGGGAAGGAATCCAGGAAATACAGTTTTAACTTCAATGAAATGGACGTTTTAAGTAAAGTGATTGCGAGTTAAAAAAAAAAAAAATGTGAAAATTTGTATTATGTTTAACATCCCCCTTCACCAAGAGCAGGTAAAGAAACGACATTTAAATAAATAAAGTTACCAAAATATATTGGAATGTTAGTGGAGGGAGGGACATGGCTTGGGATCTGCTCCTCCCATAGTGTAATGACATCATTTTAAACACCCACCTTTCTGAAGAGGGGATGGGGTTAAGGAGGATATACTTTGTTACTATATCCCTTAAGTTTATTTATCCATTTGTAAGGAATAACGTAGGATAGGGGAGATTATCAGTCACCGTGGTTGATAATATATTATGTGTATTGAAGAGGGTAAAAAAATCTTGATTTTCAGATGAAGACATGCAAGTCTACTCAAATGACCTTACAAACAATTAACATTTTAGTGCAACCTTAGTCAAGTCTGGTCAGTTGGGTTAACCCTTAAAACAATTATGCTGATTGACATACATTCATTTGCTATGATAAAAGCTTGACTACGATAGTTCCCATTTAGACAACTAGCCATCATGGATGGCGGTATCTGCTTGGTGAATTTTGTTAATTTTAGTTTGCATTGGCGGGTTATATATATATATATATATATATATATATATATATATATATATATATATATATATATATATACCGTATTTGCCCGATTATAAGACGAGGTTTTTTCCAGAGCAGATGCTCTGAAAAATACCCCTCGTCTTATAATCGGGGTCGTCTTATAATCAGACCTCAAATAGGTCTGACTATGAGACTAAGATCCATACCCCCCGCAGCGATGCAGGGGAACTGGATCTTCCTCCTGTGTTATGCCTCCCCCAACTTACCGGTGCTTCTGAGTCCCGGTGCTTAGTCCGGGTAGCGTGTAGAGCTCGACGCAATTCACGTAGACAACTTCCGCTCAAGCGCGTAGAGCTCTACATGCTGCCCGGACTAAGCACCGGGAACTCAGAAGCACCGGTAAGTTTGGAGGAGGGAGGGGGAGGGAGTGTTAAACGGGGGGTGCATAAGGCATTTCTGGAGGCAGAGTGCTCTGTGAAATGCCTTTTAACCCCCTTAATGCCACTCTGCCTCCAGAAATGTCTTTTAACCCTCTATGCGCCACTCTGCCTCCTGAAATGCCTTATACCTCCCTGTATGCCACTCTGCCCCATAATATGCCTTTTAACCCCCTAAATGCCAGAGGGGTATAAGGCAATTCTGGAGGCAGAGTGGCACATAGGGAGTCAAAAGGCATATCATGGGGCACAGTGGCATATAAAGGGTTAAAAGGCATATCATGGGGCACAGTGGCATTTAGAGGGTATAAGGCATTTGTGGGGCAGAATGGCAAGCCTGGGGGCAGATGTGCATAACTGGGGGGGCAGGTTGAAAAAAAGGAAATAAAAACAAAAACAAAATTTTTCTCAATCATAGCTTTTATTAACAAACAATTGTTCACATAGTTTACATGAGTTAACATTTACTGGTAAAACTTTTTTCCTATAGGGTCGTCTTATATTCAGGCTTTTTCTTTTTTTCATAAATTAATATTCAGATTTTGGGGGGTCGTCTTATAATCAGGGTCGTCTTATAATCGAGCAAATACGGTGTGTGTGTGTGTATATATATATATATATTGTCTGTTGCAGGTTTCATTGTCAATTTGGAATGTTAATGGTTTGAAATCAAAGAGCTAAACATAGACAGATCTTTTTAAATGCAATGCATCAGAAAACAAAATGAGGCCAAGACTTCAAAGCAAGATCCTTCGCTAAGTAATAAGTAACTAAAACACTAAGCAGGTGACAGTGCAGCCCTTTGAAGATAACAAGTGCTTACTTTTAGATGACACATTTTACCTTAGCTCAACCTTTCTAGTTATTGACTATTTATAATTACAGTAACTACATAACATTGAGGACTGATGTAACCAAAACATTACTGAAGCCCAAACTGCTTTGAAATCACAGAGCCATCTGTTATCTATTATGGTATAATTAGGAATATCACTAATACAGTACAAGATGAATGATTTACTAGACCTCCCAGAAGATGTTTTCATTTATAAGTTGTATATTTAATATGTAGCAACACTTCAATTAATTGTTTGAACTGCCATTTCACGTTGCAAACTGCATCAGCACTACCTTTAAGTACATGAAATGAGATTGCCTGCAGCAGTCTCTAATTTGTGTATTATTTTCCATGAAAATCAATTATTATGATTTCAGATGTTATAATTGGGGCAAAGCCCACAATAACTATTGTAAGGAGTAATATTGTTCGTAAAATGTAAAATTAGAGAAGTGATCAATGTAGATTAAAGAAACAGTTTTACCAATTTTTTCAGGAGGTTGCTTCAGAATGGAATCCAGGAATACCACATGTTATGATGTGCTTGTTACAGTAACTAAACAGGCTAAAGTGCCCAATGAATAAAAGGGTCTTCAGGGTTCCTTGCATAACTCTCATGATAGTAGGCAGGGGGGCACTTTGGAAGGGTGTACTATATAGAAAGGGGAAGAGGTGGCACTGAAGCATCATCACAAGTGCCACAATCGCCTCCTCTTTCACGTAGTACACATGCAAGTGATTCAAAACACTGATAGAAAACATCAATTGAGATTTAGTGGAGAGTTTTCATTGAGGGCAAGGGTGGGCTGGCCTGGGTTAGGTGTGGGGCCACTTCCCCTAGGGCCAGTTCAAACTAGAGACTGAAAGAGTGAGGTATTTATAAGCCTGATAATTGATCACAATTAGTATTGGACCACATATGTAAAAAAAACCAGATGGGGAACACCAGTGAATAGGGTAGAGGCCCTACCGCCACATCATGCTCACTGGTAGATGATGTGCATAATAAAGTTTCCATCAAATTGTGATGTCTAGATGACTGGGTCATAGCACCTCCAAAACTGCAGCTCTTGTGGGGTGTTTCTGGGTCTGCAGTGGTCCAAGGAAGGAAAAGCGGTGAACTAGCGACAGGGTCATGGGCGGCAACGGCTCATTGATGCACGTGGGAAGGGGGGGCGGAGGCTGACTGCAGCTGCTTGCATGGTCCTACCACTTCATATACCACAAAACCGTTCTTCCTTTGCAAAGCGCAGTAGATCCTGGAGTACTCAAACTGGTCAACTTAAGAATACTCTTTGTGCATTTCTAGTCAAGACCCCTTGTCTGATGCTTAAGATCTCTGAAAAGAAAACATTAAGGTACAAGTCAATATTTCTTAGAAAAGGCTACACTTCATCTTTTTCACTAAGCAGAACAATATGAGGACAGCAACTAAAATGACACTAAAAGGCTGCAGTTGTGTACATTATTAACGTCTATCAACAGAGGGACAAAGGAAAAAATCTAAGTTCTGCAAAGAAGCGAGGCACTTTTTCAGCTAGCTTTGTGTATTTAAGAAATCTTGACCTTGAACAGACTATGGATGCAAAACTACCTTTATATAGGATCAAAGCAATAATTAATTATTTTTGATGAGCGGATACAATACAAATATGAGGTGTACTTCCGAATGATCACATTCAAGTCAAGTACATAACTGAGAATCAAATAGCTAAATGTAATCAATAAATGCCCGGGAATCTGTTTTATTAACATAGTATAATTATCCTCAACTACATTGCATGTTTAGTGTTGTAGAATTTAATGTTGCTATATAACTTAATAAGTAATAATATTAATAATAATATATAAAGAAAGGGTAGCCTGTGAGATATTCTGTGTTGTTTTTTTTGTTGTACATAGTGGGATTGGTTCCAAAAGCATCTCAATGTTTTTAAGGGTAAAACGTAAGTGTTAAGATGTGCCGCATCTGTAGTGCCAGCAATCTAATTATTGTATAAACATAACATAAACCTACAATCTCATAATTAAAAGATAGATTATAGACATGTAAAGTATAAGGGTAATCTGTGCCTCATACCCTCTGATGGTCTCTTTATATAAAAAAATTAAAATACATGAATTAAATGACTGTTAAAGTACCTCATGGTCTGTTAGAAATACCCCATTGAGAATTTATGTTGCAGGGAAATAACTACTTATATGCATAGCGCTCTTCCACCCCAGAATGGATGGCTAGCATCCTAGTTTTATGTACAACACTTTAAATAACTAAAAATATTCAATTTAATGAAACCACTGTATCTCTCAAAAAGATATTTAAAACAGCATTTTTTTTATAATTTGCAGAATAGCCCATATATTATATTCAGCTCTGTCAGAACTCCCGGATATCATTGGTAGCTCTCAAACAGGCAAAGAGTTACATGTATTTAGAACATGAATATCTTGTTTTCATTTCTCCTTTGTGTTTCTCCAAATAACTTTGAAATAACATTAGCATTCCATTCAATAGTGTTGCTTATTTTCTATGAACCAGATAGGGTTGGTTGTTTGATCAGCAAATATGAACATGTCCCCTGCTGTTCAATTGTAAAAGAGAAATGAGGTAAGATGGGATGTTAAATGCTAAATAAAAAGCATTTTTTTTTAAAAATTGTTAGTATACATTAAAAAAAACATTATACTTTTCACATGTCAGTTAAATGTAAGAGCCTTAAGGAGATCCAGTGTCATAATGGTCACAAAAGTAACCTACCTATAAATAATTTTCTTTTTATTGGCTACCAATCTGGAAATACTTGTCCTGTCATTTTAATCATTATCAAATATTTATATATAAATAATTCAGTTATTTACAGAGTGGATAGAGACCGAAAATAGTGTCACCTACATAATAGCATACCGATCGAGGGTTGAAACTATGGTGATCATGTAGTAATATGTACATTTTTGGTCACAATGTTCTGGATAATCAATGACTGAAGTACCCTCGATCTCTGGGCCAGGCCCCCCACACAATTTACTTTAACCCAATAACGACAGACACGTGAAACTTGGATTGAAAAGGCCACAGCCAATTTTATTTATTAACAAAGTCATTGCTACGCAACCTTAGGCCCGACACCTTGTTGCGTTAAAAGGGCAAAGACTAACAAACTGAACACATAAATATAATAAATAACATCAATAAACATAAATAATTGACAAAAACCATAAAGCCTACCAGGCAAACTAGGAACCACCACACAGGGACAGACATACCAAGATGCCCAAACCCAAGCCTGAGGCTCTCAGCACCACCTACCGGAAACCTCCCTTCAAATACTCTCCCCCAGAGCATTCACATCCCCTAAATAAAGACTTAGCTAGGAAAAGCTTCGAGGCAGAGTAATTAAGATGAACCTTGGTGATGTAAGTGCTTACCCACCTCTCCAAACTATGCAATTTATTGCTGCTCCTGTCTGAAATTCTATTCATGCAAGTCAAAAGTGCTGGTGAAATGGAAAGAATCCCCTAAATGTCAGTGAAAATGGAATTTACACGTGGTGCAATAAAATGTACATCCGTCATCTCTTTCCATAGCTTCTTCTACTACAGTAGACCTCCAGCTATTAGCAACTTTCATTCACCTCAACCAGCAACTAGAAAAGAACATTTAGGTACCGCGTGTTTTTGACTAAATACACTGTTTCCATGACCAATTTGTCCCTCAAATATACTTCACCTAAAAAATGGCTATTGGTAGAAGTGAAATATAAATTGTAGTTTGTATTTCTTTTACATAATCACTTTATATCAGACCTGTGTAGTAGAACGGTGTATCTCAACCTGTGGTACTCGATTGTAAACCTTATTCACTCCCCCATACATTGTCTGCTTTTGAAGATCCAATGCACCAGGATCATGACATGATAGTCTTTTGGCCTTGAGGCTTGAACTTGTACTTGTAGACTCCTGGCAACAGAGCAGTAGAAGGTGAATCTGTGCCATTTTACTATCCCAAGAGGTACAGCCTCAGGTTTAACTTGAATCATTAGTCCATGAAACTATATGCAAATTGAAAATGCATATTTACCAAAAGTTTTTTTTTTTTGTTTGTTTTTTTTATAAATTATTAGACTGAAATTTCGCAATAAAATCTATCTATAATTGGGTATTTTATTTTAAAAAAATATCTAAAAAAAACCTCCAGATGTGGTGTTATATTATAAAAAGAAAATACATTAAATAACAGAAATAATTTTCATACATCTGAAACTATAAAGATCCCAGGATTCATGGTTATGAGATGTTGAAGTCTCCACTAACAGATTAAAATGAATGTTTTGCGTGCTGACTTCTGTATTCTAGAATCATGATTGACTTCATATATTTCTTATCTAGTGTTAGGTGGGGTAATGCAAATAATGACTCAAAAAATCTATTTTTTTAAGAAAAAAATACATGAATAATATCAGAGTAAAGGGCAGATTGGATGCAAGATATCTTATCAGAACATTTCCTATTTCCTTATAATCACTGGTTTTGCACAAACATTTTCTGAGCATGACTTATCTCAATTTTTACTGCGCAATGTGTTAGTACAAGATTGTGCGCCAATAATCCAGTGTGATAAGATAACTTTGAATTTGCAGTGTATGAACAGCCGAACAGCTGTCAGAATTCTCATTACAGTCATACATTCTTGTAAATATTTACATATTTTACTCTACCTAAAAGTAAATGTCAAAATCAGTATAAGGACAATTATAGGTGATCTGTCACTTTTCACACAGCACACATTTTTCAGTTCTGAGTTATGTGTATGGGTCCCTGGGGTGATGCCCATCACATGTATCTGATGCATGCTTCGTCAATTTGGAGCATTTAAACTCCCCAAGAAACACATTCAGGGAGACTGTTGAGGGGAGAAGGAGTTCCTGTGTGCTCCTAAGGCATGAATCTGCCCTGAAAGCGCCCATATACCAATATTGCATGAGTGCCTGATCTGGCATCCCCTCTTGGTACATGTCAATGCTGACACCCACTGAAAGGACCTGCTGGGATCCCTGATTTTTTCACTGCTCGCTGATCACACATTGTTAGCATTGCAGTGCTGTGATCAGTACGAGGGAGATCAGCACACCTGGGAACTCTCTGGGTTTGACCCAGATAACTCCGGGAGAAGCACTGCTTTTTGGGGTCAACACTCAAATCCTCCATGTCGTGGGAGCAGGGTCTTCACACACCCCACTCCCCGCCCATTTCCTAAATGGGAGTGTTTTCTGCGATTTAACCAGGAATGCCCACTGATCTTGACAAAAAAGCCCCCCGTGTCATCGGGACCGCCCACAGATGTCAGTGGGACCGCCCACTGTTGTCTAGCAGGACCACCCACTGATGTCAGTTGGCAGCCCTGGCCACATCCTGCAAGGGTAGGCTCTGGGTAGCCTGAGCCCACAAGTTCCCAGGTATGGAAATCAGGGGTAGGACAAAGGCAAAGTTTCTTCAAAAAAAACTTTTTTTTTTTTTTTTTTTACATACTAGCACTCATAATAATGTTTTCTGTGTTTCTATGGCTTTAAAAGTAAGATATACTTGTCTTGGGGAAAACAATTGTATGGGTAAATCAAACATGGAAAAGGGGTGTCATATATATATGTACCAGACGAAGCGAGAAGCGAAACGCGCAGTGCGGGTTGACGTCACTGGAAAGAGGAGCCAGAGTTATGGAAGTTTGCTGGGGAGGTCAGTAACAGTAAGTACCGTAGTAGCCCTGCTACAGACCAAACTGCCAGTGAACTTTGACTTCTGCAACTCCATCATAAGGGAGATATTGAACTCAGTTATGAACCTTCACTGTTTGGCTTTCTGTATAAATCATCTGTGGACAGCAAAAAATTAGCCTGACATGCAGCTCTAACTATGTAATCACACTAGGAATCCAAACATATTTTACCGAGGTGTATTTTAAGCAGTGACTTCAAAGACATTGTCAAAGGTTGTCAAGATGTAGGTGAGACCAGGTGTATAAATATAACCGATTAAATAGGAATGAGGAAAAGCCGCACAGCTGACAGGTGGAAACTAGTTCAGAGCCACAATTTTATTAGTAATAATCCTCACTGACGGGAGCACACATATTGAAATACTTATTTAATTAACACATTCTATGCTAGTCATCAGAGGGAAATTTAAGAAGAATACCAAAGAATGAAAGACATTTCTTTTTTCTTTATTTTCTTAGAAATAGTCATCATGACACACTATTTGTTATATTAAGTTAAAATAAAGTTGCTCTATGCAAAACAAACACAAGTGACAGCAGAAAAGACCACCCAACATACATGATCTTCCTGATCATCCTGATGCCTTGTGTGGTTATAGACATAATTCACAGTATTTTTCATTCAGTATTACAACTGTTCCATTACATACAGGATAATCTTCATGTGAAATATGTCAGCTTGTAGCTTTATGATACAAAATTGCACGGGACTATTCGGCTGCTGGACCTGCATTTTCCCTGTTGTCTTTAAAGAGGAACTCCCACCATTTTTATTACTAGTAGAAGTAGAATATATTTTTTTTAAGCAGTTTTACTTTTTACATAATATAGTAGGGCCCTTTCTAGACTATTTTGAACGGGTACATTACCTCCATGGGACCTGCCCAGCACCCAGATTGGAAGCATAAGACTTGCCATCTTTGTCCCCAATGTATGTGAAAAAAGAAGTGATGAAAACCAGTGTGGAATGGGTGTATAGAGAAAAGACAATAAAAAATACTTCCCTTTGTGTTGTGTAATTTTCCCGGATACTCAGCTGCAGCCCGTACAGAAAACACTCTCCAGGTGTTTCAAGATAAAACAAAGAACGCTAGGGGGCGCTCGTGTATACCGGTTTCAAAGAATGAAAAAAAAGAAAAAATATATAATTGTGCAGTATTAAACACAGGTGCTGTCGCTGTAAGTCTATATACTGCACTCACAGTGTTTACTTGTATTCAGGCTTCAATAGACCATCCTGTCTTCCAGATGAATATATGGTGAATATATGTAAAAAAAGCAGAGAGACAGGTAGGGACCCCAATGGTGTATTATCATGCAATATTTGTAGCACGCAAATACCAAAATGCACTTACACTTTTGAGGGGGTTTTTTAAAACCCTTACACGTCAAATGCCTTTTCCTCTGTTCCTCTTGCAACGCCTTCAAATGATCTGTATACGTGGGACTATGTCCCGAAATGGAATCAGGCTAAATCCACTCTCTAGTATATTGTAGAGGCTATTTATTCAAGGCTAACATGCCAAAATAAAAAATGTTTACATACATCCACCAAGGGATTCTTTTACTTTGATTTTGTATTAACTTTTTAAGCATCCCTTGGTGGATGTATGTAAACATTTTTTATTTTGGCATGTTAGCCTTGAATAAATAGCCTCTACATTATACTAGAGAGTGGATTTAGCCTGATTCCATTTCGGGACATAGTCCCACGTATACAGATCATTTGAAGGCGTTGCAAGAGGAACAGAGGAAAAGGCATTTGACGTGTAAGGGTTTTAAAAAAAACCCTCAAAAGTGTAAGTGCATTTTGGTATTTGCGTGCTACAAATATTGCATGATAATACACCATTGGGGTCCCTACCTGTCTCTCTGCTTTTTTTACATATATTCACCATATATTCATCTGGAAGACAGGATGGTCTATTGAAGCCTGAATACAAGTAAACACTGTGAGTGCAGTATATAGACTTACAGCGACAGCACCTGTGTTTAATACTGCACAATTATATATTTTTTCTTTTTTTTCATTCTTTGAAACCGGTATACACGAGCGCCCCCTAGCGTTCTTTGTTTCATCTTTGTCCCCAGACAGCTTGTCAGTGCCCTCAAACAACCTGCCTTTGCCATCTTTGCCCCAGGCAACTTGCCTGTGCCATCTTTGCCCCCCCCAACCCTTATACATCCATGCTAACACACACATACTTATTCACACATTTACATTTGCTCCCGCACCCTCTACCTCACCTTCAGCTTTCTCCATAGTGCTTGCACATTGTGTGAGCAACTTTTCTTTTACTGCCCAGGAGAAGCAGGAACTCAACAGGGTCATGTAACGCGACATGACCCCGCTGTGTTCCTTCTACCTCTGGGGGGGTAAAATAGAGGTGACTCACACAGTGTAAGCTACGGGCCTGTGCAGGGGTGGTGAGTCCAGTCGCAGTTGTGACCCCTGAGACCGTCGTCGTTGAAGGCTCAAGGGGCAGCTACGATGGGCACCCCACGTTAAAGATGGCCCTTAGTGGGGACAGCAGAAGAGTGCCCAAATGGTTGTTTACAAACACATTTTTAGGACCTTTATGGCTGTAAAACACTGATGTAATAACACTAGCAAATATTATGAACTAGAGAAGAGGAGAGATTTGGGGAGGAAAGTGGTATAGAATGGTTTGGGTACAAAGGAAGGATTGATCCTGCTAAAGAAGGTCAACTGTCCTTGTTGGAAATCAGTACATATTGCATTGTGAATTTATTATAATTCGCTTACATTTCTCATATCTTACAATTTCATTTACTCCTTATTACCTTGCTGATCAAACTTGCTTCACCCCTGATGTAATAAAGTGGCTTCTTTGTCCTTGTCTGTGGATTCCATGCTGTCACTTAAAGAAAAGCAATACATTAATCAATAAAACTTAAATCTTTTTTCAACTACAGCAGTCATTAAGTTATATTAACAGATGTTTCCAAAATTCCATTTACAATATTTCTGAGACAAGTTGTATTATTAACAGCTTTGCCTTTAGCCACTATGTAGTTTCCAGCTCTAGCTCTACAGCCAAGACCTACTGTTTAAAAACGACTACATGTTTTTCTTGAAGATGGCCAAATAATAAACTTACTATTTTTTTTCATTGTCTTTAATGTTTATCTGTTGTAGTTAAATCTGTATTTATCTATAGTAGAAAAATTAACATTTAATTCTAGGAAGAGGCAAATGTGCATTGGTGTGTATGGTAAATACTACTGCATGTATTTAATTAATATCGCACACAGATGTACCGGTCGCAGCCATTAAGGGTTTTGAATCTACCTGCAGCCTCAAGATGTTAAGATTGCTCACACTATGGGGTTACTACGTCTGTCCATAAATACACTTACACAAGTAACAAACAGCTGCAAAAATACATTTGATGTCATGAACATTAGGTAATAAAATGCTGTAATGTTGGATGCTGATCTCATGAACTACAGACTTTTTAAAAAGCAGAACCCCCATGGTGTGGACCTCCCAAAACAGATATAACTACCACCGGTAATGGGAGCTGAGAAACATTCCCTGTGGGTTAGGGAAAAAAATATAACATCATGGGAACAATAAAGGAACAGCATATATTTGAAAATGTTTTCTTCAGATAATAGAGATAAAACTAGCCCCTATAGACTGCCTGGATTTAATTAGACATATGACAAGCACGTGCACTGATTATCTCGGAACATTTGTACCTTGTAAAACAAAAAAATGAGGTCAGCAAAATTCTAAAGAATTTTAAGGGGATAGTAAATATTAAATCAAAAGTGTTTTCAAATTATTTTGTCTTTAAAGGTCAGTCGTTAAATTATGATGAAAGACAAACAAAGTTAATGGAGTTGCTACCTGGATCACTAAACAGTTGGTACATTGAATCATTCATTGATCTCTGAGAAGTAAAAACTAATCGTGGTTGGCTTTTTAAGTTAGGATTTTTTTTATTCTAGTACAATGTTCATGTAACATAGGTCTATGTCATTATGTCTGCTCCCACTGATCAGATATGTTTATGAGGCACAAATGGACCGTGATTAAACAAAAGTTTAGAGGTTGAATTTCTGGTATATGAAAACAGTTACAATCTACACAAATTCCAACATTTCCAAAACTTCTGTACTTTTGTTCTTCTGCCTTTTCTAACTTAAAAAAGCCAGCCATTCTAAGTTAACATATCACAACCTTGCAAGACTAAATATAGGATAACTATAAGACAAGGTTGTAGTAGAATGCCACCTAGACACATAGAACTTGATGTCAGATATGAACTATTTGGCCCAACTAGTCTGCACATTTTCCTGATATAAAGGATCAAAGCTTAATCTGTCCTTTATCTTGTCTTAGATTCAGAATAGCTTAAAGCCTATCCCATGAACACATCATTACATTACCTCTGAGCCTCTAGGAATCTAGTTTTAGATTATGACCCCTTTTTCTAACATTTCTTGTCCTTTGAAGAAAACTTACATTTAGTAAAATGCTAAACACCTTTAGCTATACAACCCATTACCCTACTTGCTTTTTCCAATGCTTTATTGCATTGCCTGCTTACCTTCAAATACGCACAGATAAAGCATTTCCCCAATGCTATAATCGGCCTTGGGATTTTTATGTCTCAAGTGCATTATTTTACATTTATCAACATAAAACGTAAGCTGTCATAGTATCAACCATTCTCCTAATTTACTTACATCATTTAGCATTTGTCTTGTTCCACCAGTATTATCTACCATGTTGCAAAAATATATACTGTACTTTATCAGACCATAATATCACTAATAAAATAAATGTAACTAATTATAATGATTATAACAATACTGATCCCAGAGGTACCCCACTAGTAACATGACCTTCTTCTGAATAGACACCATTAACTACAGCCTTCTGTCTCCTGCCACTCAAGTATTGCCTTATCCGTTCAAGTACTTTGACATCCAAACACTGCAATTTATTTACGGGTTTTTTTTGAGAGACAGTGTCAAATGCCTTACTGCAATCCAGATAGGGGATAGCTACTACTCCTGCCTAGTGTATTTTTTTAGTTCCCCAGTCAAAAAATTTATTAGTTTGATAAGATCACGAAGTCTGTCACTTCAGACCTCTGCTTTAGCGCTAGGGTCTGGGGTTGGGCATCCTGCATGTCCTTCCCTCTGTTAGTGGTACCTAGATACCCTGGTAAGCTTAGGGGAGTTTTTCGGTGTTTGTTATGTATTCATGTTAATTATTTATGTTATTTATTGGAGTTCAATTTTTGATCACGATGTTTGATTGCTGGAATAGCAATCAGGAATGCAGTGTTATGTAGCCCTGCATTGTATGATCAGCTGCAGTGGGAATCATGGTGGGAAGATGGAGAAATAGTTTTTCCTTTATTTAAAAAAAAAAAGAAAAAAATAGAAAACAATTTAAAAAAAATTCAATTAATAAATAGACTTAAAAAAAGTTTTAAAAGACTGGATATAATAGAGATCCCTAAGGTCTATAAAGGTAACAAGCGAATCTCCAGTAATATCACTAATAAAATAAATGTAACTAATTATAATGATTATAACAATACTGATCCCAGAGGTACCCCCCTAGTAACATGACCTTCTTCTGAATAGACACCATTAACTACAGCCTTCTGTCTCCTGCCACTCAAGTATTGCCTTATCCGTTCAAGTACTTTGACATCCAAACACTGCAATTTATTTACGGGTTTTTTTTGAGAGACAGTGTCAAATGCCTTACTGCAATCCAGATAGGGGATAGCTACTACTCCTGCCTAGTGTATTTTTTTAGTTCCCCAGTCAAAAAATGTATTAGTTTGATAAGATCACCCTGTAGTTGACACATGCTGCAACCCATTTACATCCATCAGTGCCATCTTGGGTTTTGCATTACGGAAGACTCTGTCATAAGATGTGGCAACGACCTTAACAACTGCAAAAGAAGAAAGAAGAAAAGAAGAAAAATTGTATTTGTTATGATTGCATTTATTGTTTTTAAGTTGATGTACAAACTAAAATAAACACAGACCATAGTGTTGACAATATGTTTAAATAATGGTTTTGGCTGCTAATATGACCATATTGTGATATGCCTTCTTACTATTCCATAGATAATTAATGGTGGGAACACTTATAAAGTCTTCGGGTGTATTAAATGAACATCTTTTATAATAGTTCATTGGTTTATAATATTATACTTGCATGAATGTATTTAAAATGTTGTAGTAATTTATTTTAATATGGAACTATTTTTGCCTTAAATGTTATTAATTCAATTTTGATATATTTGTGGTTCTGACATTTCAAGTATTTCATTAATTATCTTTATTATCTTGTTGTGTTGAGAAACATAGAATGGGGTCAGCAGAAAAGAACCATTTGGCCAATCTAGTCTGCCGAATTTCTAAATAGTTTATTCCAGGATATACATGTTAAGATCCCTTAACCTTTCCTGGTTTTCTCCTGCAATCCATGAACCTGCCAACACGGAAATGCATTAATTCAGTAATTATAATGATGCCCACGGGGCCAGAATGGGCTAGGCCTGGTGGCATTTTTTTCAGTTTTGGGGATGGAGCTAAAAGTATGGATGCCATTAGGTTAGGGCCATTTTGTGTGTCACCTTATCTTGAGTAGTTTGTTCCCCCCTCCCTCCCTGTTTCTGGTGTTTAGGTGCATACCTCCCAACATTTCAAAATGCGAAAGAGGGGCACTTTTTTTAAATCACTCTCGCGCAACTCACGAATACATACAATCCCACTTTACAATGTTGCGCTTGTATTGCCACTTAAAACACGCTTCATTTTTGTCAGTACAGTCAAGCATATTAAAAATAACTAATACATTGAATGGAATTCCCACGAGGCTCAACCAGATACACTAGTTCCATGATGCTGGCCGAGCATCATGGGAAGTACAGTAAACAGTAGATGTTAGCTGTGAACTACAATTCCTTGGAAAATTCTTTTTTCCTTAGTGTAGTGTCAGTACCACGGGGTGTCGCTCTTCCTGGGACAAGGACCTAGAACCGAAGAGGTTAAGATACCTCCTAACCCCTCCTACTCCTCCCTATAAGAGCCCCGGCAACCCTCATACCTTCAGAAAGTACCAAGAAACACAAGATAGCTTGCAAAAAATAATTTTAATACAAAAATGCACAGGGAGGGATATATGTACTGACACTACACTAAGGAAAAAAGAATTTACGGTAAGTAAAATTACTATTTTTCCCGTCGTGTAGTGTCAGTACCACGGGGATATAGCAAGATGACCCCTCCTGGGTGGGGAAAACACGGTCACGAGGTAACTGCCTGAAGCACCTTACGCCCGAAGTCAGCATCAGAGGAGGAGAAGATGTCTAGCCGGTAATGCTTGATAAACGTGTGAAAGGAAGACCAAGTAGCTGCTTTGCATATTTCTTCTGGAGATGCCGAAGACCTTTCAGCCCAGGATGTAGCCATAGCTATGGTGGAGTGAGCAGTAATGCGGGATGAAAGAACCTGACCACTGAGAGAGTAGGTTAAGCGAATAGTATCGGAAAGCCATCGAGATATCGTGTGCTTGGAGGCCGCATTGCCTGTGGATCTACCAAAATAATTAACAAACAATTGATCCATGGAGCGGAAAAAAGCAGTGCGGTCTATATAAATTCGTAGAGCTCTGTGGACGTCTAAAGTGTGCCAGAGTGATTCTTCCGGAGTTGAAGGAGACGGGAAGAAAGAGGGCAAAATTAATGGCTGATTGACATTAGCTTCAGAGATAACCTTGGGCAAAAAAGAAGGTTTAACATACAGGACGACTTTATCTTGGTGGAAAATAGTAAATTCTGGAGCCGCGGAAAGAGCTTGAAGTTCACTGACCCTCCTCGCTGAGGTAATGGCCACCAAAAAAGCCGTCTTGAGGGATAAAAATTTTAGAGATACCTCTTCCAAAGGTTCGAATGGTTCAGAGCAGAGTGCTTGGAGGACCAATGACAAATCCCAGGAGGGAAAATGCGAACGTCTGGGAGGCCGTTGAATGATGGCAGCCTTAAAAAAACGCCTGACGAGAACTTGGGACGCCAACTCCGACAGGAGAAAATGACTCAGGGCTGAAACCTGTCCCTTAAGCGTCGAGACTGTGAGACCCGCTGAAAAACCTTCCTGCAAAAAATCCAGAACAGAACTTGTGGGGGGAGAAGAGAAATCCAAACCTTTGGAGACACACCAGTGGAGAAATTTATTCCAGACTCGAAGATAAATAGTGGACGTAGATCTTCGTACTGAACCCAAGAGGATTTCTGACATAGAATTGGAAACGCCTCTGCTCTGGAGGATCATCCTTGCAGCAGCCAGGCCGTCAATCTGAACTGCAGAAGAACATCCTTGGACAGGTTCTTGTTTTCCAGAAGATGGGAGGAAACTGGCAGCTCCCATACTGAAATCGCCATACTGAGCAGCTCCGAAAACCAACTTCGATTCGGCCAATAAGGGAGAATAGCTAAAACCCTGGCTCTGTCTACCCGAATCTTTAGGAGGATCCGAGGAATCATGGCTACTGGAGGAAACACATAAGCCATCTTGAAAGACCAAACCACTGACATTCCGTCTAGCAGGGGGGGATTGTCCTGCCTGTAAAGGGAGGCGAAAACTGGCAATTTCCTGTTTTGTCTGGTCGCCATAAGGTCTATATCTGGTAGGCCGAATCTTTGAACTAGGAGAGAAAAAATGCTCTTGTCCAGGGACCAGTTTGCTTGGGAGCAACGAGATCTGCTGAGATCGTCTGCCAGACAGTTGTCTACTCCTTTGATATGTGTCGCTGCTAAATCCTCCAGGTTTCTTTGGGCCCAGCGCATGAGATGGTCTGAAAGGTCCTGTAGCCTTGGAATCCGGGTGCCACCCTGTCTGTTTATATATGAGACTGTGGTGGCATTGTCGGACTGGATTCTCACAGCTTTCCCCCGTAATCTTGGACCGAAGGTCTTGAGTGCCAGGAACACAGCTTTCAGTTCCCGAAAGTTTGATGATTGGGCTTGATCGATTAAGGACCAACTGCCCTGACTGCAGAGGTCGAGTAGATGAGCTCCCCAGCCTACCTTGGAGGCATCCGTGGTGAGGGTGATCCAATGACGTGGTAGAAAAGATCGCCCTTGGGTGAGGCGCTCCTTTGCTTTCCACCAATTCAGCCGGAGTAAAACCTCCCTGGATACCGTGAAGGTAACATCTAGATCCTCCGGTCTCCTGGACCACTGTTGTAGGATGTCCCATTGCAGGGGTCTCAACTGCGCTTTGGACCAGCTTACTGCCGGAATACACGCTGTAAGACTGCCCAGGATACTCATAGCCAACCTGAAGGAAAGGGTTGGATTTTGTTGCAGAAAGGAAACCTGATTCTTTATCTTCTTGATCTTGGAGCGTGGGAGATAAAGTCTCGAAGAGACGGAATCCACTATGAGCCCCAGAAACTGGATCTTCGTAGTTGGAATCAGGTTGGACTTTTTGTAATTTATGATCCAGCCGTGTTCCCCAAGCATCGGGTCGTAAAGCTGAGATGTGCCCGGAGCTCCTGAGAAGAACTTGCTTTTAGCAGCCAATCGTCTAGATAAGGGACGACTGTGATCCCCTCTTTCCGTAAAGCCGCTGCAATAGGAGTTAAAAGCTTTGTGAAGATCCGAGGAGCTGACGACAGGCCAAAAGGGAGAGCAGTAAACTGGAAATGACGAACTCTTGTCCCGACTCTTATGGCAAACCTGAGATATTTCCTGGAGGCTATGGCGATAGGCACATGGAGATAGGCATCTTTTAGGTCTAACGTAACCATAAGGTCCCCTTGTCTCAACAGGCGGGTAACCGTGAGAATGGATTCCATTCTGAAGTGACGGTAAGGAATATACGCATTGACTTTCTTTAAATCCAGAATTGGACGGAAGGACCCATCCGGCTTTGAGACCAGGAAGAGACGGGAATAAACTCCCTGAAACTCCTGATACTTTGGAACAGGCTCTATGACACCCTTTTTTAGAAGGGTAAGGCTTTCGGCCAACAGTGCTGAGTTCTTCACCTGAGAGGGGTAACACGAAATCAGGAACAGAGGACGAGGAAAACTGGAAAACTTTATCCTGTACCCGTCCGCAATGATCCTGAGGACCCAGGAATTGTTTGTGGTTTGCCTCCATTTTGGTAGGAACCATTGCAGACGACCTCCAACACCGTCAGAACTTCCTACCCTCTGGTTTCTTAGGGTGTTCCTGAAACTTTCTCTCGTGTTGTTTACGAAAGGCTTGAGTCTTGAAAACTGGTTGAAAAGGCCTGGAAGGTCTATACTGGTATTGCTTGTTCCATCTGCTTTTCCTATCCTGAGGAAGTGCCTTTTTAGTATCAGACATGTGTCTGATCAGTTCCTCCAAGGAAGAACCGAATAGCTTGGTTCTTTCAAAAGGCAGATCGCATAGAGTAGATTTGGAGGCAGTATCTGCTGCCCAGGAACGTAGCCATAATGCCCTTCTGGCAACGGAAGACAAACCCATGTTACGGGCTGAAAGCTTAAGGCCCTCTTCTGCAGCTTCCAGCAGGAAGCTATTAGCCAGTGTCAGGTTTTTAAATAGTTTAGACAAACCTTCATCCATAGATTCTGAAAGACTGCCCTCTAAGGACTGCAACCAGACACCCTGCGCCAGGCCCGGACTGGGACAAAAAATAGGCCCGGGCATTTAAGCCTGAGCAGCCCATATTTATTTATTTATTTATTGTTAAAGCCCACCCTTCATGTACCATCTTTGCATTTAATCATTCACACAAATCATTAACACATTCATTAATGCAGTCTCACAAATCATTCAAGCAATTCATCCACACATGAATTCATTAATTGTCATACGCATTCACACAATTCATCCACACATTTATTCATTCATTCTCATACGCATTCACACTACCCCCTCTCATCATCTTATCTGCCCCTTCTCACTATGTTCCCCCTTTTCACTATGTAACCCCCTTCCCCACTTCTCAATATGTACCGCCTCTATCTATCCCCTCTCCCCCTTTCTCACTACCTAACCCCCCTCTGCCCCTTCTTACTGCAGCCCCTTCCCTCACCCTATTTACCTTGTTGCCAGAGCAAGCAGCAACTGCGACCGCGCCTGTGGCAGGGCAGGATTGACTTAGGGGCTGATGGAGCTGCAGCTCCAGGCTCCTACCTTAAAATAGGCCCAGTCAGGACCGGACTGACTGGGCCTATATGGCCGCATTAAGGCAGAGCCCCTTAAGCCCGCCGCAACTGCAACCGGGTCCGCCACTCCAAGGCAGAGCCGGCCTTAGGTGTTCTGGCGCCCTGTGCGGACTACTCCTCTGGTGCCCCCCCATCCCAAAAAAAGAAAGGAATAAAAACTTGTAACAAAACTCCCCTTTCTCACTATCTATCCCCCTGTATCACTATCTACCACCTCTGCCTCTTCTCACTGTTATCATTATATACTGAGGCAGACATTGACTTTGGTACAGCATAATACTTATCACTATATACTGAGGCAGAAATTGACGGTGGTACAGCATAACACCCATCACTCTCACACACTTACCAATCCACACGTATACACCAATCCACACGTATACACCAATCCACACGTATACACCAATCCACACGTATACACCAATCCACACATATATACTAATCCACTCTCACTGAATATTTTCCTACCTTTCCTCTTTTCTCCTTACAGCTCCTTTTCCTCCTCTTCGCTCCTCTTCTTCAGTTCTTCTGTCTTCTCTGTCTTCTTCCGGGTCAGAGGGCACGGACAGCGGTGGGCGCGGCTTCAGTGTTGTGCGCCGGGATCTAACAACAAACCCCGGCGCACAGCAGCTCTTGCCGCGCGGATCACAAGGGAGCGGTATCGGAGGTCTTTAGCAGACCTCCGGCTCCCTTGAGTGATTTTAAGCCGGGTTGAACCCGGCTTAAAATCACTCAAGGGAACCGGAGGTCTGTTAAAGACCTCCGATACCGCTCCCTTGCGAGCCTGCTCCTCCAGCGGCGGACATTACTGTCCGTCTCTGGAGGGGTGCCGGGTGCCGCAAGTTGGCACCCCCTGATGAGCGGCACCCGGTGCGGACCGCCCCCTAGAGTGTGACGCCCTGCGCGGTCGCACACCCCAAAGGCCGGTCCTGCTCGCACAGGGTTTAAATTAAAGCATCGGGGGTTTTTTCAACTTTATTTAACATCCTCCATGTTAAATAAAGTAAAAAAAAACTTTATTTAACATGGAGCATGTTAAATAAAGTTAAAAAAAACCCCGATGTTTTAATTTAAACCCTGTGCGGCCGCGTTAATGCGGCCGTAGGTAGGGTAGGGGCCTGGAGCTGCAGCTCCATCAGCCCCTAAGTCAATGCGGCCCGGCCCACCGGGCAAACGCCCGGTGTGCCCGATGGCCTGTCCGGGCCTGCCCTGCGCTTTAGCCACAGATGCGCTAGACAACGCCACTTTACACTGGAATCCAGATGATTGGTAAATACGTCTGCAAGACGTTTCTGCCCTCTTATCCATAGGATCCTTAAGACCAGCCACTTCACTAATGGGAATGGTCGTACGTTTGGAAAGCTGGGCTATCTGGACGTCTACTTTAGGGATATCTTCCCATTTATCATCGCCCTGAAGGTAAAAAAGCTGCTTAGAGTGCTTTGATATAAAGGCTCTTTTGCCTGGATTATTCCACTCTCTATACATGAGATTCTGCATGTGAGATAACATGGGCAACCCTTTGGGGTGCGCTGACAGGTCTGAATCCTGAAAAAGCCGTGAGACTTCCTTAACAAATTTACGCAGCTCCTGTGGAGGAAAATTGGTCTCATCCTCTGACTCCCCACTAGATGAAGCTGAATAGGATGAACTAGAAACCTCCCCAGAGGATAAATCAGAATGAGGGGATAATACCCTCTTACGTTTGTGGGATTTAAGTTTAACGGGTTCCACAGGTGTAGCTGCTGCTGCTTTAAACGTTTCAAACGTTTGCGCCAGGTTGTCCTGGAACCAACCTAAAAAAGACTGCATGTCTTTTTGTTTTTCTTTTGCCAAACTCTCAGCAGAGCAGGCATTGCAAAATTTCTTCTTACAACCATCCGGCAACGGAGTGGCACATTCAGTGCACGATAAATGTTTGGTTTTAACCACAGCCTTTTTTGGAGCAGGTGTAAAAGATTTCTCTTTATCCGGCTTATCTGGTGAAACCGGACCAGACATCTAATATAAAACACAAAAAAAAAAATTTTCGCGCCCTGAACAAGAGAAACTGAATCACGCATGCTCAATAGCGTGTCAGTACTCTTGGTGGAACGCAGCGCCCTCTGGCGTGCGTTCCACCGCTGTGCGCATGCTCCAACCTGCCGGCATAAGAGCGCGGCGTCTAAACGGCTCTGTAACGTCCGCCGATGCGGACGTTACTCCTCGCTCTGCTCACCACCCGGGGAGCAATCGGAGGGAACCCCCGGACACAACCCGTGTGCCCCACCAACGAAAAAAAAACAAACAAAAAAACAAGGTCCGTCCCTGACAAGGGACAAGGAAAAAACTGAAGGTATGAGGGTTGCCGGGGCTCTTATAGGGAGGAGTAGGAGGGGTTAGGAGGTATCTTAACCTCTTCGGTTCTAGGTCCTTGTCCCAGGAAGAGCGACACCCCGTGGTACTGACACTACACGACGGGAAAAAAAAGGCTAATGTCTCCCAGGACCCTTACCCACTGCCTTTACACGCACCTGCCCATCAACACACATACCCACACACATTGCGTTTACACACACCTGCCCATAAACTCACATGTACACATACACTGCCCTTACACACGACGGCCCATACACACTGTCTTTACACACACCTGTCCATACACCCCTTTACTTACCTTTCTCATCCTTCATCCTCCATCCTCTATCCTATCATGGGAGCATGAAGTCTGTCACTTCAGACCTCTGCTTTAGCGCTAGGGTCTGGGGTTGGGCATCCTGCATGTCCTTCCCTCTGTTAGTGGTACCTAGATACCCTGGTAAGCTTAGGGGAGTTTTTCGGTGTTTGTTATGTATTCATGTTAATTATTTATGTTATTTATTGGAGTTCAATTTTTGATCACGATGTTTGATTGCTGGAATAGCAATCAGGAATGCAGTGTTATGTAGCCCTGCATTGTATGATCAGCTGCAGTGGGAATCATGGTGGGAAGATGGAGAAATAGTTTTTCCTTTATTTAAAAAAAAAAAAGAAAAAAATAGAAAACAATTTAAAAAAAATTCAATTAATAAATAGACTTAAAAAAAGTTTAAAAAGACTGGATATAATAGAGATCCCTAAGGTCTATAAAGGTAACAAGCGAATCTCCAGTAAAAAAAAAATCTAAAAATTAATATTAATAAAGTAATAACAACATTTGTAAGTATAAGTTGACTAAACACTTCATACCCTTCCCACAAAAAATACAAAACAAAAACTCTTCACTTTTCCCCACTCAAAGCTTTAAAGATAATTTAGAGTGTAGTGAGTAAAGGAGCATTTCGGGGCTAAAAACATATTCTTAAACATTGAACATCTTACATAGAAATATAAATATTTTCAGGTTTTTTAATATATTATTCATACTAAATGATGGACATTACATATAAAATAGTATCAGGAGAAAACCCAGTGGGTCTTTGAATCAAGGCTATATAGTACAATAGGTACACTTAGCATGAAGGGAAAAAAATGATGGCTAAATGATATCCTCCTTACCACAGTTTGAACTGTTGTGGCCTTTTTAACAATAGGTCAAATATCCCATTTCATGCTTATTTGTGCTTTAAAGCTAACCTTTGAAATCCTTCCTCTCCTCTGTTCTCTTATTTCATTGCTAATCTCTGGTTACACCACATTCACCTCCACCACTGCTGCTCAGACTCATAGTAAAATCTAAGATCAGCTTTATTAGTGCAATTGCTGTCACCCTCCGGTTCAAACTGCTCATGGCATCTAACGCTGTCAGCATTCCAGCAATGAAGAGGTGCAACAGTTAGCGTCCTCGCCACCCTGTGCACACTGCTAGGCAATAGACCCATGGGTGTAAGACCCATCAGCATCCCAGTTTACCCTCAGGAAGGTTCACGAGCGACAGCTACTCCTTCCATCCTCTATACGGAGACTTTGCCCTGTGCACGCGCACACCTCTTAAAAGGGGATTGCCTCCACATAATTATTTGACCCTTCTAATCAAGACATCCCCTATAAATTGCCCCTTCCTCTTTTGCTCAGAAGCAGAAGGTGAGGAGTCTAGGTATGCATTGCAGAGGGATGACCTAAGAATTGAGGTAACACATGCAATAGGTCGGGGCTGGCAGCAAGGGTCATCGATGATAAACTGCAATTTCACTAAAGTGCTAGATACATTGATACACATGCTTATTTGTCATTTTTTATATTTCTGATGACTTGCCTGGCTTGAACACCTCATTGACCTGATTCTTAGTAGCAATGCTAATGTAGTCCTATTTTAAATGCCGTATTAATGTTTAGAGCTGGCCTAGCCACCAGGGTAGTGCCACCAGCTGCCCCCTCTAAACTGCCTTCTTCTTCTGGGCACCAGAGTATGATGTTACTAGGGCAATTGCCTCCCTGTTATGGGGCAGAGGGGCTAGTCAGCCACAAAAATCCTGCCTTCTTTAGACTTTCATTGGTCAGTGTCTCATGCCACATGATTAAAACCAGGTCGTTGTGTTTGTCTAGTAGATCAAGCCAACATAATACTATGCTAATGCATAGTTTGCTATTATGAAACAAGGAAGAAAATAGTATCCAATAATTATATGTTGTTGACACCTTTCCAAACTATCTTTGTTTTTATAAACAGTATTAAACAAAGCATGAACGTTGTCCAAAAGGAATTCCGACATACAAAACCAATCGGAAACAATCACAAACAAAGCAGTAATAATACACCGCTCTAGAAGCAGTGGGACTGCACACTTGGCTCACACAACTCTTCCGGTGTCCTTATTTTGGCTTCGAACTATTTCTGAAATAATGTTCCAGGAGCAGTACGTCATTTTAAATGAAGCAGGTCAAACACTAGTGCGGTATACTTAACAGAATTCTAAAATGGCTTTACCGGTAAAAGTTATGCTAAATGCAATTGAAAACCTATTTTTTGGAAATAAATCAGCACAAACCATTAAAATGAATTTAAAATTTAGAATTGAATTTTTTTTCTTTTGTCTATAGCTTAGGTCTGTTCCCATTTTTCTTAAACATGATCAGTATTTTTCATTCGTACTTTGCAATATTAGTAAATGGCAGATTTCTTAATAAAAAAGCAATAAACATTAACTTTAATTCCTGTTCAACTCTGACACTAATAAGATGAAGTTTGCATTTTATTAGTTATGTTTTTTATGTTATGGGTCCTTTTACTTACTTTACAAAAAAAATAACATACCTTTATCTTTAAAAATGCAGCTTTGACACACATATAAACCTGTATCGATAAAAGATAGAGAACAACACAGCATTATGTAGGGATGGCTTAAAAGATATATTAATCTTTAATTTCATACTTTTTGTGTTATAAATGTTTCCTTATATACCCCTGTGTGTTGCCTATTGATGTTTGGCTTTCGTGATAAATTTCCTGTTGTGCAAAATATATTATATTTTCGTAGAATGATTTGCCCTTTACTGCAGCAATCTCTAGGGAACTCTGGTTCACTCAGTATATATCTTTTTTACTACTTGTCTGTGGTTTAGTTTTTTAATTTGTTTTTCATTTTATTTCCTGCTTGGGATGTAGCAAAGACTAGAAGGTCTGAGTTTAACATAAATAGAAGAAATAAAGAGTATAGATGGTGATACCATATTAAGCAGCGTCAAAATATTTTTGACAATATTTCAGAAGTTTTGTACAGATTTAATATTTTAGACATTACATTAATCTAAACAGGACACGCAATAAGAGATTATTATGCCTGGACATCACAGAAGAGTTTTGTGAAAACTGTCTATTCTTTTTATGCATACTATTATTATTATTATGTTTGTCTGTTAATTATGGTCTTGTCACATAAATGTATTGTAAGAAGTGATGCATAAATTGTTGGTATTATATAAATAAAAGATAATAATACTATTTTATGCATAATCATTTTACAATTACAATTTTCTTTGGATATCAGACAATTACATGATTGAAACTTTTTGTGTAATATGAAAAAAAGAACAGTAGTGAAATATCATACTGTATATAGGTATAAATGTATAATCATCTTGCATGTTCCATGTATTTTGTGCCAGGAATAAAATAACAAACTATGGCAAAATATTTAAATACAGTACAATATGTTGGAGGCTACATTGCCTTTATGTGATGATGAATATATATTTATTACTATTGATATATGTGGTATGTTAGTGTGTATGTTAGTCTGTGAACATGTGTCTTCCTTTGCATCTGGGTATGTTAGTGAAAGTGTGTGGAGGGGTATGTTACTGTGTGTGGGGGGGGATATGTTAGTGAGTGTGTGGAGGGGTAGGTTTGTAAGTGTTGATAGGTATTTTAGTGTGTGAACATGTGCCTTTGGGTATTTTACTGTTTGTTTCTAATGTTAGTATGTGTGTGTCTGGGAATGTTTGTGAGTGTGTGGGGGCATTTTAGTGTGTGAACATGTGTTTTTTGGTATTTTAGTCTGTGTGTCTGGATATGTTAATGCTAATGTTAGTTGGAGTATCTGAGTATGTGGGGGTGTCAGTGTGTATGTGTTAGCGTGTGTGCATGTGTGTTAGTGTTGAGTGTCTGTGTGTTTGGGCACTGTATGATCCTGTCTCTGCAACCTATGATGTCTATAATTATTTACTACCAGGCACCACTGTAATGCCTCAGTAGGGTTTAAATCTGTTATGCTCCCTTTACAAAGTCTGATCAATTTGCCTGTGACTAATAATAAATAATAATAATAATAATAAGGGTCCCACTATAACAGAGGCATATTGGTAAATCTTATTTAAGGTAGGGAGAAACAGTGAAGCATTTTTCTCAGTTTGCCAAAAGCATTATTTTTAATATGTATCACTAAGTAATTCAGATTTAGGGGGCTCAAATCATAATTAGCGTTTTAGTCTAAAAGCTACAAGCTTACAAAATGTAACATGTCATATCTAAAATAAAAATTCTATATAATAAACACTCTCTACCAAAGGGAGACAAAACACAGGATATCAGTGACAAACTAAGTAAATCAAGCTTCCTTTAGACGGAAAAAAACTTCCTTTAATCTGTTGCAGTAATAATAAGAATAATTGGGACTATACTACAGTACTCCAGGGGATGTTTTACCGTTCAACAAATTAACCCCAGAGTACGTTATTTAAAAAAAAAAATCTGTATTGTTAACGATCAATAATTTAAAAGGGGACCACATCTTTTAGCTCAGACCAGTCCCATTTATGCAGTATTGTGTCTTTGTATTACAGATAGGGATGTTTCTGCCTATTCATATATGAATGGTTTATCTCCTGGTGGTTGCCCCATTCCCACGTATAGGGTGACCATATTTTCTAATTGTGATTTAAGGCTTTGGCTTCAGCAGGGGCATATTGTGGTGTTCAGGGTTCTAAACCTCCTAAGCTCTCTCCTGCCTCCACTTTCTCTCCCATGAGGCTGCCTTGCTAGAAGTGTTAGCTCCTGAGCATCTTTCATTCTGGAACAGTGTATTGTCCCAGGATGTTGGACAGGTCCCCTGATAAAGGGACTGTCCTCGGCAACCCAGAACACATGGTCACCCAAACCCTACTAAGAAACTGCACTGGTGATTGCTTTACTGCAGAAACCAGGAAGTCCATACTGAGTACTTTCTGTAAATACATGAAAACAACATTTTAATTGAAACAGTAAATTATACAATGTTTTTAAAGTCTTTTTAAATCATGCGTTAGTAGTAAATATGATGGGATAGCACTTTAAAATGCTGATTACTGTGGATAAAGGGATGCTTGATTTTGTTTGTGTAATATGTATCCACCCTAATTTCAGTCAAAACTATTTTTTTTCTCTGTTTCTAAACAAGATATATTTTTAATTTGAGTATCTCTTTTGGTGTAATTTCGAACGCCCTTAAAATGCTTCCTTTCTTTGTGTCTATTGCAAGAAAAGTCTCCCCTTAGAAAACTGTTACTGCTTTAATAATAAATGACTTTAAAGTAGAATTCACATTTCCCAAGAGAAAAATATAACATTATAACCACTTTCAAAAATAATTTTGGAGGCTATTAAAAAGAAGAAAAGTACAAGAGAAAACAATATACAATAAAATTATTATAATTGTAAGTTAATGCCAAAAAGGAAACAGGCTTATATTAAAAGCACAAGAGAAAACAATATATAACATAATTATTATAATTTTAAGTTAATGTCAAAAAGGAAACATGCTTATAGATTGCTTTTTTATTGTGGCTTAATGATGTCCTACGCCTTCCTTTTAACACAAGGAAAGCATTTTAATTTATAATATATTGATGTTATATATAGTCATTATTCTTCCTTTTTTATAGTTTTTTATTTTTATTTTACATATACACTTAGTTATAAACTCAAGTTATATGGTTTGGAACAAAAAAAAAAATATAAGTATTTTTATATTTCCTGTTATTACTATAGTAAAGCACATATTTGAAGAAGAAAATATATATACATATATGTTGGTCCGAAAACCATCATGATACAAATGGTGATACAAATTGTACCTAAGCTTTCCTTCATGATCAGTTTATTGGGGGGGGGTTTGTCTCCAGGACCTAAGCGAGGACCTCTCAGATATCATTCCAAAGAATGTAGCCAATTCATGGAAGAAGGTCTGGTGTCGCATAGGAAGCCTCCACAACTATTGGCCAATACACACAAGATGCCTATGCCAATATTGGCAATATAAGAAGCCAAGGAAATCCATTTATTCTCAAAAATGACTGCTGCTTAACATTAGAGCTGTGGATCATAGAAGCTAGTTGGCTAACCATTGTGGATCCTCTTGTCTTTTTTCAGTATGGGGGGGAGCCACTTGGTCTATGGAGAACTATCCAATGAACCAACAAACCATCTGAAAGGGTCTTTATCCAGTCCACATGATCTGCACTCTATGGATATGTTTATGTCTTCTCAACATATGGTACATCCCTAGGTAATCAATACATTTTGGATGAGTTTAATATTCATTCATGACACAGTATGGATTGTGTATGGACCTGTCAGAGTTATTGCTTGTTCATTGAATAGTTTCTGACATTGCAGTCTTGTCAATGATTCCTCATACAGACTCTCCCACATGATGATTTCCGTCATTTGACTGTATTTTCTTCAGGTACAACCATTGGTTAACTTTTGCTAAAGCTTTACAATTATGATTCACTGCAGCTGGTTGTTCCTAGAGGTTGGCAGGACCTGCTCAGCAGTGGAATTGCCACCTGCCCAAGAAACAGGTTATTGTCTTATGGCCAGTAAAACTGTAAATGAGGAAGAACTTTAGAAAACCTTAGATATAAATTATGTTAGAATTATGTGTGGGTGCAGTTTTATTGGGCTGATTTCTCCACTACATCGAAGTGGTTCACTGTGGGAGGATAAGTGGCTGGACAAGGTACCTCTTACCATCTGCCAGCTCTCCAGCATCTGTCCTTCTACCCAAGTCCGGCTCAGACGAGCTTCCATCCCAGGATCAGCCGCCACCTTGGAGGCTTGACGCAGGTACAAGACACATTGCTCCAGCAAAGGATCTACCAGCTGTGTTACAGTTCGACCAGCCCATCAGTAAAGCCAGGGGAGACAGCCAGACCTGATATCCAGACCTGAGAATGGCTGCTGTCCTGACGGTGGTATGGCCACGAATTAGGTGAGTGTGGGGTCAAGGACTACTTTCTGACTACCCGCTCTCAACATGGGAGACCGGTCTTGTTGGTGGACTTGGCTAATGGGTGAGAATCATGGTGGAGATATGATAATATCTGTACTTGTGTTCATATCCATATAAGAAATTCCTTATTAAAAATGTGTCAAACTCTCATTCCTCTCATCCTGAAATTAGAATTTTGCTAGTCTTGGGGTGAGGAATCTTACCAAATGGATTGTTGTTTTTTCACCGAGCTAAAGGAGCCTATTACAAATTCCCATAAATCTCCTTTAGCTGCTCTAGTTTTATTGAATGTAGTTAAATGGCTGCTGAGCCAGCTTGCTTTTTCATTCCATGGTCCCTGCTCATAACTTGTCATTTCAGTTTCTGCCATCTCTAACTAGTTCCTGACCTTGCTTTGCCCTCAATATGTTCAGTTCACATCTGATGTCTGGTTTGTGCATATAACCACTTTATAAATATTAGGTTTCTGTTAAATAAATTGAGCCACAGTGCCATTTCTTGTATGTATCACCTTCCACTGTTTTAGAGGGTTTTAGCACATTTTTTGGGACAGTACCAATTTTTAGGCACTGCCCGATTGTCTCAGAGGATCTCCAAGCCCACCATACTGTAAAATTGATTCTACATTTGCAGCAGAGATCTCTATCACAGCTCCCATGTGGCCACCTTGCGACACATTACACTGAAGGCAGGCAGATGGGTAAGGTGGTAATGGTGGTCACCCGCCTCTAACCACACGCCCAGCCCTGCCACTAGACCACCCCTAACAAAGGTGTCCTGATTTGGACACCTGAAAGGGTGCAGTAGCATGATTCCCTTTATACTAACTGCACATTTGGGATTTAAAGCTATGAATAGGAAAATGCAATTATTGTGTAATAATCAGCATGTATCAGTACCTCTGTGTTACTGTGTATTGTACAGTGCAGTTTCTATTTGTTTAATTTAAAAAAACATAATTGCTTTATTTCATATTTTTTATACAAACAACTGCACAGATGGAGTGCAGTCTGGGTATAATCCATCAGGGATACAATTTAGTACAGTGAGGTTTGTACCAAAAATATAGTTGAGATAAACTGAGGCTTTATTCATTTAATATAAATGTTTACCCTATGTAAATCCAATCTAAAAGGTTAGTGAGGCATATCATGTCCTGCCCAGACCTGTCAGTCGTGGCTAACCCCCTTCTCACTCTCATATGTAATGACATTAAAATAAGAAGGAAGAGGGATGCTTCCATATCAGTTCCCCTCAATAATCATAATGTATCCACCAATATATATTACACACTTACCTTTTGCTATTCATTGTTTTGCATATATTCTTATTGTGTGAGTGCACAGTTGGCTATTTAAGAATCTTGTAGGGATTTGTCCTTTGATACGGTATATCTTTATATAATATTGCTTTGCTTTAATTAGAGGGTATTATTTGGGTTAACTGGGGCTTCCATACTGTAAAATAGACGTGAAATTGGGCCAAAAACAAATTCAGACAAATTTCATTCCCTGCCCATACAGTTTGTCTAAAACAGACATGACCTGGAGGGAACATCCACCAAAATGACAGCGTGTCCCTCTCTCTGATCCTCCATTTGAGGGAGAGGACATCACTGAAAGCACCATTTTGCCCTAATGCAAACAGAGGGCAATATGGCGGCCTAAGTGCTTTAATGTGCATTCTTTAGCTGAAAGGAAAAAAACCACTTGCTTTAAAAAGAAGCTGCAGCTCCAGAGATGCATCACACTGTCACTTCCATTGACAAATGTAAGCACCAGTTTTGGCTGCTTAAAGTAGTCGATCACTAACAGGAGTACTTGCTGTGCTTGCTAGGGGAAGAAAACGAGGGGAAATGCATAGTGGGGGGGTTATGATGAACAGCACTTAAGCAAAGTTAATAAGTCTCATCTAACATATATTAATGATATACATTGTACGTATTCTATAAATGCAACCTAAATTAGGTGTAGAAATACATTTTAGTGGATGTCTGGCCAGTGCCTGAATGGGGCCAAAAAAAGGCCCTGGAATTCAAAAGGGCCATAAATGACATAATTAAAAAATGTACACAATTGAAAAGGGGCCCAGTCCAGCCCTGTTTCTGAGTTAATGTAAAACTGAATATCAGTGGAATTGCGATATACCTAGCAGACTTCAGACCATGTCACCAAAGGGTCACTGCCTATTGACACATTACCCACATTACCCATATTCTACAGGTGCCACTTGGATTTACAGATGTAATCTAATAATCTGTTATAAACTTGTCCATGTATGTGTATGTGGAGGATTGCCCATTTCATTTTATGTCAGCTATGCAACTAAGTAATAACTATTTTAGCAGATAGATGGAAAAAACATAGAAAACACATACAGTAGTGCCAAAATCACACAGACGAAATGATTCCATTGCAGGGAAAGCGGCCTAGATATTACAGTGCGAAAACAAAACGTTAATACAAAAAAGTTAATGCTTTGTTAATGAGGTGCGCAGTTTTTATATACAGGGACAATAACATTCAACATGAAGGTGTGGGAACTCTTTTACCACACGGAAGTGAAGTAACGAATGAAGACAAAGAGATGGAGCTAATTATCATATATGATTATACGCAATTGGTTTTAACGATACATTCATGAAGGATATCCTATTATTTTGACATTTTAGATTAATAATGTAAAAGTTTGCAGATACTGACAGCATCTGCACACTTGATTTTATATTTATATGCGTTTATACATTAAATAGAGTTTGTGTTTCTGTTATTAATTAAATTATAAGGACAAGTTACACTTAGTCTAAGTGTGTTTCTCTACAAGTATCCCTTGTTTTATATACAATTTATCCAGCGGTTTCGAGTTGCTACGATATAAGCTTTTGACTGTCAATACATACATCTTAAAGAAGCCCACAGGCCCACTACAACACAGGGCCAGGATACTTATACACCCGCATTTTTTCTTGGACTCTTCACGGCCTCCCACAAATGCAGCCTCATAAGCCTTTTTTTACCTTTCATAAATTTATTGTAACGATTTTCACTATGAGATTTTTTTTCCTTTACATAACTTTGGGGCAGCTTTCGGAGAATTCAGTTTTTTTAATGTGTGGATTGTCAATTCGCATGTATTAATGTCCTCACAACGTTAGTAAGCAATTGCCTTTTGCATATTGAAATTCACATGTAAATATATATTGATCACTATTGTGTTTTTATATGTCCCATACAGCAAGAGGAACATACCTTACCAGATATTCAAAAGAGGATAATGTTAAGTATATATTTTTTTAATAATTTATTTACATTTTCTTCATTTTATATCACTTGGGGCACTCCATTTCTTTGACTTTGTTGATACATACATACACATGTAATGAGTACATCATGGGAGCAGCCATCTGATATGCCTATTCTCATGATTTGTGTGGTTATTGCCCATTAATTTATTTTTCCCACTTTCGTACATTAACCCTTCTTTAGTAGCAGCCTATTTGGCTCGAGTTACCATTGTACAGCATTAAAAGAAGCTAAATGAAATCATAAATAAGTGACGACAAAGTTTGAGTTGAAATGCAAGACAAAATCCCTTTCAGAAGACCAGAGCGTGGGGTACCATCCTTCTGCTTTTTACATAATGCATGGATCATGCATATATAATATACGATAGATAGATAGATAGATAGATAGATAGATAGATAGATTAAATGCCTGCACTGTGTTTTGTTTTCCTTCAGTTCTGATGGGAAGATTTCATTATTTAATCCTGTTAAGAGTCTATTTCCCACATTGTCACACCATCAAATTAAAAGATAATTATATCTTATTGTTTCTCGTCAGACTTTAATTAGTTGGATCAGAATTGAGGATGATAAAAATGTTGCAGTGTTTGCTTTATATCTTGACCTTTATGGATTTGAATTAAATTGCAACGGAGATTGATGTTATATCTGAAGCCCATAAAAAAAACCATCAACAAAATTATAGCAACAATATGATTTAGCTGAATTATGATGCCACGGTGTTTAGGAATATGGCAAGGTTAGGTTAAGTAGACAATTGTGGTTCCGGATTTTATGTTCTTACATTTCTTTTTATGCCTGTTATTGTTAGTATTGTGTACATACCTGGTACTTCTCTGGACAGGCTACCTAGAGGTAGTGATTTTGGGAGGGGGAAGGGTAAGCCCCTGACAATCTTTGGTAGGAAGCAGTGGCGTCGCTACAGGGGGGCAAGGGGGGGCAATTGCCCCCCCTAGGTTATTCCTTGCCCCCCCTGTTGCCCCCCCGCCGAATTTGCATGGTGCCGTCGCTAGCAGTCCCAGTCAGGTGCTAACGATGGCACCATGCCGTCACTAGCACTATCTTACCTTGATGGAGGTCTGTGGATCTCCATCACCACCTACCCCGGCGATCTGCCCCTCACACTGAAGGGCATCACCGGGGCCACCCGATCTGCCCGGTGACGTCTCGCGCAATGACGCAATGACGTCACCGCGCAACTTTATTAACAACTGACAATTGTCAGTTAAAGAGGTATGGGGGCATGCTGCTTAGATGCCTGTATCTCAGGCATCTAAGCAGCTACATACCCCCAACATATACCATTGGAAAGGTAATCGCCTCACCTTTCCAACGGTATATAGATTGTTAAAAAGTAATAAAAAATATTGAGTTAAAAAAAATAAAAATGTAAAAAAAATGACTTGGGGGTCTCTAAAGGCAGATAAAAAAAGATCAAAATTGCCTAGAAACCCCCAAATTAAATTATTCAAACATAAAGTAGTTTAACTTTAAAAAAAAAATTAAAAAGTTTAAGTATTCTAGCTAAATGATCACTGTGGTAGCCAATGTTACCACAGCGATCATATAGCTATAAAAAGTCACATTCCCTTTTTGAAAATGGCCGATACAAATTTTTAATCCTATGATCCCTTTGATCATGGGGTTAAATTTAGCCAACGGTAGAGGGAGGCAATTTTTGAAATCCTGATGAACTGCAAATATTATTAAAATCAGCCATTTAGCCTGTGCGGTACGTGAGTAACCATCTCATCCCTGGAGCGCCTTGCATTTTTACTGCAAATTTTTTTTTTGCTGTAAAAGTGATTTTTTTCTTCTCCCTTTACCATCATTTCTTTGGGATTGTAAGGGGAAAGAATGGTCTGTGCTACTGTGAGTAAATGTATGCAAAGAATGGCGTGTGCTTCTGTGAGTGAATGGAGATATGAAAGGCATGTGAATGGTCAGTAATTAGGGTTGAAGCCTTGACGTGGCATTACTGCTCACGTAGGAAGTTAAATTATGGCACAAAAAGTACACATTTGCAAAAACGACATCCCTTGGTGCATCAAATGAGGGGCTGCATGTGTTTCTAATACAAACCTGGAGTGCGCAAGACACAAATGAACATGTCGCTATGGTTAAAAAAAACATATTTTCAAGCCAAAGCGACATATTCCATCATTATTTGTGCACTCAACTTTTGTCCTAGAAATACATGTAGCCCCTCATTTGAATCTCCAAGGGGTGTAGTTTCTTAAAATGGATGAATTGTCTGAATGAGGGAGAGCATGAGTTAATATGTGGATGATTTGTCTGAATGAGGGAGAGCATGAGTTAATGTGTTTGTGTGTATCATAGATGTTAAAATTGTGGAAGGGCAAAGATGGCACTAGCAGGATGTTTGAGCCTTGGGGACCAAGATGGCACAGGCAGGGTGTATATGGGACAAAGATGGCAAATCTTATGTGTGTTATCTGGGTGCTGGCCAGGTTCTATGTGGGCAGCGTGGTTGGGGTGTGCAACCTGTGATCTATCCCTGTAATTTAGGGGGTTTTAAATATACCTTTAATGCCGTGTTTTTATGTGAATTCCAATTGATCTGTACCTGCAAAGCTTGGTTTGTGTGTTCTTCTGTAGATCTATATCTGCTATGGTATGTTTCCATACAGGGTTTGTATGTCTTGTTCAGTTGATTAATACCTGCAATGCTGTTTCCATGTATTGATTTGATCTATACCTGCAATGCTACATTTCATATATTATTATTGTATACCTGCAAATACAGGATTTGTATGTCTGATTCTGTTTATTTGATATATACCTTCAGTGCTGAGATCACAAGTGAATTTCAATTGATCTATACATGCAAAGCTGGGTTTGTGTGTTAATGTGTTGATCTATACCTGCTATCGGCAGCAGGGTCTAATATTTATATATATATTTATATATATCGGCAGCAGGGACTAATATTAGGCCCTGAAATCATTTAGTGGAAAAGTTAAGGTATTGTGTTTAAAGGATTTCAAGGATTAGTCGTACTAAATTGTGGCTTCAGGCTTCCCATGTTGAATGATCAAGTATTGTATTGTCCAATAACAAAAGTATCATTCCATAGCACATTTCTTTTGGCAATATATATATATATATATATATATATATATATATATATATATATATATATATGTGTGTGTGTGTGTTTTCAGTGGTATGATTTAATGGTGGAAATTATTAATGCCCCCCCAGTTTGACTGTGGTATCTTGTGTGCCCCCCCTATATATTGTTTCTAGAGTCGCCACTGGTAGGAAGGAAACTGGATGGGAGTGGACATGCACCCCCTGCCTAGATACGGAGAGAAGTCACCCTGAGACTCCATGTCAAATCGGTAGAGTTCCTAGGTATGGTTGTATATTGTCATTTTGATGTCATTTTTTAATGTTTTATGATTGTAGCAAGACTATATCTACTGGGTCTCTATAAATAAATGCAATGTAATGTACATAGGTTCAGAATTTAAGCGGTACCGGAAGGCCCTGAAATATAACCAAATGCAGTAGTGAATTAACTGATCAGTTGGGGATGACCAGGTCTTTTCTTTCGGTAATGCATCTAAGGCAGGCATGCAAACTTTTTTCGAAGAGTGCCAGATTTGATGAAGTGAACATGTGCGAGGGACGACCATTTTGCCTGACATTCTTTGAACCATTAAAATTAAATGCAAATTAACTATTTTATGCAAAGTTTATTGAAAACGGCATACTTTTCATTTTGTGACTTGGATGACAAATCTAAACAGGTGTTAAATCACTCTGCCTTTAATATCAAAAAACAGGAAGCTGAAATATGTCAGGAACATTGTAAAGTACATTACACAAAGTAATAAATGTTGTCTGTCAACTTTTAAGTTAAAAAAATGTGAACAGGAACATAACGCCAAGTATACAGGTGTTCCAATATATTAATAACTGATTTAGACCAACTGACATTAACTGAGATTTTACAATGTATTCATCTCATTTGAAAAAAAACTTGCCTGCACTAATGTGAAGGGTGAAACTGAGATCTGGACTGCAGCACATAGACTAGGTCATCAGATAATGGAATTATAGCACAGTCACGGACAGTCAGGGGTTAATGAAGGGTATGACAGCTTGCTACCACAGATTCCATTATGCTCTCTTGTCTGCTTTATACATGTATCCTGAGTGCACGGCGCTGTCTGCCTGTCAGAGTGTTGTCTGTGCAGTTACTGCTCCTTGTCAAGGTCTTTGGTAGGCAGAAGTTTTTTTTCTTCTTCAATAGCCCTTAATGGTCGCCCTTGTGGCTGTGTGTGGAGGCGCAGGGAGAAGGAAAGCCCAAATCTTGCGACGTCCGAGATCTCGTGAGATCCTTTCCTTCTCCCTGCGCTGGCTGATGACGTCAAGTCCTGCGGCGAGAGACCCCAGGAGTCCTGAGCTTTCCTTCTCCCTGCGCTGGCTGATGACGTCAAGTCCTGCGGCGAGAGACCCCAGGAGTCCTGAGCGGCGCTCGGGGACTCACTGGGGGGGGCCGTAAGATCTATATTTGGGCAACTTATCTGTGGGGCCTTATCAGTCCGGAACGCGGTCCACAATTGGCCCGCTGGCCGGACTTTGGACATGCCTGATCTAAGGTAAAGGCTGGAAACATTTAGACATTTGCCAAATAATAGTTACAAAGGATATAGCACTCCAGTAACTGAGGTTTACTCACTAAAGCAGGAATTTCCAGGTGAGTTGTAGGTTCAATTCACTGATTCTACTATGCATAATGGGAAGTCAACACTAACACTATAATGCATACATGAAATGATGTAGTAACTTTAAAGAAATCTCGCTGACTGAACATACATCTTATAGAGCCAACCAAGCATTTTGTTGCAAGAAGCTCACTGGGATATGCATTTCATAATGAAAACTCTGCAAATCCCTACTGTACTGAATGAACCACCGACTATAAGGTAAATATGTCAGTGCTGTCAAAAACAGACACTGATAATCATGCAAAAGATCACACAATATGCCTATAATCTGTTATTGAGGTGCTACTCATCAATTGCTACCCCAGGCTGTCTATCTATCCATCCATCCATCTATCTATCTATGTATGTATCTATCTTTAATAGGAAAGGATATTTACTATTTATCATTGGATTTTAAATTGTATCTAAAGCAGTGAGCAGTTTTATCTGGAAAAATATCATCAGTTGTGGAACTGAATCATGTATATATATATAATCTCTTAATGATGTCAGCAGCAGTGCTGGGTATAATATACTCTTTTAGGGTGCGTCCAGATTAAATTTAACCAATGGCTTTATCAATAGCCTAAATACATTAAGAATGAGGTCCCACTTGTTCAGAAACACTAAATTATAAGCTTCTGTGATACAAATAAGATTAGTTCACCTTGCTCTTGGTGTGAAGTTGGTTTTGCCAAGAAAAAATGTGATGGAGTGAAGGTGAGGCCAGGCTAATCCAGTTTCATTATTTATCAGTATAATCTTCCCAGGAATTCTTGGCAGAACTGGAACTCTGCCTTCTGCTTTTGTAGTTTTAGGCATGCCAATTATTCTTTTTTAACCATTTTAACACTTTTTCCACTTCAAACTTTCCAAGTCTGAAGCCCAGTACTTTCTTATAAGCATTATCCATCATTACCAATGATGGTAAAACTATTAACACTGCCAATCACACGTCACTCTGTAATGTACATTATTAAAGTCGTTGCAGAACAGACTTTTAACTTACAATGACTAGATCTCCTGTTTAAATAAAATATATTAGCCAGCTACTTGAAGAGCATTGTTGCCCTATAGGGTTCATTCTTTACAAGCATCCCTTCTAAAAGAAGGGTATATTACATCTAAACTTAAAGGAACTTAATTATGTGAAAACATGATCATAAGTAACATACATGTATTTACTTGATTAACCAGGTAGAATTTCAAGTCAATCATTGAGATGAAGCAAAAATGTATCTTTTCTTTGACCTTGTAGGAACGTGTCCTTCTATAAGGAATTCTATGTAATTTGTGCTTGAATAATGATATAAAACGTCCACGCCATAGTCTTACTATTATAACGTGGAAATTTACAGTATGTCCTATGTGTTGAATATGTAACAGAATCAGCTCTAAGAAGCATTTACCGTCAATCAAAAACCACGGCGAGAGAAATCTGGATTCAGTGGCTAAGTGACAAACTAAGTGACGTTTCTCCACAGAAGTGAAGTAAAAACAACACGGAGGTCATGGAAATTACACTTGGATATAGAACTATTGCTTAAACAGAGCATATTGGGTTCGTCTGTGATTAAGAACTAGTGCATGAATCACAGATTTTCTGAAGAAATTATTTTTAGCATGAACCCAAACTGAAAAATGGGGTTCTACCTCACATACAGTACCATAGTGCAATGCTAAACTGGTAAATTTAGGAATATATTGGGAATACCCATGCCTTAACCCTCAAACTAATATAAAGCATGATAAGTAAGGGGGTTTAAGCTTGTATAGATTAGGTATATGGTCATTTTGGATCTAAGAAGAGACCAAGGACTAACTAAAGTTTGAGTCAGACAACGTAGGCCACATGCCTAACAGTACTTTTCCCAAAGGAAATCTGTGCACGTTTGCCAATAGCAAAGTATTTGTTAAATGGTATAAGAACAGTGCTCTCTGAAAGCCAGTCTTATTTTGCCTGTGAAACAAAAATGGTTTACATTCTGGACAGAGGAGAACTGGCGACATTCAACCCATGGGCCCCAGTATTATAGTTTCTCATACGACAACATAGTGTCCCAAACAACATTTGGCAGACTACATGCTTAGCAGGCATTATGCTATACATATTCATCTGAAGGGACTGTACAGGAAGCACCGACACGGATCAAAGGTAGAATACAGCCAAGGTGATGCTCTTAGTTCTGGTCTGGTTTGGGGAAAATCAGTAATTGGATTATGAGAGTTAACAAAAATAACATGAAAATAAACAAAATAAAATGTGCAACTTCATCAATTGGAAACAGAGTAACAATTATTATTGCTATTGCAATCATTGCTACTATGTAAGAACCCAGAAAGCATATAACATTATACAGAACATTGTAGAACAGAGCTTTTGCTGGTTTAACAAGATATTGATCATTCCATGTCCTTTCAATTATCCCCCCTAGGCTTTTCTTTAAATTTACCAGCTGTTTTGTTATTTTTCCTTGAACCAGCTTTTCTTTATATTCTTTCCGTTAGAAATAAAAAGTAAAAAGGTTCAGACGTAGAAGGATTGAACTCATGCACCTGCTAATTAACATCAAAACTGTCATAAACTTAAGACATCACTTAAACCAGGGTGACAATGACAAGACACGTAAACTGCAGTTTCATGGCTTTATATTAAAATGGTCCCAAAAGCCACATTTCTAAACTGTTGTTACATGTGGGATATAACTTATCGGTATTTCCATAGTGTTATATTTCAAATAAAATATTTTATTAAAAAAGATGTCTGGTTTGCATTGTAAATTGCATAATGTTTTATTTGCAGTGTCTACAGATAAAACATATTGTAGTATTTACATAAACACAGTGCAAACGTCTAGTAATTATCAAAATATCGGAGCATTTGAAACTTGTCTGAACTGATTTGCTTAAATCAAATTTTTTAATTATATATATATATTTGGGGGGGGGCAGGTAAAGCCAAGTGGCCCATTGACCCCTTGCCCGATAGTAACTAACATACAAAATGACACACTAACGCACACACTTCAGTCTTGTGCTAACACACACACTCCATTTATTTTCATAGCATTTAAAGTAACAAAAGGCCATGATCAAGATAATTTTCAAATATGCTTCATCTTTTGCCTTAAGTAGATTTCTGAAGATACTCCAGCAGAAACAAAAATCCAATCAAAAAGGTCTCAATCATTTGACCCCTGAAAAAGAGATCCCTTAATTACCATATGTGTTAAGCCATGCAAAACTACAGTTTGTACCCTAATACCATCCAGGTGTTTGTGTTTTATTTGGTGGAAGTTTTGAAGTATAAGGTGCATCTATAAAAATGAAGGTCAGGAGCCCAGAACTTCCTCAATGAGAAGGGGTGCCAGAAAAGACACGTAGCATCCATATAATAATAAAGAGTAAATGCAGTGCATACATTTAATGCCAAAACATAAGAATTGTATGTTTCACTACTGTAAAATGCTAACATTTCATTTGATATATTTTGGTTGCAATAAAAAAGTTGTCAGTTCTGAAAATGAGATTTGAACAAATTGTATGTAAAAACTGAACATTATGTTATATATCTTTTTTATCTTTCATCTTATAATGAAGCCTCATTGGGACCTTCCTTAATCCTAAAATTGTGTTTTGGCTCCTATTGTCTATGTACACACATCCGGCGCCCCAGTAAGAGTTATTAGCGCTCTAATTTGATATAACTTGGCTGGTATTAACAAGGTTGAAATGCTTAATGGCTTGCCAAGCTATAAAACCAATCAGAGCAGTGATATATGGAGTTCATGCTGTATATGGCATTCCCCTACATATCACTTCCAAACCACTGTACAACACAGATTAGAATGAAATATTAACTGTTCAAATAATGCCATTCGTAAACTACAGGGTATAAAAAAGTCTGTAGTTAAATTACAGATTTTTTATATATAGGAATGATGTTATACACATTTAAAATCGGGCAGGTGGGGTTATTACTTATTTCTACATTGGCCACTTGTGATCTAGTATTCTCCAATTGTTCGGCTTAATAAATTCTAAAGTTTTAATAAGAAAATTAAAACGCATCGTGAATGTCATGTAAATGCCTTAAGGGAAGGTTATTATTTCCACCAATGGATAGAACAGACTTCATAAATTAAAAAGGTCTAAAACTGTGTATTTTACAAGTTAACACTGGGTCACAATGTATGAAATGGTTAAAATGATAGCCGCTTGAAAAGAGTTATTCTGATGTAAAAATAAAAAAAACTTAATCCTAGGCTTGATATTCAAAGACTAAACTGGAGCTATATATTGTAATTGCCTGCTTGTGGGCTTTTAAGATTAAGGGAATTTATTCTCAGATTTCATGCTGGCCACGCTTATGAGTGTACTTACAAATTCTACCTCACTGATCCCTGCTTTCTCTAGCCTAGGTAATAAGGATGGTCTTTGGGTAGCCACACTCTCTGTGCCTATTAATCATGTGCCTTAAACAATGTTGACAGGAGCTTGCTTCTCATTAAGCTGTCTGAAAGCAGATCTACAGATCACTCTCTTGGGAAAATGGTACTTTTTATGTGAAGCTCAAAGCTGCCAAGCGTAAACATCCTTTAATGGTTTCTCGGATGACCGCTGTAAGATAAAATGACATGTTTTTATCCACTTCTAGAATTTGCTACCTTCAGTTTGTTTGGAACACAATTCCAAAATGTATTAGTAGCTAGAGTTGGTATAATTTATAAAACACAAAGAGCATGATCAATAAGGTTTTTTTTTGGTTTTTTTTTATCTATGCTTAGGGTGTAAAAATGGGCAGATTCTCATGGTCACACAGTCTACAACTTACTTTATATTACATGCTGATTTCATAATCATTTTCAAGTTTACTGATTGTAACAGGATCCTAACTGTTTGTAACTGTGTTATCCTAAGTTTAAATGTCACTTAATTTGTGAACAAAAAAAGTGTTCTAGCCATTATGTCTTGCTTAGGAATATCATACTAAGATCAACCCATTAAGGTTTTTTTTTTCAAAATATTTGCTCATTATTTAAGCATAACACCTACATACCCAGTTTTACAATTAGAAACACGACTCACTGGAATATGGATATCTGGGACTATATAGACTATCATTCTATATAATCCTTGCCTATATTTGTCAAAAGATAAATATTGTAAATACATTTAATTAAACTACTGCTATAACACATTTCAAAGAAGAGTTCACATTCTTTGTTCAACTCATGTTAGATTTAGGGAACACTGATACAGAACAATAAAAACTATATTTGCCCCAATGATTTATCTGACACAGATTCAATAAAAAAAAAAATTGAGCCACTAAATTGTCTTTCTTTACACAACAGAAATAAAACTAAGGTACTGAAATGAAGCATGTTTAAAGCTAGCAGTTACTTTTCTCTGATAGAATACATTTATTCAGGCCATACAACTAAATCTAATAGTTATGAGTCATATAGCCAAGTAATTTTGGCAATACAAACCAATGAAGTCCCAACATTGTAATACAGGCAGTTTGGCAATTTATACAAAGAGTTATGGTTATGATAACAGAGTTTGAGTTCAAATTAAGGATTATTTTACTAGCTTTAATATATATAGGTTAGGACATACTATTATGTTTAGTGGGTATTTATAAGTTTTCTGGCACAACGGTTGATGAATCCCAGGCCTCAAGGGCCACAACCAGTCCAGAATATTTGAATATACTAGCTTGAGCATATATATCTTTACTAAAATGGTTGGAATTGAGAAAATTCCTTTGTTTTTGGCACTGGTGTCACTACAGGTGAACTGCACCATTCTTCCTGTCTCCTTGTACTAGTTCAAAATTGTTTAGAAAGGGCCCTTCCGACGTAGACCACACTGATCCAGGTCGGAAGGGCCCTTTCTAAACTATTTTAAACCAGCACGGGGAGACAGGAACGTATCAGGAACTTAAAGCTGCAGGAACGGTGAGAGGTAAGTGGGGACAGGATTAATGTATATGTGAGCATAGATGTGTACTTGTGTGTGTATGAGAGCATAGATGTGTACTTGTGTGTAAGTGAGCACAGATGTGTACTTGTGTGTGTGTGAACATGGATATGTACTTGTGTGTGTGAGAGCACGGATGTGTACTTGTGTGTGTGTGTGAACATGGATATGTACTTGTGTGTGTGAGAGCATGGATGTGTACTTGTGAGTAAGTGTGTGTAATTTGTGTAAATGTGTTTCCATATGTTGTATGTTGGAAGAAGGGGCAAGGGAGAAAGAAGACACAGACCAGTTGTGCGGGGGGAATGATGGCACAGACTAGCTGTTAAAGCTAAAGGGGCCCGGGGCAATTTTCACACCAGAGGACCATGGTTTCTAGTTACACCCCTGCTTAGAGGACCTAGAATTGGTGATTTATGGCACAAATGCCCTGATATAAAACATATATATAAAAAAATTAATATTGGTTTGACTGAAAGAGATGCACTAGATCAGTTTAAAAGTTATGGCATCACAGTGGCAAACACTTTTTATTTTTTATAGTTTTGGGTTAGTGGCAAACATTTTTTTTGTTTTATATCTCTGTTGGTCGTTTATTGAGGCTACATTGTGTTTGGGGACTTTTTAACTGTTTAATCTCATTAAGGAGCAGTGCAATATTAATGTAACTGGAGGGTACTTCCAGTGTCATAGAGACACATATGGTAAATATTGTTTTTATTATTATTTTTTTATTTTATTGAGTTTTGTTTTTGAGGAGGGATTAACTATGTTACCCCCCTTGTCCCTCTGGATTCTTTATGTGCTGATCACAAAGGGACCCAGAATATGTCTGCAAGTGATCAGCACAGTTGGAAGGGGGTTATCAGATACCCTAGAAGTGTAATAGGGCTGTCAGTGAGAAGCCAGTGATGTTTGCTCCAGCTAAGGAGGGAGACCAGGCTGGCAGAATACAGTTTGATGCCCCATGCAGCACTCAACTATTCCCATGCATTCCAGAGCTTTACTGTGACAAATGTCCCTCTTTGTTTAAGATGGAATCATGGTTTTTATGAAGTTAAAAAGTGGCTTCATGTTACCTGCTTCATTTGTATCGTAAAGATTTATTTTGTAAAGGTCATACGGCCTTCAATGTGTTTGTACATTATAATGAGGTCTACCCTAAGTCATTTCTACTCTAGAGTAAATACGTCCAATTTAGCTGAAATTTCTTATATTTAAATTCATACATTTTGGAGCTCTTGTTTGTGTTTTTGGCAGTTCAATCACATATTTCTTCTGACCCCCAAAATTGAATTTCATATTTTAGACGTGGCTTAACTAATGCTTTCTACAGAGTCATTATGACATTTTCATGTTTTGTATTGACAAAACTTTTGACATAGTTTGTTAGCCTCAGCAACTTCTACTTAACATTGCATATACAGTCGTGTGAAAAAGAAAGTACACCCACTTTGACTTCTATGGCTTTACATATCAGGACATAATTACAATCATCTGTTCCTTAGCAGGTCTAAAAGTTAGGTAAATACAACCTCAGATGAACAACAACACTTGTTGTTCATCTGAGAAGCCAAAATGGAGAAGTCATGTGTGAAAAACTAAATACACCCTTACTACTTGTAACACAACTGCAGCTAAATTTCTAAAATGTATACATAGTTACTGTCTGTGAATTACGTCACATGGCACTCCTCCGCTTAAAAAACTAAAAAATAAAAAAAGGTCTCTTCAAAAGTGTCGCCTGGGGCAATTGCCCCACTCTGCTCCATGGTAGGGCCGGCCCTGCAATCGGAAACAGAACCCCAGGGTCAAGACACTAAAGGTCAACAAAGTTAGGTCAAGTGTAATATTCACACTATTATAGATATGCATTAGCATAGCACAAACTCCAAAGTACCACACATAAAGTATAATGTCCTTCAGGAGCTAGTCCTAATTGTTCAAACAGGGCTAGCCTGCATAATTCAACCCTTGACAATAAGTTCTTCTTATGTATCCATTATTGTCCCTCTAAAAATGGTAATAAACTATTCATCTTCTAGTTTCAAAATGATTGATCTAATTGTAACAATGATGTGCATACGAGTCAAATTAAGGTTGCATTTATATGCCAGGGACCCCTCGGCACAAGAATTCTTCCTCTTGCTTTAACAAAAAATTATTAAATATAAAAAAAACACTTTGACAGAGGTATATAGGTATACTAGCGGACACAGTGGACTAGATGAGGGTACAAAGCAACACTCAGTGAGAGTATGAAGAAATTTCACCATGACTGCCTTCTTCAGCTGTAGCTCTAGAAAAACTGGCATACAATTATCCATGGCTAAATACTGCTTGGGACAAATATATTCCAACCTTATTTTACCCATTTGTTCATAGTGTGTGTGGGGGGGGGGGGGGGTTGCATCAAGCCCTGGAGCTATTTTGCCATTTTTACTACATGTGGGTGTAATTAAGATTCCATTTTCCGCGTTTGATGTAAAATTCTATTAAAAAAAAAAAAAAGAAAGTCTGCATTTTTAAAAAATATTCTCCTATACATTAGCTCCCTCTGATATAATGACCCAATTTATGCTAAGCAACATCCCCTGGTTAGAGACATACATCACATTCATATTTTTAATGTATCAGAGGGCCACATCCCTACCTTGCATAGTACCCTATAGGGTAGTATTTTTAATATTTCTGATTTAAGAGGTTTGGAGGAAACAAATGGGGGTGGGGGTTATAATTTTTACATGTAGTGCTAGGGCAGTGGGATGGGGTATTCTTTATTGATGGCTTACCGGCACTCATGCCGGCAGCCATTACAAATGATTTGTCAACAGGAAGCCAGTCCTACAATGCTGGCTTTTACTGACGTGGGGGGGGGGGGGGTCCAGGCTGTCAAAAGACCTCCCTCTGGTTTCTTTTTATTGCAATTAGATACTACATCCACCCACAACCAAGCAACTCAGCAACTCCCACATGCCGCCTACGATGACAGTCTATGTTACTCGCTTAGTTACTCAAGTCTGTCTTATTATATAGATAATAGAAGGACCTAAGGGAAAAATATGAAATGCTGATTGGTATGGGTACTGCTCCCATACCCTTGGATTTGTACAGAAACCCCTAAAAACAAGAGTAGTCTGGGTAAGAAAAGTGACCCAGGCACCTTAAACTACCTTTAACCACTTTAAACCTTGTATACAAGCTATGCGCTTACACTTTTCCAGCACGCAGATGCACACCAAACCACTGTACTGGCCGTATGAATGGTTACAATGTAAGATGGAGGGGGCCACTGGGTAGTTGCACAGTGTGGCAGATGGGCATATAAAAACATGGCACCCCAGGCACATGCTTAGTTTGATTATTAGAAACTCCTACCTTGGAATATATGCAGTCTCATACTATATATTGTAATCTTTACATTATTAAGTAATCCCACCAGTGTGTCTAAACCTGACATGTCACCAGTGAATCTAACAAACAATACAAGGCTTAGTATGTCACAAATTAACCTTACTTAATCACTAACATAATAAATTAAGCACATTACATTACAGACAACAAGAATAATTGATATGTTCGTGCACCTCTGTATCATTTTTTTTAGTATCATAATTTGCTTTACATTGCTTATTTCCAAGTCTCTACCGTTATCTAAGTATACATTGCTATTCATCTTTATCCGGGCCATTATCATAATAACACAGAGGATAGGGAAAAAGGAATATCATGCTGCACAAATGCCATGTGTGGGATCTCAAGGGGAGGAATAATTGGCTGCTTCTTACATACAATCCTACAAAGACAACCCCAGCTACTTTATCATTCAGCTCCGGAACATGGAACAATCCTTCCTCAGCTCCACTGGGACTGCATTTCAGGAGAACAAGAGAAACAGAATATATTGTACCTACATGCACAGGCTACTTCAGTCAAATGAATTGCCTATGAAAGCTGGTGTCCTGGTTTTTATAGAGGACAATCATTTCATGTTATTATCTTTTATTTATATAGCAGCACAATTTATGCGGCGCTTCTTGCAATACATATATTCAAAAGGTCTGACAAAAATAGAATTGGCAGACTAAGACAAACCGATAAAAAGGGCCCTTCTCACAAGCTTACTTTTTAAGAAAGAAATAACATTTCCAGCTAAGTACGTCTGTATAAGACCTCTCTAGGGAATCCCAAAAAGCTAATTTAGCTGATAGTTTAATAAAAACATATAGAAATGTGTGGTTATTATAGTTTGTGCGTGCTACAGTATTTTGTCTTCCTTACACCCAGCTAATAGGTATCTTACTGTTTAATACGTGTTTGTATTTCTGATGATGTAAGTGACCAAAAACATGTGTAATCCATTGATCACAGATGTTCATATGGTGTGGTAGACATGCATTTGTTTAGCTTGTTGTGACGGGGCCCCCGGCACATATATTGAATCTCTGTGTTCTTTAGACTGATAAAAGTCATTTTTGGTCAATCAGGAACCTGCTAAATAAAGGGGTCTTCTTTCCTTTGAGTGACAAAGATCAACACAGGTCCAATGACCATTCCCATCTATAAGTTGTGTGTCTCATTGATTGAGACTTTATTCTCTACCAATCAATGCATAGATTTTTTTAACATCGTATCTTTCAGAAAGTACTGCATTCAACTGTATTTCTCAACTGTATGATCTTTATGCAGTGAAGGTTGACTTTTTTGAGACATATTTATTTTACAATTTTCTAACTTTTGGTGTTGATGACACCTGAACATATAGGCCACCAAATAGAAAGGAGATCCAAATTCCAATCAGAAAGTCAAGAGCAACAGAACATCTCATCCTATTTAAACATATTATACTAAGTGCCCCTAAAATATAAACTGGAATAACATGAAACCATGCGGATTGCTGTATAATAAAAAGTGCAGCCCCATCTTGTTGGGGAGAGCAACAGAGCATGCTGATCAAGAACTCCTCCTTGCTTCATAACTGAGAATAACTAAATTATTGGAGCTAGCAGCTGGAAATACCTTGCTTAAACAGGTAGTGGTCTTTGGGTTTTAGGATCTTGATTTATAGTGAATCCAGGGGTAAATATTGACAATTGTCTTCTGTTTTGGCAGATTCTGAGAATAAAGTTGTAACACTCACAGGCCAACTTGCTTACTGGGAGTTAAGTTACCAACTTCAAAGAGGTTGTATTACATCTGCAGAAGAAGTATGTATAAATGGTGATGATACCTTTCATACATGTCATCACATGCAAATACAATATTAGGCAGACTATCATGGTCTTGGATACCATTATATATCATCCCTATGTGTTCTATGAATAGCAAGTATAAAATCCTGGTGCACTCATAGAAATAATCTCTAAAACTGCTAATTGTATCCTTTCATCATTGGGTGCAACATAAAGAAAGATCAACAGGAAAATGCATTGTGAAAGATGTTCTACAGGTAATAAATATCACTTCTGTTTTGTGATTTTCCACCCATGTGTATCACATCTGTTTAGTCATTTTCCACTCATCTAGATACACATTTTGAACTTGTTATTTTTAAAGCAGCAGCCCAGGCTGTGATATATTTAAGTATTGTCATGGAATTAGTTTTTTTTTTATCTGTGTTGTCATTCGTTTCCTGATATATTTTCCATTTTATTAAGTTGTTTTGTCCAGCTCGTAACTGGCTGCCGTGAATATAATCCTAGTTTATCCCATAACAGAATGTTTCATATGTTTTTTCCTTCCAAAATACAACTTTCCCTTTAATAAAATTTTGCCATTTATCTATGTATCCTCTGACACTTCACATTCAACAGCTTGCATTAAGTATTATTATCTTGCATTAAGTATTATTATTATTATATTTTATTTATATAGTGCCAGCAATTTACGCAGCGCTTAATACAATACATATATATTTAAGGGGTATGACAAGATGAGAATTGACAGACTAAGACAAACCGATACATTAGGTGGAGAGAGCCCTGCTCGGAAGCTCACAATCTTGAGGATCCCCAAGAGTTTCACTGAAATATTATTTATGGCTCTGGAAGTAATGTTTAACTAACATTTGGACTGATATACTCCTGCAACCAAGCAGTGAAACATCAGATAAGTGGACATTGGAAAAGAACCATTCACTCCTAGATCTAGTCTGCCATTTATTCCCTGGTTGTAAAAGTATCAAACCATATTTGGTCTTGAATGTGTCTTATAATAATGTTATCTTGTCATTTATACATATTCAGTCTGATGACATCTAATAAGTACAAATTATATATAATTTAAAAACCGAATTGAAAACAATGTGCCCCAAAAAGAAGATTGAAAATACAATCTACATTAGTCAAGTTTTGTGCTTGAGAGGAGTGAATTTCAGATTGTGAAACCTTCAATGAAACAATGAAGCCAATAACTGATGAACAGGCAGCCCCAGGGGAACAGATAGCTCTCCGGAGTTCTTCATCCAACAAATGGAAGATGGTGTCACAGAGCAAGTGGGTGCAATGGGATTGGAGAGGCAAATTGTGAGCAGTTGGAAAATTAATGGAAACCATGTTAAAGGAAAGAATTTTGCAATATATGGGTGTAAATAGTTTGCAAGATGAGAACATGGACAAAAAGTGATCATTGTTGGCCTTATTTACATATGCCTACCCAGAACTCTTTGCAAAGCAGGTCTTACGACTTGTCTGGTGTATGTGAATGAGTGTTTAATTATGCCTCTGCTAGCTCTTCATTTTAAGTCGGAGGCGTTTTCCATCACCTTATCACTTATGTTGTGTTGGCTTTGTGACCTTAAAACACCTAAATGTGTGAAAGAGGAATGTCTACAACTGTGCTGTAAAGTAGGATGGGCCCCTCACGATTCCACCTTCTTCAAATATTTGTAGCAATCTAATTACCGTACATGTGTACAGTTAGCAGATTTCCCTTAAGACGGTGTTGTGCACAATCATAATGAATACTAGACTTGTGCATTCGTCTTCGGGCGAACATGAAAATGAACACGAAGAGTGCGTTTTCGTGTTCGTTCCGAAGACACGCCGAAGAGAAGACAGCGGCGGTAAAACGTAGGTGAAGACGAAGACACACACCACGAAGATCTTCCTGATTGTCTTCGTCTACCATTCCCCCCCCCTTCTAACTTACCTTGTCTTCGCGGCATCACGGCAGTTCCCGGAAGTGGAAATCCGCAGGTTCGCCGTCACGGGTTATAGGGCAGTGCGAATGAGCCTATTGGTCGCCTACAGGGACCTCCTCTGGCATCAACCAATTGGTTGATGCCAGAGGAAGACCCTGCAGGTGACCAATAGGCTCATCCCACTGGTCTCCCTCCCTGTTCAATTAGTTAAATGTCGTACGGACATTTAACTAATTGAACAGGGAGGGAGACCAGTGGAATCTGCAGGGTAAGTTGCAGCATTGGGGTTTTAAAACCTCAATGCTGCAACTTACCCTGCAGATGCCAGTGGTCTTTAACTAATTGAACAGGGAGGGAGACCAGTGGCATCAGCAGGGTAAGTTGCAGCATTGGGGTTTTAAAACCTCAATGCTGCAACTTACCCGGCACATCCCACTGGTCTCCCTCCTTGTTCAATTAGTTAGTCTGTGCCGGGTTAAATGTCCGTACGAGCGACCAATAAAGTCGCTCGTACGGACATTTAACTAATTGTTGAACAGGGAGGGAGACCAGTGGGATGTGCGGGTAAGTTGCAGCATTGGGGTTTTAAAACCCCAATGCTGCAACTTACCCTGCAGATGCCACTGGTCTCCCTCCCTGTTCAATTAGTTAAATGTCCGTAAGAGCGACTTTATTGGTCGCTCGTACGGACATTTAACTAATTGAACAGGGAGGAAGACCAGTGGGATGTGCCGGGTAAGTTACGGCACCAGGAGTTAACAGTCTGTACGAGCGACCCTATTGGTCGCCAGCAGGGGGCTCGTCTGCCATCAACCAATGGCAGATGAGCCCCCTGCTGACGACCAATAGAGTTGCTCATACGTACATTTAAACTCCTGGCGCCAGAGCTGCGTTAACCCCGTATTAACCCCTTAACCGGGGAAACGAAGAAAAACCGAACACGAAGAATGTCCGCGAATATTCGCCCGAAGAGAAGACGGGAACGGGCGAATATTCGCGGAATACGAAGATTTTTTTCCCCCCGAAGACGAGCACGAAGACGAACACGAAGAGCCCCCTGGTGCCCAAGTCTAATGAATACTATGAAAATTTGATTGCAGCCCAAAAATCAAAAGGGCTGGCTCCATAAAAGCACTGAGGAACAACTACTTGGTGAAGACACATTATGTACTTCTCCCTTTGTTTTGTCTATACTCACACTCACTCAGGGCCACTATCAGGGCCGGCCCTACAATGGAGCCTACTTCAGAAGGGGCGGCACTTTTTTTGTTTTTTTTGAAGCGGAGGAGAGAGAGAGGGGCACCGAGTGGTTTTCGCTTACCCGCTCGGCGCCCCTCTCTCTCTCCTCTGCGGCGAGTTTCCCTGTTCGGTCTCTGTGCCGGCTTGTAATGCAGAGCGCCGGAAGTGGCGTGAATTTCCGGCGCTCAGCATTACAAGCCGGCACCGTGGCAGCACAGGGAGACTCGCCGCAGGACTGTTTAAGGGTAAGTACCGGTGGGGGGCGGGTAGATAATGCCACCCCCCCCCGGCGTCGGCGGGGGGCGGCATTTTAAACTTCGCCCCAGGCGGCGTTAAGTCTTCGGCCGGCCCTGGCCACTATTGACGCTAAATTGAATTTGGTGAATAAAACATACAACTGACAGCTCCACAGCTCCTCAGATGATCAACCATCTTTCCTACCGAAGCTTTCATTGAAATTACACAGTATAAAAAGACTCGGTACTGTATATTATTACAAGGACAAGATCAGATAACAAGACAGATTATGTGTAAAAGGCGATCCACATGCAAACAGGTAATTTTATCATTATTTGCTAATATAATGTATTTTAAAATACATATGAAACATAATACATACTATTCAATCTTTAATGTAGATGCAACATCTTCCCAGCTCTATTATTCATAATTCTGAATAGATTAAAACAACCCTCAGCACCTCACAAATAACCTGCACACACTTTTTAGAATTTTCACTAGAATTACCTTTTAGAAATAAATACTAGACTTTGTAGATGCCAGAGGAGGCCCCTGCCGGCGACCAATAGAGTCTGTCGTATGGACCTTTAACTCCTGGCAGGATCCTACTCATTCCCGTTCCTGTTAACCCCTGCAATGATAGATAAGGCAGGCTAGAGGCAGCGACCTGTATGGGGAACGGGACCAGGGAGATTAGTTGGAGATACTAACAAAGACAAACACGAAGATTCTTTGTGTTGCATGTTTTCTTCTTTGTGTACGGTTTGAACAATGAAAACCCAACATTCACATTTGTTTTCATGTTCTGCCAAATGTGAATGCACAAGTCTAATAACTACTCTATACATTAATATAAACACTTATTGTTAAGTTACGGATTGTTGTTCAATTTGGTTCACATTGGTTGTTCACATTGGTTCAGGCAGCTTTGAAAGGGGGGCTAAGGAGAAGGGAGTGAACTTTATGACAGCAAATTGATTAGGCAATGCTGACCCTGCCTCAGGCTGCGTCAGATCTCGGCTTCCACAAAACAAATGAAGTATCTCCATAACAATTACATTGATTGACAAAGTTAGAGGTAGTTTCAATAAGTGAACTTAGCTATTCTAAAAGCTGTGGCAGTGACATTTGCCCTTTAAACTGAAATGTCCATGTATAATGGGGAGCATGTGAAAGAACACTCAAGAAAGGCTGATCATCAATCAATAGCACTGGTATTGGAAGACTAATGAGTTTAAAGTAAGGCAGGCATTGCAGCAAATATAATCTGCTAGACATAGCTATAGACCAGATTTGTCTCTCACTTTCTATAAATGTAAAGGACATTGAGTGCACTTACGTAACTACAGTGCTCTAAGGGGCCCGGTGCGAATCTGCAACCCCTTGTTCCTGTCTCCTTGTACCAGTTCAAAATAGTTTACAAAGGGCCTTCCTTAAACTATTTTGAATTGGCACAGGAGCATATCCCCCGGTGAAACAGAGGCTGCTCACACAGTGTGCGAGCAGCGGACGGCAAACTGCAGGAGCAGTGAGAGGTAAGCGGGGGCCAGCGGAATGCGCAAATGTGTTCGTTTATATGTATGCATGTGAGCATGGATGTGTAATTCTGTGTGTGAGCATGGATGTGTAAGTGGGTGAAATGGAGTGTGTGTTACAATGAATGTGTACGTGTGCGTTAGTGAGTATGAGTAAGTATGTGTAATTTGTGTAAGTGCGTTTACATATGTGTGCCAGAATGTATGTTGGGGTGGGCAAGTGGCAAAGAAGGCACAGACAAGATGTGAAGTGGGTCCCTGGTTAAGTGTGATACACACACTGGCACAGTAACTCACTTGTGTTGGCCAGTGGAAAGCACTTCAAGACAAGCTATATCAAGACAAAATTTTACCATGAATTATTTCTAATCCTCTTTAACAATGCTACAGTGCAGCTCTGAACCCGGCTACCATATTAATCAGAGTCAACAATAAACCGCACTCATTTACCATAAGATATTATTGGCAAATGAGTCATGTAAATAAAACAAGAGGTTTTTTTCCAGAATAAATATTGTCAATGAGATCATGCTTATTGCCTAATCTTTTAAGTAATTTTCCTTGGACACTGAGGACACCAAGTGGAGAGCTTTGTCATTACAAATGAACAGATCACTGCAGGTCGGTGAAGAGGAGATGTAAAGCAAAAAGGAGGGAGGTAACTTTAACTATTAAAAATAAAAACAAAGTGTTGAACAGTTAAAAATAATTAAATTATAAAATAATAAAAAAATAATTTTTCCCACTGATTTTTGGGTTAGGTCGAAAAAGGGTGAAACAAGTGCCTTGCAGTCTGAAAATGTAATCAACAAAGCTGAATTTAGCCCTTAGTTGGGGTAAATAGTTTTGCCTCTGGATCCACGAGAGGTTAACAAATACATTCGCTCAGGACATCTTGAGATTTGATGAATACATTCAAAAGGATATCTTTATAAGAGTGATGAGTTTCTTTAACAAACATAAATCACAAGTACTGGTGTAGGGACTATCACAAATTATATCGGACATCTGGCAGTTAGCTGGTAGGTAACTGCCTATACTAAGATAATATTAAATATATTTTATATTATAAAATGTTTTATCATGTAATGTGTAGGCCTGAAACGTAATAAAAAACGACAGAACTAGTTTGTGTCAGTAAACATTATGGATTTATAGTTAAAGTAAACCTGCAATCTTTATTACAGCATCCACCCTTTCCTTAACAATGCATGCTTCACAAACCACTTCAAATGAATCCAGACATTAGACATTAATATGTAGTTGTCCCCCGTTGCAGCTATGACATCTTCCACTTTTCTGGAAAGATTTCTGCAAGATTTTGGAGTGTTTCTGTAAGAATTTTTGGACATTCATCCAGCAGAGCTGATGTTGGATCAGAAGGCCTGTCTCACAATCTCCATTTTAGTTTAGCCCAAAGGTGTTCGATTGGGTTGAAGTCAAGGCTCTGTGAGACCATGCAAGTTCTTCCACACCAAACCTATGCAACCCTGTCTTTATGGACCTTGCTTGTGCTCTGGGGCAGTTATGCTGGAAAAGAAAAAGTCCTAACTGTTCCCACAAAGGGCATTAACCTTTATTGGAACTGAAGGAGTTAGCCCAAATGCTGAAAAAAAACCCTTGCTCCACCAAAGGTTGCAGTAGGCACTATGCATTCCATTAGGTAGCCTTCTCCTGCTATTTGCTAAATTTGTCCATCAAACTTCCAGATGGTTAAGGTTGAATAATCACTCCAGAGAACACATTTCCACTGCTACAGAGTCTAGTGAATTGTGCTTTACACCACTCCAGATGATGCTGGGCATTTCATAGCGACATTCGACTTGTGTGCAGCTGCTCAGCAATTTCATGGAGCTCCTGACACACAGAGCTTGTGCTGATGTTGTTTGCTACAGAGAGCACATTTTTATACTCTGAGTGTGTCTGCGTGGTCTACCACTTTGTGGCTGAGCTGTTGCTATTACTAGACATTTCCACTTCACAATAATAGCACTTACAGTGGACTGGGGCAGATCTAGCAGGGCAGAAAGGCGGCATCCTATACTGCCATGGTTAAAGTCACTGAGCTCTTCAGTAAGCCCAATTCTACTGTCACTTTTTGTCTATGGAGATGGCTGCCTGTGTGCTTGATTTTATAACAATGAATGTGGCTGAAACACCTAAATTCAATAATTAGGAGGTATGTCCCAATACTTTTGTCCATATGGTGTGTAACTCTTGCCTTAACTGAACTTCATGTTTTGTAAGTAGTAGACTTAAATGAACGCTACCTGCCACAATCCTAGCAGGTTCTTCTGACATGGTTGTGTGCACTTGGTTATATGACCTCTATTTCTAGTCTCTCTGAATAACATAGAAAATGCACTGTATTATTTAAACAATTGGATATCCACATGTGATTTAGTTCTTCACACACACTATACAATAATAAAAAAACAGGTAATGATGGTGCTTTTGGCCTTAGACTATATGCATTAACTGTTTTCTTCTTTAGTTCATATTTGTTGGACATTTGAATCTTTTTTCTGCCATATCAATTAGCCATTTGGCTGCTTTTTTAATCGACTCTTACATGTCAATTATGCTTCATTGTATTATGTAACTATCTATGCCACTCTGTAGTCTTGTTAAATGGTGTTCATGCTATGTTTTGATGCAAAACATCCACATTCACAATGGCACTGAATAGAAAAATATTGCTCCTAGGATCCTAGGACACATTTTAATTGGGATTGGCCATGTTTTCCAGGACACACCTAGTTTTTACATGTTGCATATATATGAAGTGCTTCCCTGCAATGTATGGCATGTACAGTTGTATGAAAAAGAAAGTACGCCCTCTTTGAATTATATGGTTTTACATATCAGGACATAATAACAATCATCTGTTCCTTAGCAGGTCTACAAATTAGGTAAATACTGCCTCAGATGAACAACAACACATGGCATATTACACTGTGTCACAATTTATTCAATAAAAAAAGCAAAAATGGAGAAGCCATGTATGAAAAACTAAGTACACCCTTGATGCTTCTATAGAAATTAGGATGCTAAGTAGCCGCTAATCAAATGCTATTTATTAATTGATTATCAGCAAGTGTGACCACCTCTATAAAAGCCAAAGTTTTAGCAGTTTGCTGGTCTGGAGCATTCAGGTCTGTGTTAACACAATGCCAAGGAGTAAACACATCAGCAATGATCTTAGAGAAAAAATTGTTGCTGCTCATTAATCTGGAAAGGTGTCACGAACTATACTTACCCGTACAGCGGGTAGCCCTGTACCCGCTGCTCGACGCGTCCTCCAGCAACGCGGTCTGCAGGCTTCCCGACGGGGGCTTCGCGCATGCGCGAAAGCCGGTTCTCTTAAAGGGACCGCTTCCTGGAAATTGGGCAGGTTTCAGGGGGCTTCTGGGACTACTAAAACAACTGGCACCTTTCCTAAGGTGCTCAGTTGTTGTTTAGAGTTCCTGAAAGCAACTCAGCGGTTTGTTTCCCTGCTTCCCTTAAAACTCTCAGTTAACCCTTTCCTGCCTGTTCCTGATCCATCCTGCTCCTTGACCCTTTAATCTCCGTCCCAGTTCCCCTTGTTTGGTTTTCTCGGCTTTGACCCGTATTTGGATTTCGACCTCGGCTACGTCTTAACCCCTGGTCCATGTTATCCGTCTACTTACCCAGAGTCTATGTTAACTCCTCGTCTGCTGTTCCTGAGTCCGTCTACTTACCCAGAGTCTACGTTAACTCCTCGTCTGCTGTTCCTGAGTCCGTCTACTTACCCAGAGTCTACGTTAACTCCTCGTCTGCTGTTCCTGAGTCCGTCTACTTACCCAGAGTCTACGTTAACTCCTCGTCTGCTGTTCCTGAGTCCGTCTACTTACCCAGAGTCTACGTTAACTCCTCGTCTGCTGTTCCTGAGTCCGTCTACTTACCCAGTCTACGTTAACTCCTCGTCTGCTGTTCCTGAGTCCGTCTACTTACCCAGAGTCTACGTTAACTCCTTGTCTGCTGTTCCTGAGTCCGTCTACTTACCCAGAGTCTACGTTAACTCCTCGTCTGCTGTGAAGTCTACATCTCCCGTTCCCTGCTCAAATCACTACTAGCAGTCTGCCAACAACCTGCTATCTAGTGAGTAGTGCATGGTCCGGCCTCCCTGCACAAGGTTCCTCCTCTCCTGGGCGAGGTAGGCTTAACAAAAGGGTTATAAGGCCATTTCCAAAGAATTTAAAGTCCATTATTCTACAGTGAGAACTGTCAAGCACGGTGGTGGAAGGGTAATGATTTGGGCTTGTTTTGCAGCAACAGGACCTGGGAACCTTGCAGTCATTGAATCAACCATGAACCTCTGTATATGAAAGTATTCTACAGTCAAATGTGAGGCTCTGTCCAACAGCTAAAGCTTGGCCGAAGTGGGTCATGCAACAGGACAACGATCACAAGATCACCTGCAAATCTACAATAGAACAGTTAGACAGGGTACCTCCTCTCCTTTCGCATTTATGAGGAGAAAAAACACACTAAAATCCACAAAGCTGGGGTAAAATTGTCTGGGATCTCATCCTACCTTTTATGAATTATGTATATCAAATGTACATAGACAGCTATTATACAAGCATCACCTTGTTTGCAATTTCCTTTTTATTTGATATGGTTTGCAGCACCATACAGAAACACTGTAAATGTCTTGCAAAGCCTCTGGTATCGAGGAGGCAAAGGTGGATTTCTACAATGGGCTATGTGTAATAATGAGCTGCCGGCACTTAAAAGCATGGAATGCAAGGATGTGTCTATGTAGCCCACTCTGTTAGAGGGGGAAATGTCACTGAACCAAAGTGCAAAGTGGACCACAAAAAGCACATTGATTTGGCCGATCAGTGCCTGAAACTATATTTGGTTAACCGGATAAAACAAAATTTGGCAAAAACTTTGCCAAAAGTTAGTTATTATTTAATACCAAGTGTTCCTTTGTATGGCATAAAAATGCAGGCACAAGGAAAGAAGATATGTTACTTCAATTCCAGCTAAAGATCACCTGTTCAAAAAACCCCTTGACCCTGCCCTTCTGAAGCCAGAAGATATTGCCAGACTCTGTGGCAAATATTTCCCAAACAGGGTTCCACCAACTGCGAAAAATAAATAACCGCTGTAGAGTCTTCTGGAAAAAAGGCACAACGAAAAAACAGTAGCTTTTATTGCACTTCTTGCCCATCTCTTCCAGGTGTCGGCAGTTGCTTAGAAAATTACCACACACACAATTTTAATCTTGCATTTTAGTTGTGAGTGTCCTTTCCTGGAGGGCAGGTAGGGATAATTTTTTTCAAGTTATCTTAAAAAAACAAATAAAAAAAAAATAAAGAAAACCTTTAAAAAGTTTTTATTTTAGTCTACGTTTATTATTCAGAGAGACTAGAACTAGAGGTCATATAACCAAAATACACATAACCCTGTCAGAAGAAACTGCTAGGATTGTGGCAGGTAGAGTTCACGTAATTCTACAACTTACAAAAAAACAAGTTGGGATATTTCTGAAACCTGGAGATTTTTCCCTGCCATTTCATGTACTCTTTGCCAAAAAAAAAAAAAAAAAAAGTATAAAAATCTGGGGCATTTTGGGGAAAACCCCCCCAAAAAACTAAAAAAAACCCCCTAAAAATAAATGTTTGCCAAACGGCTGCAAGACGAGTGCAAACATACCTAATAAAATACCCTGGGCTGGTTCTCTCTAATAATAAATTACATATATACTTTTGCGGGGATATTTTGAGCTGGCGGGCTCCTAAACAGTCCCAAATGTAAAAAAATAAAAACATTTTTTTTTTAAACCAATTCAACTCTAAACTACTTACATTTTGCATGTAATATGCAAAATGTAAGTAGTTTAGAGTTGAATTGGTTTAAAAAAAAAATGTTTTTATTTTTTTAAATGTATTTTTCATGCTAGATGTTGGAATAGCTAAAGAATGCCTATCCTTAGGGAAAAATATACAATTTTTTTGGGTCCACTAAATATGAAAAAGCGGTATTTTTAAAGAAACATGGGAAAGCGTTCCCGAGCATTATGGCCAAAGTAGTATTTTCTAATTAAACATATATGACATCATCGTGCGTACACATGAGCTGAAAATATACTCTAAAGTAATGAAAGCAGCCATTAAAGTTTTTTTATTGTTAAAATTCCCCTTGCTTTTTCATTGGTATTCATCGGATTTCAGCACATGGTTAAAGCATAGGATGTTGCGCTGGTGGATCGGGCATGTATGTAACGGACTACGGAAAACTGGTCTCCATCCTAGATTAAAATGTTACCTTATATTATAAAGAGCCAAACGTTCCCTGCACCTTTTTTTTCCCTGATCCCTTTTCTTGTGAGTAACCACAGATGAGCCATTAAACCCGCAACATAAAAAACCCACTTTTTATTAAAACTGAGAAATAATAAAGAATTATCTTTATTATTTTGTAAGGTTTAATGTACCGTTAGCCGTTTACTTGAATAACTGAAAGCTGCTTTTTAAATGAACACTAAAATGTTTTAAGTGTTTAAAAGGATTTAAAACAATACTTTAAGGGAAAAATAAGGGTAGACAATCAAATGTCTTGTAGCAATACTAACAGGGTTGAATTTTTTTTTATTTTTTTTTAATAAAGTGTCCTAATTTAAATGTTAGATGGTTGGGTATATGTGCAGGCACCAAGTGACCATCTGTATATTTTAGAAGGGATTTACAAACTGAATACAGCAAACAAACACTAATGCAATAAATAGGACTTTATCAAACATTTTTATATTTTACACAGAAAGTACAGAGTAAACGTTTATTAGTATTGAGTAGGAGGGTGAAACAAAACCTGTTTTCTCGAGTAATATTCCGGCATTCTTACGAATGCATTAGAAACGGAATAAGGGACGTGGTGCAGCAGCTGTAATAATGTTTTGGAATTAACAAAGCACTAAGACAAAGTTTTTGGCTAGAAAGTGCACCAAAATATCACTAAGCTTACACTTGACAGATGAAATAAATTACATGTCAAGGGAATTAGAATATTATCATGAATATTACACAGTACAATTGTGTATATAACAACATCTTCCAAATATAGATCACGTGTATAACGCACACACAGAAATAGAGGAAAATTCCATTATATAGGAGATTCTACGGTATTTAAAAGGAACATCTCCAACGCGTCTTGGCTTATCTACGTAGAGAATGTAATAACGTTTTAGAGTAGTGTGAGAGGGTGGACTGCAGATTCAGGAATCCCATAAGGTTTCTATTTTGTCTATATAGAGCCATCTATATGGGTCTGCACGCCATTCTTCTTTTGTTGGACTGTTTACATACTTCCAGATGCATAGTTCTAAAAAGTGACCGTTTAAAAAAAGAAAATAAATCTAGTTAACAATTACACATTGCATATATCAAAATGCATATTTGGTCATTTTTGCATTAAATAAATGGTGCCTTAAGACAATCACACCCAACAATGTATTTAGTTTTTGTGAACATAAATCGGTTAATATGCCTATTTTTATGCACATATACATTTTCTATATAGCTTTGTGAAGCATCTTATAGTGTATGGAGTCAGAAAGATGATCTCTTTGGGTTTTTTGTGAGATTTTTTTTTAAGGCAGGATGCAGACATTAAAACAATTTATCAGGAAAGCAAGTTAAAGGTAAGTGCATAGATAATAGATCATTACACCGTATCTGTTCATTAGGGCATCTGGGCAAGACTGGGGGCCATCCACATAAGGTTATTACATCATGAATGTTAAAAAAGGATTTAGCAGATTATCAAAATGTTCTATTCATAAATGGGTTAGGGTTTTCGCAATTAGGTGTAACACAGGGAGATCAGGTGAGAAATTTTGGCTACTGAGTAATAAAGGTAAGTGAGATGACAGCAAGGCCCAAACGACCCACTGAGCCAGACTCTCCCACCGGACTTCCTTGCAAGCATTTGGAATGACCCAAAAACAACAGGGTAGGAGGCATTTTCACTTCCTGCTCGTCACCTCCTACATCAGAAAACAGCCAGGATCCGATTTGTCCGACTATATTAAGTAACATAATACACAATGGACCCTTAAAGAGATTAGGATAACATGTATTTTGTCTTAGTGTCTATAACTGTATACATTAATTACATAGAAAGGTGCTGAACACGTCACTGCTAATTTACAGCATACTTCAACAATAACTTACTTGTTTTTCACAAGAAATAAACATATATATATTTATACATAAATTCACCCTATCACTGCCAAAACAGACTTGTAAAAGCAATATCTTCAGTGCCAAAAGGGGTTACTAACTGTAAACCCTTTGATTTCAGAGGTGTGCAAAGCTTGCCCTTAAACATTAAGTATTATGGCATGTAAGTAGTGGTAAGTTCTCATTTAAACAAAATGTAGACAAAGAAAACGTCTTTGAAATGTAATGTAACAGATACCCAAGTCCTTGGCTTCATGCAAATCCAGAAATTAAGATTGCCATTATATATCCGGAGATCTTTCAGGTTTCAGCAGTAAGTCACGCGTAGCAGATTGTAGTAGCCAAGGATATGTGTCTGAACTGCTTACCAGATGAGTGGTCCACAGAAGTTGGGTTGTCAAAGGTAGACCTCTTGACTACAGGGAAAAACATTAAAGGGTATATCTGTATCCACAAAAAGCTCCGTTGCCAATCAATGGCAACTATCCAATGACAAAATGTTTCTAGAGTCTATTACATCTTTTGGGTGAATTGGTTTTCTGGTTCTACCAGCAAACAAGAAATTCCTAGGTTATAATAGCCATTTTCTTCCACGTTCAGAGGTATACAATATTTTCTTCAACTCTTCCATTTTCTACACTTTGTGCTGTGTCCACAAGGGGAATTTTCAACACTTCAGTGGGATGGGATGCTTCAGTGTTCTGGGCATTGAAATGATGTCCCCCAGAAGATAAAGCCACTTGGGTTCCACAGGATATTACCTGGGCTGCATTCAGATCTGAAAGCATAAGTTGATGAATGATTAATTCCTATGCAATGATTAATTGTACTATAGAGGTACTATACATCTCAGGTTTTATTATTAGTTTAGGATTAGGAATAGCGGCTAGAGTTCATAGAATTGAAAAATATTCTTAGTTTTGTTGCTGAAACCAGGGGTGCCCAACCTGCGGCCCTCCAGCTGCTGCAGGGCTACATCTCCCATCCTCCTCAGCCAGCCCCCTAACTGAAAGATCATCATGGGAGATGCAGTCCTGCAGCAGCTGGCTGGCCGCAGGTTGGATGCCCCTGGCTTAAACGTTTACAAAAAGCATAGGTGCACAGTGCTCCATCCATAGTTATGACACTTCCTGTGGTTGAAGTTTTAATCCAAAAGAGTATAGATTATTCTTTATACGTGGTATCAGTCAAGCCCAGATTGGCCATCGGACACACCAGGCAAAAGCCCAATGGTCCAGTGGCCAACTGGGCTGCATTTTTTACCCATACTGCAGTTCTAGCAGTAGCGAACATAGTGTGTGACTGTGCATATCCAGTCTTACAGTGACAGGGCTGCTTAATCATCCCCAAACCGGCCCTGGTATTGGCCCATACATGTGGTCTATGCTTATTAAATAAACCCCACACACAGAAAAGAGAAGGGGACTAAAACGTAAGTTACTCACCAGATTTTCCTGTTTAGTTTGTTTATATTTATTTATATTTGGAAAAATCTAATTAGAACTGTAGGATGCCATTAATTAATCACTTTCCTAACAAAACCTGAAACTGTCAACAAATACCAGTAAGATTTAACCTACGTCTAAATTTCAGGTTCTATAGGTTCTAGCTGCTCATCCATCTACAGAATATTTGACAATAGAGCAAAAAAAACAGCAGTTGCCAGATAAGAGTTGTGCAATACGACTGTAGATGCATTTTATTGGATGTTGTAATACTTCTTAGATTACTTTTATCTTTAGGATTTTGTGTTTTCTAGCTGTTACTAGGCTACAATTTTGAGCGAGAGCCTTATTTGAATACTGAAAGGTATAAATTTTAGTTTTTGTTGTTCTAGAGTTAGTAAGGAATATCAGTGCCGTAACTTCTGGTGGGGATAAACGTTCTTTTATCGCCATATAGTATTTATTTGAGAAGTATTATAATGAGAAAGTTCTGTGTTGCAATGACAGACTATAGCATTGGAGTCGCATGTCTCCTTTTTAACTGACCAACGAAGCAATTATACCATACTGTAGTACAAAGATATATTGAGAGAAGTCAAAGTGCAGCCATTATCTCCACACCTGTCTACAATATTTGTTAATGTCTACTTTCCATAAAATGTCATCTTAACAAATTTATATTATTTACCATTATTACAGACATCTTTATTGCTGTGACGGGTCCTTATGGAGGAACGTTCAGGCCTCTGGTGGTGGGAAACCATTGAGGACCAGGGTTCATTAACATTGCCCGATGTTGTATTTTCGACAACTTGCATCGTGTCTGAGACAAAGTGGTTATTCACGTGAGTGTCCGTGTATGCAGGGTTTTGAAGTGTTTCAGGATTGTTGAGTGAAATCTGAGCCAAAGCATTGTTAATGTAGATGGAGTCCTCGTTTTGTAAACTGTCAGACTGATGGTTTCTTACACTCTGTTGCAGAGAAAAGAAAATGACATTGAGTTCTACGGCGCTGTGTACAATAACCAGATTAGAATCCGGTACGTCAGCATTTCCCGGCACTTTTTTATTATTATAATAAACCTCCGGCCCAGCTTTATTAAACCTCCTATTTAATAAAGCACAGCTTGCTTTACAAAAGCACATTTTAATGTAAAGTAATATGTTTCCTAACACTTTGGAAAACTTCATGTGCTCATTCCATGTGCCAGATAAGCCGACAATAAAATTAAACAACTATAAATAACCACACTTTTTGCTTTTTTTCCCAGTTCCCGGGATAATGAGGGTTTTCACTTTGTCAAATGTATAACATGACACCTTGAAACAAATGTGTCAGTTATGAGTTTTCCTGACGAGTGGAAAGCCTACAATTAGGGTGCATTTGCCTCGAATACGGAGTATACAAAGCAAAAACATAGGACAATAATCGTAATAAAAAACACGCAAAAAAGCTGATGTATCCCTTGCCTACATGTTGAAAATAAGGACCATACTTTCCAATATATATTTGCAAATTTATAAAACACTTGCGTTATGGCTCATCAGAAATAACTCAACAACGAACATAGTCTCCGCTGGCTTTTGATACATGATCTTACCATGCAAGGGTTGTATGCCAGGTACAGCGGGAATCTGTCCACCAAGATATTCTTACTTCCAGAAGTTGACAGAATGTGATCAAAGATCATATCTAGATCAATGTTTTAACGCATACGTACATGCCTGTGCATCCGTATTGCCATATTCTGAGTGGACACAGCCACTTGTAATATGAATAATCCAGACAGACGTCTGGTTCAAGGTGGGCACGTATCAAAGATGTGTTTTATTGACACTAATTTTTATTTTTTGCACTATGATCTGGATTTACAGGCCTATGATGTGTAGTCTTAATTTCACATTCACACAAGGACACTGCATTTTTTTTTCATGGCAGTAGGTTTTGGGAGTAAAAAAAAAAAAAAACTACTGTGCAGATCATAAAAGATTTATCAGACCACAATGGAGAATAAAGAGTGGGGCCTTGCGAAAAGACATGTATACAGCTGCGCAATATTTTTTCATAATATTTCAGTGAATCTATTTCATGTTGCTAACCCCCACAACACAAGAGAATACAACAAAGTAACACTCCAGAGCTTCATGGGCAAGGTCAATTCAGATCCCTTAATCATATAAAAATACATATCTTGTAAACGTGTGGTACATTTTATATAATTACTAATCTTGTACATAATTATTTTATCTCAATGGACATCGGCCATCATATACTGACATTGCAATAGTTTCCTTCACATTTTGGGGTCTCCAAAATTATCCCACCTATGCTGTAGAGGAGATCTATTTGGCCGAAGACACATCTCCTGACGGGAGATATACTTACTGCCAGCACTGGTTTAATGAACTTTCATCTACATTAATAGTTCAGGAAGCTGCTTGGGATACTTTAGTGTCCATTTAACATTTCACTAGTTTTAGGTTTGTTTTATGTTTTTATACAAGATTTCTAGAGTGATATTAATTACCGTATTTGCTCGATTATAAGACGAGGTTTTTTTCAGAGCAAATGCTCTGGAAAATACCCCTCGTCTTGTAATCGGGGTCGTCTTCTAATCAGACCTCAAATGAGGTCTGACTATTAGACTAAGATCCAGATCCCCCGCATCGCTGCAGGGGACCTGTATGGTAACCTCAGCTGCTGTCGGCGTGCCGGCAGCAGCCGAGGTTGCATACACGCGTACCTTCCTGCTCCCAGGATAGCCCGCCCACTGCGGGGAAGCAGAGCCGGTTGGGGAGATTGCTCCAGAAGCAGGACCGGGACCCCGGCGGCACTGTGCCGTCCCAGAGCGGATCCAGTAGACCTCTTCAATTTTCTGGAGGAGGCGGGGCCTAGCGGGGTCACACAGCATCATGCCGTAATCCTGTGGGAGCTGCAGCAAGCGCCTGCTGAGGCATCTTGGTGAGTGAAGTGCCTGAGTGGGTATATTAGTGTCTGGGTGGGTATATTAGTGTCTGGGTGGGTAGGTAAGTGTCTGGGTGGGTATATTAGTGTCTGGGTAGGTAAGTGTCTCAGTGGGTAGGGAAGTGTCTCAGTGGGTAGGTAAGTGTCTCAGTGGGTAGGTAAGTGTCTCAGTGGGTATATTAGTGTCTGGGTATGTAAGTGTCCCCCTATATGCCACTCTGTCCCATTATATGCCTTTTAATCCCCTATATGCCAGAGTGGCATATAGGGGGTTAAAAGGCATAACATGGGGCAGAGTGGCATATAGGAGGGTATAAGGCATGCCTGGGGGCAGATGAGCATAACTTGGGGCAGGTTGGTAAATAAAAGGAAATTAAAAACAAAAAAATTGTTTACATGAATTAATATTTACTAGTAAAACTTTTTTCCTATAGGGTCATCAGGCTTTTTCTTTTTTTCCTAAATTAATATTCAGATTTTTGGGGGTCATCATATAATCGAGCAAATACGGTGATTAAGTAATCTGGTTGCTCCTCAAGCAATGTCACCATTCACAAGAATCCCTCTGCTGTTATGTAGTCACTTCGTATATAAAAATAAGGGGCAGCTCTATGTTTTTGGGAGTCCTAAGAATATGCATAAACCAGGGAACATAATTTTTATCATCACAAACACGTGGACAAGAAACGTAAAGGAAAATAAAACACATCCTCAGTAAGATATAGTGAATGTGTGAATGTTTGATGAAAATCATATTGTTTTGGCTAAGCATGAAATTTAAATTACAAAGTATTTACTATGCAGTCTCCCGTGGGAACCTTTTTTGGAGTTGGCCATAGTTTAGTTATGTTTTATTTTTTTAACAACTGGATCCATCCCAACTCTTGCTGATAATATGTTATTGGTGGTAGCCCAAATTGATTTCAGACAAGGCAAAGTTTCAAGCGAGTCTTCCCTTTTTGTCAAGCTCGCTCCATCAACTAAGACTAAACTACCCCTTTATATTTGCATGCTATAAACGCTGAGTTGTGTATAAAGGTCAGTTCTGTTAGTTAATGTAGTGCTATTGTCATAACAACCAATAGATTGTTCCTGCTAATTGCTCTTTACTAATATATTCCTTAAGATACAACTTACCCAAAACTATATTTGCTTTGCTGGTCCCTATTTCTCCCAACACACCAAACCAATTACTGCTTCGGAAACCGGCCTGAAAAACCTTATTAGATCATACTACCAATAATTATTATTTTTTTTTTTTTAAACTGATAATATGGAATTGTGCCTATAAAAACAAGAGGCTGGACCGTGCAACTCATTGTCTGGATGACAACAAGAAATGAAGTCGGACAGACTTGTGTTGGGGAGCATCGGTCCCCATGCATTGCATTCATATGTTGTTCTATTCTATGGGGCTGCATACCTCTGTTCTGCTGTGGGAAAAGATAACAGGCAAGCTGTTTTGACGCGTGTATTTCCAGTGCCTTAGGCGTTTCTGGTGCACGCCTAGCTCTTCCCTCTCTTTCTCCACCAGTCTTTGCCCTTCCTTCAGCCTCTCCAGGTTCTGGTGGAATTCTTGGACTTGCTGGCCCAGCTCTTCCCGTTTCTCCAGCAGGAGATGCTCTTGGCTTTGACAGTCTCGCTCTCTCTGCTGAAGCACATTCTCTTTGTCATCGTGTTCCCTTTGTTTTTGGTCACATTCTCTGAGCCAGCGTTGTTGTTCTTGATGAAATTGGTGCTGAAGTTTCTGTAAATTGACCATCTCTCCGCGGTGCCTTTCTAGGTGGCGGTATTGTTCTTGCAGAAGGACCCCACGAGCAGAAAATCCTCTATTGCTTAATTCATGGTCCTGGCGAAGCACTTTCTGGAGTTCTATATGGCTATCTTGCATGGCTACTGCTGCCTGTCAAAGATTTGAGATTGGACACAAAATTAAATATGCATAATGATACAAATCTTACAGGGGAAAAGGGTAAAGGTGACAGGCACTTTAGACTGTTTCTTAAAACTTCTTGAAAAACAAGACTCAATTTATTTGTTCCATTTCCATAGATAACATCATCTGCTGCAAATCCATAAGTTGTAAGAAATGGTCCGCACATCTCATTTACAACCAGAAACTGTTTCACAATTGAAAACAATCTGCTCTTATTAGAGTGGTATATATACATTGACAGACACATGGATTTGGTGTGAAGGATCTTATAGGGTACAAAGCTACTTCCACTGACATCTTTTCGATTTATATAGTTTAATTTATATAGTAGTACGATAGACCAAGAATCCTGAAGTACGAAGAGTTGTTATATACAACTCCACTAGCTACATCCGGAATGACCTAATTGGGAGGAGAGGCAGCATTTCAACTATGAGCTCTGTCTTAACCTTCTCTCTGGACCAGCCAAGGTCCATCAGCTCACCATGTTATAATTGACCAAAGAATAAACAGGGGAAACAAGTACCTGTATACTGTATAACAGCCGGGTAAGGTTCTGAACTGCTTGCAACGCCTGCAGGGAAAACAAAATGGTTCAAAAATCTATTCCGCACAAACCAAGCAAGCGACAGCCCACCTTCAGTAATGGAACGTCCACGTTAGCTTAATGAGGACGGATATATCAGGCTCATGCTATTCAGTGATGGTTCTCTTGTGTGTTCTAATCAAGGTTACCTGTCAATGTGTTGGAATAAAGCTTTAGAGGCAGGCCTACCTTTAACACATTGTTAGCCTTACTGACTACCTATATGCCGAACCGACAAGACAGAACATTTGGACCAAATTTCAAATGGGTCAAGTCTATTAATTTACTTTCCTACAATATTTCTAAGTGCACCAATCACAATAAATCCAACATAGGTTGTGACGGCATGTAACAAATCTATTTTTACACCTCACCTTGTTTATTTTTACATTGTTTTAATTCCTCTAAGGAGGTAGCCCCGACCCCAACTAATCTCGGAGGAGGTTATTCAAGCCAAAGTAATGCTTTTAAAATGTATCCAGTTTTCCACCATCCAAAAACTCATTCCTCTTCGCATAAAAACACATCATTCTTCACCCTTTCAATTGTTAAATACATGTGACGAATTCTTGAATCTATCTGCTAGTCTTTTGGTTTTTCTGTTTTCCCTTTTAATATTTATGTGATTTCAATGATTATATATATATATATAAATAATTAAAAGTATAAGGTAACCTTACTAACTACATAATATTGGTGCATATGGGATTTCTAGAGTGCTTAGTGTATTTTATGGGAAAAATTCATTTCTAGAGGCAGTTTATTGAAATATATATATATATTGGATATGGAGGCAAAAGGTGGTTATTGTTGACCTTATTTGCATGAGCCTACCCAGAATCCCCTGTGGTTGTGGAAGCACCATGAGATTTAAGGGAAAAACAAGCCTTCTGGCTTGTCTGGTGTCTGTAGACAAGTGTTTAATAATACTTCTACTACCCCTTAATTTTAAGTGGAAGGGTGTTCCATCACCTTTACCCACCATAACTTATGTATTGGTATATATATATATATTGGTATATATAGATATATTTATATATATATATATATATATATATATATATATCTGAAACAAACCAACATGTGCTTGTAGTAAAATGCCAGTTTTCAGTGAAAATACTCTATAAGGCAGGATTTGACGTTTCCCCGGGTATCTTACCTCAGGTTGATTAGAACTTTGGGAATCTCCCTACAAAAAAAACCATTATCCAGTCAGTTGAAATAGTTCAGCCTAGTTCTGAATTACAAAATGTTCCTGAAAACAAACTAAAACAGAATGTATTGCTGGCGTCAAGCATTAGTACGAGTGATGGTGTCAGTGCGCACCGCGGCATTGGCTAGGTATTTCTGTTTATGTGTCATTTGTTAAAAAACAGGTGAATTTTGTGCTTATTTTGTAATATATGGGTGAACATTAACATATGTAGACATAATATGTAGACATAATTACAATTATACAGTATATTAGAAGCACTGTGTTGTGATTTATCAATGTTACAAATAACCAGCGCCTCTTGTGGTTAAATTCCAACAATGTCTAACGCATGGAATATCTTAACCCTTTAAATATCATGTACGGTAGGGTAGCCACGTCACTGCAGTAGTGTAGATGTTTTGCAGTACAAAATATATTTTTATTGGACTAATATTTAATTTTAAGAATGCACAAAGTTCAAGAAGATCGACCTCCCTTTATGAATATTGAACTTCATAAAGAGAAGTTGATACTCTCGAAAGCTTGCCTTTTAAATAATTGAATTCTTTCCATCTGTATATGCATGTATATATTTATATATATGTATATACCGACAACAATATCGCAGGACGACATAGCATCAGCAAACATTTATATTCTTTGCAACTGGACTGTATTTCACTATTTACACAGAACTAATACGTATAGATAATAAGGACAGGATAATTCGCTTGAAATTACCTTTTCTTCAGAGTAAGACATCTCAACGTCACTCATATTAGAGAAGGCCAAGTCGGAATCACCAGAAGCGTTTGCCTCCTCCCTTTCTTCTGGATTCAATGCTAAAAATGATATTTTAGAAGCCCAAATATAAATTTTATGGTAAAAACTATCAAAAGGAAATTAGGAGGGAACAGCATGAGACAAACTTTTCAACAGTAAAATTTACAGCCGCTAGTAAACAGATTAAATCTATATTCTATAAGGAAATAGGGGGTGGGGTAGTAGGTACCGTGTGCGTTCTCCAGTCTTTTGGTAAATAGCTGCATACATTAATATTTTCTTAATATTAATGTATTCCGCTAGACATTATATCTAATTAATGTAGTATATTAATATTTTCTTAAAAACTGTGACAAGTGAAGGATGATTGTAATTGAGATAATTGCGGACATAATATAATAATAATAATTATTAACCTTATTTTTTGCTGTGATTAATATATGTATTTTTTTTTAATTAGGAAAGGTGTTTTTGTTCTACATTAAAAAGATGAGATAAGGCTAAGGAGAAAAAAAAGGGCAACTTCTTGTTCTGGTTATTTATATTTTTTTCATGGAGCTATGGATGTATACATATCATTTTTGTTTTAATGAATCTCACTTCTCACACGCTTTAGAGTTTCTCTTCCCGAAGGTACCTTCCAATAAAACTGAATCTCATTCTCCAAAACAGGCGAACGGCAAAATGCTATAGCCAATATTTTTAAAAGGCCTTCAGATCAGGTGATCGATGATTAATAAAAATATATCATCAGTTGAAGTATGCTTTACCACAAGGGAGAAGTAAATGTATGTCTATAGGAAAATTAGGGGTAATGAGCAGTATATACAACTTACAGACATCCTTCATAAACATCACCAAATTTTGATTAAAAAACACCCAAGTCTTCTGACAATTAATTAGAATATATATATATATATGCATAGAAACACACATATATATATACACACACAGATTACATTTATATATATACATACACATATATATATATATATACATACCCACACATATATATATATATATATATACATACCCACACATATATATATATATATATATATATATATACATACCCACACATATATATATATATATACATACCCACACATATATATATATATATATATATATACATACCCACACATATATATATATATATATATATATATACATACCCACACATATATATATATATATATATATACATACCCACACATATATATATATATATATACATACCCACACATATATATATATATATATATATACATACCCACACATATATATATATATATATATATACATACCCACACATATATATATATATATATATATATACATACCCACACATATATATATATATATATATATATATATATATACATACCCACACATATATATATATATATATATATATATATATACATACCCACACATATATATATATATATATATATATATATATACATACCCACACATATATATATATATATATATATACATACACACACACACACACATATATATATATATATATATATACATACACATATACACACACACATACATACCCACACACACATATATATATATATACATACACATATACATACACACACACATATATACATACATACGCACATATAAGAAAGGTAGAGCTTACTATTACTTACAATCAAACGGTAATTCTTGCATGTCCTCTGATACCTCAGAATCAATGATTTTTCTTGGTGTGCTGGACTTTTCATATTCTTCTGGGAAGCAAGACGGACTTTCCAATTGTGATGTAATGGCAGAGTACAGATTTTCAGCTTTCAAAATACAAAAATAATTAACAGTTTTTCTCCTGTTCATTTATTTATATATATATAAATAAAAAAATAAATTCAAATACAGAAGGCAGTTTTCATAAACACAGTTAAATAATCACATTCATTTGCAGTGATTGTAATCACAAGGTTGAATGTGTGAATATTTGTTATGATCACTTAGTGCCTGGGTTCAGCATCACTACTGTAAAAACTGTATATTGCTTAAATAAAATTATATATATATATATATATATATATAGCTCCTTAAGAGACTTTCTAGCAGCTGTGGACGTACCTTCCTTTAGGGCGGCTGATAAGAGAGCGGCAGCATGAGGAATTTCACCGGAATCTGCCTTTATGAGAAGCTGGGGTTCTACATTCACATCGCTTCGGCCGCACAGTGCTGCCAGTTCAGCGTAGATTTGCAACTTTTCCTCCAAATAACTGCAAATCTGTTGATCGTGCATATTCAAGACTTCTAAAAGAAAAAGAGATCTGTAGTAATCTACAGCTTCGCCAAAGGTTATCAAGCTTTTCAAAGTGTGATCGTCGGGGTCACCGAGTTTACAAACTTTACACACATTTTTAATATCCAATATTTCACCGGTCATACAGTTTACAATGTGAAATCCTGTTTATATGCAAGTTTTCTGAATTTAAGTAAACATACCCTGGAATTTTTGAGCCTTTGCTGCTCTTGCCTCTGCAACACGTTTATCTTCATCTGACTCGCAGGTTTTGCCTTCATCTTCTTCAGGACAGCTTTAGGATAAACAGTAACATTAAGGAACGACTACAAATGGGGAAGTAATACCAACACTCAATCTCTATAATCACTTATATCCATAGACCATGTATAATTACAAGTTAGACAGTGCAGGTTAGACTGGGGTAAATAAAAATGACGCGTCTCCCAGTGGTTCAAAAAAAACACAGTATTTGGAGTCTCACTTTTTGTTCCCAAAAACTGACTCCATTAAGACGACACACATTTTCGCGCAAAACAGTCATCAGCAAAGCGCAACACACGAACTGACGCTGTTTTGTCTGCAACAAACCCACAACAAACGATCTGCCTCTTCTGTTCCTATTCAAGCTACTGTGCCCTCATCCAACTACAGCGGAGCGGTTTCCAGGTCTTCCAAGACCCGGCAGGTCTCTTAACACGTAAAGAATTTTTGCCGTTTTATTTCCAACCTGCCTTCTCTACTTATCAGTATTACACATCAGAGTTGTAATTGATTTGCTTCACTTGGTATATTGCTTCCCAATGTGTTTACAAATATATTGATTATGGCAGAGTATACAATTGTCAGGCAGCAGTATTTATTCAATTTGCAGTTTCCCACTGTTTTATTAATTGCTATGGCAATCCCCCATATGCAACAATTATTCAGGGACGACAGAGTATTTCCCCTTTGGGAATAAAAAGTGCCGATTAGCCAAAGAAAACAAGTGAAATAAATAGAGTACCTCTGTACTGCCTCCTGAATCTGCCGCATCCAGGAATTGCGTTCTTCTTTGGAACTGGTATGGATTTCGTACATTTCAGGTCCAGCAGATGAGGCACTTATCAAAAACATCCCACGTTCCTCGTTTGCCACTTCTCGAACAATCAGCTTTTGGAGACAAATAACCGGGGGCTTCTGATCCTGTATTAAATGTTTAAGCAGGAACACGGTAGTTGATCTCCAGGGATAGGCACTTGCATTCTATACAAACCCATACAGACCTGCCAAATAAACGCCTGTACCGGCTCCTACTGATCTCTATGGAAATGACATTTTCCGTCTGGACCCTACAAATTACACTGACTCCTGTGAGGTCATTACTAGCTAAGTAGTGTACGCCAGTTGAATAATTGTAACATAGACAAGTTAGAAGACCTACCACTGCAGCAAAAATATACTTTTGATCCTTTTCTTGAAGAAACAGCAAAACATCGGTTAAAAGGAGGGCTTGAATATCTGCAGTTAGATGGGAAAAAACATGTTTTATTACACTGAGCAAATCCTGTGTGTCATGAAAACCCTCTTGTAGTCGTAGATAAATATGCTACAATATGCACTGTAATAAAGCAAACTAAATACGTAGCTTTGCACTTGTCTAATAATAACCGCTCCTTTGTTGATTTGAAGCTGTTAAAAAAAATCATCCTATATCAACAAACAGAAGTATAATTAGTTTCCCTTTTCCAGCTAAAAACAGGCCGCCTTTTCATAGACCTTCATTATCCAACAGTTATTTGTAAGGGTGGAGCATTATTTATTATTATTATTATTTTTTTTTTTATAATTCAAAGAAGATAATCTGGTTAATTTTTATCTGTAAGACAAAGACAATGCTGAAAAAATGGAAAGGTGTCTGCTTTGGATGAAATTTAATTTAAAAACACAAAACACAAACCTTATAATGATATTCTATAGACTAAGTGTGCCTACCATGTGGTCCTTACTGCTTATTTTGATTCTGGGTCATAACCTATTGAAGCCAAACAAACATTCTCCTCTCCAGTTTAGACATAATGCCCTTAAAAAGATTACGTATAAAAGGCCATTCCGGGGATAAGTAGTAGAAGTGAAGCAATCGGCGTGTACACTTCATTGGATATGATAACTGTCAGGTATTATGTCATGAAACGACTAAGAATGGTCTCCAATGACCAACAATTATTCTCCCACAAGCTTAACTATTTTGGCAACATTTATTGCACCACAGCACTTCAATCACACATTTAACTCTAGTTCTATAATTGGCCTCCAAGAGACAGGTATACAGTGCGGGTTAGCTGATCATTCTCATTTGTACCTTTAAATCTCCCAGTAGCGGTTTTCCAGAACACCAGGCCTTCATGCAGAAGCGCCCGCTCTTTGACTTGCAGATCCTGTTTTCTGAACGCATGACCGTTCTTCATTTTCGTGTAGGTCTTATTCTCGATTCTATTTAGAATCTCAAGCAGTTTTTGTTCCTTCTCAAACTCATTGACCCGCAGATCCACAGCCGCAATCATGTCTTTGATGAAACTTAGGGCTTTGCAAAGGTCCTTGTGTTCCTCCGATCCTTCTAACATTAGACATAATTGTCATAAGTAGGCAAATGAAACATGCCACATCCAAATGATTGTCTTCCTATACGAAGTTAGTACAAGTGATATATTTATCTGCATCATATAAGTTCTAGACCAAAGGTTGAAAGTATTCTTTTCACTAAATGTCATGGATCCGAAAAGTAAACGTTACTAATTACAAAAAGCTGCAGAATGAGCTTTAGAATACTAACACTTCCATACAGCATCCAAATCAGGACACCTGTATTGGAGTGCGTGGCAAGAGACGGGAAGGGTCAGGGCCGGCCTGAAAGTGGGTCCATCCTAAAAGCAAGTGGCAGGTGTGGCCACCCAGCCACCTTTCCTGAATAGACACCTTATGACCCTATTCAGGAAATCTTTGGTTAGACAGAGAAGAACTGAGAATCTTTCCAACAGGTCTATGCCCCCATTGCAGGTACCCACGAGAGTGCCTGAAGACTTTCTTAAGGTATGATATAGGAGAAGAACTGCTACTAATCGCTTCTCTTTGGGAAATATCTTACCTATTTATAGAACTTGGAATATATTTTGATCATAGCTAGGTATTTGGTTAGTAACCAGCACAAGCTGTATTACTATTTGCCATCTGAAACGCTGGAGGCCATTGTACTGACCTGGCGTGTACCGCAGTACCCTTTCCACAAGCACTGGATACTTTGTGATACGCTGCGTTACAAGAAGGATGCATTCTGGGATTCCCCGGCGCCGAGCCAACAAATTACTGCTTTTCACCTATAAAAAAAAAAAATGTAGAAAAATTGTTTACAGAAATTAATGATACCATGAAAACGACCAGGATTCTATTGCAAGAACACAAACATTGAGTATACGTACATCAACAAACAGTTCTCTACAAGGTAAGTGCAAGTACACCGAAATAATATATATATATATATATATATATATATATATATATATATATATGAGAAAATACTTAATCACTAACCTCCTGGATATCATCTAGTAACTGGTCTCCAGAGAGAGGGGCTAATATAGAAATTTTATTTAATAGACTTAACTACAGGTGGAATTCAGGTGAAATTAGGCCATTTCGGTTCAATGTCTTAACACCTATTAGTGAATGAAATCCCTAATAAAGTGAAGTGTAGATAGTTGGTGAAAATGTATAAACACTATGCAAATCAAATGACAGTATCGGTATACAAATTTCAATACAGTACAGCAATAGTATATTTGTGTATAAATCGCTTCCATATGAAGGATTGCAATGTAAGTTTAGAATTTAAGTTCAGAATGTTTTTATGAATTTACCTAAAACTAAGATATCTGGAACACACGGTGGCCTGAACAGATTATCCACATGATTGCACAGACATGTACAATTTTTTTTTGTATTAACAGAAATGGCCACCAGAGGGCACTAAAGCGCTCTCTCTAATAGTAAGACACGCTGCATTGCAAGGTGCCCTTTTTTTGCACCAATACTAAATTTCTTAGAATGAGTATATACCGTCTGGAAGCAATATTCAATACTAAATTCAGACTGATATATCTATCTCCGTAGGGGCTGAGGAGATCAGGAGAGATAACCAAGGCACATTAAAATCTTAGTTCCAGGACAGCAAACAAAGTTTTTCTGTTTATGGGTTTATGCAACATTAAACACTGTATTGTGCGGATAGTCATAGTGAACGATGTTCCTTAAAGGTGTTCTGGGGCCACATGGTTTTTTCTAGCTGTCGACTTCTCATCTTTATTCGTCATCATTAAGGCAGCAGTGTAATGTAGCATTAAGAAACAAATAAATTATGTCAACTCCACCACAAGCTTTCCTTTTGCGGGCTTTATGGAGCCTGTGACCAGACCACAAGGATTTATTTCTCAAGGTGTAGAAGCTCCTGGAATACTCTTTGTGCTTGCAATGCAAATAATGCATGGATTATTCCTCATTTGGTCTTAATGTAACTGACAGTTTTTAAAGGAACAGTCCAATATTTTTTTTTAATTATTATTATTTATATTTATTTTAACAATATATGGAGCCTCCGGATCATTGCAGTGCGTCTGCATGGTGTTAACTGTTGTTTGGTTAAACGCTGAACCCAACTACATCTAGGATGGAAAGTTGGAGCATGACTTACTTTTATGAAGTTCTGGAATTTTTTATTCTGCTGCAGCTCTTTGAACAGGTTGACCGCCTCTATGTGATGACTGCAGAATTCACCATACATCTGCTTCATTTGCTGAGCATTCTCTGCAGAAAACTAAGCCATAAAGAAACATTGAAGAATAAACATGAATATAAACAATTAAAATGTTTTACATTAAAAGCGATACCATATCTGTCATTATGTCATTTCACTTATTCTGGAGGCGTGGTGGCCCCCAGATCCATTTTACCCAATGTTTCTGCTTGACACCATGGATGACAATATATAACACATCTATTATATCTATTACATATATATCATATATATATCTATATATATATATACACACACACACAACTATGCAAATATTTTTGTTTTACCATAATGTTGTTGGGTTCTTTTAAAACTTTTTATACATTGCATGATTATTATGATATCACATGGGTCGGAGGAATTTGGTGTTAACTTTCTATACACTATCATAAAAGCCAAATACTGCACTTAAAGTCTAAACATTGAAATCATAATGATAAACCAACTTCATGTTTTTACACGGTGATCACTTTTTTTTTTATATATACAAAGCCCATTGTATAGTTAAACAGTAATTTCTTAAAAATATTTCCAAGAAATATATCCGGTAAACCACTGAAAAGGTGAGTTCAACATTTCAACTGGCTTCAATTTTAGATATAAATCCTAGTAAGCCTCCAGGAAGGGATGAAATATCCACATACAAAATATACTTAATGTGAGGGAGACTGAAACCTTTTTATGTCTTTTCATAGCGTAGCTTATAAAACATTTCAGCAGAGGGGTAATCCTCAAATTTCAGACCGATGTATTTATCATTGATAAAGTGAGGAGAATATTGTGAATTGAATGACTGTATTAGTTATAAGCCTTTACTCTACATAACCTACATGACAAATTAGTTAAAAGTATGTGGAGCGATCCAGTTAGCACCTGGCCACTACAGACCCCTGGTGGGGAATATAAACATGGCTATGACACAGCGAGTGTGTGTGTGAGTGTCCCTGCGCCTGTCAAAATTCTCACAGAGACACAGAAACGCAGCAGGGTAACATAACGCAAGGTTACACGACCCCGCTGTGAAAGCAAGCGAGGTAAGGGGGTGCGACTAAGCACATATGTTTATATGTTGGAACAAGTGCATGTATAAGTCTATAGATTGTAAGCTCGTTTGAGCAGTGCCCTCCTTACCTGTTGTTTCTCTAAGTCTAATTGTTATGATATATACTACCTGTTATATCCTGTTTACCCATTGTACAGCGCTGCAGAATATGATGGCGCTTTATAAAACAATAATAATGTGAGCATTATTGTGTATATGTGAGCACATACGTGTAAATGTGTGCTAGCATGGATGAGTAGGTGTATGTCTGTTAGCATGACTGTGTATGTGTTAGTGGTCTAAGTGGGAGGGTGTGTTAGTGAGTAAATGTAAGCATGTGTATGTGTGTATTAGTGCGAGTATGTAAGTTTGTGTAAGAGTGTGTTTGTATATGTGTGCCAATGCATTTGCTGGGGCTTTACATGCCCCCAGGCCAGGAGGTGCCAGTCCTCCCCTGAAGCCTCCTTTGCACAATAAGAGGCACATTGTAGACTAAGAAACAAAAACGCTAAACTGGACACCATGTGTAATGCTTTACTTGTGCATCAGAAGGATTTTGGGTATCAGATCAGGATACTTGGGATCTAAAATGGAATGTTGGACCTTATCCCTTTGATCTCATTAGATGTCTATTTTTTATGTCAAAAGGGTGTTAGCACTAATATTACCAAGTTATGACATTATACACGTATAGTACCTGTTGCACAAGGACATCTCCAATCCTATTGATTAGAAAATTCCTGTCATTTCCTTCCCTGGATTCTTCTTTTCTTTCCCGTAACTTGTAGAAGAACTGCCTGTGGATCTCTAGCAGTTCATCCAGGCAAGGGAATATTTTGTCCACCGTGCTATGGTCCAGCTGAAGCTCTTCCTTCATCCCTTTCCTGAATATTTCAGACATGATGAGCAAGGTCTGGATATGATGCAGTTCCGTCTGGATTAGTTCTGCAAAGTGAACAACAGGATAGTACAACGATCCTAAAATAACTAGTAATGTCGTTAAAATCCCTATAGGGACATAGAAAATTATAAAAATGCCACGCATTGCACAGATTACATTTGCGGCTATTGAAGCGTATGTAATGTCAAAACGTAGGTTAATAAACCCATCATCATGTGAAAAACTGTACTGGTGTTCATGGAGAGAATACACTGTGGGATCTTACAATAACCATCCTCCATAAATATCCAGACTTTGTGTACACGCTGAAAATTTCAGCCGATTATAAAGCATTTACATAATTTTTAGGTGATCTGTATATTTTAATGAAAATATGCTTCATTAACATTTTGATGTCTGCTACGAAATATAAATTACCTTGAGACCTTACAAATCAAGGAGAAACATTCAAGGAAATAGTGGGCAAGCCAACAGCACTGAATTGTATGTGACCTTCATGAAACCTTTTGAAAGGGGACTCAGGATTTCCCGTTCTGCTCTCTCGAGGATTATTCAAAGGTAAAAAACAGAATCCTGGTAATCCTCTGCTTACATTGAATCAGTGGAAAAAACTCATTTGACACAAAGAGCTGTAAACATCACTGGAAGAAGAATGAACGTGTCTTTGAAGAGCATAAACAGGAACAAACCTTAGGGACTATGGAAAAGTGATTGATTCATAAAAGTTGTTTCTGTGCCAGACACGTGACCAGAGCAAGGCAAATATTTTATTTTTTAACCCACTGCTATGTTCTGGAGTTCTTTAATTGGAATAGAAATGGAATTAAGTGCTAATTTATTTCACTGGATATCTATTTTGTAGTTAAAGTACCATATTTCAATGCTCATAGGAGGTGGGTCAAAAGTGTGAATTATTTCGTAATTTCAGTGTTCAATATTACCTCTTATTTTACCAATACATTTTAAATGTTAGAACTGAGCAAACCACAGCGGCTATTAACGGTGCGTTTGATGTCAAAGGGTATTTTCCCATTGTGAGTGTCCAAATTACCTACCAAAAATGACATCTTGCCTCTTGACAACATCCTTTTCTTGTTTATTGCAGAATGACGAGTCCACCACAAGGCTCCATGATTCTGCCTCAAACTCCATCACATCTTCACTGAAGTCACTCCACAGTGGTGTATCTACTACGTCTAGGAAAAAAGAAAAAAAATATGTATGGAAGTTTTAGAAAAACAAAACATCATGACATAGGATCAGAATGTTCATGTAAAATATATCATGAAATAATTTCCTTGATTGTTTAAGCCAACTTGTCCATTGTTTTAATAAGAAAAAAAGACTGGATCCGTTATAGCGCTATAGGGTGTTATTAGAACCATTGAACAAAACAGGCAATTAACCTTCAATCGGGAAAGAGTCCACGGGTGAAGGGCTTCCCACTGTTTGAAGCAATTCTTCAGACTGTGATCTAGATCTTTGGCCAGTTGTGTCCCCGTCGGATTCCAAAGACTGATCAAATTTCCTATTAAAATTGTATTAAAAGTGTCTTAATTAGTTCAATTTCTAAACACATGGTAATTTACAAATATCTCCCGCCAATATCCTTGTAATAACCCTTTGCTTGGGATATTGCAACCTTTGACTGCATTTCTTATACGATTTGCTTACACAATGACCAGATTCATTCTTAAACACATTCATTCATATCTCGATATAGTCTACTTAAAATACATTGAAGGATCAACACATTCTCTCCCCAAGAATAAACATACATACGTAAAAAATACCGCATTTCCAAACCTCCAACCAACCAACACATGGATCAGCTCTTCAGTTGCAAATGGCTTGAAATCATATTGCGATCTCATGAAGTGAAAGTAAGTAATTTCCCCACTTATCAATCACCTTATTCTAAATTAACATATTAGGAAAATCTTCGATCATTACACATGTATCCATAAAGACAAGGTGCATACCTCTCACAATTTGACACGGGAAGGCTTTTGGACAGAGGATGGACGGATTGGTGGAGGTCCTTCTTGCCAGAAGACAGTCCCAGAGGCAAAGAGGATGACTGTGGCATTGCCGATAGAACGGGTTGTGGAACATCTTTAAACGAGGAATCTGATAGGTTTAAGTATTATACAGTTATAACATGCTGCAAAGCACTAGACACGTGAAAAATGAATAAGCAGGGATATGCTGATCAATTAAGTGAAATGACAAACATAATGTTAATACCCAGATGGTAATATAACGGCAAACAAAAGAAAAATTTCCATACAAAATCAATTATACATTCTTGCCCTGTAGAACTCTACCACTATAGCCTGGAACTCGCATATCTGTGCATTCATTTCCAACCAGGGCTGTACTTCACACTTGAGTGACTAAGTTAAAATGTTTCACCGTCATTTTCTTATAAAGCTATCACTTAAGATTCAGCCGCAAATAAACCACATACAGATATTTCAAACCCCGCCAACAGCAGAACTAACTGGTTTACTGCTGGTTTGACAGCTATAGTGCTACACGCAATCCTTCTTACCCTCTGAGTGATAGAGGGGTGTAGTCACCTACCTGTCAATGATGGAACTAAAAGAAAAACTTTTCTATTGCATTAACGATTTGCAAAAACTGCCACTGAGAGTTAAAAGGAAGAAATATACGTTTCTCCTGCATAGATTGACAAATAAGGTGGGTGAAATTTTGCTTATGATTTCCTTCACAGGATAGAAGGCACCGGCTAACCAGCCAGCAAAATCCCCAGATGCAATACCTTGCATGTTTTGGGATGTGGAAAACATACCTTTTGGGGTGGCACATAATTAAGTCACATTTTTAATTTACTATTTGTTTTTCTTTTCGTTTTTTTTTTTTCCTTCCGCAAATAAGGTCAACAATAATCCCCGTTTGCCTCTATATAAAGTGGATATAGAGCCAAAAGGTGATTTCAAAGTCTTGATTACATATAAATAACGTTCTAATTGGCCTTGGTCAGAGGAAATTGCAAGTGGTCTAAATATTTTTTTTTACGCTTGCCCGGGTTTGCCCAAAGCATTAATATTTCAAACAGCTCTTATTATTAGTGATATACCACGTCACAGTTTATCCACTTACTTGAGATGACTGATGGTTGCTTATTCTTAGGATGATACCTCTCCTGAAATTTCTGCTTGGGGGGGGAAAAAAAAGAGTAATAATTAAAAGGATTGGCTCTGATACAGTCATGAAAACTGCAGTATCCAGGGCTGTAAATGGAATACATGTTCCGGAAAATACACCAGAGTATTAATTGTAGTAGGATTTTAACTCTGTAAATAATGATATAGGTTGAGTAAGGATTTGGACTAGCGAGTGGTTGCTAGTAGACACGGTTAGAACAGCACTGTTTGTTTAATGTCTCATCTAACCATATGTGCAGAATTATATACAGAGTTCTAGCTGTGGAAAGTTTCTTAGTATATAGACACATTCTTTTTAATAAAGCTTTTAGAGCTGTAATGGAACTTGGATGTGTATGTCAATGGATTAGAGAGAGGAAGCAGAATATACTCTTACATAAAAACTATTATATATTTCCGAGATATTTCCATAAGTTATTTTACCTTTGTACATGCTGGGGTGGACTCCTTGCAGCCTTTGTGCACATTCACATTACAATCTGAAACACAGATAATTACATATTTATCGGCATTCAATAAATAAAGCAAAATAGACGTGTATAATTCACTTGGTTGCATATGTCTTATAGGTTAATAAATATTGTGCATTATTAGTCATAGTCTATTAGTTGGAACACTAAACAATAGAAACAAAAGGCAAATTGATAGGAGAAATAAATGTTGTGTTTGTTGTATTATAACAGTTAATGTTATTTTTTCCTGGTGTTACCTTGGATTTTGTTGATTGGTTTAATATTTGGGATTGGTTATTTCCCGTGAAAGATATATTAGACACTTACTGGAGCATTGGAGAGATTCTTTCCCCAGCATGGCCTTTTCACACACCAAACATGGGATAACCCCCGAGAACGTCCCTGCCACAAACTGGTGCCTGTTGACCTTTTCCTTCTCCTTGCTGTCCTTATTTTTAGTCTTCGTGGAAACGCAAAGGCGAATGAAAAGAATCAAACATGTATTTAATCATTTGGCCATTCAGAAAAACTTAAAAAAGCACAAGAAAAAAGTAAAAGTGCCACGATTCATATTCTCCAAGTACCAGTGTAAGCAGTAATCGCAGATATAACAAAGTTGATTCTGGGGTGGATTACTGTGCAATAGTTTTGGAGAAGAAAAGATCGTTCATTCTATATTCCTCCCTATAAATAAAAAGTAATGTAAATATAATGGAATTGTGCACTTTTCCGAACAGGTAGTTATTTTTTTTTAGTGAGTGTAACAAGACATTTATAAAAATATACATCATTTTATATATAAATATAATTTCACCGTTTTTTTTGGGTTTTTTTTAATCTGATTCTGAAACACGTAAGCGACTTCCTGGTTGTCTGAATCATACATTTCAAATTAAAACTAAACTCTGAAACAAGTACATATATTAAAAATAAGAGACACTAATTAATTCGATTTGGCTAATTTTGACCTTGGAATGTTGTTACCTCTAATCATGTTATCCAATAAAATCATGTTTAACCAGCTGATTAATAACAGAAGCTGGACCTTTAATATGCTAGTAAACAAAACTGAAGCAAATATTTGTATCTGATAATCAATTAATGTGACAAATTTACATACAATGCAAAGTACATCGTATCGACTAGATCATGAAGAACAATTTGAATGTATGGAACCAAGATGATGGCCTCGGGATGACCCTCTCACCAGCATATAAATTAAAGTGCAGATAAATTAATTTAGACTCTCTATGGTGTGTGCTTTTTGTTTGGAGATCGCTTACAAGTTGGCTTATGGTCTATCATGGTACATGGTAAATCAAAACCAACCTAAATATACATATTTTTAGGTCTTATAAAGTAAAAAGAAGATCCACACAAACTTTATAAGCTGCTTGGGGGAAAGCTGGCACTCACAAGCTGTTTGGGGCAAAGGTGGCACATGCTGCTTGGTGAAGTTGGGTGGCACCAGGGGGCCTTTGGTTTCTAGTTATGCCCCTGAAGCAAGGTGCAGAAGGGAGTTCTATTTCACCCCGTAATGGTCCAATCCAACGATTAGTGCTGAACACAAACCATTCATAATAATGAAACTTTGCAACACAGGACTCTAACCTTGTTTTTGTTGCGTGTACTGGTCATCCTGTTCCGCAGGAAGCTGAAAGTCCGGCTCACTTTGTTCTTTTCAGATTCAGGTTTTGTAGGTGTTATATATTTGTCCCATTCCTCTTCTTCGATCCTACAGAAAATCAGCTTGCATCGGTTACACAAAAGTGAAACTATCTTCAAACTAAAGAGAATCGTTTCAAATTGTGATTAAAAGGTAGAGCCATTGAAACAACTGTACTATTAATATTGCAAATGCAAATGTTGTACAATAAACCATGAACATTTTACACTCAATGGAAAATACTTAAAAAGGCAATCTGTTTCAATGAAGGTAACAAAACATAAGCGGCTTATAAACTGTAGTTTATATTTCCTTTAATTGGTATCAAATGTGCAACCAATAACATCATTCCTTACACTAGCATGATGAGGTCAGCGAGAATGAACTACAACTGAGCGAAGAAATCATCCTTCGAGCAAAAAAGAACAATACATTTAAAGTGTATGGGGCGGGGGGGTTAATGGGACTGCCACAGTACCCCTAAAAAATGGCACACTACGCATAAATCTAAACCCGGGCAAAAGGATGGAATCCAAAAAAGAGCTCAAGGAATTTAAACCACCTACGAAGACCCCAAGGTATGCGAGCCCCAGAGAAATGAGAAAGAAGAAGAGCATAAGAAACTGGGACAAAGAGATATATAGTGAGTGAAAGCAGTGAGACGGCCAGATGAAATGGTCATATAGTGAACCAAATCTGAAGAATACAAACAGAACGAACGCGTTGCATTAAGCTGCATTTTCTGTTTGGTGACATCAGGATATAAGAGCTACAATCAGGGAAAAGAAAAAATGTCGGTGCGCTAAGCTAGTCTCAGGCTCAAAAAATACAAATGTATAATATGAGGCCTACCAAACAGTGTGAGCATGCTGCGAATACAGTGTGTTGGCTGTACAATGTATACAAAAAACAAAATACTGTCTGCGCTTCTCACCCTAATAAAGTTGGCAACAAATATATAAACATAATATAAATGAGAGGTTTTGGTTATATGAATTGGCCAAAGCATAATTAAGCTCACCCGCCACGTCAAGGCACACTCTCAATAGGGTGAGAACCTACTCTCACCTCCTACATAGTGGGCACACAAAGCAGTTTATACGGCTACCAAAACCTTATTAATGTGTTGGGGGAGGTGCAATTAAACCTCCTCCCCATTTAACCCCAGGACAGCAAGCTGCAACCAGACTGATGAGGAGCCAACAACCTCAAATATGTGCAAACAGGGAAAAGAAGAAATGTCGGTGCACTAAGCTAGTCTCAGGCTCAAATAATACAAATGTATAATATGAGGCCTACCAAACAGGCCTACTTTTTATAAGAGCTACAATGTAATACCGAAACATTTTTGTAAATGGATATTTGGTCTTAGAACCTTGACATCTATTACAAGTATTATTTTAGTCTATTTGAAAGTTCTTATAAAGTAGCTTGAAGTACAACTTCAATTATATACCGTACCTCTTTTCTCTTGGTGGTTCAGTTAGGCTGTAAGCACGTTGCTCTGATAAATAAATATATAAACAAATTGAAAAACAAGGGAAATGAGTGTTAGGCACTACCGATAAAACCGTTAATATCACACACACAATACCATCACCATTGTTAAGTTATACCATCCTTCAAAAGGGAAGAGGAAAATCACACGGATCGGCACTCATTTTTACTTCACATAGTAAACCAGGTCAACTCAATAAGGGTATTCAGATCCATTACTTTATTCAGATACAACAAAAAAAGGCTTTTGGGTTTATTTTTGGGTCTTTCTTTGGGACGTTTTGATTATTATTTATGAGGCATTTGGGGTTTTTAGTTTCTGTGATTTTCCCAGCAAATCGACTAATATTTTATGGGATACAAGCACGCAGTACAGTGATGTTGTGTACCGGGCTGTCCTCTCAACGCGTTCTTCATGGATGGATTCTAGGAGTTTTCAAAACATCACAGTGCGCAGTTTACTCGCAATTTCTCTCACTTCTGATGCATTGCGGAACACAGTAATCAGTAAAAGTCATGAATATATGCAGTATTACGTACTGTATACAAATATTCAAACCATGATTCTTGCAAGACCCATACAAAACAAGCTAAACGGAGGCTCAGATCTTAATTTTTGTAACGTATGTATAAGGGTAACCCACCACCAAGAGAGTGAATAGAGGAATTCGTGAGGTCATGTCCACAGCCCCTAAAAACAGCAGCCATTGCGCTACCAAGACATTTCTGAATGAATATTAAAACACCGCTAACAAGGTCGCATGTATTTTGTGCTTCCTGGTAAAAAGAATGTATATTTTTTATACACACTAAACAAGTATCATTTACGGAGGCGTGGAGACACCTTAATGAATTCCTTTGATTATTTGCAAAGAGAGAAACTCATGCGACATACAGTCTGAAGATTTCATAGCACCGCTACTGTACTTACTACCATGCTGAAGAAGAGACACTGATTTAGACAATGAAAGTGCCTGAAGTAGTGAGCGGCCACTGACGCCGAAACCTCCATCTGAGAGCAGGAATAAATTCTTAAAGCAAATGCGTTTCAAAATGGGGCTCATAATTAGCAAAGCGGTTACATACAATGGACCTGTCACTTTATTAACTGAAGGGTGTCTATCTCGGCCATATAGTCTACATGTAAGGTTAACTGTCTAGTGCTGGAGACAGGTATACCAGGGAACTTCCTAGGGCTAGCCCTCCTGAGCTATCTCTTCTTCTTCTTTCTTATGGGGGAGAAGGTGGTGAGTAGAGCCGATCGAGGCAGTCTTCGAGGCTTGGTAACCAGCTAAACTCGAAGAGTTATGGAAGCTGCAACTATGTCTTTGGTGATTTTACCAATATATCTTAAATACATAAAAATCCATGTGGATTTCTTGAAGGGGAGTCAACGGAGCAAAAGATAGTTGTCTCAGCTTGTGGTCAATAGACATCCTCAATGCACCTTATGTGGAGGGCACTGTCAACCAAGTGTCAGCAGGAGACGGCTGGCACCACAACCTACGCAATGCCAATTTTATACATCTTCTCTGACCCTGAAGTCTTCAAGAAAAGCTGGAGCCCATTAAAACCAGTTGGCTTCCACAGATTAAATGACATAACTGGAACTTTAAGTGCTGTTTTAACATTTATAGCTGAGAATGGTTTGCCAAGGAAATGTAATTGATCATTAAAAATTATTGGTGCAGAAGGCATGCAGGTGAAACCGTGATGTGTAATTAAAGTAGATTTAGTACTTTAAAACGAGGTGCATGTCCACAGAACTGAAAAGTAGAGTTCAGCGATCACTGAAACAAAGCATGTTATTGCCTCTAAGTTTTACAGAAGAAATACTTGCCTTCAGAGGGATCGCCGATGGAAAGGTCACGTGTCAAGCGAGGTTTTGCAAGAAAAAGTTTAGGTGATGAACAGGAGTAAGAGCGAAATCTCAGACCTGTGGCAAGCGGATCCTGGGGAAATAATTGTGCTATGTATGAAACTATTTTTTTCATTTTTTTTTTGAGAAGGCAACAAATTATTATGTTTTTTTCTGCCATGTACTTTTTTCTTTAATATTTCTGGACAAGATCAACGTTACGCTGCCAACAAGAATAATATTCAAAAACAAGACATATGAAGTATGATGTCAAACGTTTGGCATTTATTTCATAAAACATTATTTATTAATTTTTTAAATATATTTATTAAAACTAGCTATAGTGGAGATCCTGTAAAAGCAAAGCGCTATTCCCAGGGAAGCTGAGATGTAACATAAAAGCAGTATATTCATGCCTTGTTTTAAATTCATTCCTTTCTCCTCAGCCCACACATCCGCTTCCCCAGAGAGTAGTAATTACCCTAAAGGTGTAATATTACAGCTATGAAAAATCATCATAAAACAGACTATGAGTTTAAGATTGCTGCTTGAAACGGAGACCAACGTAAGATATAAATCTCGGTCTGCGCAAGAGAAGCGAATGCATCAGAAGGTACCTTTCCTTGAGAAAGAGGCAGTGTCTCTGATCCTCGGACGTGGAAATTCCGTTCAGCGTTTGTCTCTGGAGAGTCGAGTTCATCACCACTGTTTCCCAAAAGCCCTGATGAATCCTCTTGAACGGAAGATTTAGGGCTGTGGTTACGAGGGTACGATTCCTCGTCCTCGCTGTCAGCCTCAAGGCCATCAAGACTTGAGCTATGAAAAGAAAATAGGTGTCCAGACTCACACATATAATACATTTAATCTGTAAATGGTGTAAGGAAGTTGTTAAAGAGCAGTTATCCATATCATTAAGAAAAAAGGTTGTTTTGCAGGCCATCAGAGGATCTAAATGTATTAGAGACTAATGTATTATAGATACTACATGAATGGTGGGGGTGATTGAAGATGTATCTGGGTACTAGGTTTGTTTTTTCCCATAGTTGCCAATTTCCAGTAACGACAACACTGATAACTACATGAGATTTGGTCATTACCTACAATCACCGCCAAGAATTAGATCATCTGCTTTAATATCCACGTACAAAAGCATCTGGATTTGACCGCCAGTATGAATTAATACACTAGGGAACTCATTCAAACACATCAGCAGAAGCTGCGGATAAACTATACGGAGAGGGCGAAGCAGGACTGCTTTATATCAAGGTGTGCAGAATAACTAAAAGGCAGATGCTCTTAGAATTGCCCTAAATGAGGAATATAAACAATATAAAAAAGGACAGGATGAGACAACAGGGTTATTCGTTTTCCTTTCAACGCATCTGAATCAATTAAAAAGGACCCGCCAGACATTATATGTACTTTAATGCATTCGATAGCCGAGTGTCACCTTTACATGTTTCTTTTTCCTCCCTTCCAAATATGCATTTGCCTTTTTGCCGTCCCCGAGCTACTTAGCATTCTTCTAAACAGCCCTTTCATTAGCATAAAAATACTCAAATGTTGGTGTAATAATTGTTATAAAATTTGTTATTTCGCCTAACTAGTAAGTTACAAATGAATATATTTGACACATGTTATATGTTTAAAGGACAATTAAGTAAACACAATTGCATTATGCGATCTTCTGTCTATTCCCAGCTTAACAAAGGCTGCCTGAACTAATCAACCACAATCAGCAATCAGGAATACTCATACATATCCCAAGGATGGAAGAGGAAGCTAAGACACTTTTCCCCACTGTATGCACATTAGGTGGGTTTTAGTAAATACATATTGCTTTCTGTAAACTGTAGTGTAATCAGCTGTAAAATATAGGGATTTGGGGAAAGCTAAAGATCTGCTCTGCATTATTTAATGCAGAAAGCGGAAAGTCGCCGCATGGAATGTAAATGAATATTTCCATATTGGTCCAAGAGAAGATGACCTCTTATACTCAAAATGAAGAACTTTAATTGGTCCAACACAGAAAAAACAACATCTAAGGTCCTGAAAATGTATGTAACTTTACATATTTATCGATGTTGGCCCAAAAAGGGTATCAGCCTCACTTATAGACTCAATCTTCCAGGAATGTTTGTAACGGGTCTTGGGGGACTTTTTTAGAGAGTTACGCTAGGACAGCTCCCAGCAAACAGAAGCAGTTCAGCATCTTTTATTTTCTTTCTCATATAGATTTTGGATGTGCATTAAAGCGCCATTTCTATATCATTATGAGCATAAAGATCAAGTGGCAGGGATTCCTTTCTTAGCCTGGCAGCACTCGGATTAATACATAGGACGTGTCCAAGTTTCTCCGAACGCTAAACACACACACAGCTATGCAATTTATCTACGCCATCTGTGACACATGGCATAGGAAGGTTTGTAATGCAGTTATTAAGCATCTGGATTTGATAAAAGGAGGAACAGGAACATTACTAGGATCTCAGAGATCAAAGTTTGTGACATGATCCGAAGCATACTTCCTGAAGTCAAAACACATGTCCACAGACCACCTCAAACGCTTGAGCAAGAGACAACAGTCATTTGTTTTTTTGACTAGGTAACTAAAACAATGGACCAGGGGGAGCAGTAACTATATACTATCTGGATCTGAAGGCATTCAACACACTGCAAAATGTATAAATAAATTGCAGGAAGGACTTGTCACTAGTGGGGTACCTCAGAGATCAGTATTGGGACCTCTTCTTTTTAATATTTTTTATTAGTGATATTAAGTGGTCTTAATGGTGAGGGCTGTCTTTTTGTAGATGATACAAAAAAAACACAGCAGGGTAGGCATTCCTGGTAGAACAAGACAAATGGCAAATTATTTAAGTAAATTAGAAGAATGACCGAGAGCGTGGCATCTGCAGTTTAATGTTGATAAGGAACAATGGGCTAAGTGTTTGAGCTTTTAGCTATATCGGGAAAAATGGCTTGATCTAAAGGGACAGTCTAGTCACGTACTACAATACATTTGATTTTTAGCGCACAAACAGATTCCGTACCAACAGATGTGAAAATTAACAATAGTATTAAAACTGAGAATATACAATATTGCTAATAACCGTAACAAGCATTCTGATACAAGAGGAGAAGGGGGCTGAGCTCTTGCAAGCTCACAGAAGGTTAGGAGGTTGCTTGCACTCCGCTGTGTTTTACAGCATGGTAATTGATGCAAGCAATTTTTTTTTTGGCAGGAATAAGAAAATTTGATTTCTCCAGTGCTTGCTTCAGTACATGTCCTGTAGCGTGAATGCAAGCTAGAGCTCCTATCAAAGTGAAATGGAGTTCAACTTGCTGGCCTTGCGAGTTGCCCTGTGCAAGCAGGCATATGGAACAAGTTACAGCAATATGTCCTATCCTATGGTTTATTTGGGGTTTTTTTCCCTATTTTAACTTAATGATCATGTTCACATTTTCCATGTTTAGTGTACCCAAATAAATTATATATTGTTTGTTTCAAGGACAAACATTTTTAATGCTTAGATATTTATTTTTCACCTTTATAGACCTTAAGGATATATTTTTAACTAAATACCACTTTTGATGTTATGGTGACATCACACCTTTATTTTTAATGCTTAAATTATTTTTGTCTCCTCACTTTGATCTTCGCTAAAGCCGATCACTCAGATTACGAAGCAGACCTCTCTAGCCCTGTACTCCTAATCGCAGAACCAGTGATCGACCAGCAAGGGAAGGGGGGTCATCCGTAATCCCAGCAGGGTCAAGATAGCTCTTCTGGGATTTCTATCATTATTGTTCAGTTTTAAGTCCAAAATACTAAGGACCCACCAATTAAGTCCTTGTGGTCATTTGAGCCACTTCTCTTAGGAGGTAATTGTAGTCCTAACGCTCTAAAACATCTTACCATAGGGAAGATGAGATCTGTGTCTAAAAGTGGCAGAACTAGCATCTGATATCATATTCACAAGTTATATCTCTTCTCTTAACCCCACCCCTATAAATGTCTGAACCAATCAACAATAAGCAGCACATTTAGAGTAGGGGATGTTATGCCCATGGTATAGCCGAGTTTCTAATATGAATTTTGTATTCCCCATTACATACACACATTTGGGGCACAGAGGCTATGAAGTGTACTAAGATGTCTCTTACCTTCTCTTCTTTATGGTGGAACGGGGGGAATTTCTTTCAGTACCATATCCAATTGTCCTGCACTGCCGGTATTTGCCCCCCGGAGGAGTCCACTTGGATGATGAAAAGTACGCAGGTGAGTCTGCATTATCTGTATTGTTTATTTCAGCATGGTTACTCCCAGGAGGTGACCCAACCTTGTAATTAAGCGTTTTAGATGAGTTTTCAGAAGCTGGGGTGGAGTTTAGCTGGTCTCCGTGTGAAAGATTAGCGTCGGCATTACCCAGGTTATTGTAGCTGATATCTGAATCACTCACCTGTGAACAAAAATATGTAAATGTGTTACCAGAAGAGCAAACAACAAATCAAACATCAGCATACTTATAATTTAATACAACAGCTTCCTATGCATGTGAATCTTCACTAGTTTGATAAGCACTGTAATATATATGATTATGCTGAACCTCTACCACATCTGCTGGAGGGCTGTTCCACTTATCTTACACCCTCCCAAGTAAGGTAAAACTAACATTGCATAACATTCAGATTAGAATAGACATGTGTGACTAGACATTCTTGAATTTGTGGGCAAAAGGATGACTTACTTCATCTACAACCATACAGTTCGCATAAACTTCATCGCTTCCATTCAGCATGGCAGAAAGTCTCGCTGCAGCAAGAAAGGTGGGTGGATTTTTCAGTTTTCTGAGGCCATCTATTGAATAATGTCTTTTATCTAGGAGTAAAAACAAGAACATGGGATAAGATAAAATGCGCCATCATATATTTACCGGCTCTCCCAATTAACTATCCTGGTACAGCTTTGCATAAATCGAGCAGCATTCACCTTCATCTCAAACACTATGTTTTCAGCTGTCCCCCCCCCCCCCCACTTGTATGATTTCACATCAGAAATGCACCTTATACATGACCCCAATGTTTTGGGTCTATCATGCTGCCTCACAACATTGCTCCATCATTAGAAGCAATGACATTTTACAGAAGTGTACACTTAATCAGATGTCACGAACCACTCAAACTGGAAGTGTCACATTCAGATAACTTCAATACAGAACTACAACCGTGCCAAGAAGTATATGTCCAAGTCTCATTTTCTGCATTGTTGCACATTTTAGGCACTGAAGTAATTAGATCCTCAGCCAAAAGGAACTTGAGTTATGAAAACACAAAAGTTTGATACTTAGGCCATTTAGCCTGTGTGTGACAAAGCCGCGTGTGCCCCGTTCAATTGAAATTTTTAGAGTTCTCCAGCATGGGCTGCTAATTTCAGATCTTGACAACAAATCAACAAGACATAGACTTTGACTGGGCCATTCCAAAGTGTTTAACGTATTGTTCTTCAAACACTTCCATGTAGCGTTGCTTATGTGTTTTGGATCATTGTCTTGCTGCATGGCCCAGCTTCGCTTCAGCTGATGGCCAGATTATTTCCCAAAAGTAGTCATTTAGGAAGTGAAGTCCCTCTTTGGGGATCAAATCACAAGACGTCCTTTCATTTCTCTCTGGGTGGGTAACTGTATCACAGGTTACAGTAATGTGTATAAAAAGATGGGAAAATGTGCATTATACTGAATAACATGAACAACAAATTCTTCTCCACAAAGCCTCATAAAAAATTAAAGGCCAGTACCATAACCAACGCCGCTAACAAAAAATATTTTATTCAAATAATGTGACTGGCTTCCTGTATTGAAATACGTTTAATTCTCGCTACCTCACCCTAAGAAGGACTGTGAAAAAATATCTCATTAAAAGAGAAACGGTATCTGGTTTTCTGCATTAATTGTTCAGAAAATGCGATATAATCTACATCTAAGTCACAAGATGCTTAAGCTAATAACAACACCAATTATGTTTTTTTAAACCATCCTGTAGTAGATTTACTTTGATGTTTCATGGTCATTGTCCTTACACAACTTCTACAGACCTTTAGCTGAAACCTTATACCTTGATAAATTTGGGAATTCATTTTCCCCTCGATGATGACAAGCTGTCCAGGCCCCGAGGCAGCAAAGCAACCCTAAATCATGACGTTCCATTCACCATACTTCACTGTTTGGATGATGTTTTCACGTGGGTATGCAGTGCACTATTTACACCATACATAGTGCACATGTTTTCTTATCTGTGAGGCATGGCTCAAATCAGCAGATGCTTCTTGAAAGTAGCAAACCCCAAATTTCGCATTTTTTTTTATGTCAAAGTAGCTCTGATTGAACTCCACAGGTTTGCTAACTCCTGACTCCAAGTAGCTTTTGTTGAAGTAAATAGCCTAAGGGTTCACATACGTTTTCCAACACTTTAAGACAACATATATATATATATATATATATATATATATATATATATACACACATACATACATACAAATTGCTATAATGTAAACAATGTTACAGTTTCAATATAAAACACAAGACAGTCCATACATTGCACATTAAACAAAGCAATGGCGTGAGTGTTAAACATGTCACCGTGGGTCATATATCAATACAACGAATGTCTTTTCTTTTGATCCATTTGAGAAAGCTACCATTGGTTTCTATCGTCTCAGCAGCTGTAGAAGATTTTAACCATCGGTGCATCCTGACACATTGCGAGTGTCCAATAAAATAATAATAATAAATAAAAAGAAGATATTTCCATCAGCAAAAATAAAACTCTCTCCAGTATAAGCCAGAATTTTTATTCCACTCTGAATGCCAAAAAACGCGACATTATCCAGATATGGAAGGTACTTTTTTTGTTTAACATCAGGACTTCTTCTCTTGTCCAATTCGTTTAGCACATTAATAAAAAATACATATACATTATATATATCTATACATACATACATCTATCTCTCTCTCTCTCTCTCTCTATATATATATATATATATATATATATATATATATATATACATACACACACCCACTTGTCAGATATATATCTATCTATATCCGACACGTGATCACCGCACATATAAAACAAACAATCAAAGTAGTGTAATCCAAGGACAACACAGACCAGCCAAATCTGTCTCCTGAACGTTGTGTGATCAGGGTGGAGAAGCTTCGGGACTACCCAGATATTTTCAGCCAGCAACATGATACAACAGGCTGTGCATTTTTGGGGAGATTACTGCATTTCTCAGCTGACAATAGGCAAGCATCCAAACCACAATTCATCCACAATAATCGTTAATCCAGTATACCTACTCTGTGTGTCATGTCTGCAAGATTAAATTTAACTTTTCAAACAAAAGAATAGAGAAAGGAATGGGACAGGGTAAAAGAATTAAAGAAAACTGTAACCCTGTCATTACCAATTACAACACTGTCTTCTGTACAACTGTACCAATCATAAAACATGTCTGTATGCAAATGTATATAGCATCAAAAATGATGGCAATGACATAAGAACATAAAGGTTGTGTTCTGCTTAGACAGAAGAGTAACCCAGCTTTCTAGTACTTAGCATTAACCTTAGCACTGGCAGTTTTTATTCTTTGAGATTTTAATAACTTAAAAAACAGCAACCTTTTCTTAAACATATTTTATTTATGGAAAAACATTGTATAGAAATAAATAATTTAAAACAACCACTCCATATAATGTATTTTTACATCCAACCAGAGCAAATAAGTACATTCTTAACATAAAAAGGAAGAATGGAAAAAAAAAAAAAAGATTATAAGCAAACAATTAGGAGAACGTACGATGGAAAGAAGAAGAATCTTGGAGGAAAGAAGAGAGAGGTATAATGAGCTAGAAACATTTATCTAAAATTACAAGGTCAGAAGATTAGAGATAATGTAAGACAGTTTTACTTTACTGATAGAGTTGTAGATAAATGGAACAGTGGTAACGGATAATAATAAAGAGAATTTAAGCATACATGGGACAGACATCCTTAATCTATGACAAGACCAATGACTGATTAAGGTCGGAGTCTTTACATCGTGAAAAATGTGCAGACTAAGCAGGCCAAATAGTTCTTATTGGTTGTCAAAGCTATGTTTCCATGTTAAGGTGAACAGAAGAAAGAAAAACAAACCAATAAGAATCAAGTAATTAAAATGGTTTTAGGTAAAAAGTGGAATTAGAAAGCCAGGAAGCCCAAATCTTTTAAAAAGCTACTGACATCACATCTGATGAGCCATTGTCAGGTTGTTCATGGTGTCCGTGATCTTCTGGTGCACCCTCAAAAAATGATAGGTTGATCCATAGTTAGACAATTTTCCACGAGGCCTGCCTAGCTAATAAGCTAAATCTTTGTCAATAGTTGACTTTTCAGTGTTTGTTTTTGTATTACATGACAATTAAGTGTTCTGGTAAAAAGTTTGGATCAAGTAACAATTACGGAATTATTTCTGGGATGGGTTTCGGCACCAAGAAGTACTAAGAATGACATGTGTAACACTATATTTAATTGTAAAAGTGTTACATTGATTCAGTGGTCTCCTACGTGTAGAAACTGCAGCATTTGCCTCATTATGTCCATGGATAAAAGCAAATAAGAACAGAACAGGCTTAAATCCCACAATGTTGGGATTTTGAGAATGGATGTGGATTTGTATTGCTGTTGTAAATTTACCATGAATGAGTTACTAGGAAACTATGTGTTCAGTATTGCCTCATCTTCAATAAATAGAACCTGCATAGGGATTAGCTGTACCACCGGGGTGTTACTTTCTCAGCGGTAATGGAGATGTCAAGTGAGAGCGTTCTTCAATGGCAGCAAAACCGGACCACACAAAGTTATTACTATAAATAACATTATGTATTAAACATTACAGATGAAAGTGGCCCCATATTTTGAATACTAGTAAAGATACATGGGGATAATAATGCTGGGAGAGAGTAAAACAAAGATATGGAGAAGAGAAAGCTATGGCTGTCACACAGGGCCCCTCGACAGCCCCTGTCTTGCAGGGGAACCCCATTAATCATGTTCCATGGGAGAGACACATCTCTTCACCATTTATAAATCATATCAAATACATACATCATCGGTCTGGATACTTGTAATGTAATGGGCTTTAACTGTTATTTCATGTAGAGCAAGCATGTCATTTCTATGCAATTCCCCATAGGGAATTTCTGCTTTGGCATTTAGCTAGCCTTGCCCCCTGGCCCCTGGGTCGATCATTCCCAACCTTCTTATGAGACATTTTACAAAGAATTTGCTTCTACTAATTATATATATATATATACACACCGTATCGGCTCGAATATAGGCCGCACTTTTCCCCCCCACTTTAAGTCTTTAAAGTGGGGGTGCGGCCTATATTCGGGGTCTAGCGCCCGACACCCGGGACATGCAGTTCCGGGCGCCGGGCAGGCAGCAGGGTTAGGATACAGATCCCCGCAGCGGGGCAGGGGACCCGTATCCTACTCTCTGATACGCTCAGACAGCCTCCCCTGCCAGCACTTCCCACGGGGGGAGTGCTGGCACGGGAGATTGTCTAAGCGCATCGTGAGGACGGTCACCGGCAGCGGTGAACGTCCGCACGATGCGTTTTACCTCTGCCCCCAAGACTTACCAGAGCAGACTCCCCGGTGTCTTGCGGGGCCGGCGGGGGACACCTACGCAATACGCGTATACAACTTCCGGTGCCGGCACATCCGCTGAGTCCCGGCACCGGAAGTTGTATACGCGTATTGCATAGATGTCCCCCGCCGGCCCCGCAAGACACCGGGGAGTCTGCTCTGGTAAGTCGGGGGGGGGCAGAGTGGCAGCATATCTCGGGGGGAGGAGGACAGTGGCAGCATATCTCAGGGGGGAGGACAGTGGCAGCATATCTTGGGGGGGACAGTGGCAGCATATCTCGGGGGGGACAGTGGCAGCATATCTCAGGGGGAGGACAGTGGCAGCATATCTCGGGGGGAGGAGGACAGTGGCAGCATATCTCGGGGGGGAGGACAGTGGCAGCATATCTTGGGGGGGACAGTGGCAGCATATCTCGGGGGGGACAGTGGCAGCATATCTCAGGGGGAGGACAGTGGCAGCATATCTCGGGGGGGGCATTGGCAGCATATCTCGGGGGGGACAGAGTGGCAGCATATCTCGGGTGGTGGAGAGTGGCAGCATATCGCGGGGGGGGGGAGACAGAGTGGCAGCATGTCTATTAAAAAATTTTCTTTAAAAAAGCACCAAACTTTTAGGGTGCGGCCTATACACGGGGGCGGCCTATATCCGAGCCAATACGGTATATATATATATATATACATACATACATACATACACACCCACACACACACCCACCACTTTCCCCTTTTTCCAGGCAGAAGAGCAGTGTTGGACATGTCCTGCTCGCTTAAACAACACAGTGTTCATGATGGTGGCTTTTACAGTAATTCTTTGCCCCAAAACTCTTGGGCCATATTCATAACCAGGTTCAAAGGGCTAAATACAGCGCTATTATGGTAGAAACAGAATTTTCTTTTTAACTGCACTACATTTAGCACTTTGCACTAGAATATTGATTTATGAATGGATCCCTGATTGGGTGTTCTTGGTTTAATCCTTCAACATTTTATTTTGTAGCCACAATCACAAAAATGTGAATTGCTCGGAATAATAATAAGGATCCGCTCCAACACTATATTCATTAATGCGTATTAATGTACATTTTGCACGGGCGCCAATGCATTTTACTGCATGCAAACTGGTGCAGTCATTGTTTGGTTACTGAATTAGAAAACAAGACTTCCGTCTCACTTAACTTTTCCACCGACGCCTCTACTGTAACCAGAAAGCATTTATATTTACACGCTTGGCTGCAGCAGAAACATTTAACATGTTTTAATACAGCATATGGGATTGATTGATGTGCGGGAATTATACTTCCTGCCTACACTTCCTGCTTACAGTGGAGGCAGCTGGGGGAGGAGCTTAATCAGAATGAAGTCCGTGTTCTAACTTGAATAACTAAAGAATGCTAATTTTCATGCATTAAAATGCATTCACAGCCAAGCAAGATGAAGAAATAAATATGCAATTTGGGGGGCTAGACTATTATTAGATCGCCTGCTTTGTATTTTTCAGTTGTAGCACACATTTTAAAAAAAAATATTGTGTGTAGGGCTGCAACTAACGATTATTTTCATAATCGATTAGTTGGCCGATTATTTTTTCGATTAATCGGATAAAAAAAATGAATGTAAATTTCATTTATTTAAAATAATGTAATAAACAAATTATATTAAATACAAACAGCATAATAAAAAAACTTTGATAAAATGCATTTCTTGACTTTATTTCGCAACCAGCCCCCCCCCAATTTATGCACGTTTGAGCCCAGGCTTTCCACGCTGCCTCCCAGACATGCCACGCTGCCTCCCAGACATGCCACTCCACGCTGCCCCCCACATATACCACTCCACTCTGCCTCCCACATATACCACTCCACGCTGCCTCCCACATATGCCACTCCACTCTGCCTCCCACATATGCCACTCCACGCTGCCTCCCACATAAGCCACTCCACGCTGCCTCCCACATATGCCACTCCACGCTGCCTCCCACATATGCCACTCCACGCTGCCTCCCACATATGCCACTCCACGCTGCCTCCCACATATGCCACTCCACGCTGCCTCCCACATATGCCACTGTGCCTGATACACCTTATACCCCGATACACCACTCCATCCTCCCCAGACATGCCACACTGCCCTCCCCACATATGCCACTCCACTCTACCCCCAGATATGCCACTGTGGCCCCAGATCTGCCTTATACACCCTGATACACCACTCTGTCCTCCCCAGACATGCCACACTGCCCTCCCCACATATGCCTTAAATACCCCATATGCCTTATACCCCCAGATATGTCACTCCGTCCTCCCCAGATATGCCTTATACCCCCCAGATATCTCATAGTCCCCCCATAGAGTCACAGACCATACTTTTATAAATAAGTACTGGGTTAATCTTCACTGCCCCCAGGATTTAGATTCCCCTTAGTTTGCCCCCCTTTATCTCTAACTGCACCTTAAGTTAACTTTAATAAATTAATAAAATTAACCCTCAGTCCTCATCATTAAATTAACCCTAAACACCCCATTAACCATAGCTGCTCCTAAATTAACCCTAAACACACCATTAACCATAGCTGCCCCTAAATTAACCCTAAACACCCCATTAACCATAACTGCCCCTAAATGAACCCTAAACACCCCATTAACCATAACAGCCCCTAAATTTACTCCCACCTCCCCTAACTTTCAGTAGCCCAAATATTAATTTTATACTTACAGTTAGATGAGTGTCACAGCCATGTGGTTCTGGCCTTCTGGGAGAAGGAAGGGGGCGGGGCCAGTTGTCACAGTGATTACAGGGAGGGACTGGTAAGTAGGAGCTGCTGCTGTGAGTCACTGAAACGGTTTATATAATGAGGGGTATTTTTCAGAGCGTTTGCTCTGAAAAAACCCTCATTTAATAATCGATAAAAATCGATTCAACTAATCGATAATGAAATTCGTTGGCAACGATTTTCATTATCGATTATTATCGATTTTATCGATTAGTTGTTGCAGCCCTAATTGTGTGCCTGTAGAAAAATATTTGAGGTCGTAAAGTTTATTATTTATTTATTTATTAAGTACCAAAGCACACAGATTAACAGACCCGGCACAACTGATTTAATTCTTAAGGTTCATCCAAAAAAAGCATTACCCCCTGGAGTGCGAATGGAGGTTAATGATTAATGGACCCATGCACTGCACATAGTGAAGTATCTAATTAATGATTTTTCGCTCACATTATCTAATCACAATCATATAAAGGCATGTAAATTCAGGTAAGGGTAACTAGTATGATTTTGAAAACACGGAACAAGTTTGCTTGAGTCGTTTACTCGGTTTTCCAAAACACTGGCATCCCATTGGATGAGCCAAAACACATCAGATTAAGGCAGATCTCTTGCTTTTTTCAAATCTAATATTGAAGCTCTATTAACTAAATAAACCCATCAATTTACTGATTGAAATAGCAGAACATGATGGCACTATATAAAACAAATAATAATAATAATGTATATGAAAAACCTACTTTAAGCGTATAACATGGGGAAAGGTATCATCATAACCCCTTTTTTCGAGGAGCTGCATGGTTGTAGGTCCCCATTATGTACCTATTGTTAATGTTGCTGATGGTTGATGATCGTCTCACTCAGGAAAGTAACCAGATACTGATGTCCTGACCTCTCTGAGACCCAGATCTCAGCTTATATGAACTTAACATTTAACTTAAATATCTGTAAATGCCAAACAAAAGACACAACCTATAGGTAGTTTTAATTAGTGAAATATATTCCCCTTTATTTAGCACTAGTGAATGCCAGGGACAGGGCTGCAATTGCCAAGCGCTGTATAAGTTCAAGGACAGAGTCTGAGTAACTGTGACTGCTGCAGAGGTAAAGTAGCGCATGCACGCACATTCTCCACACCTTTCCTTAGGTATGTGTTTTTTCATTACATTTTATTTATAGAGCACTGGCAGATTCTGTAGCTCTATCACAATGGAGGGGAGTGCAAGGTAAGGTTTACAAGTGGAACATATTCCATTGTACGTCGCTGGGGAACATGATGGCGCTATATAAAACAATAAATAATAGTAATAATATACACCAAGATATCCAGATACTGTATTTTGCAGTTCTGTTGCTTGCACAATGGTGATAAGGAAATCTGAGTTGTTTTGGGTTAACAGGCGCTAGGCATGGATCCTTCTGTGAAGATCTTGCCAGTGATAATGCAACAGTTGTGTATGTGTAAGCCCATAGTAGACATGGCTTAACACTATGTAGCTGACACTCTGATGTTGATTCATATATAAGAACATCTCTACTGGACGTAATTATACTTCCTGTGTCATTAAGCAATGGTCCGCCAGGACGAATTATTATGGCTTCACGTTCGTAGAGCATAAATCTTGCAGACCCTGATAAAAGAAAGTTAAGATACCTTTCCCCACCATATACACAGCTGGTAGGTTTCAAACACACATGTATTTCTTATTATAAAATGAAAACAATTACATGAGTATAGAGTAAGTGACGGGTCTGCTTTAATCAGCACAAGAGCACAAGAGGTCCTAATTAAAGCCCACCTGTGTAAAAGTCTTCTTAAAATAAGCGGGGCTGCATTAGGTCTGCCACAAATATCACAAATTTCACACAACCTCCAGGTTTGCAAACTTACTCAAAACAATAAACTTTACTTTCCAGCCCCCTGCCCTACATTACTGCATACAACGCTGTACCTTACGCTGAGAGAAAAAATATTTATTTTTCCATAACTCCCATTTAAGTCATTTCAGCTTGGGGCCGTCCAACAGATCTTCCCATCCGGTTTAGAGGACTTTGGGCTAAAATGCACAGTGCAACTACAGGATCCCAGGAGCCAGACCCAGACTGGCCCTGTTGGCTGGTAAGATCCCATCCGTATGTGATCGGAAACCGGGTCCTGCAGCGTGTGGATTTCCCAGGCCACATGTTCCGTTAGTATAAAAAGTATGGTATGAAAGTGCCAGGGACACTTAACCATTCCCTGTCTGGCCTGGGTGGGAACAGCAGTGTTATATTGGGCTACATTTACTACAATCAAAACACCCTCTTTCGGGTCTTTGGGTTATGCTTAAAAGTAGTCTTATCACCACAGCATCAGAAAGAGCTCCCATTGAGCCAAAGGGAACACTTTCCTGCCACTAACTGAGCTTTAAGCATCTAATCAGTGGAGCCAAAATTGGGCCGAAGGGGGACAGACTGATTTTCAAAGTAATATATAACTTGTGCTTTGTATAACTAGCACAGATTTATGGACAAGCTGTCCACTTTAACTTTGTGGGACAGAATGAAGCAATTACAATAAAGCATAGCAAAAAATGCTTTGATGACCTTTAAATTTCCAGTTAAATCTTTTTTTTTGGCATGGACCATTTCAGAGCCGTTTATTCATTTGTATTTCTATTTGTGTGTTAGAAACAATGTGAATGATTCCACCAGCATTCTGCCACAAGAACTACAACGGATGACGCAAGCACATAAAACGATAGAAATCCACAAAACATCTGGCACATCTTTAACAGAATAGCTTCACGGTTAACACTTCCATGCCCAGAGCCAACTTCACTACCCCAAACGATTTGAGTATTTTGGATGCAGCGATCCGCTTGCTCATCACCATTACCTATCCGACAATCAATCGGGCTGTTTCTGCAGCACAGGCTGTAATAATGATTATCCATCGTTATGGTGAGAGAGGTTTCCTGCATTCTCTTACATTATGCATAATTACATCTCTACAACAGATGGACTACGATTAACCGCTTAACTTCCAGTAGACCTGCGTAACATTCAGGATGAGCTGGCCTTATTAAAGGAGCAATAAACAATATTTTTTTTCTGTGGGAAAAAACAAATAATGATATTAAACCTAAGATTCTGAATAGTCAGGAGAGCGCTACTATAGACAATAAAAATTCAAGTTACTGACTTTACCATCCATTAGGGCCGCCCTTAAGAAAGGGCCGAGGTAGTCCATTGTCAAATTTAAAGAAATGTCCCTCATCAGCTATGCATTATGCCTGGTCAACTCAACATTTCATGTATGAAAAGCTCAAACGGGGCTGACCCTTCATAATGCATAGAAAATAGTGTGTCAAACTTAGTTGCAAACTCCTGGATCAGTGAATGGAGCTAGATAGAATGACGTAGGCTGTAAAAAACCTAAGATGAGATAAAAGATGGGTAATTATAATCCCAAACCCTAGAACAGTTGTCATATACAATAAATGATAGAAATAATAAAATAATCACTAATCATTTGTTTCATGTTCTGCTGTTACAGATTAATATACATCAGACTGTAGCAAAAAAAAATTACAGATATCATGCGCAAAGCTGTGGTGAGTCATATTTGCAATGTCCTGAAGTTCCTAGAGCATGGCTGACTAGGGTTTCTAGCGCCCTGAACAAAGGACAGAGAACACCTCATGGCAGAACCCCCTACCAGCTGTGAGCTTTAGGACCCCCCAAATTTCCCTTATGGCAGGACCAGCCCTGAACTGTAGCCAAAGCACTGTATACAAGAAGCAGTCCTACATCTTAAAAAGTATTAACAGTGTCAGTAAAAGTAGCGAAAAGGACTATGAATGTATTCAAAACAATAACGAATAGATCATCTTACTGCATTCTGCCACATGGCAACCACTTGTAACATAACGTCAAGGTGGCTTTTGTGTTTAGGAAAGAAGGTTCCAATATTGTCGAAGTCTGTGGCGGGTGCGATTGGCACATGCACAGGATCGAAGTTTGCTATGCCTTATTATCACTTTAGAAATATACAACATGCAGTAACATAGATGCAAAGATACAGCCTGAGCTCACATTGCTTACGCTTGTGCTTTCGGGGTGTCTGCAAAGGAATAAGGGAAGCAATGTGTAGCAAACCTGAGCAAGGTAATCCGCAAATTAGCTGTGTGACATTACATTTTGCTGTAGCGAAAAACAACCAGCCACAATGTACTTTTAATCGGACACAAATAGCGTCAAGCAGTGCTCCCGGGACTAAAGATTTAACCCTTGGAGAACCAGGAAGCAAAAATGCATTGCAAAGGATAAAGGAGCTGTTAGTAAAGTCACAGAGGAAGTTGTTTCTACCTTGTTTAGATGAACTTCTATGAATCCTCATTTTTGGAAAAGATGGCCAGGAGTAATTGAAAGGCGAGTCCGAGTCTGAATCCATTATGGTTTTGAAAAATAAGCAAGTCCCGAAGCACAAATATGTTAACAAGACCCAGGATCTCCTTTAAGGCAAGTCAAGGGTAAAGAGGATGTAGAATAAAGGAATCAACAGGCTGGATCAGATTGCCCTCTCTAACCAGGGGAGGGAGAGTTGTAAACGTTTGCTCTCTTCAGGCGCCCAGGCATGTAGACAGATCAGGCTGTAAATATTAAATCAGATGGGAGAATGTAGGGAAAACATGAACCAAAACTGGAGCTGCATCATGGTCCACAAGTATTTGAAAGGTCACGGCAAGCCAATGAATCATTAACTCACCTCTTCATTTCCATGCTAATGGAAACTGCCTGATCCGAGCTGGGCTCTGTGGAATACGTGTGCAAGTAAACAGAGGAAAACAAGCAGTGCAAATAAATATAGTGACATGTGGCAATGCTTGGGAGAGGAGCGGCGATCTCTGCTTTTAGCTTCATTTTTGCTGGTTTGCTTGCATCGCACTGAAGTCAGATGGAAGTTACATCTGCCAACAGCAAGGCTAAAAAAGCAGAGAGAATATCACCATCCGCCTGATTATAGGATGATGGGACTTGATGTCTCCTCAGAGCCCCAGGTGCACATATGTGGAAAGAATGATAAATAGAGAGAGATGGAGTGATAAAGCGATAGAGAGATTATATGTAGTGTATGTGTCCACATCTTCTGTAGCTGTTTATCTAAATCTCATTTTTTATGTGGAGGCTCAAAGTACATAAAGCTCTATGAATTAATTACAATGACAAAAATATAAATGTATAGATATCATGCACACAAATAATCAACCATAGAAACCAAATAGTTATTAAATTGATTGGGGGAGCTACTCACTTACTCATCAGTCTTTATCAATCAAGAAGATTCGGAGGCACCAAAAAACTAAATTGATTAAAAGGAAGTAGAGACTTGCTCAGTCGCTTTCTGTAATATACACAGTAATTGTAAAACCACTTGAGTGTCAAAAGGTGTAAACATGCAGTATGCTGCCTGGTCCCCCTGGTACCCAGAGGGTTAATGTGCCCATGTAATCTTGCAGCAGAGCATAATAGAGCTTGGTGAGTGATTTACAAGGAGCACACCATTCTTACACTGTATCCCTGAACAACTCTCTGCAGAGACTTATGTGCTATGCCACCAATTGGCTCCTAGATGTCCCACGCCTCGGCAAGTGTTTTAAACGAGGGCACAGAAAACTGGAATAAGTTAAAAGTGATCTATGGAAATGTTTTTATGGCATAAGAAAATATGAATGTGTTTTCGCAATACGCATGAATGAATAATATTTATCAACCATATCCATGATACATAATGAGAGTGCATTCTGCCTTTCCTATGACATCAGATGACTTACAAGGAGCTTCTAGCACACAAAAAAGTAAGGGCTAAAGGTCAAACTAGAGGATATTATAGGTGTAGGTGGCAGGCGTCTAGAACTGTGTTAGCCCAGCCCTGCTCTCTTGCATTGACCATTTTTCATTACGCTCTTTATAGTTTGAGTACACTCAGAAAGGCTTTAACCAACATTTTTTTTTCTATAGGGACAGGGGCAGTATTTTATCTGGAGATACCTGGGGTGTAAATGTATGCGTACAGGCAGATCACAGCTGCATACAACACATGCCTGTCACCCAGCTCAAGTATAGCCAGCAGTACCTAATGGTACGAACAATCCTTTTACCCATCTGGATGTTACAGATTAGGGAGATGAGCAGACTGCATGATCCTCTTAATTTTATTTTTCAGCAAATTACAGTATGATATAGTCAGTCTTATTGCCAGCATAATCATTTTATCTGTCCCTGTTCAATTTTTAACAGAGTATCTCTCCTGTATGCCATTATTGGAGGTCGCTATGTGAGCCCATTAACATATCTGTGCCCACCCTTCCCTAAATAAAATGAGTCCATTATTAAAATTTTCTTTATTATCATTTAGCGCACAGTAGTAATCACTACTGTAAAAACAAAGCAAATAATCAGCGCAATTGACATATACAAGCACAGTAAAGCAAAAGTGGCCCCAGCATCAGTGAACTACAAGGGGCCCAATGCGTTCTAGATACTATGTTGTCCACATACCCAAGTCTTACATTTTTGTTACAAAATGTATGCATGTTCTTAGCAGGTCTAAAAATGAGGTAATACAACCTCAGATGAACAGCACCACATGATGTATTACACTGTGTCATGATTTATTCAACAGAAATAAAGCCAAAATGGAGAAGCCATGTGTAACGTTCACCCTTCGCTGGCTGGACTTGTTTAAACTTTGAGTTGCTCATTCCCGTTTCCAGCCACTAGTGGCCGCCCTTGCCACTCAGGACCACTCAGACTCATTATCAGGTCCAGCTGCAGTGTATTACCTGATCAAGCCAGCCTATATAAACCTGCCCAGCCCTTCAGTCTGGGCCTTGACATTGACGTTTTAGGACTACCTGTTTGGTTCCTGATCTGTTCCTGCTTTGGTTCCTGATCTGTTCCTGCTTTGGTTCCTGATTTTGTTCCTGAGTTGCGGCCAGCACCCCACTAAGTGGACTCCCAAGTCGAGTGCCTTGCAAGTGGGCAACCTGCCGTGTGCCCTGCAAGTGGGCAACCTGCCGTGTGCCCTGCAAGTGGGCTTCCTGCCGTGTGCCCTGCAAGAGGACTTCCTGCCGTGTGCCCTGCAAGAGGGCTTCCTGCCGTGTGCCCTGCAAGAGGGCTTCTAGCCGTGTGCCCCCACCCGAGGGCTTCCTGCCGTGTGTGCCCCCACCCGAGGGCTTCCTGCCGTGTGTGCCCCAACCCGAGGGCTTCCTGGCGTGTGTGCCCCAACCCGAGGGCTTCCTGGCGTGTGTGCCCCAACCCGAGGGCTTCCTGGCGTGTGTGCCCCAACCAGAGGGCTTCCTGCCGTGTGTGCCCCAACCAGAGGGCTTCCTGCCGTGTGTGCCCCAACCAGAGGGCTTCATGCCAAGTGACTTTCCTTGTTTATATTGTTGTACCATCATATACAATACAACTCTTAATCCTGATCTTCTGTCTGTGGTTTATTTCCTGCGCCTGTCTGTAACAACCCCAGGCCATCATGCATCGTGGGGTACAGACAGAGCCCCTCGTATCCCCTGCACCTGGGCTCCTATCAGACCTGCTCCCCCGGTTCATGACACCATGTGTGAAAAATGAGTACTGCTTCCATAGAAATAAGAGATGCTAAGTAGCAGACAGGTGCGAATAATAAAATGTCTTAATTCAATTAATTGATCATCAGCAAGTGTGACCACTTCTATAAAAGACAATGTTTTTGCTGGTCTGGATGCTGAGAAGGAAAGACATCAGGAATGATCTTAGAGAAGCAATGTTTTCTGCCCATCAATCTGGGAAGGCCATTTCCAAAAAATGTGAAGTCCATCGTTCTACAGTGAGAACCATTATTCAAAGCAGAAAACATTCAAGACAGTTGTCAGTCTTTCTTGGAGTGGACATCCCAGCAAATTCACCCCAGTGCAGACGGTGCTATAATCGGAGAAATTGCAAGAAACCAAAGAGTTACATCCCAGACTCTACAGGCCTCAGTTCATGATAGTACAAGTGAGACCAAAGTAGAGATGTTTGGCCATAATGGACAGCATATCATGCCAACTGTCAAGCATAGTGGTAGGGGGGTGATGACTTGTTTTGCAGCAACAGGACCTGGGAATCTTGCAAACCATGAACTCATTTGTATACCAAAAGCTTGGACAAAATTGGGCGTTGCAATGGCTCAGTCAAGGTCCAGACTAGAGGACCCACGGGACCCGCCAAAAAACTTGTGGGCTGTCAGGCACCGTACCTGCGGGTCCCGGTAATCCCGCGCAGTCCCGCAAGGCTGCCTTCTCGCTGCTCCATTACAGTGTCTCCTATCTTGCTCCGCCCAGGAACAAGGCAGGGTCACGTGATGTGACGTAACTTCCTGTGACTCCGCCTTGTTCCTGCAACAAGGCGGAGCAAGAGAAGAGACGCTGTGAGGGAAAAACTCGAGGGCAGCCTTGCGGGACTGCGCGGGAAATCAGGTAAGGAGACGGGCGTGATTGGCCACAAATGTGGCGGGAGCGGGCGGGATTGGCCACAAATGTGGCAGGAGCGGGCGGGATTGGCCACAAATGTGGCGGGAGCGGAACACCCACATTGCGGGAGCGAGATTAAAAACAGCGGTAGCGGGATTAAAAACAGCGGGAGCAGGCAGGAGCGGGATTAAAAAAAGCAGTCCTGCGCAGGGCTCTAGTCCAGACCTCAACCCAATTGAAATGCTGTGGGGGACCTTAAGAGAGCTGTGCATTTACAAATGCCCACAAACCTTGATCAACTGAAGCAACGTTGCAAAGAAGAGTGGGCCAAAACTCCTCCCCAATGATGTGAGAGACTGAAAGTCATACAGAAAACGATGACTTCCTAGATACTGCTGCCAAAGGTGGTTCTACAAGCTATTTCATTATAAGGTGAACTTAGTTTTTCACACATGGCTTCTCCATTTTGGCTCATGTGTTGTTCATCTAAGGTTGTATTTATCTAATTTTAGACATGCTAAGGAACAGGTAATTTTCCTGATATGTAAAAAAAAAAAAAATAGGATTCAAAGAGGATGTACTTTCTTTTTCACACAAAAATATATAACAGTTAAAACCCCAAAAGTTGCTAACAATTTTTAATACGTAAAAATGATCCTGTACACTGTGTATGCTTTATTATAGACAGACTGCACCGAAAATAATACGTGTTTTTTCCAGTTTTAAGTGACTTGTATTTATATTAATCATGTCTGACATCCAAAGACATGCCCAGGATGTTGTATGCAAATCTCCCATGATCCCCTGGGAAACAGTCAGTGAAAATTGCACTGGAAGCCTAACTCAAGTAAGTATGATAGTTGAAGGATACTACTTCACCCTAATGACATTTTGCTCAGTAAATATTTGTATGTGTTCTGTTCATCTGACAATATTAAAACATAAATAAGTAGTAGAAAAAAGATTTATAAATTTAATACAGGGTGAGAAATTAAGACAATGGGCAATCTGAAATGTGATAGCGCCCCTTTAACAAGATATATATTTTTTTAAAGATTGTGATAATGTACTTTGCTTGAAAAGCTGTCCATAGTTTGAGCTTCCATTACTGCTGATCTAAGAGAAAATATATGAGTAATATGCAGTAGGAATGTCCCTCCCAAGCAGGAACAGGTAAATATATAACCCAAGATTAATCAATAATCACACTGCAAGAATTGTCAAAATAAGGAAACGAGTGAGCCCGATTCTTAATTTGAAATACTGCCGCTGATTAGATTCTACATTAAGCCACAAATCTATTTAAAAAGAGGACAAATTAGAAAAAATAAAACTAGTGAATCAAATCTGCTAATTGGGTTTGATTATATCAATATCTTAAGATAATAACGAACAGCTGAGAAACCAGTTCCAATGCTGGAGGATTATTGGGCACACCAGTGGAGCTACAAAATGGTACCGTGGGGTAGATCACCCATATTGTCTATATATTTAATATCTATACTTTCTTTTTAAAAACAGGGAAGTACCCAAGAAGATGTGAGTAGAATTTAACACCAGAACTTCTGCCTGCCAGTCTCCCTTCACAGCATAGTGAGAGCTATTCACTAAAGGAATTAGTGTGCACAGTACATTTCGATGTTTACTTAAATCAGTGCCCCATTGTGAAGCTTCTATGTAGTGACTCCCCATATGTGTTGACAAAATGGCTTTAATACTGGTCCTTGTGGGAACCTTGACTTCTCATTATTTAAAAGATACACTTAATTGAGTCACCTGTATTCAAGAAGGCATATTAACCATAACATAATCGCAGCTGTTCCAGACTTTGTTCCCCTGAGAATCTGCCCCTTCACCCTGAGACCCTGAGATGGGGCAAATCCTAAGAGATCCCAGGTATGATCATACATGGCCAGCTTCTTGCTGGAGAAGCTTACTGGGGCTGGGAGGGTTAGTGAATAAATCTATGTGCGTCAAAATATTTTTGTGGGATTAAAAGACAAAAATATCTTACAAGTTGACTCTAGTAGCCATGTTTTCAGGCAAACTAATAGTTGGCAAGAAACACTCAAAAAGATTTAATTAAAAGCTAGATGGACCTCCACTACAAATAACAGGAAGCGAAGGGAGTGTGCCTGGGCTGATAGGATCACGCAGTATATATAGTCCTAAAATGAGAGGGACAAGTTTATTTCAGAAGGAAAGGGGATATCAGAGCTACAGGAACCGAGAGGCCAAAGCTAGGCAGAAGACTAAACATTTCAGGGAAATCCTGTGACAGGCACAGCGGCTACGTTAACTTTGTGTACGCGATATAAATGTTATTGAAGGCCAGCTAATGATGCGGATCACGGATAACCAAGCTGAAGAAATACAAACTCCTATCATCCCCATTCAGATGTTATTTTACAATAGAGGGAGGCTCCTGTTTGCAGTGTTTTTGATCTGTCAATGTAAACGTATTGTTGCCAGGGGAGGGGGGGGGACCTTTTGGCCCATAAGGGCCGGAAGGGGGCAAATGGCCCGCTGCACCCACCCCCAATCCAAAAAAACTAAATCCAACCTTTGCCATTGAGCTGTTCTGTCCTTAGAACCTAATGAACGTATAGAAACGTGTATACCTCCCAACATGGCCAGAGGGGGTCAAGGCTTCACTAGGACCCTTGGATCTCTTAATAGCTATTATGTAAACAAGTATGGTATTTACATAAAAACTTTCAATTTCTAGACACATTCTTGCTGTTTCTGCAGGGCTGAGAAAAGAATACAGCATAAGGTATGTGGACATGAGAAGTCTTCATAGGGGTGAGGAGGACTGTAAAATGATCGTTGGCGAAAGAAGGGGTAAAAATTAATTGGCACAAGTGAAGGTGGATGAAGGAATGGAAGCAAGCGAGGGTGAGCGAAGGGTAATAGACAGAGGGGAGAGCGGAAGAGGAGTGAGATTGAGTAAAGAGGAATGGATAGATAAAAAAAAAAGGAAAGGAGAGCAGAGAGGAGCAATCATATAGAGGGAAGAATACAAAGAGCGAGGACGAGGAAGGAATGGTACTTGACAAAGCAAGGACCAACGTGGTGTGTACATACGCAGTTCTTCAGGTAAATAAAACTGTATCTATATATTATCTTTAACCATGTATAGACTCATTTACTGGAGAAATGACTCTTTTCCACGGAAGGCTTTAAATTACTTGAGAGTCTATGTGGGTTAAAATGCAGTCCCACTGGCAAGTCCTTGGTAACCAATATAGTCATACTTGGGGTATGCATTATATGGCCGTCGCCAATATGTACGCCTTAGATGTTTTTTTGAATAGTGTTCACTGTGTATGCGCTGAATTCTTGCTTTGTTTAGTATAGTTTAATTAATAAGTTTCATCATCCACATAGGATGATGCGTCAATTTTCAGGTCTCAGTCTGCAGGAATATGTGCAGCAACAACGGCATTCCTGATCTGTGAATCACCGGCAGTCTAGCTACGTCACTAGCTGTCGAGGCATGAGCAAGGTTCTCTCGCCAACATAACCACATGCTGAGAATGTCTGGAATGTATGATTACAGGGGAACTTTGTATTAAATAAGAATGAATTAGACTGGCTGCATGTGATGTATATAAATGACTAACATTTACCTCCAGAAATATATTTCATAGTTTTATTTCTGATATAAAACAATGTTTTAAACCTAAATAAAAGGTTAAGCATAAAATGATGAGAGAACATTACCCCCAAAAAATATTAACAAAATTAGCCAGCACGTGATACACTATAGTCAGAGAGAAGGGAAGGACTAAAGACTTAGTTATGAAAAATTTCAACCAAGCACCCCAGTATCAAGCAGGCTAGGCATAGTAAGATATCCAGGGGACAAGAGCATCAAAGTGGACCAGTAACAAAGCCAAACAAATACCGATACATTTAGGAGAAAACATACTGGATGCATATTTTTTCATCTTACTCAAAATATATTCAGCAAAAAGGAATGTATAAAAAGCCCACAACAAAAGGACAAGTGGTAGTATTCATACATGATATAAAATGCTAACCGATGCCCCAAATGGCCTTATGTGGAATTGCACAAAATACATCTGGCTGGGAAAATCAGCTCAAAGCAGGCAGACAATCAGCTTCTTTCCAGTCGTCCCTTAGGTAACAGTGTGAAATAGTTTTTCTTTCTACCATTCAATTGAGTTAAATTAAGGTTGAAGGTATTGTGCCAGAGTATGCCACATAAGAGTTTAGGGGAATTCACTGTATGAATACAAAGACGACAAGGAATGATACATACCAAATGTATATCACTGATATGAATCTCAGTGTACTAGCCAGTCATGCAACAACATAATCCCAGGAAGCAAAAATGTATCAGAAACCATGTTACAAAACCATATTAAACTACAGGAAGATAATACATGCTTCTTGGATAATAACTTCATTGAAATGCACAGATGTTCTTTACGGTTGTTGTGAGAGGGGTGGATAATACCAAAGTGCGCCCTCGTGATCCAATACAGGGAAAAGGGTTTCCCAATAACTACTACTACTGTACAAAGTAGGATAAAACAACCAGCTCTAAAACACTTAAAAATTAATTTTCTACCTTCTTCCGCACCTCCTTCAGTCTGCATCTGCTTTTTGTGATTCCAGTCCTGCATGGATCTTACAATCTAAAACAAAAACAAGGAGACGGAGATTAGAAACCTTTCATTTTAGTGCCTTCAATACGTATTCGCTACATACCGGTACGCATATTTGTTTTGTTATACTTAACAAAGTACAACATTGCAGCAGACCAACAACAACTAGACCCTGTGGAGATACAACTCTCATCACTCTCAGCAAGCACTACAGCAAGGGAGCTGTGTGCTGTGTGTTTTCAAATGTAATTTGAAGACATTTAAAACTTTACGGGGAAGTACAATGCTATTCTTTACAATCCCATACAGGACAATCAGTCCTTAGACCATTATTTTTACAAAATACTGAAACGTTAAGTTGTAAAAATTACCAAGCGGAATGGCGGATATGTATACAAAATGCTGCTTTCTTGTAAGCAGGTGTCCAAAACATCCACACAGTGTGTACGCAGGACTACAAAAATGGACAACTGATTAAATAATATTATAATATATATATATATATATATATAAACTATATATTTTTTTTCCTTCCATAATTTATACATATTATCAGACAATAGTTAGGCAGTAGATGGGACACTTCCTCACAGAGCAATATCTGTCTTATGAAACTGGATCAAAACAATTTTAGATTCAAAACACTTAGACATTGGGAACCCAATTACTGTTTGCATGAACAGGAGAAACAGGAACAACCACCCCGTGCGCTGGGAAGCCATAAAACCTAATTAGTCCTGTATAGTCTAAAATTCTCTCAAGGAGCCGTTATGTGGCATCTAAATATACATGTGGAGTGTAAATGCTTCCTAAAGCATTACCGTGTTAGCCATAGAAAGAGAGAGAGTGGAAATTTGGTAAAGATGAGACCTTTACTGGCCGACGTATAATGGATTGCAAGCTTCCAAGACTAGTTAGGTCTCTTCTTCAGGTGCATTATACCAACATCATATGCAGGAAGAAGAGACCTAGATAGTCTCGAAAGCTTGCATTATATGTCAGCTAGCCAATAAAGGTATCATCTTTATCAAATTTAGTGTAGATAACACAGTTGTTTGCATGGCACAATTCAAGTAATAACACCCAAAAAAAATCTGTATAGGCCCAAAATGTTGAATTCTGAATGGACCTGGTGGGGTTATGGTCCTCTTTGCAAGCGTATCCCTGCCCTGCACCTACAAATCCACCCTTTATAAAAGTCTTCTTACAGTCACATAGTTATATAATTTTTAATCTTGGTTTGCAAAGTATTTTAAAAGTCCACAGTGGAAGCACATTAAAGTTTAAGAGTCCATTTTGGGAGCTATTTTTTTTTTAGGGTACAGGAAGCAATTCAGTTATAAAAGAGAAATACAAAAGAAGTAAAACATTATGATTTCTTGTCCAAAAAGAAGAAACACAGAAACTGGGCAAGTTCAGAAAGAAATGAAATTGTTTATTTCCTAAACCAAATTTCACAGGACGTCTTGAAATGTACTGGGCTTCCCAATCAGGAAACCGGGCCACGCACAAGAACAGAACATCCGAGGACAAGCGGTGTATGTTACAGGTGCTCTCATGCCAATAGTCACTTCCCGTGACTCATACTGATCCCTTCAACAGAGACAGAAACGGACAACGGGGTCACTTATTCACGCCATGACAAAGTCAGGATCTGGAAGACCGGCCATTTATATTTGAGATTTTGTAAATTATTATTCAAGATGTCTAGGACTGGTCAAAAAACACCATCATCTACTACAGACAATTGGAATGGCATGTAGTACATTACTTTGTATGTACTAAACCAAGGAGGTTTTAATATTTCGCCTCATCGTTGTCATCTTAATGTAGTATAAGGCGATAGTCCCAAAGCGGATACATCCATCCATTTGAAATTGATCATCCATTAAATGGTTCCTTTTTAACATAATTGAACCCCTTAATAACACTGCTTTTTAAGTACACTTAGAGATAATGGCAGTTTTAACATTTTTTCAGTATTGCTGTTTAGCTGTAATTTTCTTCTTTCCCATTTAGTGCACCCACACACATTATTATTTTTATAGGTTGCCAAATTAGTATTATTATTATTTTATTTTTTTTACTATTTTTATTATTACTTTTATTATTATCGCACATTGTGATTAGTAAGCTGGGCTCCATTGACCTGCATGGTTGGATGCAGTACCTGTATTCAACCTGCAGGGGAGTTCTCAGGAGGGTCTGGACAGTGGCAGCATTGTCACTCGCTCATGGTGCTTGTGGTTGCTCTTCGGATCAGCGTTTGCCGATTGCTTCCTAAGCTCTGTTTTAGCCGGCCACCATATTTGTTGATCGACAGCCATTTTTTTGTCCTCTGCTAGCCTCATTGGTGAGACTTCTGTAGATGCTGCAAAGCCCTGATCACAGCGAAAGCTTTGCATTTGCAGTTATGGCAGCAATTTCAAAGCAGCCTGTACATGCATGGGCATTGCCATGAACTCATTGCATCATGAGCCAGTACATGTATGAGCTTTGTCGTGAAGGAGTTAAGGATGACATAGCAGGGAATTAAATCAAGATGTCATGAGCTTTAAATCAAGTCGATTTAAATCATGACTTAAATCACCATTTTTAAATGTAAGAAGACTCATTCTTGCTGGCAGTTATAATATGTATTATTTGCAACCAGATGAAGATTTCACATTTATTATATGATAACCGATTTTATATTAACAGGTTAATCACTCATATTTGGAGAACTACTTAAATTGTTTTATTTAACTAAAAATCTTTAAAAATAAATACATAACTAAGCTCTATTTCATGCTCAATAACCTTTGAACTAAATCGCATCTTAAATAGAAAATTATCTTTGGATAGCTTTTTACCCGAAAAGCATTTCATTAAAATAAATCTAATTTAATTTAAATAAAATCTGATTTTTTTTTAAAGTCATGGATTTTAATCCACCTTGTGACATAGTATGTTAAGTAAGCAAATAAATAATTAATGGATTTCAGTTACCGGCAAACAGTTGGCAGTACAGAGGAGTTTTATATTAAAACTACAGGACACAAAACCCCATAATAAATATCACATCGCAATTACTGAAATATCACAATAACTACAGTATTTTCCCTACATAATAATGTAAAAGTAAAAAAAATATATATTTCCATCATTTTCACCACCATGCTTGTAAAACAAAATGGAATAAGGGCCATGGCTATCACATAGCTCTATTTACAATAAACAGAAACATGTTTTGTAGTATATAGCCTTCAGTTCAGCCCCGGGGTTTATTGTGTAACATGTACATTCTGTGCATTTCTCTTTTGCCTAACTACACTAAACAAGGTGGGGAGAAAGAGGACATATAAACATAGGACCTCGGTTCCACTGCTTCATGTTTATAATAAGGTATGATGTCAGATGGCGGTATAATCTTATCATAAGCAGTCACAAACCTCCATGCTAACACACACACACACACTCAGATTTGGGTGGCTTGATGACATTCATTCGCTCTGCTTCTCTTTATTACTGATGCAAATCCTTTTCAGGATTATAAAATAAGAAAACACAGAAGACAAGTTTACAAAAATATGCTATAAATGCGTGAAAAGTCTAGGAAATTACTGTAGTTTCTAGACGTCACGGGTACACAATGTTTCCATAAACAGACAACCATAATTTAATCTATATTTTATAATCAAACTGTATTGAATGAGTTAATCCAATTCATCCCATGACAGTTTATTAAGACCAAAGACGACAGCCTCAGTAAGAATGGCAAAAACATTGCATGCCGTGTAGAACTAGATAATGTTACTGAATGAAAACAAAGTTCTCAGAAAGAAGAGGAACGTTCTAGCCTTTTATGCTACAGTTAAATTGTTCACAGCTGTCTAGGAACTAACTCCTCCTTATAGTTTTGTCAGCCTGCCAATTATATGAAAAAAAAAAGAAAGAAAAAAAACATTGTTTTTATGGTTTGGCTTCGGCACATACCTTTTCACAGAATTGAGTGTCCCATAAGCATTTTCTGAGGAGCTCAATGTCCGTCTCCAATGAGTGACCGGCAGGTTGAAGCCGAGTTAAGGTTAGTACTCCTGACGATTGACAGATCCGTAAAAAGGACTCCTCATTGATTGCAGCAGTACAGAAGTCCAGAGGAGGAGCATCCTGGAAACTGAAAACTATAGCGTTACCAAAAAAAAATAATGTATATAACCTAAATATGACCGACTGTCTGGAAACCAAAGCCTTTACTTCATCAATTTTCAGGACCAGCAGATCTGGAAGGTGTACAGATGCAGGGCTGCTTGTGTAATGAGATATAAACACTGGCTCATTTACTTCATTTAATGAAATTAAAATAAACCGAATTACCTCTGCGGGTCCTTATGTGTGCAGCTTTGCATGCGAGCGCTGCTACCAGTCAGTAACTGGAAGGGAGCAGGGTCTGTTTGACTGGGAAATACAGTCAGTGCCTCGAGGGAAGTCAGCATTGTTTAAGATGTTATAAACAAACCAGACATTCATAACAAAATGTACTCATAGACACTAAAGTGCTTGAGTCATGCAAACTGAAGTATGTAAGCCTGAAAGAAACGACATGGGCCTCGGCCGTATGAACAAACCTGCCAAATACCAGGCAACGGAGAAAAGAATGTTGGGTCAATTAGGATACTTTTTTTGGGCCTTAAATGTAAATAATCCAAACCATGAAACCGCCATGGATTTCAGACGCAATTACATAGTGTTTCAGACAGAACACACAAAACACAGAGGACGTAACGTAAAGACTATGAAGGATAATCATATCAGCATTTTTTTATTTTTATTATATTTATATATTTATATACTTACACACCTACATATAAACAATATATTGCATATGCAGCTGGACAAATCTAAACTATCCCTAACAATAACTCAAAGACGTGTTGTCAACATGATGCATTTATCTATTTAACTATAAATAATATTATGCCCGATGTGTAATGAAAATAAAAAATGCAGCCTATCGTCGCAGTGTGTATTTGTTCCGTAACTTTGCCGTACGTATATCTGTTTATATACAACGTAGAGATTTACGTAAAAGAGCTGCATGGACTGTAGAATGTAGAATATTTCTTACATTATATCCTACATAGCTACATCTCAAACACGCAATACTCAGTACTAACTAAATAGTGTCATTGTGACTAGGTTAATCTGGGGTATCTGTAATTGAGCTAATCTTTTTACACATGGACTAACTAAAGGTTTAAAACTTTAATTTTATGGTTTAATGTCGGTTTTAGAGTGTCAGGATACATTACACCCAAACGTCTTCGGGAAAGCAAAGAGCCCATTTTTACACAAGTGGTGGCATCTTCCAGGATGTGAAGTTGTAGCCACTTAATGTATCCTAGGATGGGATTTACTGTAGCCACATATACTCAATGTAATCACACACTCACAGACAGACTCATTCAAAGTCCTTTATGTTCTTTGATTTTAGCAACAAACATACATTTAATTTTAAGCTCTTTGTAACAGGATTGTTTCATGGTCCTACTCACTTTCTTAAGAGTTCGAAAATTCTTGTGTGCCCATTCCGAGAAGCGAGATCCACCGGCGTCTCTCCCTCTTCATTCTCTGTTCTCAGTGCCGTCACCCCTCCAGGCTGGTATATGAGGAAGTGAGATAGCTCTGTCAATCCCCATCTCATTGATAAATGGAGTAATGTCTCACAGCATAGGCCCTCTGTAAACAGACATATAAAAAAAAATTCACATAAGATGCTGTCAAGCAATAGAATCCCAATGAATGAAAAATAATACGCCATATCTGCCGCAACACCTTTACCCGTCCTTAATTCCTGCTTTCATCCTTATTTCTTATTATCAGATTGTTAAAGTAGTTAGAGATTATGCAGCAAGTCTTTACAATTTCTGCAAAATCCTAGACTTTCCAATTTACAAAATCTACAACTTGCAAATATATATACTGTATATACCTGCCTAAGGTTTGTAGAAGGGAGAATGGGAAAACAGGACAATAAATGAATATTCTAGTTCAGCCACCGATTCTGGACAGATCACAACTTCTCAGAATAGTAGGCTTTTCAATTTACGCCAAATATTTCCAAAACTCATTGTAATTCCATTACAAAAATCCCAAGCTATAGGCCATTTTAACTCTGTGTGTGCCAGCGGTCGAAACATGATTTTCATATATATATATATATGCGAAAACAAATAAGTCAGGGCCAGATTGGGGATGACTAAGTGGCCCTGGCACTTAAAGGCCAACTTCTGCAAAGATATGTGCATTACAGCGTGCAGCCATCCTTATCCAGATGGCGACTCGCTCTGCTGGACGCAATCTACCGATGCAGGTGCAGTAAGGGTAAGTATATGGCGCTTTTGCCCACTGGGCATTTGCCTGATGTGCCAGATGGCCAACCTAACAAAACCAAGACCTTGGGAAGATTAATTTACTATAACCAGGTGGATTTCATTTCCATGTTGAGATCAGTATAGCTTTTTAATACCAAAAAAAGAAATTTTAAAAAAAATGAGCTCAACTACAATAGGTATTTTTAAAAGTTACAAAAGCATGAAAAACATCAGCTGTACAGCACTAAGGATATCATGGTGCAATATAAATCAATAAATATAAAGTAATAGATGACATTATTGGTAAAAGCTACTATTGTAGAATCCTCAGATTAGATCTTTAAAGCTGTAAAACTGTAAAAGTTTTAGTTTACTACAACTGTAAAAAACGGTATGATTTTTATCGGTCAAATAATATTCCTTAATACCTTTACTAATCATAGACACCAGCATATCTATATTCCAGAACCCTTAAGTATTCACATAGATGATGAAGACATCAACATAATTCTTATAATAAATAGCTGATGATTCCAACAGTACAAAAGTGCCATGGGATAGGTTTGTGCTCAATCCCAGGAGAATTTATTCAGAGCAGTAAGTCAACGGAAACAGCTGGCTAAATGTATTTTGGGAACTGCTTGTTGAGAACCGTTTCTATGTAGAAACGTGTGACAGCAGTTAACCTTATGGCAAATTCTTTTGGGTTAAATGGAAGGACATTTACTCATGCAGAAGCAGAATGTGTGCATATATATATATATATATAAATATATTAGTATCTCAAAAGTGTCAATATTTTGTGTGGCCACCATTATTTTCCAGCACTGCCGTAACCCTCTTGGGTATGGAGTTCACCAGAGCTTCACAGGTTGCTACTGGAGTCCCCTTCCACTCCTCCATGACGACATCACGGAGCTGGTGGATGTTAGAGACGTTGCGCTCCCCCACCTTCCATTTGAGGATGCCCCACAGATGCTCAATAGGGTTAGGTCTGGAGACATGCTTGGCCAGTCCTTCACCTTTACCCTCAGCTTCTTTAGCAAGGTAGTGGTCGTCTTGGAGGTGTGTTTGGGGTCGTTATGTTGGAATATTGCCCTGCGGCCCAGTCTCCAAAGGGAGGGGATCATCCTCTGCTTCGGTATGTCACAGTACATGTTGGCATTCATGGTTCCCTCAATGAACTGTAGCTCCCCAGTGCCGGCAGCAATCATGCAGGCCCAGACCATGGCACTCCCACCACCATGCTTTACTGTGGGCAAGACACACTTGTCTTTGTACTTGTCACCTGGTTGCCGCCACACATGCTTGACACCATTTGAACCAAATAAGTTGATCTTGGTCTCATCGGCCCACAGGACATGGTTCCAGTAATCCATGTCCTTAGTCTGCTTGTCTTCAAGAAAACTGTTTGAGGGCTTTCTTGTCTTTAGAAGAGGCTTCCTTCTGGGACGACAGCCATGCAGACTAATTTGATGCAGTGTGCGGCATATGGTCTGAGCACTGACAGGCTGACCCCTTCAACCTCTGCAGCAATGCAGGCAGCACTCATACATCTATTTCCCAAAGACAACCTCTGGATACGAGGCTAAGCACGTGCACTCAACTTCTTTGGTCGACCATAGCGAGGCCCGTTCTGAGTGGAACCTGTCCTGTGAAACCGCTGTATGGTGTTGCCCACCGTGCTGCAGCTCAGTTTCAGGGTCTTGGCAATCTTCTTATAGCCCAGGCCATCTTAATGTAGAGCAACAATTCTTTTTTTCAGATCCTCAGAGAGTTCTTTGCCATGAGGTGCCATGTTGAACTTCCAGTGCCGAGTTGAGAGCGATAACACCAAATTCAACACACCTGCTCCCCATTCACACCTGAGACCTTGTAAGATCAACGAGTCCCATGACACCAGGGAGGGGAAATGGCTAATTGGGCCCAATTTGGACATTTTCACTTGGGGGTGTACTCACTTTTGTTGCCAAGGTTTAGACAATGTATTTGTATTTGAGGGGACAGCAAATTTACACTGTTATACAGGCTGCACACTCACTACTTTACATTGTAGCAGAGTGTCATTTGTCTATGTGTGTGTGTGTGTGTGTGTGTCTCACTGAGAAGAAAGCAAAAGCAAGAGGAAAAGAAACACGTTCGGTTCTATTTGCTGTCCATAGATTCTAGATTTCTGTTACAAAACACGTTTCATTAAGGGTAATCTAACATAACTGCTTTAACACAGGTAAGTAAACAGGCCCTATTTTTTAATTCGTATTTGTGCTTCTTCAGGTTTGGCTGTCTGACTCACCTGTAACTTATGAAATATTACACCTTGAGTTTGTAGTATCAATAAATAAAGTGTATTTACAATACAGAAATTCAGCCTTCAAAAGACCTTAAGATGCATCTCTGGAATATATTCACTAAGGAGAGAGTTCTGGTTGTAACTGTCTCCCTTCACTAGTCACTGTGCCAGCACTAGCACCTGCTTATACAGGACCAGCCACACTCTGCAGCAAAAGGAGCTGACCCTTCATAATAAATAGCGAAGTCAAGGAGCTGAAACACGACTCTCCTGAACTCTCTCCTGTTAACTCTTCTTTTAGTGAATAAATCCCTCAATGGTCCATTTTATCTGGAGTAGGCTCAATCCATTAGGCCAGCTAGAACTCACCTCCATGACATAGCTGCAGACAAAATGCTTTACCTCAAACAGAACCAAGAACTAGTAAGCAATCATTTTGTAACTAGGGTCTACCAATAAAAGAGCAACAAGAACAAAATATTAAACTACTGAATAAACTGCAAGACAGGTAATAACCAACAACATATATGTCACAGGGCACCTGAATGATAGATATGCAGCTGAGAATTTAAGTGAACAGAGCTCCCCCTACTGGTTCTCTAGTGCAGAAACAAATAAAAATAATCACAGGAAGTCAAATTCTACAATGTAAAGAATAATGTTCACAATGTAAGGTATGCAAAATGGAAATGTTATGTTGACAGTTAATATAACTCTTGATCATGCACTGGTAATAAATTATAATGGAAAATCACTTCTTATCCCTATTATCTATGCTATGCGTCTCTCTTGTGTCGGATTATGGCCCAGAAGATCCCGGGATTACCATGGATCATATTGATATAACAATTTGCTTGCTGTGTGGGTGTGATGTGGCAGGGTCTAGCCGACTTTTTAAATCAAGTGTCTTTCCACGTCACAGAACAGTCAGATCCCTCACCTTCTCTCTAACGCGCAACCTGACAAGTTAAAGGGGAAGTCCTATTTCTTTTTTGAGCATAAAATACAGTGCTTTTAATAGTAATGTTGGTCGGCATTCACAAAAACATGGTTATCTCTCTTAGCTTCAATAAACTTCCTTTATCTGCAGACCTGGAGGCTGCCATTGTTGTCAGTCATGCCATTTTGTGTGACTTCTCCTGTTGAAGCACCACACTAGGCTTTCATTAGTCAGCGTGTCCTGTTGGGTGATTAACAACGAGACGTTCTATTATTTAGCACAGGCAGTATGAAAATGAGTCAGACTGTTTGTACAGTAGGTTGGTCTAAGGTACATATGGCTAATACGCAACTGCCTGAAAACATTATATTATTCAATGAAAGAAAACACAATTTTGATCAGATACTAGTAAAATGGAAATCTGTGGTAGTTCCCCTTTAAAATGTTGAGAACCGTGACAGAGCTCCATTCAGAGAAATAATTTGCTTTTATGGCTAAATGGAGATAAATACCTCTCAAATATAAAAGAGAAATAATTGCAGCTGGGCACATTTTCCATTAGACAATGCACAATTTACAAGTGAATGTGTGATTTATCAAACCAACCATTTTACTCTCACTGATAAACAATGTAGAAGGAGAGCTATATTATCTGATGTGTGCTTTTGGAACAGCACCTATCCATGCAAATAGGTGTCATATTAAACACACACCTGTCGTTCCTACATGCCGCACCTGTTAGCAGCTGGCTGTCCACCGGGAGCCATAAAACAGGGTTTCTTTTAACGGTTAACAAAACAACAACACATGACAATAACACCCTGTAACGGTCATGCAGGTCGCAGCCATCTGTGTGATAAGTTTGATTTCAATTTCCATTCCTTGTTGTCTTCTATAGAATTTGGGTTCTAACAAAATACACAAGATCCTGCACTTCCAGCTATCTCGACAAGCATTAATATCTAGATCTGAATACATTTAAATCTGATCAAACAGCAGATGTGGAATAAACATGTATGGGATAGGCCTATGGTTATTCTGGATACACGACAAGGCTAAGGGCAGAATCAGATTCCTAGTCTAGCCAGACTAGATGGGTTGAATGGTTATTGCCGTATCAAATTCTATTTTTCTGTGTTACCACAGATGAGAACAATGTGATATAGACTATACTATTAGATCCAATCACATAAACCTAGTATTAACAGGGAGCACAAAATATCAGTTTCTGTGTTTTACAAAATCTAATCAAGGCTAACATCCTTGTTTAAACAAGTAAACTATAAAGACATTTTTTTGGGGGGGTACTACAAAAGAAAGGGAAGAGAGGACACAAAATAAATTCAGAGGGTATAGACGGAAGTGCAACGTCCTTACATCCTATCTAAACAAACCTTGATTCCCATGGCCTCAAAGCAGCCAACCTTTCCTGTATGCATGCGCTGTGCAGTGGGAACGACAGTTCGCTCGGAGTAACTGTGCTACAAAGACAATATGGAAAGTGGAAAACTTGCAGCTTGTTTTTTTTAGCACAGCAGGCCTCATCCATATCCAGCAGAGCAATGGCTAAAGGTCAGTGTCGTCGTTAACCAAGAGCAGGACAGCAGGAGGAAATCGCTTGCCAAGAGATGCACAAAAGGATATGTGAAACTGTGACCCTAGCCGAGGAGCACAAGTTACTCGGTTTTTAATGGAAACGCTACATCTGCTCATGGGAAATGAAGTAAGAGAGAATACTCGTCTTATAAATCACACAAAAAACACTCTCAAGATAAAAAGGAAATACACATTAACCAAACCGTTTGGGGACCAACTTCACCAAGTTAAACAAAAAAAGGAGCGCTATAAGAATCTGCAACAAGTTGTTAAATGGTCTGTTGTCAGCCCAAGCGACGTTCCCACGTATGAGAAGTCTTCTTAACCAGATTCCATTGAACATTCAATGACTTGGAGCTTAGACCCAGCATTCAGTTTAGTCTTACCTGTTTTAGCATGTGATCCAAGTATGTTCCACGTAGGGGTTAAATCTTCATGAGCCAAGCACAACATCATATTTCGATCCAGTGATTGTATGTCCTTCACAGTCAAACCGAAATGATTCAGTATGGCCTCATGACTAGCGGAGGTGAGCTGGTCGCAATGGCTTTTTAGGTAGTGTGCGATATTGCATGCTGTATCCATCATATAGTGTAAGGATGCACACGCCACAATGACTGATGAGTAGCCATGCGTGTGCATACACACAGTAATAGTTAAGGACTCGACACAATTGTGCCCTGTCAAAAATAAATAAATAATAATAATAAAAATAAATATTATATCTATATATCTTTATCTATATATCAGGTTAAGGATTCAGAGACATTTATTCGCTGGCAGCTACAGTGGTAAATTTTATATCTAATTCCAAAAACGTGAAACCCTTCCAGGGGAACTCAGTCATGGTTTTTCTGGGAATGTCTGTCCGGTAATACAAACCAGGAACTGATAGGTTGTTGCCGTAGAAAATAAAAAAGCTTCTTTAAAGTTGCTTTTATGCAATTAAACATTTAAAAGAAATTAATTGAAAGATACACCTGCTAAGGTTTATTTGCTTTACATGTTACAGGGCACAATTTTTGTATAAGTAGAACAGCACTCTTGAGAGATCTTTGCTGTAGTTATAAAATCCATTTAGAAAGCAAAAGTGGTTTGCAGGATCGGCATAAAAAAAATCATAACATATACCATGCACGCACATATATAAATCTGCAAAATGAACGACAAAAAACACATCTAATCATTTGCATCACAGTATTCCTAGCACTGTATAATAAGCAATTACATGCTGGACATAATCTTTAAAGAGTGGGCAAATAAGCCACCCCTTGCTAAACAAATTCTTTGCGTCATGAAGAGACAAGAAGAGTAAATGGGAATAAAGTTGCTGACCTGGAAAAATAGAGCGTAGAATATTTGGGCTGACTCGTTCTGCAAACATAATATGCCTCTGACTGGACCCGTTATAAACAAAGTAAAATTCTGCATCTTCAGGGAGATGGACATCTTCAGCAAACTTTGCAAACACTGTCGTCTGACCCTAGAAAATAAACACAATGAGGTTCACACACGCTCACGATGGGACACTTTTTTATTTTCCTTTAAATTCATGACGTTTCAAAATAAGCAAAGGTTTCAAGAAAATACAAGCTATACTTATTGTAGCGCAGACACAAACAAAATCTCACCACCGATTCTCACCACCGCTGGATTTAGGAAGTCATTATTGGGTAAAACTTGCAAAGTTTATTTTATAGCCTCCAAAATTAACTTCCCAACTCACCTTAAAAGTGACACTTTTGTAGTTAAATATAGATGATACACAGTAGTTGCTGACTTTAAACAAGCACATATATATCTATACATATAGATAGATAGATAAATAGATATTACACATACTGTATATATTACACATACATGTACATATACACACATACACATTCTTTTCTTTTATCACAGGATAAAAACATAAGCTGTATCTGAGATATTTGATATCACCTAAAAACTAATTGTTACAGTGAAGAATCACTAAAATGTTTTTCCAATCTGAATAGAAGTAAATATAGCTAACTGAAAAGGACTACATCAATCTAGGTAACCCCAGACACGTGGGTCCTGCTCTCCTGTAGATGACCTACAAGCAGAAAAATGCCGATGTTAAACTAACTTGCAATCTGAAAATTAGTTTTGAACAAGGTCAGTCACTCCTAGGTTTCCTAACCACATCTGCTTAAGAGATAATACAATAAAAGAGCCACAGAATCGTAAAAACATGTTGGTTTGAAGAATCTTTAGGGGGGATAGCATAAAGTATTAAGTAAACAAGCTGTTAAACACTTATTTGGGTGTAATAAGTAAATAATTGTACTTGTGAAAATTACTGCCCCTACATAAAATACAATTTTAAAAAAATCAAAGCGAGAGACCTAGAATGTCTGGTTGAACTGCAGATTTCTAGAATGTATTTTCCCTTAGGAGATTGTGGCTATGATGAAGTCCGATCTCTATGTGCAAGCCAAGAATACATATTTTTTTTAAAACTTCAAGAACTCATTAGCTCAAGAATCTGAGAAAAGAATATCTTGCAGACATTGGCATGTTTAATAAGCTAGAGCACGTCAGCAGCACGTAAGAAAATGTCAAGCTTCAGACGTCTTCAATGCTCTGGCAAGCAGTTTTGACCGATCTGTAAAACGCAGGTGGGTAAAATAGTTCATGGATGATGGAGAGGTTGGAGTTCGAATAGGGTGAATAATACTGTATTTGCTCGATTATAAGACGACCCCCCTCAAGGAAAAAAGTTTTACTGGTAAATATTAAATTCACATGTATACTATTTTTTATATTTAATAAAAACTATGATTGAGAAAAATGCATATAACAGATTATTATAATGAAGCAGAATCCTTCCAATTACTATTATGCTTGTATCCTCCACAGCTAGGCCTGTCACTGCACACTGCTTCAAATGCACCTGGGATCCGGAGCATCCAAGTGAAGCACTGCTACCCCTGGTCTCTGGGTGACTTTCCTCATTCTCTGGGAAGGTGGGCAACAGTTGGCCACACCCCCTCCCCACCCACTTTGCCTCCTACTTCTACCTTCACACACAGTTGACCACGACGGAGAGCTCCATGTTGCATACCCAGGGAAGTTGCTAGGAATGTCCACCCAGACATGCAACCCCTCAACTGGAATGCAGAGCATTGTTGCAGGGGGAAAAAAAGTGCTGAACCATCAGTAAATCTGTTTCTGGTAACTCATGGTTCAGCCGGTGAATTCTGTCAATCATCACTTCCAATCAGCCAATGTACGTTGGAATGTTCTTAATTATGGAGCTTGAAAAAGTACGGAGGCGGGCTACAAACAAAGACTGGAACACCTTGGTTACAAAGAAAGGCAGGAGAAGTTGAATTTGTTTACATTAGAAAAAAGGCATCTTAGCGGAGATATGATAGCATTTTAAAAATACGTACGGGGACATCACCAGCCACTCTTTGATGACCTTCTTATTAATAGGACTAAGCAAGCGGTAATCCGTTTGGACTTTAAGTAAGGAACCTTCACATAAAGCAGTGAAAAGGGTTCTTTATCGAAAGAACAAAAAAAGTGTGGGCTTCACTAGCCATGGAAGTTGCCTTTTAGACTAGACTTTTTTTTTTAGCGAAGAAGAATAAAACAGGGATATAATTGACTATAAGGATAGTTATAGCTGTTGATACAGTGCCCGTTTGAGGCACAATTGGAAATTGCTTCAATGTGGTTTTTTTTTTGTCTTCTTCTGGATCAACAGGTAGGACTTCATGGACTATTACCATGTATGTTACATGTGACGTTTTATAGGGTCTCAAGGTAGATCTGGAAAAACCTGCTGCACCGAGGATGCTGTCAGCAGTAACAGCTTTTAGTTTATTTGCCCCTAGGGTGGGTATCTTCACCACCACTATCCTACCACTGATGGCCACTGAACACTGCCACTAGGTGAGAATGCTTTCATTGCCCTAAATGCGTGTGTATGGACTACTATGCACAGTAAACCCAACAGCACTGCCTGCTAGTTGAGACGACGTAAGTAATTATGTTAACGATGGTGCTTGTGGAAGATAATGTGACCTGCTTCAGGGCAAAAGAAGGGCCGACAGCAAGACTGTAGTTTACCTTTCCTACTTCAAAAAGATATAACATTAGTATGCAGACACTCCTACAGACCTTCCAGGCAGGCAGAATGGGAGAGCTTCAGTCACTGAGTGTGCTTTGATTATTCATCTAGAATACACGTGATGGGCTGCTTCTCGTATTGATTTAAATGGAAGTCCATGAGCAGGAAGTGTACTTAAGTATGCCTTCAATGGAAACAGCCAAGGAGAGGAGGAAAAATTAATGCATGCACCAATTTGCATGCAGTAAAATTAACTGGAGTCTAGGCAAAATAGACTCCAATTTACATTTTACAAGTATGGGGCTGGAGAGATAATTTAATATCCATAAAATCATAATGCTCAGTACACATTTGACTGTTGTCTCATTTACAGTTAATTACGTATTGCTATTGTAACAATAACACTGTTACAACAGTGGTTAAACACAGTTAGCTCATCACACCCTTCCCAGAAAGAGACACGCGAATAGCCAAAAAACCTCACAGGGCTAGAGGATGGACATTGCTATCTCTGCTTCCTAAATGACTTTTCATAGAAACAAACTGCATACAAAGTTAAAAGTATTAATGTGGAGACCGGTATATAACATATGAATACACTCATGGGCGCAGGAACCGGGGGGGACGGGGGGGACAGATCCCCCCCAGTAACTCATGCGGGGGGGACCGATAATTAAGAAATCCCCCCCAATAGAAACGCCGCGAGACCTCGAGGCAGGGGCGGTCTGGGCCGGGGGGCAGGGGGGCAATTGCCCCCCAGGCCGCCCTAAATCCGGGCCGGTGGGCCGGACGGACGACCGGCAGACGAGCATTCAATGCGGCTGCGGCCGCAAAGTTAAAAACTAAGCAGCCGCGAGCAGGATTGAATGCGGCCGTCATGCGTACCTGGCGGGGGGCGGGGGCGGTCCGCCCCGGCTGCCGCTCATCTGAGGGGTGCCACCATGCCGGCACGCCTTCAGAAACGATGCGCGCGGCAACTGTGGCTGTGCGCCGGGACTAGATGTCAAATCCCGGCGCACAACACTGAAGCCACGCCCACCGTCTTCCGCTCTCAGTGCACCGGAAGGACAGGAAGAAGAAGAAGAAGAAGTAGAAGAAAAAGAGGAGGAGGAGGAAAAGTGAGAGTGAAAGAAGAAAAGGTAGGAGAGAGTGGATTAGTAAGTGTGTGAGAGTGATGGGTGTTATGCTGAATGTAAGTGTGTAAGAGTGATGGGTGTTATGCTGAATGTAAGTGTGTGAGAGTGATGGGTGTTATGCTGAATGTTTGTGAATGAGGGTTTCAGATAGCATGGATGTGTAAGTGTTGGGGGATAGCTTGGCATAGGGAGTCCGTAATCACATTCCTTTCATGCCCAGATTCCAGCATGTAGTGGCTGCCTAGGCATGATAGGAGTGTGATTGCTGTTATAAATTATTTTTGGGTCCAACTTCGGTGTATTAACACTTTTATTGGACAGAATAATTCAATGACAGTATTAATATATATATATATATTTGCAAACAGCAATCACACTCCTATCATGCTAAGTCAGCCAGCACATGCTAGAACCTGGGCATGATAGGATTGTGATTGTTGTTATATATATATGTGTATATATATATATATATATATATATATATATATATATATATATATATATATATATATGTTAATATTGTTGTTGATTTTTTTGTCTAATTTTGGTGTTACTTTTAATAAAGTATTTTAAAGGTTTATTTTGGTTTTTTTTCAGTTTTGGCCAAGTGAATGCTGAATTTTTAGTTTCAGTCCAGAATTTTCATTTCGGTGCATCCCTACTATATACTATGCCAGTCACTAAAGTGGTAAGCCTACACCACATCAATGTTTGGCTTAGTATATAGTGATAGGGGTTGTCAGTGTCTGGCTTAATCTATAGGCACACATTGACGGTGGTACCGCGTAATCCCTAAGCATATAATGATAACAAATATGCTGTACCCCTGTCAATGTTTGCCTAACCATAGAAACTATGCAGTTTTAAAGCGTGTGTGTGGGGGGGTGCCACATACAGGGTCTGTCACAGGTGCCAAATACTCTAGGTACCCCCCTGCATCATGCGGCTGTCAGACCCAACGGCCATTCCTCAGCTCCTCTTCCCACGTCTTAAAAGGGGTGTGATGAAGAGCTGAGGCATGCGGTGCATGCACGCCGGCCAATTTAATTTCATTAGGCGCTGGTGGAGTGACTGCCACACGACGGCCGCTTTCAATGTCGATCGCAGTCGCTTTGATGGTGCAATGGGCCAGTTGACTAGACTTGCCCCCCAGGCCTTAGGCTGACAGCCCTCCCCTGCCTCGAGGAGCGGCCCGCGTAAGATCGGCAGCCAGGGCAACTGTTAGCAATCACACTCCTATCATGCCAAGTCAGCCAGTACATGCTGAAACCTAGCTAGCTGCCCCCCTTGTGTATTGATGCTGCCAGCAGTATGGGGTCTGCACATCACTTACAGCCACCCTGTACCAGCATGTACTGGCTGCCTGGGTATGATAGGAGTGTGATTGCTGTTAGCAATCACACTCCTATCATGCCAAGTCATATTGCAAATTTTTTTTGTTCAATTGTGGTGTGTTACCTACTTTTATTAAAAATGTGAGTTTTTATTATTATTTTTAAAGGTGGGGGGTCATTTTCGGTTTTAGCTAAGTGAACCGTGAATGTGTTGGTCCAGAATTTTCATTTTGGTGCATCCCTAGAATAAATAGAACTATTTCATTTTTAATTATCCTGAGTCCTGAATTTGTAGTCACAAAACTTTCTAGGCCCAGAAATCAGTGAGAGGAAAAGTAAAGGTTTTGTGTCATTTACTTTATTTTAATCTGCATATTTTATTAAAGGCCATATTTTCTCACAGTGAAAAATGAGTGCGGCCCGCGCACGTATACAATTCTGATGAAGTGGCCCACTTCAGAAAAAACTTGGACACCCCTGGGGTAGACAGTGAGAAGGGGGGTTAGGGAGAGGGTAGCTAGTGAGAAGGGGGGGTGGGGAGAGGGTAGCTAGTGAGAAGGGGGGGTAGGGAGAGGGTAGCTAGTGTGAAGGGGGTGGTAGGGAGAGGGTAGCTAGTGAGAAGGGGGCGAAAGGGAGAGGGTAGCTAGTTAGAAGGGAGGGTAGGGAGAGGGTAGCTAGTGAGAAGGGAGGGTAGGGAGGGGGGTAGATAGTAAGAAAGTGTGAGAGGGGGAGAGGGGGTAGATAGTGTGAGAAAGTGGGGATCTGATGGGGGAAAATGCTGTCCCCCCCAGATTTTTAGGGGTTCCTACGCCCATGAATACACTTCAATTCAGTGCCTAATGACCTGACCACTAGACTTGTGCATTTTGATTTGTACAAAATTAAAACATTTTGGCTAATGTGTGTATTATTACAAATCTCCACAAACAAGAAGGGACTCCCATTAAAATAAGCAAAGACCTCTGAATATCCATTGATCATTTGTTATTCAGTGTTGATGCTGTTAATATATCACCTTACCCTTCCTCTCATTAAACGAATCACTTGGAACATGCCCCAGATTTCCTAGGCTACCATCCAGCAAAGTCAATATACTCTTGTTACATTTTTTTGGAGTCATGCTTCTCAATGCCGAGTGCCCTCACTCTTTGTATTTACTCTCTCTCCCTCCCTTTCTCACTTCTTCATTCTCTTCCTTTTTTCTCTTTATGAGAGAGTAGTGCACACTGTGTAAGATCCCCCCGTATGGGTCTTGTATGACCCCCATGAGATTTTAGTTGGCACAGGTGAACCACTATGATGTCACCGATGATGGGACCAGTAGGCTTCCCATGTACAGTAATCAGAGGGTTCCCCAGTAGGGTAACCCTATACAGCAACATACAACATCTTAGTTGTCCATCAGCTGCTTCCAAGCCCACTATTGGGCAGAAGGCTTTATTGAAAAGCAAATCTGCCCATATCCGGTTACCCAGCACTCAATAATCAAATTGAGAAGTGTGATTCTTGCACCATCTATCTGCCCACTGCTCTAGTGCTACCAAATCAACTCATAAAGTCCTCAGATGCTGCTGCTTGAAGTAAATCTTGTTGATATGCGAGTGGCAGGGACCTCCCCATTGAAAAATATTCCACCTAATTTAGTTTTGAAATGAAAGTACTCTCATGCTCTTCTTTACTAGTGCTCTCCAAACTTTTCTCCATGTGGCCCAGTGCGGTTATATTTATGCACAGAAGGGAGCAAAAACACAGGTCCCTTCAGTTTTTCTGATGCTATTTGGCAGCTAGGCTCACCCCTGTTCTAGGGGGACTAATTGTCTGAAATGTCCCATTATTTTTGTAAAACTTTTGTAAAAGTTTAATACAGTAGACTCATCTGTAATTATAAGCAGGTGCAGAGGGCTAAAAATGACACTTCTCCAGACTCAAACAGCATTGATTTTTTGCCTCTCCCCATCTTGTCCGGAGGCATCAAATGGTGTGTATCATTACTTAAAAATGTGGTTAGAAATGTGGTTTTCAAAATTAACCAATTCTATATTTGCTTCACACAATAGAGAAGAACAGATTATCATAACAAAGAAAATCTAGCCCATCTAGTGTGCCATTTGTTTCCTACTTAAAGTGAAAAGGCATATTGGCAGACTAACTAACCACCACTCTTAGCTTTTCTTAATAGATACATCTTTTGAAAATAATTGTCCAGTGTAAGGATGATAAATATTTAATTGATTGAATATTGAATTGAGGATGCTCACCATAGAAATATAATTTGATGGCAAATAATAAGCAACCATTCAGCCTATCTAGCATGCCCAGGTTGGAGCAATAGCCCTTTCAAAAAAGGATCGGCCTGATTTGGTGCAATCGCCTTGGGGAGGCGGGAAGGAAAGCGTGTATGAGCAGCTAGAAAGAAGACTGAGCATATATATGTGCACGTGTGTGTTAGCATGAGTGTGTGCGTGAGAATGAGTGTGTGTTAACATGAGCTTGTATAAATATGTGCTTACATTAGTTACTGGGAGGGCCAGGGGCCGCTCCCTCTGAGTCTGCCTGTATTTATTGAACTGAGCGGTTCTGAGCTTCGCCTCCACTCTCCATCCAGCAAACACCGTTCGAGTCACTGGTGAGTAAAAGGAAAAAGCGGGTCCGACTGTCCCTTTAATGAGATTGGCGGCTGATGCGGTTTACGTCCAACGTGGATTGGGAGTATACTGCACCCTATCAGTGTGCAAACACTCGTAATGTATATATGGACATAGTGACAATGCGCACCCGTCCCAACTTGCAGGGAAATAACACAATGCCCTGAGGGCTTCCCTTACCTTATTTTAGACCGGAGTACTCGTTAGCCTATCGGGTAAATCAGATTAGTCATTTCAGCTTCAAGCCACCACTCCCTGTTATCTTATTGTATACAGATATACCTGAATGTTGAATACCACACTAAAGAGGGTTCACAAGAGACAGGAGCGACTCAGCTGGGTTTGTCCCGTACATACAAGGCAACAGCATTTATAATAACATTTTAACTTAATGAACCAAAGTGGGAAAAAAATCAATGTTACTGGCATTCATCATGTACATGGAAAAAGATACTCACTATTGGGTAGAAATTGTGACCCGAGTGCTGTCCTCAGACAAATAACTCAATAAAACAGTATTTCCATAGTGAATGGGGAAAATAAGAATAATTGTAAAATATTCTGTGTTGTACAGATCTTTGTCCCCAATATAAACTGATAGAGATTAGGGATCTCAAAGTGACATTTTCCATGTGTTGGGGCAATACTCAATCTGCCAATTGTGTTACTCTATCATACCTGCCACGTGTGCTGTTTTAAGTGCTGCAAAGCTGCTATTGTGGGCAATGGGGGGGGGTCACAAGCAATGTTCCATCTAATTTTTCTTAGTTGGCGTGCGCAGAAAATTTCTCTTGTGCAAAAATTTTCACAGAGCAAAAATTTTGTGCGCACAATATCCGCGCCGCATAAAGTTTCAAAAAAAATTTTTTTTTTCTTTTTTGGGGAAAAACTGTTGTGCGCACAATTTTTGGATGGGTGCGCTCTCTAAAAAAGCTATGTGCGCACAAGCGCACAGCTTAGAGGGAACACTGGTCACGAGGATCTCCCCTGACCCACCCATTAAGAAGTGGAATTGATTGAGGTCTGTGCTCCCATGTGGTCACCTTGTGATAATACATCATATCCCAGCGTTCTGTGAGGGGACCGGACGGGTGAAGTAGGTGAATGGTCTCCAGCTCCACCTCTAACCATGTCCCCCAACAATGGTGTCCCTCTTCGGACACGGGAAATATTGGTGGGTCTGCAACATTTCTACGTTGGGTAACATTGAGAATGATAAAGGCTGATGCTTCACTTCATACAGTAAAGGTGTTGGGTTCAGGTAAATGAATAATAATATATAATAATAGAAATAATACAAAGTCTTCTACACACACCAAAGTATTAACCTCGTAGGTTTATATACCATCCACTGGCAGTTTTTTTAATATATTCAATGCTTTGATGAACAATGTAGAAGTTAAAAGGAGCATGCCCTTCCCAGCACAAAGTTCGGTGTACTGAGTCACCACCCCGCACGTCACAAGGATCCATGCAACGTTATAAATACGCAGGGTTGTTACAGTTACACGCACAAATTCACACTGTGATTTCACAGAAATATTTTCATTAAAATACTTTTACACAAACCGTACTGAACACGTTAATCACACAGGAGTGGCAGGTAATATCTACACAAACTATTGGAAAAATAGTCTTAAAAAGGTGCTGTTCCACCGAGACAAAACTTTGTGTTCTCTAATATGTTAAGCAAATAAACCTTAACACACTTTAATCACATAAAAGCATGAAAGGCACCAGCCTATTAGCGCCTGATTTTGTGTCACTTGACAATTAGGTGTTCCCGGCAAAATGAATGAATGAGGCAAAACAGTCGCATGACGAATTCTAGGAAGGGTTCGGGCATTGAACAATAGCATGAATGATGCTTCTAATACCGCATTTAGTTACAAAAGGTGGAACAGCACCTTTAAATATTAAACACAACACACTGCGCTCATAGGACAAGACATAAAACAAATGAAAGATGTACACTTACGTAAAGAGGCACTTCAGAGTGGTTGAGCTCCATCATCTTAACATCTGTGGAAGAATAAAACTGTCGGTTATACAGAAGGGGAAATGACTATTAAAGCCGGGTAATAAATTACAATCCACCTGTCGGGATTTCTGTAGAGGTTAACACAGCACCGGGGGCATAGCCAACCGTTCTATTCCAAAACTACACCCAAGCGGTACAATGGAAGGGAATAGGCCGTGTATCTCTGTATCGGTATACCGATAATCCGCTCACCAAGGAAATGCCGGAAGCTTCTTGCTGCCATATATAACACATTTCTACAGACATTGGGGTAAGTTAAAAAGAAACTAAAAACCTAAGATCTCATGTATAGTACATTACATCTGCATTTAACCCTTTGTGTACCCAGAAGGTACAGATATGTAGACAGATACACACACACAGTAGAAACGCAATTTATTTCTACAATTTTATTGGTTAAGTGCATTTTTCTATAACTACCCCCAGCATAGATTTTGTCCAACCCAACATACACACTCATATGTGCCTATTACACATATCCGCAGAGCCCATTTTTATTTTCAGTTATATATATATATATATTTATATATATATATATATATATAATTATAATTATATACATACACACAAACACACACACACACGAGAGAGAGAGAGATCGAGAGACGATACATATTTTTTTTGCATATTCTTGGGATCTCCTTTTTGCCAAATCTTTTCATACAGGCACCAATCTACTAGACCAGGGGCGTCCAAGTTTTTTCTGCAGTGGGCCACTTCATCAGAATTGTATACGTGCGAGGGCCGCACTCATTTTTCACTGTGTGAAAATATGGCCTTTAATAAAATATGCAGATTAAAATAAATTAAATGACACAAAACCTTTACTTTTCCTCTCACTGATTTCTGGGATTTCTGGGCCTACAAATTCAGGATTCTGGATAAGTAAAAATGAAATAGTTCTATTTATTTTAGGGATGCACCAAAATGAAAATTCTGGACCAAAACCGAAAATTCAGGGTTCACTTATCCAAAACTGAAAATGACCCCCCACACACTTTTAATAAAAGTAAGTTACACACCAAAATTGTACAAACAATTATATACCGTATTTGCTCGATTATAAGACGACCCTGATTATAAGACGACCCCCCAAAATCTGAATATTAACTTAGGAAAAAAGAAAAAGCCTGAATATAAGACGACCCTAAAGGAAAAAAGTTTTACCAGTAAATGTTAATTCATGTAAACTATTTTTTTTAATAAAAGCTATGATTGAGAAAAATATTTTTTTTGTTTTTATTTCTTGTATTTTCCAGCCTGTCCCCCAGTTACGCACATCTGCCCCCAGGCTTGCCACACCAATATGGCACTGTGGCCCATGATATGCCTTTTAACCCTCTATATGCCACTGTGCCCCATGGTATGCCTTTTGACCCCCTATATGCCACTCTGCCTCCAGAAATGCCTTATACCCCTATATCCCATTCTGGCATTTAGGGGGTTAAAATGCATATTATGGGGCAGAGTGGCATATAGGGAGGTATAAGGCATTTCAGGAGGCAGAGTGGCATTAAGGGAGTTAAAAGGCATTGTATAGAGCACTCTGCCTCCAGAAATGCCTTATACCCCTATATGCCACTCTGGCATTTAGGGGGTTAAAAGGCATATTATGGGGCAGAGTGGCATATAGGGAGGTATAAGGCATTTCAGGAGGCAGAGTGCTCTATTAAATGCCCCCTTAACGCCACTCCAGAAATGCCCTATGCCCCCATTTAACTAACACACACACAGACACTCTCTCCCCCCCCTCCCCTCCCCTCCCCTCTCCTCCCCTCTCCTCTCCTCTCTCCCCTCTCTCCCCTCTCAGCCCTCTCTTACCGGTGCTTCCAGCCGGGGCAGCGGGTTGACGTCGCCTTCTGCTGCAGCCGGAAGGAGGTGGAGTTGGCAGCGGGGGTTTGTATGCGTCCGTCGCGTATACTTTCCCCGGCTGTCAGAGATCAGAGATCTCTGACAGTCGGGGAAGGTCTACGCGACGGACGCAGACAACCCCCGCTGCTAGCCACACCTCCTTCCGGCTGCAGCGGACGTTGTCTACGCGGATCGCGTAGACGTCAACCCGCTGCCCCGGCAATACAGCAGGAAGCACCGGTAAGTGTGTATGATGGGGGGGGGGGGTGAGACAGGAGGATCCAGGTCCCCTGCAGCGGTGCGGGGGATCTGGATCTTAGTCTCCTAATCAGACTCTATTTGAGGTCTGATTAGAAGACGACCCCGATTAGAAGACGAGGGGTATTTTTCAGAGCATTTGCTCTGAAAAAAACCTCGTCTTATAATCGAGCAAATACGGTATTATGATTGTTAACAGCAATCTCAGGCATACCCAGATTCCAGCATGTACTGGTTGGCTGGGCATTGTATTTTTTGTCCAATTTTAATGTGTAACCACACTGTTATTAAAAGTAACACACCACAATTGGACAAAAAAAATCAACAATATGACTTGGCATGATAGGAGTGTGATTGCTAACAGCAAACACACTCTTTTTATACCCAGGCAACCAGTAAATGCTGGAACCTAGGCATGATGGGACTGTGATTGCTGTTAGCAATCACACTCCTATCATCCCAAGTCAGCCAATACGTGCTGGTACAGGGTCGCTGTAAGTGAAGACCCCATACTGCTGGCAGCATCAATACACAAGGGGGCAGCTAGCCAGGTTTCAGCATGTACTGGCTGACTTGGCATGATAGGAGTGGGATTGTTAACTGCAATCACAGTCCCATCATGCCAAGGTTCCAGCGCTTACACATCCATGCTATCACACACACACACACAAATTCATTCATTCACAGATTCATTCCCTCAATCAGGAATACTCATTCAAACACCCTCCCCCACCCCCTTACCTGCACTACAGCGCTCTCAATGCCAATCACAGACTTCAGCAGGGGGCGCGGCCTCCCTCGTTCTCCCCACAGAGGAGGCAGGACTGGAGCAGAGAATAGACCCTCCCACAAGTAAGCGGCAGGGCTCTTGTGATCCTGGCTGCCGATCTCACGCGGGCCGCACCTCGAGGTCCCGCGGGTCGTATTCGGCCCGCGGGCCGCATGTTGGACGCCCCTGTACTAGACAAACACCTTGACTCATTATCTTAGTGCCTGTGGTAAACAATAGAATGGCTCAGTTTAAATCATCTAGCCAGACTCTCATTAGTCACAGTGTCTAGGCACAAAGGAACTTCGTCCATACAAAAAATCAGATCAGATTGATGTTTGAGCAGGGAAAGTCATACAAAACATCATATGACTGACAACAATGGCAGCCTCCAGCTCTGCAGATAAAGGATGTTTATTGGAACAAAGAAATCAAACCAGGTTTTTGCGAATGCCGACCGACAGTGTATACAGCACTGAATTTTATGCTGAAGAAGACAACAATATATATCTGCAAACCATGGGCACTGCCATGGGGACGAGAATGGCACCACAATATGCCAATCTATTTATGGCTGACCTGGAACAACGATTCTTGGAAACACAACTTCACAAACCCTACAAATATTATCGCTACATTGATGATATTTTCATTGTCTGGACGGACGGAAAAGAAAACCTCAGAGAGTTCCATAACGCATTTAATACATTTCACCCATCTATCAAACTCAAAATGGACTTCTCCACAGAAAGTGTAAACTTCTTGGATACAACTGTCACAATAAACAAGGACACACTACATACATCCCTATACAGAAAACCTACAGACCGATCCAACTACCTGCACAAATCCAGCTTCCATCCATCCCACACAAAGCAAGGCATCATCCATAGCCAAGCCACCAGGTACCACCGCATCTGCTCCAACACTGATGACAGAGACATGCATCTAAAAACACTGTCTGAGACACTCAAACAAAAGGGATACAAACCTAGGATCATCAATAAGAAAATTAACTCTGCTCTACAAACACCACGTGAACACCTGTTGCAATACACAGACAAACAAACATCCTCACGCATACCTCTAGTAGCCACATACAATCCTGCCCTAGAAGAAATCCGAAAAATCATCAAGGATCTGCAGCCAATGCTAGCAGAGGATGTGGTGTTAAAAGAAATTTTCCCTGAACCCCCCATCTTGGCCTTCAGACAACCAGCTAATCTCAAACAAAAGCTGGTGAGTAGCAAACTACATACTGAAACTACACACACAGATAATGGAAGCAAACCATGCAACAAAGCCAGATGCAAACTTTGCCAACACATCTGTACCAGCAACACAGCCACCCACAACAACAAGACATACAAGATTACAGGATCATACTCATGCACTTCACAAAATGTTGTATTCATGATTCAATGCACCAAATGTACTATAGGGTGTTACATTGGTGAAACCTGCCAGCAACTCAATAAAAGGATGAATCTGCACAGATACTCCATCAACCATCATGATGAAGAAAACCTTTGCACTCCAGTTGGGCGCCACTTCACCCAAACCGGTCACTCCATACATGACCTTAAAATCAAAACACTGAGAGGTAATTTCAAAAACACCCAAGAAAGAAAGACATTTGAAGCCAAAATGATACATTTTTATGATTGTAAAAACAGAGGACTTAATGTGGATTTGAGCTTCTTAGCACACTATCAAAACTTCCTATAACCTGTGCTTTTTTTTTTTTTTTTTTTTTTCTTTCTTTCTCTTCTTCTCTCTCTCCTACACGCTCACCCCTGCTCCCCCTCTAGCCTTATCTGTGCAGTATATGCCACTATTTACTATTTACGACCCTCTTAGTTTTTTGTCTGCAAATTCTCTACCGTGTTGTTTTAACCCCTGTTTTAACCCTGTATCAGAACATGTACTGGTCAGTTTTAAACTGTGTTTTTCACTTGCTTGGTCAGAAATGCTTTTGACTTGATAAAGGGAGGACTCCCGAAAGCTCGTCTATTATTTTAAATACTGTTAGTCCAATAAAAAAGGTATTACAAGATTCTGCAACATTCTGTTTTTTTGCATGCTGAAGAAGAAAAATAGTTTTTCCTATGAGAACTCTCCGCTTTGCATGAGGTTTCCAGACAGGTCCCAATCTACTAGATAAATCCCCGCACTCCTTATCACACCGCCTGTGGATATTAGAACAGAACGCTTTATTTTTTAGCAAACAGTTCTAGGATTACATCTCGCTGTACCCTATAATTATATGCTTAGCTCAGCCAGTGATTTGGTTTCACAGTTTTTTGCATGTTTATTTAAACAAATACAACCTGCATTCAACAGATCCCATACTTCCATCTCAGAGACCGGTCACTGGAGCTCCATCGGCTTCTCTTTTCAGTATCGATGGTTACATGACGGGTAATTCGTATTATCGAATGTCAGTGGTTGGTGTGGCACTTTATTGTTGAATTTATAAAGTCTCAAAATTCTCCAAACTCACTATTTTATGTATATCCACCAATCTGGTACACAAAATAAAAAATGCAGGGAAGTACAGATGATCATACGCAGGTCAGGAGAAAATTTCCCAATATGTCCATAGCCAACAGGACTATACGGCCAGAGAACCGGCTGCTTGTTGGGGCTTCACTTCACATTTTTTACCTCAGGATGGGTGGAATGGGAAAGTATTTTAACCTCAACCCACTCCGTTCCCCTCCTCTAGCTCCCTGCCCCATCACTCTAATATACCGTATTTGCTTGATTATAAGACGACCCCCCAAAATCTGAATATTAACTTAGGAAAAAAAGAAAAAGCCTGAATATAAGACGACCCTAAAGGAAAAACGTTTTACCAGTAAATGTTAATTCATGTAAACTATTTTTTTAAATAAAAGCTATGATTGAGAAAAATATTTATTTTCTTTTTATTTCCTTGTATTTTCCAACCTGTCCCCCAGTTACGCACATCTGCCCCCAGGCTTGCCACACCAATATGGCACTGTGGCCCATGATATGCCTTTTAACCCTCTATATGCCACTGTGCCCCATGGTATGCCTTTTGACCCCCTATGTGCCACTCTGCCTCCAGAAATGCCTTATACCCCTATATCCCATTCTGGCATTTAGGGGGTTAAAATGCATATTATGGGGCAGAGTGGCATATAGGGAGGTATAAGGCATTCCAGGAGGCAGAGTGGCATTAAGGGAGTTAAAAGGCATTGTATAGAGCACTCTGCCTCCAGAAATGCCTTATACCCCTATATGCCACTCTGGCATGTAGGGGGTTAAAAGGCATATTATGGGGCAGAGTGGCATATAGGGAGGTATAAGGTATTTCAGGAGACAGAGTGCTCTATTAAATGCCCCCTTAACGCCACTCTGCCTCCTGAAATGCCTTATACCTCCCTATATTTCACTCTGCCCCATAATATGCCTTTTAACCCCCTAAGTGCCAGAGTGGCATATAGGGGTATAAGGCATTCCAGAACACGCACACGCACACACTACCGGTGCTTCCAATTTCCTGCTGTATTGCCGGGGCAGCGGGTTGACGTCTCCTTCCGCTGCAGCCAGAAGGAGGTGGAGTTGGCAGCGGGGGTTGTCTGCGTCCGTCGCGCATACCTTCTCCGGCTGTCAGAGATCAGAGTGCCGCACCGGTGCAGGGAACTCTGATCTCTGACAGTCGGGGAAGGTATGCACGATGGACGCAGACAACCCCCGCTGCTAGCCACACCTCCTTCCGGCTGCAGTGGACGTTGTCTACGCGAATCGCGTAGACGTCACCCCGCTGCCCCGGCAATACAGCAGGAAGCACCGGTAAGTGTGTGTGGGGTGGTGTTAAGTGGGGGGGTGTTAAATGGGGGGGGGGAGACAGGAGGATCCAGGTCCCCTGCAGCGGTCTCTGGATCTTAGACCTCTATTTGAGGTCTGATTAGAAGATGACCCCGATTAGAAGACGAGGGGTATTTTTCAGAGCATTTGCGTCTTATAATAGAGCAAATACGGTATTTGATGATTGGTGGAAACAAACGATCACATATTACCAATGTCTATTAGTCTTCTATTAGTCTTGACAAGATTTTTTAAAGGGATAGAGTGAGCCGTGTTCTGCGTTGATAATGATCATACATCGGGGAATTCATTGGATGTGATACGGTATCAATCACTGCAAGTGAATTAAAAATATCTTGAGCTAAAATGTTTATCGGTAAACAGTAACCACAAGCATTACAAGATCTAAATCTCTTTAGATACAATCCAGCAGTGATCAAAACACAGAGGTGACATTACTATTCAACACTAAGGCACCCCTGGAGGTCCAGAATGACAGCAACGTCATCACTGGTTTTACCCCCGGAGCCAACATTTTGGTTCTCTTGCACACATATATATATTTTAGGGGTCACACGGAAATATGTTCAGTATACAACAATTTCTGTCGGCTATTCGAGGCATACTTTCATCTATGCACTGTGCCACTCACTAGGCTATGAAATGTAAAAGTGAAAAGATAAAATTGACAGAATGATTTGTGTGTTACTGTGCTGTACGCAAACACAGTGAACTCTTACCGAAAACTGACACCTTTAAGGTAAGCATAACACGTGTGTGTGTGAGTGTGTGTGTGTGTGTGTGTGTGTAGAAACACAGGTGTACTTACCTGCGATACCAGTGTTATAGGGAACGTGCGGTGTGTCAATGGTGGATTCTTTTGGCACAGATACCACTGATTGGAATTGAAGACACTGAATGTTACATTGTTCTAATTGTTTTACAGCTGGTTAGTTTTTACACACACTGAATGGCTTTAATCAGGTGGAGGGTTAGCTCGGGGAATATATTTATTTGCTGCATGCATTTTCATGATTTCTGGAACTGATTTAAGTTTAATTTATCTTGGTAATATTGATCACGTAATTGATTCTCGTTAACCTATTTTATGAATCATGTCAGCCGTCAGGATTTATGTTATGTGATTTATGAAATCACTTGATTGAATACATTCGCCATCGTGTATAATAATTGAAAAGTTCTGAGTTCCTCTCCAGTGTCTGGTTATTCAGTATTCACATTTGGATGATTTTACAGGAGTATGTGACCAGCTCAAAGTGTTTGGAATATGATTAATTTACACACAGTTGGGGTTTTGTGTGAACTAGCTTCTTTTTTCCATGTTTGTGTGTTTGTCCTACAGCTATGTGGATAGAGACAGTCCTTCGACTATATATATTGTATAAACACAGCTGCGAGATGAGATGTGCGACCCAAGTGTACAATGTAGTACTAATGTGCGAAGAGAAGAACTGAGTCATGTGTGTTACCCTAACACTCTGCTTAAAAGTATATAAAGAAAAAAAGCACATCTGTTACTTTTCCCAAATTCTACATTTCACAGTTCTATATGCTAAATACACGAAATTAACTTTACATATTGAAAACGATATACACCAATTCAAACCTTTCATATGTATACAACGCAAAACGGTACCTTAACTTAATGGGGGGTTGTTATTCCGATCCCGTGAGAAGGAGGCTAAGGTACCTTTCCCCATGGTATACATGAGTTTAAATAGGTGTATATTGTTTATTTTAAAATGGAAACTATAGATGTTTAATGGGTAGAACTGTAAACTGTAGAATTGCTAAGTTTCTGATTGTTGCTATTTGGTTCAGGGAGCTTTAGAGAACTTCAGGTCAAGAAACGAATAAGATAGTCCTGGTCCTTCCAAGGGCTGCCGTTGATCTCTCAGACTACACAATTAAGAACTTTTTTAACGGTATGTCTCTAAAACAATCACAACGATTACACATAAAACGCAAAAGTGATAGATAGCAGGACCAGACAGAACCGAGTGACACAGGTGCCACGGCTGAAGGACTGAATGCATGGCCACCAGCGCCAGATTATTGGCAAAGCATGCAGAGCGATTTCTCAGGGACTTGGCATCACTCGTATTTGGAGAGCAGTTCAGAAAAATCAGTAATCTTCATTAAATACATGCAGAGATCTTATGTTCCTTGAATTATTTGAGTACCAACCTGTACTCGCTGTGTAACAGGTGGTGTTCAGAAAATTAGGGCAAAAGGCGCCCTTCCAAATGTTGGAGCACAAACTTCCTATACTCCATGGGGCATCTACTATTCTGCGCTTGAAGAAAAATAAAGCTTAAATTTTATAATCTGAAGAAGAGCTCCCGTTTAGTTTTACATAACAGGAGGCTGTGCCTGGGTGCTATTCGGAGCCCGAGGCAAATGAGTCCTAGATGCAGAAAGCCAAAAAACTGAAGGGTTTGCATTGTAACTTTCACTTATGGTCACAGTTTATTTGCTCTCTAGAGGGCAAACCTTAGTTTACTTACTTAAAGAGTGTTAGATAAGAGTGTTCCCTGGGAGCTAGCTGTGAAAGGAACTTGTATTTCATATACAGTGATAACTGCTAACCTTTTACTGCCTTTCATTCTGTTTTTGTCCAGATCTTTAGAGACCGCCCTTTCATGTTTTGGTGAATTTGCATGAGAGTTGAAGATACAATTCAACAACTTCATTACGTAGAACATAACAGCCAGACCAAGTCATCTTAAATTTTACTATGGAGCTCGGTATACCTAGTTACATCAGGGATATTTCTTGAGGGTCATTTCACCACCCGATCAGACCTTGTAAGACCTAGTGAGTTGTTGAGTTCAAACAGTAGCTCACCACTTTGGTAAATAAGTCCCTGTGTCTCTTCTTCAGGAAGGTTATCAAACCAAAAGGTAAATATCACAAAAGATGGGAACCATTAATGACCCGCTTCTACCAGGCCCCATAGTTCTTCCTAACCACAAATAAAAACAGAAAGCCAACCCAAGCCAACCTAAATCTGACTTGCATTTCTCTTAAAAACACCAAGTAACTGAACAATTTTACTTCAAAGGCTCTCATCACTCTCATGCTAACAGGTCAAAAATAAACAGTCTGGTCTAGCGGCGGATGTTGTATTTGTGTGTTAACTGCAAACAGGGGTTAGAGGGCCTAATTCTGGTCTTGAATGTCAAGGTTCTCAATGAAATTTGGGCCAAGTAGGCGGTATGTTTATGACATAACTCCAGACGGATGCAATGCATTTTTTATTGCATAGTAATAGAATAAAAGTTGTCTTTTAAAAACAGTAAAAAAAAAAAAAAATACTATTATTATTTCAACTAGAAATTATTATTATTGCTGCCCTAAAGGAGTAGCCATCTCCACTCCCCCCACCCCCATCAGGACATTTTACATAAATGAAATTACCCCACACTTCCTAGTTCCTACAGAGGGCTTTAATGCACCAGCAACCCAACCCGCCTGTCAGGGCTGTGGACCAATGCCCCTATGCTCATTGAACCTAGCCACAACGGGCAAATACGGAGAGGGCACGTAGATATGTACAGATCTCCCAGGCTGCTGTCTGAAGGTAGAAGACATCTGCGAGATAAGGGAGTGAGCAGTCATTTAAAATGATTTACTGATAGTTATCAGTGAAGCTATGATATGTATTGTTAAAAAAAAAATACATTACTTCCCCTTCAATCAGACGATATATGCAATGATGGCGTCCGATTAAGCTGGTTATTCAGTTGAAGCTCTGTCCGGGTGAAAAAACACCTTTCTAAGCATTCACGGTATGTTGGTTATTAGAAAGCAAATGTCAAATAGTCTTCGTACTAGAAATGGTACCATATACAAGCAGGAATAAGTCACTTGGCTGTGTATAACATTTAAACAGACGCTTCATGCCAGCTTTTCCACTGTTGGTCCGCACTCATGCCCACAAATGCTTAACATATAACGTATATAACTCATCTGTTCTACCAACAATGATTTTAAGATTGTAAGCTTGCTTGAGCAGGGCCCTCCTCGCCTGTATCTGTAAGTCAAATTGTTATGTTACATACTACTTGTTATGTCCTCTCTATCCATTGTACTGTACTACAGAACGTGATTGTGCTATATAAGACAATAAATACGGTAATATAGTAAATGGGGTTTAGGTGGTATGGATAATTGTTTTCTTGTCGCTTTAAATGTAAAGAAAAAATAAAACAAACAATCTTCTACCAAGCAATCTGTTAAAAAGGTTGTTTACCACTTTTACCACAGTGGGGAATAAAATAGCTTTCTAGCACCAATAGTTTATGAAGTTTGGTTTTATGATTGGATTCCCTTTGAAAAAACAAATATCAGCTAGAATGGTCACTTCTCTCTTTTTAAAAGTTTTTTTTTTTTTTACTTTTCTTTTTATCAGATCAGTCATTACACAGCTGCTATACACTGATAATTACACCAGACCATTGTCTTCAGTCTCAACAAGAATGCACGCATTGTTTATGAAGGTTCCGTCTGATATTATCAGTAAAGTACATTTAAAAAAGGTCACCGAGCATTGTATAGCAAATAAGCGCTTTGTTATATTGTCTACATGGAACTAGATGGCCATAGCTCACGACCGTCTTAGCAAAGCAAAGTCTCTAAAAGTCTAAATCACAGATCTAAACAAGCTTTATTCAAATAAAGTTAAACAATTAAACGCCAACCGGCCAATGACTGGGAAATAGGAAGCCGTGCTTTTTTTCTGTATACTGACAAGTTCTTAATAGTTCCTGTAAGCGCGTAGTAAACAAAATACAGGCCAAATAAACAATAGCGAAGTAGAGAGTAAGCGGTGCACAAAATAAGAGCGTTTAAGCAATGGCGCACAGGTGTGTTACCAATATGGACCTGCTAAACACACAGTTAAGAATGACAAGGTTCATGGCAACTTAGAATGACCCACACCCAATTGGTTAACCAGTATTGGAGCCAATTGGTAAACAATTTGTCAAGTCCCTACGAAAAATCTTGACTTTAGGCCATCAAAAGGGTCAACATTTAATAAATCTCAGGGTTCTCTCATTTAGAAAGTCTTCAAGTATCAGTCGTCTGTCACAAGCATACTATCCTCTAACCTCAGAGATGCTCGCATCCATATACACACCACCCGCTCAGAGGTCCAAAACTAACTGTCTTTTTGTAATGTAAAGAGGTACAAGGTGAGGTACCCAGCAACGTCCATGCAAACCACAGATTAACTTTTTAAAGAAACCCTGCTGTGGCCTTTGTTCTTTCCTTGAACAATATGTTCAGGTTTAATTTCAGAATCTGCTCCCGTAATCACAGGAAGCTCAAAAAAAAGTCATTTCATTCATTGACAGCCACCTGTGCTAATGAAAAAGCCACCTGGACCCAAGTGAAACCACAACGTTGAAGATGAATGAGGACCAAAAAAAGGAACTAGGACCCCCACCATCAAAGCAGACACGGAAAGCAAAGGAAAATGCACCAAACATTTAGTCCATTAGCAAACTGTGTCCTTAAGTCCTTTTTCTACCTGCTAATGCCCAAGTCTGGACACTAAATAATGGCACTATTCTTTCCACAATGCAGACAGACAAAAAACGATTTAGAAGAAATGAAGAAGCTGTTAAAAGAAGGTATTTAATCTGCTAATGTGATAGGATGGCGGATACACTGGAAAGTAAGCCACACCGATTTGGGGGTCAGTGTTCAGGGATGTGAAAAAGTGGGTCAGCCTTTGGAACTATGGGTAATTTGCTATTCCTTTCAGCTCATCTACCCAGAGATACAGTAATATCCTATACACCATACAAAAGGTTCCAAAAAGAAGAATTTACAGTCCACTATGCATCAAATAATAGGCTTTAATCTATTTAACTATTACAGTATTAAAGATAGAAGCAAAACCCCCTTTGCATTGAAATAGTTTGTTTTCCTGAAGAAACCCCGTAGTGAATATGAAAATCAGAATACGTTTGGTAGCAGTATTTCTAGGATCCTACAGTACAAGAACTTACGGTTCGTGTATGTTCAGATTTTTGCAGCGACCATCGAACTAACTGGAGCTTCGCTGTCAAAAGCACTTAGGATTCAACCGAAGAGGCAACACACAATGTAAAAATTTCATGGAAGAATAGGTTTCCTGCTGAAAACGGACATTCAGCTAGACAATGGAGCCAAAATAGCCTAAAACGGCTAGCTATGGGCAATGCTCAGGGCTAAGAAGCAAGATAATGCAGTCCGAAGCAAACATTTTCTTTTGGCTCATACAAAATATATATTAATAACAGTAGTAATTATAATAATTAAACGTTCATAACAATGGTAGTCATTTGAAAGGTGTTGTTGTACGTATATAATTCTTTTCTCAGAAACAGTTCTTTAGTCATGTAAAATTTCTGTGCTGTTCTTACATCAATAAACCATCAAGGGAAACACAATGAAAACTCTGCTAAGGTTTATCTGCTTAACCTGATGCCGGGCCACCAACAGCAAGTCTAAATCTCTTAAAGGCTAATAGATCCAGAGCTTGGATAGGCTGTAAAAATCTGTAACGTACATCACCCTCCAGAAGACAACATATATAGCTCTAGGATATAACAAAAGATAACATTCCTACATAAGAAATAACTACCTTCAGGATCGGCTAAACACAGGCCTCAGAAAATGGGACTTCTCCCTTAAAGTGACACTTAATACAGAGCCAAGAACACACATTATCCATACTGGTATCTAGAAGCAGTGACAGTCACTGTTAAACCCTTTAGTGGTAGCTCATCTGATTGATGTTGGCGATAAATGTACTAGACAGTCAAGCCATTGAAGGCCTGTGCGTATATATCCATTGGCCAAGACATTAAATATACACATATAGACTAAAATGGTGTTGAAATATTATATATATTTGTTTTTTAAGTAAAAAACATTTTATATGGACAGTATACTACCTCCATCCTCAAGAGCTGCATGACTAATCATCTCAACCAGGGGCAGATCAGGCACCCCCAGTATGCCACTTCTCAATGGGCCAGATAAAATTGAGACCTCCTTAACCGGCCTATTTATACTGTGGAGGACTGTGCCAAGCAGTTCCCCTTTAAGTCAAATGCAAAGCATATTTGGATAACCTTTCTTCAAGCAGATCAGTTCTCATTTGAAGAGTCCTTTTGCAAATGTTTCAAAGCCATGTAAAGAAAGTTTTGTTTAACTTACTTTGTATATAGAATCACATTCCATGCCTCGGCCTTGGTCTGTTGTGTATATATTAAGTAACCATCAGGCACATTAAAATATTTATGTGACAGTGTGCAGACCCATTTCATGATGCTAAAATAAGATTTACAAATGTAATATAGTTACAGTTATATTAGTCTTCCTTTTCTCCAAATTCATTCAGATTATATTTCAGGAGCACGTGGCGCACGGACAGGCAGATCACAGCTGTTTACATTTCATGTGCATACGTCCTCTGAACCCTCAGTATGATTATTATTATTATTATTATCCTTTATTTATATAGCGCCAACAGTTTACGCAGCGCTTAATACAATACATAAATTCAAGGGATATGACAAGACAAGAATTGACAGACTAAGACAAACCGATACATTTGGTGGAGAGAGCCCTGCTCGCAAGCTTACAATCTAGAGGGAAATGGGGTGACAAACATAAGGCATAGAGAAAGGGTGAGAGGTATTGTGGGGGTTGTATCGATGACAAGGAAGTTCTAGCAGCTAAGATGGTGCGGCTTCTCTGAAGAAGTGGGTTTTTAGATGTTTCTTGAATGTTGGGAGGGAGGGAGAATGCTGAAGGTTCCTTGGGAGAAGATTCCAGAGATATGGGGCAGCTCGAGTGAAATCTTGTAGACGGGAAAAGGAAGAGGTGATAAGTGAGGAGGAGAGCCTTAGCCCATGGGAGGAACGTAGGGATCGAGTAGGAGAGTATTTGCTAATGAGGTCAGAAATGTACGGAGGAGCAGTGTTATGGATGGCCTTATATGTCAGTACCAGGATTTTAAATTTAATTCTAAAGGTAATTGGGAGCCAGTGGAGGGTTTATGAGGTATGAGGGGCCAGAGGTATGATTCACATGAATGTGTGATGGGGTAGAGAAAGCAGTATCCTCGCTGCTGAGATGGGCAGTAGGTACCGCTGATATCATTATGGAGGCTTTGGGGTTTTTTGGAGCCTGAGAAATTGTGCTCCTCCCATCGTCTACTGAAATATCATTGTGAAGAACAAAATAAAAGGGTGATCATTGCTCCAAAAGTGGTAGGGCCACAATGGAAACCAAGCCCCCAATCTGTGTCTTCAGAGGTCACACTCCCACAAGGGGATAAGCAGCCTCTTCCTTACCTCCCAGACCTAAACCCTGAAAGGGCCGAATCTTCTAGGACCTCCCTTAGAGCAGACCCACTGAAGACTTGAAGTTCCACTCATATCGTGACCCAATGGTGCTTAACATAATTTCAAACATTAAACACACACGCGCAATTTTGAAAGGTGAAGAAAATTGACGGGACCCACTGAATATAGTGCTTATTGACCCCACTCGCTTGATCTTAGCCAGAAGGCCTAGTTAAAGGTATAGCTTATGTAGCCAACTACCCTCTCCATCACCAACATGGGTACTGCCACCAACAGTGGGGTTAGTCCTTTATTTATAGTGATTCTCAGGACTGAACTTGCCCTGTATAAGTAGGATGGCCACTGATTTTGGCATAATTTTTGATCTCTGTCACGGTCGCATAGGAGGACTATATCGGCCATGTTCCAGAACAAATACATTTACAGATATGAAGATCACACCCTTCCACGCATACAACTCTCAGCACCACAGATCACATACTATACACACCCCACAGGTCACAGTGCACCACACACACACACACACACACACACACACACACCACATTTTGCTACAGACCACCTTGTCAGCCACACACATCACATGCTGCCACACGCATCATTATCAGAGACCAACCTCACACTTCAACACATACCCCCCCACACAGAGCACACTGTCAGCTCACACATCACACATCACACATGTTTTAAATATGTTAAGGATGTGGGGAGTTTTATGCATTATATAATTACATGCATATATAAAAAAGGTTATGTCAAATATTTACACACATAAATTTTAATTAAAATTATCAGGCTAATCAGAAGGCTCTCTTTTTTCATATCCAATAGGTAGCTACACCATGTATAATGCGCGGTTAGTATAGGGAGGCTTCTTCATTTAACTTTGCAAAGACGCCTCGGCCCTTCTAACAGGAGAAACACGGCTCTATGTGATATCTGTGAAGTGAAATGTTGACGTCACCCGCAAACTCCTGCTTTAGTGAATACCCACCTACAGCAATGTCCTATTATTGTTTAATAGAGCACATATTCCATAGCGCTGTATAATGGATAGGGCATAACAAGTAGTATATAACATAACAATTTGACTTACAGAAACAACAGGTGAGGAGAGCCCTGCTCAAAGGAGCTTACAATCTAAAACTAAACGCAGATATCACAAATACAAACGTGGGTTGTTAAGTTATTCACCCGGTCTGGTCAGATAAAGAAGCCGCTACGTCTGCAGGATTAATATCTCTGGTTTGAACCTGTAGAATCCGCTCTGGGGTTACTCCAAGTTAAAACACCTTGCAGTGTTTTCAGTAAATAGATTACAGTCGTGTTTTTTTTTTACTGTACCGATTGTTGTATTGTTTCATCTGGATTTAACATTATAAATAATCAAATAATGATATTAACAGGTTTAGTGCAGGGAGTATTCTGTACATAATGTTCACCGTATACATTACTAGATAAAACAAAGAAAAAGGTCAGCAATTTTGTCTGGATCTCAAACATACAGAACAATCAGTATAATAACCTGTAGAATATGCCACATATACGATACATAAAATAAAACAAAGCTAATGTGTTTCTGTGCACCGCCGGGTATCGTGAAGCACTGGGTAAGGCATTGTGTCCAGGCCATGCGCAGAAGGGGGCAGTGAAAACGGTCGGTGCTGGAGGAAGGCACATGGCGTCTCCTATGTACCTCAGTTGTTGCTAGTGTGGAAGAGCCGTAGTTTGAGGCTTTGTGTATCCAGCATATAGCTGCACATACACCATTTATTTGGCTGTATTGTGCCAAGTGCATACACATACCCTCCACTAGAAGGTATGTCAAGGGTTAAGTCTCCCTATCCTGTACTCCGCATAGTGGCTCATGGGGCATTAAGTCAGTCTCTGAGATTTCAGAGAACACAGGTACTCGGCTTTCTTTTTAAATTCATTCATTGTATATGAAAATACATTCTTACACTGTATACAAAGAACATGCAAACGCTTTGCTAGCACTATGTAATAGGGCCATGGTCTATAATTACAATGTAATGCAGTTACCTTAAATAACCAATACTATTTCACACTTAGAGGCAGTGCCATCTGTAATATTGATCGGGCCTTGGGCAAGCATTTGCTTGGGGCCCCTTGCACTCCCTAGCAGCCTGTGATCATGCCTTTCTACCCCAACAGTAACAGCAGGAGATCAGGCAGCCACAACAGGACAGACCAGGTTTGACCCGGAGATTGCCGGGTGAGCGCTGTTTCTCCAGAATCTTCCAGGGAGCGGGATCAGGGTTTGACACGCCCCGCTTCCCGCCCATTTTCCCTTTAAATGGGGGTGTTTCCCACTGACATCAGGGGACCTGCCGCTGATGTCAGTGGGAACTCCCACCAACATCAGAGGACCGCCCGCTGACGCCAGTGTGCAGTCCAGGCCGCGTCCCGCAAGGGGCGGCTACAGGTAGCCGGAGCACAGAAGTCCCCAGGTATGGTGACTGGTCAGTGAAGTGTCCCCCGCTTGCCCAACCGAACTTCTGGAGGCAAGTATTTAATGTAAAAAAATCTATGTGGCTGGGTACTTGCCACACTGACTCTACAGATTAGGAGGAGACCAACAGTGCGGTCTCTGACCCTAGCGTGTCAGATATCCTCTCGCCACTTGCACAGGGCAGGGGAGGAGGACAATACTATGCCCAGGCTTAGGCCTAGGACAGCACCGAAGACAAATATGCCACTGTTTACAACCATTATACAAAACAACATTTATAATAAGTATAAAACAAAACAAAAAAGAAACACAAATAGGAAAACAAATGAAATTTTGCTTAGTATTTGTTTCACGGTAAATGTGCCAATGCAAAAACATTTCCCAAATAAAAAATAAACATACTAGTGCCATCACTGAAGTTGAAATATTTGTCTTAAAAAGAATTAGAGAAAAAAAAAATTAAGCAAAAATGTATACTGTATGTAAGCATGGCAGCAATGGGCAACCAACATCTAAAGAATTTTTGTAACTAAAAAGTAGATTTTAGAATATTGAAGATGGTTCTGAAGGTTAACACTGGTCATTTACAGCGATCGGCCATAACATTACCCAATATGGTGTAGGTCTCCCTTTTGCTGCCAAAACAGCCCTGACCCATTAGCAGCAGATCCTATAAGTCCTGTAAGTTGCGAGGTGAGACCTCCATGGATGCATCCGGGTGCCATGCAGGTAAGTGACGCACTCCATGTGATGTAAAGTAAAACGTGATTCATCAGACCAGTTCTTATGCTCACATGCCCATTGTAGACGCTTTCGGCAGTGGACAGGGGTCAGCCCCATACACAACAAACTGCACTGTGTGTTCGGACACCTTTGTATCAGAACCAGCACTTGCTTTTTTCAGCAATTTGAGCTACAGCCTTCGCCATCCACCTGCATCAAAGAGTCTTGGCCGCCCATGACCCTGTCGCCAGTTCACCACTTTTCCTCCCTTTTGATGGGTATTGACCACTGCAGACCAGGAACACCCCACAAGAGCTGCATTGTGGAGATGCTCTGACCCGGTCGTCTAGCCATTATAATTTGGCCCTTGTCAAAGTCGCTCAGATCCTTACGCTTGCCTATTTTTCCTGCCTCTAATGCATCAGCTTTGAGGATGAGATGTTCATTTGCTGCCTAATATATCTCACCCGCTGACTGGTGCCATGATAACAAGATTATCAGTGTTATTCACTTTACCCGTCAGTGGTCATAATGTTATGGCTGATCGGTGTGTATCACTGTAGAAAAAGTATATTTTCTTGCAGTGCCAAAGTTTCAAGATTAAAATATAACTGGTTGCTACTTTTACCCCAGTCCTGTACATCATGTGTATAACAGCATTATACACAATAGTGCAACTTTTTCTTTTTTCTCCAGTATGCAAAGCAGCCATGATTTCTAGCAAAATAAAATTTAAAAATAGACTTTTTCTAAAGAGATTGTGTTGGAATTCTAAAAACTAAAATATGACCATTTTTTGGATTAAGAAACATGTTTTGCTTGTTGTAACGAATAGCCGTGGCATGTGTGTTTAGGACAGACTGCTCACATACAGTACATGAAATGCATGCCATACAATGTACCCACGTTCAGAGTATGTGGGGTATGTGCTGAGCCGGAGAGATGGTAGAGGTCCAAGTGCATTTTGGAAAGAGGAGATGGGTTCACATCTGGAACCAAGTAAGCAACTAACACAAATGTCACACAATGCAAGGTTCAATCCCACGGGGAATTGTCTTCATAAAAGGTTTATTTTAGACAAAAAAAGCTAGAGCTACCATTACTTGTCCATTGGGCTCAAGAACATCAAGTGACCCCAGCAGATACACCAACCAAACAAAACCAATGACCAAAATGTCAGATGTATCGGCACTAGGGCTGAAACAACGAATCGATAAAATCGATAATAATCGATAACGGAAATCGTTGTCGACGATTTCCGTTATCGATTAATCGAGTGATCGATTCGTTGTTGGAGCACTCGGCTCCTTTTACTTACCTCCGCGAGCGTTCCCCGCTTCTGCTACACGCTCTGCAGTCTCCGCCTTCTTTCAGCTACGTGACGGATGTGACGCGTTCCGGAGGTAAGTATTCTTCATGTCTGTGCGATTCGCTCTGTGCGAGTGGCTCCATTCGCACAGAGCGATTCGCGGGGGTGGGGGTCCACGGCAGGGTGGGGGTGAGGGTTTCAGGAGATGCAGGGCAGGGTGTGAGTGTGGGTGCAGGGCAGAGTGGGGGTGGGGGGGCAGGCCAGGGTAGGAGACTGAGTGCAGGGCAGAGTGGGGGTGGGGATGCAGGGCAGGGTGTGAGTGTGGGTGCAGGGCAGAGTGGGGGTGGGGGGTGCAGGGCAGGAGTGGGGGTGGGGATGCAGGGCAGGAGTGGGGGTGGGGATGCAGGGTGTGAGTGTGGGTGCAGGGCAGAGTGGGGGTGGGGATGCAGGGCAGGGTGTGAGTGTGGGTGCAGGGCAGAGTGGGTGCAGGGCAGAGTGTGGGGGCAGGGCAGAATGTGGGGGCAGGGCAGAGTTGGAGACTGGGTGCAGGGGCACAGTGCAAAGTGCTGGGTGCAAAGTGCTGAGTGCTGGGTGCAAAGTGCTGGGTGCAAAGTGCCAGGGCTGGGGCAAAGTTTCTTGAACAGTAATAGTCCACCTCTTTTCAGAATGTTTGGGGTTATTTTGTTTCATAAATATTGTGTTTGGGTTCTTGTACTTTGAAAATATTGTTTTTTATTACATCATAACAAAATAAGAATGTTAATGTAAATTTTAAGTTGTTTTTTTAACATCCAGTTCATTAAATTATTTTAAATAAATGAAACATTTGCATATTGGGTTTTTTTATCCGATTAATTGAAAAAATAATCGGCCAACTAATCGATTATTAAAATAATCGTTAGTTGCAGCCCTAATCGGCACAAAATGTGTTCAACTCTATAGCATTCAGTTGAACAGGTTATGTTGCCAAGCACAACCTCAACCTTTAGTCCTGCCGCACATGCTGATCAGCTCCTGTTTGCGGCTTTACTTCTGTCCACAGAATAAGCTTTTCCAGGCCAACAGACTTGTGTCTTTCTGTAGATTCAAAGAGAAGCAGAGGGAGTGCTCGCACAAATAATCCAGAGAAAGCAGGAAAACGTCTCCTCCCTTCCACACCCTGTAGTCAGATCCTCTGGCAATCGCAAGAAGAACGCGGTGAGACAAAGGCCAGACACCGCGCTCACAAAAGCCAAGGTTCAGTTTCACTTCTCTATTTCTGCTTACTATATAGAAATAGTATTACTGATGGCAGAGGAGGAGATGATACATACCGGGGATTATAGATGAACTCACGAGAGTCATTGAACCTCTATGACATCTTAAACCTCATTCTAATATTTGTGTAGTCCAGGGCCAAATTCATGCCAATTCCAGTACAGGGCCAAGGGCCACATTAACGAATATTAGACCTCTTACCGGGTTCATGCCAATGCTCAGCATTGGGAGTTATGGATAAAAAAAAACCTGCTAAAGTGACCTATACATCACAGAAACAAATGTATCAGGGGTCATACACTAAGAGGACCGCACGTCAATAAAGGCAGGTAAGCAGAGCAGCGCCTTTTGGCCACTTTGCCCTATGTATGACTAGCTCAAGTCTGGATCCAATCAGCACGATCATTCGACTGGATGCTACGGCGATAATACATCTTTTTAAACTTTGCGTTACGTTTCAAGGAATGTTTTTAACTCTTCCTTCAGAATGAATGCAGTTTTCCATTAAAAGAACACTATAGCAGGCACATGAAATGAATAGACCCCGGCGCACAGCGGCCCCCGAGCCAGTGCTGGAGCTGAATGAGTATACCGTGTGCAGGGAGATGTCCCCAGTGTTTAGCTGGGCGCATGGAGAAAGGGGGGCAATCTGCAGAAACAACACAATAAGTTAAAAGGATCACACGGCTATGATATGTATTCAAATAAATCTGAATCAAGTCAAGTGTTTTATCTAAGACCCTCCATATACTGAGCCTCCATTTTGTCCACAACATATTTAGACACCGGTGATAACAGGGAGGTGAAATACTGAACTCTCCAGCAAGTCTCCTGGAATTCATCTTTCTGATGGCTCCTGAAGAATGCGTCACAGTTTAATCAGGTGCCTTTATGTTACGACGTGTAGTTTTAGGTTTGAAAGCGTAAGGCTGAGAAGGGGTAACAGCGTTGGAGTCCATGATGCAGAGCGGTGTCTGTTCTGGACGCACGCCAAACGCACAGCTGGATGCAGAGACACAGGAGCGGAAGCCACCCCTGCATCCTGGAGAAATAAGTCCGGCAGTATAAACAGGGTTAATGCTCTATCGCCGGGGTGAGGCTTTCAACAAGTAATATGAAGAAAAACTTGTATTTTGAATGCTTGGCCAAACGCAAAGGGGTTTATTCACTAAAGGGCGAGTAATCAGGAGAGTTTGCAGAAGAGTTGTAGTTCAGCCTCACTGGCAAGAAGTGTATCCGGCAAGAAGGGACTGAGCTTGCCCTGTATAATGCATAATTCAATGTGTGAGGAGAAATCCTGCTGATTTAGCTATACATTACACAGGGCAAGCCAAGCTCTGTGGAGTTGGACCTTCACAACACCTAGTGAAGTCAAAGAGCAGTGGAGGAAACCCTTCCCATGGATAATCAGGGGGAGAGTACATTTAGTACATATTATGTAACACACATATACATATATATATATTATATGTTGCAGGATGCCAAGGTACCCCGAAGATGGTAGATTTAAGGGTAAACATCAGTGCCGTATCCTAGGGGGAGCCCTCTGGTGTTTTAGGCCGTTATGAGAGGGACCTTTCATCTCCCCAACTTTAATCTTTAAGCCACAGCACGCCACGATATGACATCATATCGCGACGCTCTATTTCTTGTATTTGAGATGCTGATAGCAGAGGGTGGCCGCTGTCCTGGGTCGGGCCTAGAGCAGCCCCAAAAGGTAAACACACCGCTAGAAAAAATTGTATCTTTATGGCTACCATTTGTTTGTAACCCTTTCAGTTCCATAGGGGTAAGCAACACATTACACATGTTGCTCAGATCAGCGCTTAAAAGATTTGATATATAACATTTACCAGGAGGTGGCCAGTAATACAGACCATAAAAAGAAATAAAAAGCAAATTATTCATCTCTCAGCTCTGACAATATTCAAACACCGGTTCACTAGCAACTGTATGATCCCAACACAGACACCACAAGACAATAATAGTTCTGTTGTATCTGCAACCGTTGCTGCTTATGAGAGGCAAAAAGGATCTCTTCGGCTCTCTCTGTTATGAGGCTCAGAAGAAAGGCGACCCGAAGTGCAAGAAGCGGAGAAGCTGGCATCCCAGTAGGAGAAACAAATCAAGTTGTTGCGTTGTTCTATGGAGTGATTTTACACTTGAATTCAAACACAACCTTAGAAATCAGATCCGTCTCTAGGAATGAAACTAGATTTCTAGATATTCAGTGTTAAACATTGTCCTTCGCAGCATAACCACCTGTTAAAGGGGCTGTTCCACTTACTGCCTGGCATTGAATTAGACACATCATTCCCGGTACTAGCGAGCGCTCACACCCTTCCCAGGAATAGCTCCATAATCACGCTCGTCACGTGACACATAAGCAGGTTGTTGCCATAGAAAAACGGAAAAGCTTCCTAAAACAAAAAAGAGTTTCTCATATTGTTTCATGAAAGATAAAATCTGCTTCAGTGTATTTGCTAAGCATTCTAGAGATCTCAATACATGGCTTGTCTAAGTGGAACAGCACCTTTAAGTTACACTGACGATTTTATACGTAAAGAGTAAAATGGCCCATTTCTCGGTTAAACACTATTGATTTGATGGCATGAAAAATATGTATTTGCAAATAATTTAGATTGTTTTTTATTATTAATTATTTTTTTTTGTGATTTATTTATTATTACCTGGCTGGGTGTGTTCTCTGCGGTTATTCGTTTCACACGCAGGCGGTTTATCTTTGTCACTTAACCTCCCCCCGTTGTGTTCCTTGTCAAACACGCAGGTGTGGAAGGTCAAACTCCGTATTCACTAATACTAACAATCTTTTTAACGGGTGAGCGAGTTCGTAAAGCGCCAATGTTTCTGCGCGCACCAAATGACACAAATCCGTGACGCCGCAGATCACGCAGGTGCTTCGAGAGTCTCAGTGGGTTAAATGCGGTGCAGTCCCACTGATTCGCCTCCTTTATAGCCTAAAGAATTAGACAGGACTCTCCAAATCCGGGGTACATCGACATAGTGGGGGGCTAAGCAATATATGGCCATATAGTGGCGGAGCCGCCAATATTTAGGCCTCAGATGGGTGCTGCGCACTTCGGCAGGACCCCAGAATCTGAATATATATGTTTTTTAGGGTGCAATTCCATTTCTGTATATTTTGCTTTAAAGGAACAGTTAAAACATTTTACAATAATGATCTCATAATTAAAAAAGTCACAAAGCCTAAACCGGAAAACAGGGGGCGCTATTGAGTTCATTACTGAACCCAGCCACAAAGGGGAGAACGGCCAGGAGATCAGCCACTGCATGAATGCGAAATAAATCCAACGTTTACCACAAAATTATTTGGATTCCATATGCGACCATTACACCCCATTACTGCAAAAGTGGCATTTAAAAGGGAAGGGTAAAAATAGCAAAAAAAATAAAAATAAAAATATGTAGTGCATACACCCCAATAGCTTATCTGCTCTTAAATAATGTCAGGTACACTACATTTTAGCATTTTGCACAAATTACTTTTTGCCATCATGTTTTATACATCATGACATCATAACCACTCTACAGTATGAGGGTATTTAACCGGGTAATCAGGAAATGGCTTTGGCAGGAACATGCGTATTATAATGATGTGATATTTCCATTATCTGCAGACATCGCGCAGCTCCAACGAGGTTCACCCAGCCGCAGCGCCATCTCCATGGCCAGGTAAACCCTGCATGGCAAGGCGTGTGGAAATATGGCACATATTAAACACCCGTCACAAGGGCATCACTTGCTCCTGCACGCCAGCTAGCCAAGACACAGTGTAACGGCCCAAAGCAGTCTGGAACACTTTGGGAGGACCAACGTTCGTAGAGTGAGAGGTAGATGGACCTTTTGAAGAAGGACCACGGTCTGTCACTTCATCTTCCTCCCCGAAAGTTAGTCCACCAAGACATATCAGACTTGTTCGGGCTACGAGCCCTTTGGTGCCAGTACAGTAATATCCGTATGGACACCATGCGTGTTTGGATGGCATGTTTTGGCACCGATGTCGCCAGGCACGTTTCTAGCGCAGATCGTAAGTAGTATTTACTACACAAGAGTATATTTTCTAGAGAAAGTTCTCGATCCATCTAGTTCCAGCTTGTTTATAGACTGGCTCCAAAACCCCAGCAGCAGAAAGTAACCTTGAGACAGCGTTAGATAAGAGACCCACCATAATACCATGGAGCGAATGCCAAACTCAGATAAAGCGGATGGTGGGTTAAATGTCGTTAAAGGAGCTCAGAGAACCATCACGTTGCCATGTCTACTAAACAAGAGCAGATAAAAGCTGAGTGATATTACATGGGTCATTTATCATCAACTCCATGCAGAGGGGGCCACTTTAGTGAGGAAATACCCCTTTACACCTCTGCTGGATGTTAATCCCATGCATCTACTACCACAAGGGACACACTGGAGCCTAATTTAAATAGTTTCAGGGTTTACGCAATCAGTCAATATAGAACCAGCAACAATTATGAGTAAAGTAGACAGACCCTCATATGCCACCAAATGCCCCCTTTAATAGAACTGACAGGTAAGTAAATGCTGTGACAGTTCCGATATTAATGATCGTTTAACCCCTCCCGAGCCAGAAGGGGGTAAAGCTGAAGAAAGCAATTTTACACACCCCATTCAACAGCACCGAGAGAGTTAAATTAAGCAATCCATAGAACAAGGAGTCCTACAGAACAGCAGCCAGCACTGCCTACCTGCGGGGGTGTCCCGGCTGGCAGGTGCTGCTCCCGGCAACGCAGTTATTGCGGACAGGCGCTGGTACCCCGGCCCTCAGTTACTCTGTACCGGCAGGTGATGGTAATCCATAGGGATGTCTCCGCGTCCTGCCGCTCCCTCCAGTCTGCGGGGTATCCCCGACTCATGTAAATGAGGCATCCGGGACAGGCAGGCTGCCGGTCAGCGACTGCCCTGCCCAGTCTGTCCTCCTGCCCCGCCCAGTCTGTCCTCCTGCCCCGCCCAGTCTGTCCTCCTGTCCCGCCCAGTCTGTCCTCCTGCCCCGCCTAATTAGTCTGGCCCCCGTCTGCCTCTCCCGATTGGCTGGAAGTAGGGCGAGCGGAGCACGTGGAGTAATTCTGTCCAAAACATGTTCATACTGCGGGACCTGCCCACAGCCTTCTCTGCGATGCCTGCCGGCGCCTAAAGGGTGAATGTAGTAGGATTGGGGAGGGGGTTGTGTGGAGTGTGCGCGGCACGGACCGGGTTCTTAGTATTACTTTCTTACCGGGGTGATGGAGCTTCTGTTCTCGCGTCAAGTCCGAGATGAGAGGATCCACAGTGCGAACTCCCTGAGATCGCACTCTGGAAAAGATGTGCCAGTCCAGCGGGGCAGCCATGAAGTCGCCAAGGAGAGATGGGGGTCTCACTCCACAAAAAAGCCGATCTAATGGGATCCACTGGGACATTTTGAAACACTATATATACTCCTCACCTCTCCTTTGTAGGCGACTTTCAAAAGTACAACCATTGCACCTAACACTCTCAGCCAGCATCCTAATCAAGCCATCCGAACAAACCTCCACAGGTCATCCTGTCTCACCAACTCATCCCCATCCGAGCAGTCCTCCTGCCGCTTCACCACCTACTAGATTGTCAGCTCACAAGAGCAGGGCCCTCTTTTTGTGTGTGGTTTAAGTTATTCCACTGATTGCTACACCGCCACGGAATCTGCTGGCGTTATATTAATAAATGTAATGTACAATGATCCGTGGTATTAATGGACAGGATACACCAGAGATTTCTGTAACCGGCTCATGGAGACGTGACGTGCTCGGGCAGTAGGGCAACATCGTCTTAAAGGCACACAGCGGGTTTGTTTCATGGCAACGCCATCATGAAGGTGTAGGGGACAGGGGGTGCTTGTCCTGCGGCGGCCCAAAAGCAAATACACTGCTGGGTGGGTCATAGGGACATTTATTTGTGCGGATTGGTTTCAGATAAAAATAATTAAAAAAGTGGATGTATGTGGTCCGGTTTTAACCCCCACTATGTCCCAAAAACATGACATACCAGGGAATATGGACCAACACCTAAATATCTATAATCTGCACTAAGTATATTTTTTTAGGTAATTTGTGAAAATGTTTTCCTAAATTTTATTTAGAAGATTAATGGGATTCACACAATTTATTAACAAGGTCCTCTTTAACACAAGGTAAAAGGGGCAGGTGCCATGTCTCCTTTGGGCAACTGCTGGAACACAGCTCTCTGCTAACACTTCTCCTTCACCAGGACATGACATCATTGAACCCAGTCTGGGATATGACATCATTGAACCCATTCTGGAATATGACATCATTGAACCCAGTCTGGAATATGACATCATTGAACCCAGTCAGCTGCCTTCTACTCTAAATAGCCAAGAAAAAAACTATATGCATCTGCCCTTTTCCCCTGCCAAACACACATGTTCCTTACACGTGATTTACGTACCGCCTGTTATCTCCAGTGCTGGCTTGACACAAAGGGCCTAAGGATACAGCCTGTGAGTGTCAAGCAGCCAATCACTGGCGAGAGCTGTTGGACCGTGGAGGAAGCATTCTTCCGCAGTGCTGGAGCTGCGGCTTCTCCCCAAGGTATGTGTTGAAGAAAGCGTATTAAAGTACATAAATTTTTTTCTTGTGAGGCCCTCGGGGGCATTAATGAGTCATTTTAATAAGATTGGTGAATTCTGATCTGATTTTTGTGTCTCATTAATGTTAGTGTATTATTAATGTTTGGTATAGAGGCATTGCCCAAACTTTACTCTTTAGTATGTAAGTGCGACTGTTATCTGAGGTAATTACAGGGGGGGGGGCAGGAACTCTCAGCTCACCCGTCAGACACCTTTAATTACAGCGATGTTAGTATGCTGGCGTGGACGCCCATCATGTACCCCTGTGGTGCGGGAACCCCCAGAGACACCATTGGGGGTCTGCATCAGGAGGCGACGCGAGCATTGCTTGTCTGCTTCTGACAGTTACGTGACCCCACTATACGCCTGAGCTGGCATTATGTTAGGACTGTTGTCCCCAATACAAACTATGTCTTAAAGGAACGGATATATATTTTCAGATATGGCGTCTTTTTTTAATGGACTCCATGCAGAAAATAACAACACCTCTGTCTCTATTAGTTCCCTGCCCCTGCTGTCCCTGCTGAAACGGGGAGCTGTAAAACCCATAGTAACAGCAGCTGTCAATCACTTTTACAACTCTAACAGGAACGCTACTGAGCATGTGCAAGAAGTTGACGTACTGATGGTTCCTGGAGATGCACCCAGGGCAGGAGGATATAGGCCTCTCTTTCTAATAGCTAGAGAAGTCCTGCTCCTGTTTGCGTGCAGTAAAATGTAGGAGTCCATGCAAACGGACCTTTAACGGGAATTAAGAATAAAAATGTTTTGGGGCAACCAAGCAAGATATCTGTATCATGCGAATATAGTAGGTATGTATTCAGTGCAGCTAGATCGATTCTTTTAATATTTGGTCTCATTTTATTGACCGATATTTGTTATCATTGTTTTCTTTTCCAGCAAAAAAACAGAAAGATAAAGGTTTTTCAGAGCAGTCATTCCAAGGATACCTGGAGCCAGACGTCAACAAGCTAAATAATAAATAAATGGCCCAACGTCCAAACTCTCACGGTGGAATTTGCTGCGTGCGTCATAGGTTTCGTACCATATTCTGTCGCGCACCGCTTATATGTGCCACGCACTTATTGTCCGGTTATCTTGTCTCAATAAACCTCGGGGCTTGATGTTTCTTGTTATGAATGAAACATGCCAAGAATGGTTTGTCGAATAAGCTTTTGGAATATGTTTGCATATTTTCCTTTCCCTTCCTGAAAACGAAACAATTTTGAGCTTTTAAAATGAATCTTAGACGATTAAAGGGCAAGTCCCATGGAAACAAAATAGATATTTCTTTGAGTATTAAATATAGTGTATTATACATATATTAATGTAGCAATGAAGAAAATTGGGTTTCCGTTGTATAGTTATGTAGTATTTATGTGACAGTCCAGCTCAGCTCATTGATTATGACCATACTAATAGGGTTGTGCATATGCCGATGACGTCCCTTCATTTGTCGGATGTCTCTCTGATTATTAAAAGGATCTTTGTGCTTGATTTTACACGCCTGTTAGAAATGGATGTGGCTGTAATATATAAACTCAATAATTAGGAGACGTGTCCACATACTTGGTCGTATATTGCATGTTCTGCCTTGGGATTTTTATGTCCGAAGTGCATTATTTCACATTTGTCAATATTATTAAACTAAGCTGCCATACTTTCGATCGTTCTTCTAGTTTACTTAAATCACTTGCCATTTTATTTGTTCCACCAGGAATGTCTACCCCCGTTGCAGACTTGTTTCGTCTGCAAAACTCACCATTAAGACTTTCTGTAAAATCACTAATACACAATTATTAAAAAGTAGAGGTCCCAATACCGATCTCTGAGGTACCCCACTAGTCCTTCCTCTGAATATACACCATCAACTACAACCTTTTGTCTCCTGTCACTCAACCCCTGCCTTACCCATTCAACTATTTAACATCCAAACCCAAGCGCAATTGATTTATGTCATCTATGAGGAACAGCGGCAAACGCCTTACTGAAATCAGTCAGAAAAAATCAGTTGTTAGTTCGACAAGATGTATAAATACATATATAGGGAATTGTTATTATATAATATATATATTTTATACATCATTGCTTTCTCCTTATTGGTATTTTTTCAAGATGCTGGGACGGTATCTGCATTTTTTTTTTTGCCTTCCTTACATTCGACATGCTTTTCTTGGCATTTTTTAAAATGATAAAAATATATACCATTCCAGAAGTATCTAAAAATAGACAAGGGATATCTTGTATAACTAAGAAGTCAAACAGGATTCAGGGCTATGATCGTGATGAGCTTGGCACTATGCCTTAACAAAGCTGCTTATTCTCTAAAACATCTGCTGGCATCCAGACATTCTGATCTCCGTACGTTGGAATGTGAATGGCGTGTTTAATATTGCTGCCATCTGAGTGTTTTCCTTTTTGGTATATGTCAATTTTGTATAGCTCAGAGTCCCAGAAGATGTTTTGTACCACTATCAGGCAGGTCACAAAGAGTAAATGAATAATCAGGCTGCTGATGACTTACCCAACAGTATGTCACGTGGGTCATCCCAAGTAATTTCAGTGCTCGTCCCAAAGTCTTACAGCCTTAATTACACCACCTTAGGAGGTACTACAGAAAGTCCATTAACACCACTCATATGATACATCATGTGGGACGGTAATTTTCATTAATGTAACAGATTAAATACAAAGACGAAGATGTCAGAATGTGTTCCATAATTGAACCAAGGAAAAAAATCTTAAAGGCAAAGTAAATAAAATACCCTCCTAAGAAATGAACGAAGCCTTGGCAGCTCTATATCTTTGTGACATTACTCCATGTCTTTTGTGGTAGCACCTAACACTACCAGCCCCATATCCGCGTCTTCATTTATCTGTCGGCACCAGGTATGGACGGTCTGGCATTGATCTGGTGCCGTAGTGGGGACCCAGGAGATCTGTTCCTCTTTTGGCAAAGATTTCTCCTTTGCTCCCAGTGGCTCATGTGATTTGAGGAAGTTTCGAGTTATGACATTATAAACGTGCTTCCAGCGAGCCGTTACAGCTCTACTCAACATCACTGAACAAGGAATTCCTGTTGAAACGTCACCGTCTAATCAACTAATGCACGTTCAGCTAGCCAATCCTGTTGCACTTTGCTTACGCTTTGTGGAATCCAGTATATTTTATATACATTGACTGAGAGACATATGTTCTGCATTTTGTCGTGAACTTCTCAGAAACAGCACAAGTTGTGGATGCTGTGGAGTCATATGTGGGTAACCATCTATGGGATTCCAATGAAGCTTATAGAGAGGTGGGAATGAGACTTTTGTTTTTTGGCACTTACCGCTCCTAAACTTTTCTAACATATAAAATTACTTATAAACTTACAATTTTACTTTTTTTTTTTTAATTAAATTGAATTATGTTTGTACAGATACTAGATAAGTAAACAGCAGCCACATACTAAGTCAAAATCCCCTCCCTTCTTTAGGAATAGCTTATGTGTTCCCATCTTGCATACTTTGTGTGAATATTTACGAGGGACTATCAATTAAAGGCTCCATCCCTGACCCTAGGAGGCTTTATAGATTAAATTCTCTGTCCATTATTCACCTAAATCATTGTGGCAGTGGCAACTTTCTCCAAATCTATACTTCACAATGTAACATGGTCACCTTTTAAAACCACATATAGGATCCCTCTGGTGGTTACCCAACTATTGAAGAAATACGCAATATTATTAACGCCCTACAGCCAGTACTCTCAGAGGACCCCATTTTTTCCCGAGCCCCCTATGCTGGCATTTAAGCAACCACCAAACCTGAGAAACAGATTGGTCCACAGCATACTTGGAATGGCACTGTACCATGCAACAAATCCTGCTGCAAACTTTGCCAACATATATGTGACAGTAACACAACCAGTCACAACAACAAAACATACATCATCAAAGATTCTTACTCATGTAAATCGGCAAACGTGGTGTCCGTGATACAATGTTCTGCATGTGACAAAGGGTGCTACATTGAGGAAACGGGGCTTAAACTGCACCTTAGAATGAACCTGCACCGAAGCTCCATCAAAAACCACGAGGAAGACAAATATTGCATCCCGGTAGGACATCATTTCACACAGAATAATCAGAAAACCTGAAAATTACAGTACTCAAAGGGGATTTTAAAGACTCCCAGGAAAGGAAAATATATATATGTGTTAAAACTAACTTTAACGATAAACTATGGCCCAACCATTAATTCCCTGTTCTGATGAGCTACTTAATTCTGCCCATTATGTTATCTCCACCATGTTGTTATTTACTGGTTAAGACAGCTTTAATAATGCAGAGGACATAAAGAAATGCATTACAAATACAGGCTTTGCTACAATTAGACACATATCTCAACTTTTTTTCAAATAAACTTTTAAGCAAAATCTTTTGATAATAAATATACACTGACAAACAAAAACCACTGGCTATAGGTAGTTTCAGTTATGATAAAAATAGCTACTTTGTGTTTTAACTATATTTATGCATTGTGTGTGCTAATAACTCAATCTTTTAGAAGGCTCCTCACAGTCTTATACAGCAAGCCATGGTAAGGCCAACAATATTCATTAAATAATAGCAATGAGATTAAAAATAATACGTGAAAGGACATCCTTTTAGCTTTTAAAATTGTTGTTTTTTTATTTCTGTCATCTGAGCTTGTTTGTGGTAGTAATTTGCAAGGCAACCTAACGTGAGTCTAATGGTTTAGAAGACAGTAGAGTAGACATTATCCTAACTGGCTGTTATGTCTTTTTTGGAAAACATGAGTTCCGGCTTTTCTCCTGACCTCCCAAAACAAATGTGGTAAAAAAATGTCTTAAGCCAAGACACAAAAATAACTTAGAGATGACAAACCGGTGAGAACACCGACACTTTGCAGCAAGCTGAAATAAGGGACATGAAATGCCTCACGCTTCATAAACGATCAGAATTAAGTTTACAAAATATCACAAATTAATATAATAAATATCTTTAGGGAAACTTGTGTAAAATATATTTTTGTTTTTCTCAATATATATTGATCATTCATTGTTACGTTCATAAATTTGGAAAAATAAATATATTTCATTTCACAGCATGTTTCCTTTAAATTAATGCTAATCCTTAAAGAGGCTTAGATTAGATATTACTCCCCAAAATTGGAATGCTTTGATCTAGTGGCCAATCTTTATTCTTCTGATATGTGCTTTTCAATAGCATTGCTGGTTGTGCACTATTTCCTTTCTTTGTTGAATTTACAAATGTTGGGCAAGAGTCTTGTATAATATTCTATCCAAATCCAGGATAGAATATTAGATATGACCCTATTTCCTCAATACAGAAATAGTTAGTGGTAAATGACTGCTGCTCACCTTATTTAAGAATAGTTCTTTTCAGGAGGATTCGATTTCCTACCCAAAATGTATTGTTAATTGCGAAATAAATCAAGTATGATTCTTGTTTCATAATAATCACGTAGGAAGCTGGGGATGTGGTGTTTCCTACCAAACCATAGAGGCAACTGGAAGGCTAGTGTTTATGGATAGAAGGCATAGAAGACTCTGAGAAGTTGGTATAGAAGAAAACTGGTTGTTTGGCATATCGTGTAGGCTGGGAGATGATATCCCCTTTCAATCATACAGGAGAAGCATACAAGTGATGTAAGTGATGCTTGGAAATAGCCATCTCCTGATCACCACAAGGTAAGCCGACATGGCGCCATTATCCTGTAACCAAAGAAGAAGCTAGGAGGTCAACATGTCTTACATAAAACTAGCTGGTTAGTTGGCGTGTTCTTATTCCCAAAGAGATAGATCTTGGTTTAAAATAAAATATATTATGGAATCATACTTTCCAGATAATGTTTTGCTTATGAGGGGACACTAGCAGTATTTTAATATTATTGTATTTGTGAAATCTATAATACTAGCATATCTAATATTATCAGCTTCTTACTTGTTGCATAGATGAACATTTGTCATTGTTAAATTTGGGATTTTTCCAAGCTCCTGAAATTCAGTATGGATACACAATCCCTTTCTAAGCCACTTTAGGGATAATGTTCACTCATTCGGAAGACTGGTTGGGCAGGTTTTATCTCTGAGAGCATCACAGCTGTTGAGAAAACAAATTGAGAACCAACCTCGTCATCAGTTTTCTCTGCATTCAGGGTGTTTCCCCAAAATGTAGGCCTGAAAGCATAGAGACTCTTTAATCACAGAGATCATGCTTGCCGCACATCCTTGAGAATTCTAACTCTCAATGAATTAGCTGATGGCCCAGGGCTGTATTGTGTAACAGGTCATAGGATCAAAGTTTGCCGAAATAGTGTACACTGAAAATATTTACTCTACTGAGATATGAAAATGTACTTAAGTTTGGAGGTATGATTAAATATGAGCAAGTGTGAATATTTTGTGTGTATTTAGAAAATTTAGAATAGTATAGCTGCTGCTCATCGGCCAGGTCCCTATGCAACCTTTACTTACACCGAAAACAGCCTGCTGCATGATCCAGTCGGCAGGGCTGAGCCTAGGGTCACTGATGCCTGGGTGTAAATTCTTTTGGGGCGCCCCAAGTGTGTGTGGCTATTCTTGCTCCCAAACAACTAACCAGTGGCAAAAAACCACCAGTGCGATGTTTGCCCCCAGACTTACCAGTGCCATCTTTGTGCCCAAACAGATCGTCAGGGCCGTCTTTGCCCCCAAACCACTTGTGTGTATGTTAAATGGTGAGTGACGTGAATTATTTTGTGGTTGCTGTTTTTGTTCTTTTTTTTTACTTGGGAAATTAAACTAAGTTGTAAAAAGAGTTGTATACGCTACAGTTATGTTTACACAGCTTGTAAATGCACATTTCCTTAAGTCCATGGAGAAGAACATTTCACTTCTGGTTTGGGAGCTCTTCTGTAGCATTAACCTATTATCTCCACTCTCTCCAGGCGGATTCACATACTAAATGTAAGAAATGCTGAAATACGAGCAGAAAGGTTGAGCGCACTCTCTCATCCAATGCAGAAAAGTAATTACCGGAGTCCGGTAATGTAAAAAATCCAATCTTTATTCAATAAAAAAATGTAATGAAGTAATTCATAAGACCAAACAGAAGGTATTTATCTTACGTATTTTGCCGGAAAAGAGTTAATCATATATGAGGGTAACTGCAGTATAATAGATTGTAAGCTTTCGAGACTATGTAGGCATATTATTCATTTAGAGCTGAAATTACTTATACGTTTATGCAGTAACAGAGAAACAGGCACAGCACAATACAGAGATTGTGCACTTGAGATTGCTTTAGCACATCTAATGGCTAACATGGTAGAATTGTATACCTATAATTAATGCGTGTTTCATTAAACTCATGAATACTCTTTAATGACTATGTAGAATACAAGAGTTAGAACATTAATCAAGCAGGGAGAATGTGTCGGATTTTCGCAATGTGCGAGATGGTGAGAGGTGGTTTTGCGAGGACAATGGCAGGATGACATTTCCTTTGCTTATATCCTTCCATGGCTTCAAAATATCTGAGAACAATAATTGTTCTTAGAAAAGAAAACATGTTTGCTTAAGAGACAAGTGAAAGAGGCAGAGGCAGCTGGATGAATAGGGACAGTTACAGAATGAAAGGGAATCAACAGATTAATTGCTAAGAAATCAGAAACACACCCTATCAATGAGCTGGCCGGATGCAGCCAGCACTGCGTTGTTTCATCGGCACTTTAAATAGCGTGTTCTCTGATGGCCAGAATACGTCTCTTTACATTCTGTGTGTCTTTTTATTTGGAGTTACTTTTTTTCCGTCTCCAAAGAATATTGACAATAAGCTTATTTCTAAAGCTTGAGACTCTTACTACTGGGTATTCCTGGAAGCTGCCTGAGGAAGGAGAGCTCTGAGCAATGGCACAGTCCGTCTTTGGCTGCTGGTCCTAGGGGCGCGGAAGCATCAGGGCTACTTTGATAGGGACAGGTCTATCTATCTATCTATCTATCTATCTATCCATCTATCATACCAGAGGGCATAGTAAGGGGTGGACTGATGCATAACATGTAGAACCTAACACCCTTCAAACATATACTTGGATATCAGGCTCTCAATTTCTAGGTGTCCCTATCACAATAGACAGTAATTTACTTTTACAACATATAAAGTACAATAAACTGGGTTTTTGGAGGGATATGACTCAGTATACCAGTCTTACTGGTAATTTAGAAATGCACTTCTGTAGGATATATATCTATATATATATATATATATATATATATATATATATATATATATATATATACCCTTTCCTCTATTCATATAACATTGATTTTGGCTTTAATTCTATTACAGCATCTTCCCGTTAATTACTGGCGATCATTGCTTTTGGATGTGTACAGGAAGTTCTGCTGATAGTTTTCCTACGCAGTTGCTTACATGCAAAGGGCTGAATTGTGTTTGTTCTTTTGGGATCTCCAGTTTCATGGAAGTGTCAGACATTCATTATTATAACAACTGAAAAACAAGCACGTAGTATACTATTACACATTCACTGGTATGGGAGCAGAACATTTCTTTTGTTGTTCATAATGGATGTTTTCTTAGTATAATGTGTTACCACCAATAAAGTATTCACAGCTTTTTAAGGCAGACCGTATCTTAAAGTATAAGTATTTTTTTCTACCTAAAGGCAAATTACATACTTCTGGCATTTTGGAGCTACTGTTCCAGGTGTCCATCACTTATTTCATTGCACACTTTTGACATCAGAAGTGACTTTTTGATATATTAAACTTTTGTATCATTTAATTCTAACCATGGATTCAAGTTCAATGAGTAAACTAGAAATAGATTACTCATTGAACTTGAATAATGTCCTTAAGGGTTTAAAACGTATTTTGATGAAATATATGTTTGTTTCAGTTATATGATATAAACAACTTTTACTATAGATGCAATGCATTCTAATACGGGGCAAATCATAAAATGCTGTCGCAGTTACCAGCCCAAGGCTGTCTGCTACAATCCCACAGAGAAAAACAAATTCCCTGCAGTCTCTGGAACAAGCAGGGGATATTCACATAGGTCCATTGTTTACGTATCACTGAAAAAACATTTGTGCTTTATTGCTCCTTCAATCGACAGAGAAATGTACATAATTTGCATCAACATTTTCAAATATATTTTATTTGTTTGCTCTAAGTAGCTTCTGTTGCTGCTTCTCATACGTCTGGCAGCAGCATTCTGTAGGAACCTGACTTAGGGTGGGGGGCAGATCACAGAGCCCATGTTGACTCCACCATGTAAACCTTCTATAGCATGCTGAATCTGTAAACATCTGAATGCTATCACAGTGCATGCTGACAACATCCTCATAGAAGAAAAGGGATCTGCTAATGCTGTTTATATGGCTGTATTAATTATGCCCAAAATTCAGACACCTAACGATCATGATAGGGAATTGGGGATACCATCAGGTCCAGGAGGATTAACTGAGGACTATGGTTTACTATTGCATGCTACTGTATGTAGCCAAAAGAAACATTCTGGGCTTTTCTGAATTCTGGATAATTCTGTGCTCCATGTTTTCCAGAATACGATGGTTTTTGCCTGAGACAGGGGCGGATGAGGCACTGAGCAGAACAACCTGGACCCCAGCCAGACACCATCCCAGCTTGTGAGAAGGACTCACTACTGGTGGGGAGAGAGCAACTACTTGTTCATCCATGATTTATGGGACCAAGCCTGGCCTTAAACCCCAAAGAGTCCTGTGTATTTACCTCTTTGACCTAATTTTATGTTCAATGGCCTTTCCAGCTGAAAAGTATTTATCTTCCTGGGTAGAAAGCTTATTTTCACTAAAAGTAAGGAAGTAGCCAAGCAGACAGGAATGTTGCTAAAACACAATTTCCTTGCTTTTTTAGTTAATGTCTGTGCACGATGTTGTCGTCTTCTATTGAATTTCCTTTGATTGTTTGAGTCCAAGTGCAAGAATGCAGATGGGCAATCTCATGATACTTTCGTGGAAGTGATGTAGAACGTGTTGCTGTTTGCAACAATGAATGTCTTGGCTTGTTACGGTAAGTCAATGCATTTCACCTCAGCTAGATGCTGTGGACTGAAGCACTAAGGGTCAAAGGAAAGGTCAAACTAGCAGGACATGTTTTAACATGATAAATGCCTGATATTATGTAAACAACCTTGTTATAGTGAAAACACACTTTTCTTCAGAAACGGCTTAACAGCTTTATAGTTTTGGCCGAATATTCATGAATTGTGAATAGTGGACTTGCCTGTTGGGTCCTGTTTCAACTCTATTCTTCAGCTGCTAGAGTTCTTCTATGTTTTTTGTTTTTCCCTGCTGGTTATAAACACCATGACATGGTGACAAGATAACCCTTTTTCCATGTCATAGCCCCCCTACTGAGACCTGTGAACCCTATACAGGCCTGGAGTTCCATTTGACCACGAGACTCCCCACTGCCTCAAAATCATCCTGAAACTTAAATGTCCCGGACGTTGATGTGACCCTACATGTTTTCTCGGCGTATTAAAACATTTTGAATATATCATAAAGGACAAAATAAACACAAAATTACCATTAAACAAATACACGGTGTTTTTAAGTTCCTATGTAAATAGGCATGATAATATGCCCCACGTTTTCACAAGCCCACAACTCAATGAAAAGGGTAACTGAATGAATCCAGAGACTTAGCTAAATGACCAGAGATATATATTTTTATCTCAGGGTTTCCAACACGCTAAAAAAAACAATCATTGCAGGATGAGCAATCAGCAGATGTCATCCAAGATGAATACTTATATCCAGAGCCGGCCTTTGCATGGGACCCAGGCGGCACTTTGACAGGGGCGGCAAGGCAAGTTCTCTCTAGCCTGGTTAAGGAGGAGGTGCGGTTACTTATAACTCTGTGTGTGTGTGTCTGGGTATGTTAGTGTGGTGAGTGTGTGTGTGTGTCTGGGTATGTTAGTGTGGTGAGTGTGTGTGTTAGTTTGCGTGTGTCTGCTAATGTGTGCGTCTGGATCTGTTACTGTGTGTCTTGGTGCGATAGTGTGTCTGTGCATGTTAGTGTCTGGCTGTGTGTGGTAGTGTTGAGTGGCTGGTTGCGTTAGTGTGAGTCTCTGGATCAGTGTATTAGTATGAGTTTCATTGTGGGTTAATGTCAGGGGTGGGCTGGGCCGGGGGGCAGGGGGGCAATTGCCCCCCAGGCCGCCCTGAATCCGGGCTGGCGGGCTGGCCTGGCGGCCGGCAGACGAACATTCATGGCAGCCGCAAAGTTAAAAACTAAGCGGCTGCCACCGGGACTGGCCGTCTGGCGGGGGCGGTCCGCCTGGAGTGCCGCTCAATGAGGGGTGCCGGCACGCCTCCAAAAACGATGTGCGCGGCAACTGTGGCTGTGCGTCGGGACTTGATGTCAAATCCCGGCGCACAACACTGAAGCCACGCCCACCGTCTTCCGTGCTCTCTGCACCGGAAGGACGGGACACAGAAGAGGAAGAAGAGGAGGAGGAAAAGTGACAGTGCCAGAGGAAAGGTAGGAAAATATTAGTAAGTGTGTGAGAGTGATGGGTGTTATGCTGTAGTTTATGATGAATGTTTGTGAATGAGGGTTTCAGATTGCATGGAAGTGTGGGGGGATAGCATGGCATAGGGAGGCTGTCTAGGCATGATAGGAGTGTGATTGCTGTTATAAATTTTTTTTTTTTGTCCAACTGTGGTGTGTTAACAACAGTTTTATTAAAAGTAAATTACATGCCAAAATTGGACAGAAAAATTCAATAACAGTATTAATAGATATATATGATTGCAAACAGCAATCACACGCCTATCATGCTAAGTCAGCCAGTACATGCTAGAACCTGGGCATGATAGGATTGTGATTGCTGTTAATTATATATATGTATATATATATATATATATATTTATATTGTTATTGATTTTTTTGTCTAATTTTGGTGTGTTACTTTTAATAAAGTATTTTAAAAGTTTTGTTTTTTTTTCGGTTTTGGCCAAATTAATGCAGTTTCGGTCCAGAATTTTCATTTCGGTGCATCCCTACTATGTACTAAGCCAGTCACTGACGTGGTAGGCCTACACAACATCAATGTTTGGCTTAGTATATAGTGATAGGGGTTGTACTGCAGTATTGCCAGTGTCTGGCTCAATGTATAGGCACACATTCACGGTGGTACAGCGTAATCCCTTAGTATATAATGATAACAGTTATGCTGTACCACCGTCAATGTGTGCCTCAGTATATAATTATAGCAGTTATGCTGTACCCCTGTACAAGGTTTGCCTAACCATAGAAACTATGCAGTTTTAAAGTGTGTGTGTGTGTGTGGGGGGTGCCACATACAGGATCTGCCACAAGTGCCAAATACTCTAGGTACGCCCTTGCGTCGTGCGGCAGTCAGGCCCAATGGCCATTCCTCAGCTCTTCGTCCCACGTCTTGGGACGGGATGAAGAGCTGAGGCACGGCTATTGGGCGGCGCGGTGCATGCACGCCGGCCTCTTTAATTTCATTAGGCGCCGGTGGAGTGACTGCTGCTTTCATTGTCGCGTGCAGCCGCTTTGGTGGTGCAATGGGCCACTTGACTAGACTTGCCCCCCAGGCCTTAGGCTGCCAGGCCTCCCCTGGTTAATGTGGGTTTAATGGGTTTGGATGTGGTTTTCATGTGCAGGGCAGCATTTTATGCTTGGACCCGGGCAGCACGGTGTCTTGGGCTGGCCCTGTTAGATCCCTTTATTTTGTGATTGCATTCCTCTATATAATATGAAATGTAATGGTAGCTGCTGCCACCTTGTGACTAAAACTCAGGTTTAGCTGTTCTTTAGTTTATAGAAGAGATGGATGTAGAGATCTTCTTTTCTCCTTCTTCTTTGCAGTTTCAATAGGTTATGGTCCTGTGTGTTAAACATCTGTGTCTAGCCCTAAATACATACAATGAAGCAGAAGTCTGAAAGGAACAGTAAAGTCAGATTGAATTAAATGTAACATTATAAAGATGTATTTATTATGCTTCATTCATATTCTTATATTTCCACATATATCACAACATTTCCTTATATATCGCAAAAGATACCCAAAAAGCTTTTTGGAAAGATTGTTTTTTGAGCTTTTTACCTTAAAAACAAAGAAAAGGTTAGCGATCAGATATTATAATGTACTTTTCCCCACAACTACATGACCCTCAAAAAGAACGATATGGATGATGGTTAAACGCAAGTACAAAAAGGGAGTCATACTTGTGTATTTTCAGTATTATGTATAATCATGGTATTTAACACTGTCTAATGCGTGTCTACCGTCCCGCATATTATGGATTTTTCTTCACTATTTTTGAGGTGGCATTTCATTTTAATTTAATGTTACTGCCTTACTATGATGATTATTGTTGTTGTTTTATACAGCACCATCATATCCTGTACAGAATATAACAAGCAATATATAATATAAAGAGGTGTCCAGCAGAAACAAGGTGAGGAGGGCCCTGCTCAGACTAGCTTAAAATCTAAAGGGACTAAAGTGTATATTCCACAAGAGGAAAAAGTGCCATCCACACTAGTATGAATATTGCAGGAGAGGGACTAGAAAAGTTGAACTAAAGGAAGATGGGAGGATGGGAATTAACATGTAAATTTGTAGATTAATTAGTCCTTAAAGAAGTATGTTTTCAGGGAATGAAAGGACGGGGAATGAAGGATAGTCTGGGGAGGGGGGTGGCATTCCAGAGGATAGGGGCAGTCCTTGAGAAGTCAAGTAAGTTTGCATGAAAGCTAGAAATCAGAGGAGAGGATAGAAGGAGATCATTGGATGAGCGGACAGACCGGTTAGGAGTGTATTTAGAGATGAGTGAGGAGATGTAGGAAGGGGAACCACTGCGAAAAGCTTTGAAAGTAAGAGTCAGGATTTTGAAAGGAATCCTAAAGCGCACAGACAGCCAGTGAAGAGACTGACAGAGGGGAGAGGTGTTAGTAAAGCGATGGGAAAGGAAGAGAAGTCTGGCAGGTGTTCAGAGTGGATTGCAGAGGGGTGAGACATGTAAGAGGGAGACCAGCTAATTGTCAAGGTGGGAGATAACGAGGGCCTGGACAAGAGCCTTATTGGGACCTTGTGTTAGGAAGGGACAAATGTGGGCAATATTTTTTGAAACAGATTGGAGATGAATGAGCGGGCTCAGTAGAATGATAAGAGCATAATTCAGATTGAAGAGGGTCAAGTAAAGAGTTGGAGACAAGAAACTTAGTTGGGTGTATACAATGAATTCAAGAAGCTTTGAGGTGAGAGGAAGTAGGGAGATGGGACGGTGGTTGGACAGATCAGTCAGATACAGGAAGGGCTTTTTTTTTTTTCAAGATAGGAGTTATGAATAACTTATGATAGCATGCTTGAAGGAGGATGCGATAGATCCAGTGGACATGGAGGGATTGAATATATGACAGGAGTACATGAGAGAGATTGGGTCAAGGGGACACATGTTTGAACAAGAGTTATGAAGAAGAGCATGAATCTCACAGGGATTGTGCAGATATTTCACTTCTGATAGTTTCAATTTTATTGAAGTATGTGGCAAACTCAGAGGCACTAAGTTTAGTGGATGGGTTAGTCGTGATAGGACAAGGAAGGGAATGAAGTACTGATAAAGGCTTTTAGGGTTATGAGATAGAAGCTTCATTGCCACCTAACTATGAAAACATATCACAAACATTTGAAGAATGCCCACGGGAAAAACAATTCTCCCTGTTCATAAAATACAGCACTGTATAGAGTAATGTAGGGTAGCATTGATAAAAACCCTGGCTATTTCTTTTTGTTCCAATACACAGATATTGTGGGTGATTTTCTCTGCTCGAATACTACACCAAGCTGATTCTTTATGGCAAAACTAATGAAGTCTGTTCCTTCACATACATCCATTAGTCAACTGTAACAGAGCCAAACCACCATAGGGAAAAGAGAAAAATGGTGGGCGGTCACCTTTAAATATATTCTGCAACATTTCTTCCTTATTTAAGGGCATTTCAAGAGAACAATCTCTCATAGACCATTACCGTGCTACAGCTTTCTTAATCTGTCTAAAGGAATCTCACAAAAAGTTTTTCTATACATTGTACCCAAAATGTTTGTGCTGGAGAGCAGAGTATGTAAACCACCATTGAGGTTGGTATCTTGGATTTGCAAATAGGTATGCAAAGTTATACAGCCCATATGCACACGAGGCTTATTGTAACTTTTCTCCAATAACTGCTTCCATTCTGCACCACAAGGTCCACAAAGTGCTCTACCAATACATTCTGAGTCTGAGTCTTTGGGGTTTGTTCAATGAAGTGAGCTGGCAGGAGAGTTGAGGGTTTAACTCAGACTTCACTTTAACTTCAGAAAGAGTTTGGCCAACAAATAATGTATAATTAAACCTGTGAGATTTCTTGAAAGTCTCCTGCTAGACAGGCTAACATGGTCTACCAAATTAAAGAGAGGGTCTCACACAGGAATACCCTGCAGTGTTAATTCTCTAAATTCCAGGAGCACGACTGTCTCTTAGAACCGTCTAGTTTTTTTTAGTTTAAACTGTCATATTTCACAAAAAGCAGTGGATGACCCGTATCAGTGAGAAGGTGCAGAATTACTGAAAATGAATGACTGCCATATTGGGTCTTCAAATATTTTTTTTAATTTATACTTTGAGTCAAAGAAAAAAACATGGAATGAGCAACTTGTCTACCAGTTATGATCTTATAAAATGCAAATCTTTGACACGCTACAAAATGGTACTTCATGTAAAAAAAATACAGAGTCCCCTTGCATAACCACAACAGTCTTTAAAATCTCACCAATATGGCATTTGCAGTCCTTTTTTTAGAGAGAGAAAAGATACATTAGCTGATGATGGCAGAAGTGGATCATCTAACAGACATGAGGGTTTTCCAAGAAAACATCTTAAAAGTGGTACAAAAGGCGGTTCACTTGAAATCCTCCGCTTAGACCGTTTGTGCTGGGGCGGGGAGGCTGCTGTGTTCTGGCTCTTGAAAGCGTATGGGCTTTTTCTCCCCTAAAGCAGTTTCTTTCTTTACTGTCATTGTTGCAAAAAGAGTGTCCATCATCCCTAAAACCTCTATCAGCTCTTCCTGGTAACTAATTTCTTTGGTTAGGAGGTCTTGGAGTCTCAGAAATTGTTTATCAATTATTGTAGACTGTCCAACAACAGGAGCGTATATATCTGTAAAAGGAAAAAAAAAAAGTTTAGAAATATATTTTATTGATTTTACATAAAAAAATGGACCTACTGATTGGAGTAGAACATTGAGTTGGTTAGCAGACAAGAACTGTTCACTCCATTTATTTTGCATACGTTTTCTTGTTGCAAAACCTCAAATCTTACTTGGTACTTGGCTTCGCCTTGTTCAGGATTACCTTAGATCTATGCCGTGCATGTTTAAATTATTTCACTCATTAACATCTTTGTGCTTGGACACTATCCTCCTCCTCCACTGCTTGTTCATTATAGAAATGCTTCCTAACATTGCATGTAAATATCTCTTTACTTCTATCTATGAAATAATTTCCTTATTTTCCTCTAAAATATCCTTCTCTAACACGCTTCATATCATCATTCTCTGCTTTTTAAGTTCACTCAGTCCACCACAGATGTCTCACATTACAAACCAAAACAAAACAAAAAAGCACATTTACACGCTCTGAAAATAAATCTCTAGCTCAGGTCTGTCCAAGGATTTTTGAATATTAGGATATCTTCTTAATTCCCTCATATGCAACTAAAAATAATGCTAAGTGACGCTGTATATAAACAGATAAGATTAACACAAACTGCTTTAAGATTTTTCAAGCGAGTTCACTTACCAATAATTTGCTCTGCCACATTTACTAAAATTGGGGCAAACCTAGGTTCTACCAGATTTCTGTAGAGAGAAGAGAAAAAAAACCCAATTATCTTGAAATGTAACATTCAGTGCAAAGTAACACTGTGTGAAATACCTGGATGCCACCAATGTACTGAGTGAGTGAGCGAGTGAATGAATGGTCACAGTAACTAAGCTGAATATAAGAGGCATTAGTACTTTGGAAAGCTTTTCATTAAGGATTTTTAAAATTACACTTTGCTTGTTTTTTATGCAGGGGAGGGGGGTTATTGGGAGTTACTTCCATGCATGGGCCAGGGGCTAGGAGATTATGTGCAGCTCATGTAGAGGAACAGTCATTTACCAAAAAATAAATAAAAAGGACATAGCTGTTCCTTAAACCAAGTTTTTATATATATATATATATATATATATATATATATATATATATATATATATATATATATATATATATATAAAACACACAACAAGAAGCATAAGCTACTGGTAAATTTAGCAAATTAATTTGCTAATCATCTTCTCATCAGGAGTCCTGCTAAAAACTATAGCTAAAATTGTTATTTTTTCAATGCAAACACATAGTATTTGCCGAGTAGGACATATAAACTGGTGATTAATGAGCTCTTAAACACCTACTTTAGAAGGAAGGTGAGAATGAGGCTCAGTTGCTTTTCGTCCCGTCCAGCAAGAGCATTTTTAAGAGTTCCTCTGCGCTTGAGTTCATTCATGACTGCTACTGTGACTTCAGGCTTTGAGACCCTAATTTGGCTCTAAGAGAAAAATAAGGTCAAACTGAAGCTCATACATCGATGACAGTCTAATGGTTAAAGAAGATTAAGATACAGTGAGATTTTTTTCTACATGCCGGATTCAGCTCTGCAACTGAATTTCTCCATCGCATGGAGGAGGTCTATACAATAAACTAGAACTTTGCACACTGCAAAATTAGAATAAAAAAAAAATCAAAAAAAAAAAAATCAATGATCTCAGTTCCTAAAGTTATTTGTTAAAATGAAATTCCAATTTTTTTTAATAAAATTAATATTGCTATATTTTTTACCGTTAACAATGGCATCCTTTAGGTCTGCAGATAAACAAAGTTTATTGGAACAAAACAAGATAAACCCAGATTTTTGTCTATATTGACCCTTACATAGCACTTTATTTTGTGCTCAAGTAGAATTTTTTTTTCCATGGAACATCCTCTTTATTTGGTTAGGTATAAAGCTATGTTTATCTACAGATTCTAAATCGTAGTTGACAAACAAATTGCGATATTTTAACGCTTACATGAAATGAGAGACTTGGGGATGCCTTAATCCTAAGAACACTAAAGCACAGAAAGAATTACCAGGAGGTGGGGAACCTGTTCTAGTTCATGCACCCAAACCAATGCACATTTGCTCACCTCTAAAACCATGTCAAGGGCTTTTGACACCTGGAAACCTTTCAGGAGCTTGTCATATTTGCTTAAGTGTTCCCTTACTGGCTTACTGACAAAGATATCGTCCTGCAAAAAAAAAAAGGAAATCATAAAAAAAGATGACATTTGCACAAAGGAGTAAAAAGAACGAAGATGGACAAAGTGCAGAGGAGATAGTCTATGATCCATGTTTATCATCTTATGTTACATTACAAACAGTCATAGAAAGGCACAGTTAAAAATCATCTAAAACATGCTAATTTCCAACCGAAATATGAACAATTAACAGTAACAGAGAAGAGTAACAAGAAGAAGTGAGTGCATGAAGGGTTCCTCTAAGAAACGCCCCCCAGCTGCTCCTCGGTGGGTAAAGTGTTTTGCCCGTGTTTCCTCTAGATGGTAAGCAGGGCGCTCTTTAATGTATTGCTTGTCTCAGTCTGTCAGTTAAAGTTGTCGTTGCTTTTGAATATATGTATTGCATGAAGCGCTGCATTATGTGGAGGACTCCTGTGGAAACTCCCACCCAAAAATGTGTTTCTGCATGGGAACATTTTTATACTTTTCATTCGGGAAAAGGCGTTTTGGTTTGTTTTACCTGCTTGGGCAGGTAGTCTTTTCCTCTCACAAACGTTCGGTATCGTGGGTGCCTCCTAGCAGCCGCCTGAGACTGCGTTTTCTCCGAGGATTTGCGGTGTTTAATGTTCAACACTCCATTGGTCATTCCGACCACTATCATCTGATCGTCTGGCTACAAATTGGAAAGATTTGAAATGATCATTATAGCAGCTATATATTGGCATCAAAGCGTTAATACCACGGGACACACGGCTGGCCGTTTATACATCGTCTACTGCAGTTTCAAAAGCAGTCATTTCTTTTGTGAGAAAAACAAAATATCTTGAAACCGCTTAAAAACACTTGTTAATTTTTAAGAAATTCTATAAAACATTTGCATTCAAATTCCTGTTCGCATGGTTTGGTTATTCCTACCCAAACAGGTCATTCCCCATTCTTTGTTATTTGCCCTCTTTTGTGGCAATGACTTCGACAAATTAATTAATATGCAGGCTTAATACTGATCTCAATAGGGTTAAAATAGTCCCATCACCTCCAAATGCTCTAATGATTTAATTTGTGGTAGCTGCCCTTTAAAACTGCACCACTTTAGCTGGACAGTTATTCCTTGCATCTACTACCCCTCCCAGTGAACGAGCGGATAGCCATTGTGTTTCTGCGGTTATTCATTATTAATCTAAAAGTCCAACCAGGCAGTTCTTTTGTCGTCATGATTTTTTTTTTTTTTAAAGAGAATGTAAACAGAAATGGAGATTTGTTTCTCTTTTACTTACGGCCAAAGCGAGGCTCAGAATGGAAGCTGCGTAGTCAAAGCTGTGAACAACTTTATAGTTCATTGTGCTGTAGATCTTGACATGCCTGTTTAAACAGACACAATGCAATTAGTACACTCTGTAGAGATGTCTCCATTCATGCATACACAACAGTAGCAAAACAATCACAAGTGCTTCTAAACATAAGCGTATGAAGGAGTGAATGAACACAGTGAATTCGAAAGAGATATGATTATTGTCTGCATGTTGTAGGACCCCTAACAAGTTCTAAAGCTTATTTTCCCCTAAAAAAAAGACTTCCAAGTGTATAATATTATGGCAGGAACACATTATGATGAAAACTTTTACATTCATTGAAGTAGGTCAATAAACAGCTATAATGACATCAAATATCTTTAGGGAAACACTTTGATGGCATCATATGCTCTTTGGGTCACCACGTCTGACCACTTGTAGCTGGAGGAACAATTTTCAAACAGGACACCGATGACTAGTAGCTTATCCCTGATGGATGAGAATTGTCTTTGTTGGGTGGTAACGTAGACCTTGAATTGTATTTCCTCTACTATACCAGAAGCCGCACTATAAACATAATTGATATAAACTGACGGAGAATGTTGCAGGTAAGCAATGACCTACCTGTCAAGCGACCCTGACAGCAGCCTCTGGCCAGAGCTGCTCAAACACAGACAGGTGACCGTTTTGTGATGATTTCTTAAGGACACCAGCAATTGCCCTCCTTTTAGCATGTCCCAGACTTTGACATATCGCCCACCTGAAAGAAGATGATGTTTTATTATAGCTACAGTAAGTGTACACAATGATTACTATCTGATCTATTAATGATCTTACTATCTGACACAAGGTCCACTCAAACGGACCACTAATTCCAAAGTCAAGATACGTTTGAAAATGCATGTTTCGCATATGCGATGCGGTTTTCCCAATTGTAAAAATACTGTGCCGTGTGATATGCCGGTACGTAACATTAATACGGGATACCCACAGGTAACATCAATATCTATTCAGTCTTGCAAGCCCCTGTGCCATAATAAAGCCACTTTCACCTGGGTTGTTTTGATTTAGGGAAAAACCTGTGCGCTTGTATACAAGAGCTTGTAACGCAAGCATTAGATGCACAGTACACAACGTAACAACTCTGCTGCACCACTACTTCCAGCTAAAGTCTAGAAGATCAAAGGAACACCGCACTTGACCGAGCGGCCCCCGGCTGCACTGGATACTGTAAAGCAATGAGTACGAGTGCCACCTGTGTGTGTAAACAGACATACACCATCCAAAATAGTAAGTAGGGTTTCTCACCTGCAGAGACAAGAAGGCCCCCGGAAGGAAAGAGCAGCACACTCTCCACAGGCTGCTCGTGGTCCATCGTCATCACACTCTTATCTGTTCTTGTATCAAACACTTTTATGGTATGGTCATAGGAGCCTGCAACACGATGGAGAGTGCATTAGAGTACCCTACGGCTCGAGGAACTTTTAGTGCAGAGCCCTCCTCTACTAAAGTACTCAAAAGGGACATACATGAGAGCAGAGTGAGCCCCTTAAACTTCAAGCAGCCAATCAGTGGTGTGAATGGTTGCGGAGGAGGCAGGGAGCTGCAGCTTCTACCCAAGTCATTTTCTACACTTTTCTACCAAGAATTCATATTAAGCTATGCAGGAAAGTACCCTAATATGTACTATTCATTGGAATAGCTCTGGTGGACATTAAACTGACCCTTTAATAAATGAGGAGGTGTAGTTTCGAATCAAGAAAAAGTTGCACTTCATTGATAAAGCATTGTACACATTTTAAAGAAACAGACTTCATGTTATTAACCCCTTTCTCCCCCCTAGTTACGCTTTCTGCTGTTAATGAAATCCAGCAATCACAGAAAACATTAAAATTAGTTATTTAGCATTTTTCATTTCCAATTTTACCCCCAAAAAAGTAAAGCCAAGACGGGGCATTCACTTTGCACGAGTATTACAATAAAAATGAACATACCCGTGACAAACAAATCCTCGTTCAGTTTGCTGGTGCAGCCACATCGCACGTAATCTGTATGCTCTTGGTAAGTAAGAATTTGTGCCCCGTTTGGGATGTCCCAGACCTTGGATGAGTAGTCATCAGAACCGGAAACAATCCGATACTTATCAGAAGTGAAGTCCACAAAATGTACACCTCTGAAACAAACCGTTATTGTAACAATTTACCAATAATCTGTGCTGCCCAGGATACATTTTTAGTGATTGACATGCACTGCAAACCCAGAGACTGGCACTGCGGGCATTTAAACGAAATATACTCTAAAGCAGCACGTGTATGGTCATACAGAAGATGGCACGGTCTTTACTATGTATTCCACAACCAGTTAGAGGATATTTCTCGCATGCTTACTTATTATGTCCGTAGTACTGTCTAAGAGCAGCTTTCCCGTTTATGTCAAACAGCTGGACTACACCATCCTCGCAGCCAGCGGCAAGCAGCTTCCCGTCGCTTCGGTACGTGCCGCCATAGGCAGTATCTTTAAAGCGGGAGAAGGTTTTTAGAGGCTCCTGAGAATACTGCCCATAGACGTGAATCTGGAAGGAGAACACCAAGCATGAAAACATGTAGAAAGAAGTACTAGATCGGGAGTTTGACTTTCCTGAAACATTTGGGAATATCATTAAGAAAACATCCATACAGCGGCATCCTGGAGGGGGTTTGGAGCCCAGGAGATGCGAGAGATTTTCAGGGCACTTTACTGCTGTAAGGAAAATGCTGAAAAAAAAGCCGAGGCTTAGTGCATTCCTTCACTTAGGGTGCAGGAATCACACATTCATCAACACAGAAACAAGAACGACGGAGGTGAAAACCTAGCCTTCCAGCATCTTCCTCTAAATATATTTTGGCAAAAATAAAATAATGCTTCGAGAGTGTATTGTGAATTTTCCAGCACAGAATAAGCAGATTCCTTTATTAATTACGTGCTTTTTTCCTGTGTTTTCTATTCTCTAGTTGAACAGCAGAATTGTTTCTCTGTGTAGCCCTCCAACAATGTACAACGATTGACTTAGATATGCAAAGAGGTTCTTGTACAGATTTATTGATGCACGAAATCTCAGATTGCAATTTTTTTTTACATGCGCTGACTGCCTATGAATGCATTGATGCTTCATGCAAGACAAGGAAATCTACAAACACAACTGTCTTGGTCAGACTAACATACAGATTAACAAATCTGCAATTCTTTCCTCTGCAGGTTTAACATAAAAAAATCCCCAAAACTTAAGAAACCCCCTTTTGGTTTTCATGGAAACAGTTCCTGCTTTATATCATAATGACAATCATGTCATAACCCCCCCCCCCCCCAAAAAAAAAAATATGAATGAGACTGTAGTTTATATTTTTTAAAAAAACCTTTTTGCTGCATTTAGTTACAAAACTAGGGCTGCAACAACGAATCGATAAAATCGACAATAGATTATGAAAATCGTTGTCAACGATTTTCATAATCGATTAGTTGAATCGATTTTTATAATAATGTTTTTCAGAGCAAATGCTCTGAAAAACTCCCTTCTATAATCCGATCTCGAATAGAGATCGGATTATAACTCTAGAATCCAGACCCCCCGCAAAGCTGCAGGAGACCTGGATCCTCTCTGCCACCCGGTGAGGGTCTGTGCAAAACGCGCAGACCTCCTGCGCTTCTCCCCTCCCCTTCCGCTTCTCCCCTCCCCTTCCGCCGGGGCTTCTATTACTGAACCCATCATGGAAGCCCCAACGGAAGCGGAGGGGAGAAGCGGCTGTCTGCGCGCATCGCACAGACCCCTACCGGCTGCCGGAGAGGATCCAGGTCCCGTGCAGCGCTGCAGGGGATTTGGATTTTAGTGTGCGATGTGCGCAACCTCCGGTACTTCATCTCACTGCCACTTCCACCTGCCCCACCAGGGGTTAATATATCAACAGAAGAAAAACAGGACAAGTAAGCAGCACTGGGTAAGTATCTTTATTTTTATGCTCATTTGCCCTGTGTTTCTTCTGTTGATATATTAACCCCTGGTGTGGCAGGTAGAATTTTCACAGGATCTATTAATTATGTGCATTTGTGTTTTTTTATTTTTTGATGTCTGTAATATTTGATTTATTGTTTATATTGTCCATATATTTATATATATTTATATTGTATTGTGTATTTTTTGTCTATATTTAATAAATATAAAAAAACTATTTTAGCGATGTCCGTTTTTCTTATATGGGGGGCATGACATATCAGGGGGCACAGTGGTATCAGGGGGGACAGTGGCATAAAGGGGCTATAAGGCGTATCAGGGGGCACAGTGGCATAAAGGGACTATAAGGCATATCAGGGGGGCCAGTGGCATAAATGGGCTATAAGGCATATCAGGGGGCACAGTGGCATATAGGGGTAAAAGGCATATCAGGGGGCATGGTGGCATATCAAGGGTGAAAGGCATATAGGGGACTATAAGGCATATCAGGGGGGCACAGTGGCATATCGGGGCACTGTGGCATATATATAGGGCTATACGGCATATCAGGGGGCACAGTGGCATATAGGGGGTATAAGGCATATCAGGGGACAGAGTGGCATATCAGTGGCATATAGGGGGCTATAAGGCATATCAGGAGGGAGTATAAGGCATATCAGGGGACAGAGTGGCATATAGGAGGTATAAGGGGGCAAAGTGACATCTTTGACATATAGGAGGATATAAGGCATATATAGGAGCAGAGTAGCATATAGGGGGAATAAGGCATTTCTGGGACAGAGAGGCAAGCTGGGGGTGAGATGTGCATAACTGGGCAAAAATAGTTTACATGAATATTTACTAGTAAAGCTTTTTTTGGTATTTTTGGGGTTCTTGTTAAAATATAGCTTTAATTATTATGTCAGTAAAATAAGAAGGCAAATCGTGAAATGCAATTGTAAATTATAAGTTTTTATTTGAAATAAACGAAAAATTGGCATTTTTTTTACCCGATTAATCGAAAAAATAATCGGACAACTAATCGATTATGAAAATAATCGGTAGTTGCAGCCCTATACAAAACTGTTAAATTTAGCAATGTAGGTGGAACTGCGCCTTTAAGTAATCAGTTAAAAAAGTAAACAAGGAAAATGCTGTCCTACTAAATGAAATAGAAGAGCACAATTCGCTCAGACAACACATATTGGTGACTATTTGCACATAAACACACAGAATAGAGTCAGTTTATGTCATGCGGTACTTAAGGCCATCACTTACCCGTGTAGATGATGTCACTGCGAAGTTACATGGCTGAATAGGTGAGAAGTCTACTTTCGTGACGGCACCAAATTCTTTAATCTGAACTGGCGTCTAAAATGCATTTATAAGAGAAAAGGGAATAGTCAGTCACAGTTTTTAGCATTAAGTCATAATTAAAACGATATCCAGCTCAGGTGTTTTGTTTATCACTATCACTGTATTCAAGATATTTAACTGTTAACCTAATGGAAGTTGGTATTGGGCTAGCATTCATTCTCTCTCTCTCATTCATTATCTCTCTCATTCATGAGTTTAGTGTAAAGAACTGTAAAATGCTGGGTTTGGGGAAAGTGACAGATGTGCTTTGAACTGATGCGTTGGCCGTTAATTCGCTAAGCAAATAAACCTGAACAGAAATACCATTTTTGATCTACTCTGAGCACAAAATTTAAAAATGTTTCCCCGCCCCTGTTTCCAAGGCAACTGCCAATCAATTCCTGCTTGTGTGTTGCTGGCAGAATAAGGTAAACGATACTACTGAGTAATATATATCACACAAACACCTGGAATAAGAGGTACCTAATGGTGTGTGTGTGTGTGTGTGTGTGTGTGTGTGTATATATTACATGTACAATATGCAATACATATGTAAACAGTTCATGGTATAGCGAAACACATGTTACTGGTACTATTCTTTTTAATGTATAGGTAGATCACCTTGTATCGCTTCCAGTATAGCGTATCTTGTGTTATCTTTTCTCCAAGTTTGGGAAAAGAAGGGACGGCCAAAGGCTTGTAACCCGACATTTTGGGCTTTTTTTAACTCGGTTCTTCTGAACGCAGCAAACTCGATTCTTCAAAAGACCAGGAGCTCAGCTGAAACAGGTAATCAGTACAGTCAGTCAAAATAAAGAAAGCCATGAACTCTCAATAGAGCAGAGAAGGACACTATGACATGAGTAAGAGTATTACAAGAACTAAGACTAAGAATCAAGTGACGGATTTTACAAACGTTTGGACATCGACGGAAATGATCTGAATGCAGTATTTTCAATGACACGAGAATCAAAGAAGTTGTTTTAAAAGATGGGTTCCCTGTACATACATCACACCATGCAGTCCTTACCCTACCCGGACACAAGGTGCTGCTGGCTTTCACTGTAATTGACCACATTTGGCAGTTTGTGCCTTTATAGGGTCTGATTATGTGTCAGATTAACTCACAGCGCGGTTATTGATAATTGGGGTGAACGGTGCACGAACAGGGCTAACACCTCACGAAATAATATGCCCGGCTCAGCAATGAATGGCTTTGAATTAAGGGCTCGCTATCAAACGAGCATTGCAGCGCCTTACAGGTAGAGTTAGATCCGTTTCTCTCTATGCGGGAACCGGGCACACATTGCTTTTCATTACAGCGGTTACTGAGATTTCACAACATAACGGGACGATCAAATACCGCATACCGCTATGCTCCGGCCTCTCCACTCCAGCGATCCGTTCCAGTACAACTCACGATCGCGGAGTCACGTTGCCACCATCCGCAATGGAAGCCGCCATCTTGCTCCGTGACGTACTTCCGGCCAATGCGTCACGCTAAGTGTCAGAATGCGGCACTCATAAACCTGTGTGTGGAACTGGGCCAGAGGGGAGTAATTCATAGCCCTAACTCGATAACACAAGGGCCAGTTTCATTATGTTAACGCTACCAATGAGTTATTCGGATGCACGTACCGGCAGGGAGCCATGCGTCCCGGGTGCTGGCGGCTCCAGATGACGTAGATCCGGAAATGACGTTTTCACCCATAACAATAGAAGACTATTATATGGTAGGGAAACAAGTGTAAGCTATATGGCTGGGTGCGTGTAGGTATTGCGAGTCCAATGTACTAACAGCATGTGCGGAGTAGCGGCCCGGAGAGTGTAATTGCAGATTAGAGCTCCGTGGATGTGAGAAGCCCCCGTGCAGAGTGCGAGTTGTGAGGATGCAGTAAGAGTCTGCAGATCCATCATGTCTTCCTTCAGCAATCTAGAGGCCTCTGCAGGGCTGTCGGGTGAAGAGAGCTTCTGCCTGTCCAGCATGCCTGACATTAAAGTGGAGCATGTGATGGATTCCGGCCCCGGAGAAGGAGCGGCACAGAGCGTTGCCATGGGAATGAAATTCATCCTTCCCAACAGATTTGACATGAATGTTTGCTCTCGGTTCGTTAAATCTCTCAATGAAGAAGACAGCAAAAATATCCAAGATCAAGTGAACTCTGACCTTGAAGTGGCTTCTGTCCTTTTCAAGGGTTAGTAGTTTTGAGACCATTATATATATATATATATATATATATATATATACACACACACACACACCCATATAATGTACGTATGCATACAGTGCTGTGCAGCTCCACCCAGAAATCATTTAACTTGGTAACGCTGTGGTTTTCACTCTCATTCGCTATTCTATATGAAGAGCCAACACTGGCGAGTTTCTCCAGTGAAAGGCTGAGCTGGCCCTGTATGATGTGTCAGTCGAAGGCTGAAGAAATCTCGCTAGCTTAACAATGCAGAAGCTTGCTTGGGTTGGCCCATCGTAATGCATAGTGAAGTCTAAGATCTGAAACACAACTCTCCCTTTAGTGAATAAACCCCTAAAGCGTGCAGACTTGAGTTGCTGCAAGACCCTGTTGTGTTCCAGTTTCACATGGATGGCATGAGAGTCTCCTTTTGAATTCTCTGATAACAAAGACGAGTTCTTTGCAGATCCTGCCAATACCTGGGCGTTGGTATACGGCTCTTAGTGTGGGATCTAGTATTTGCTCTCGTACACCTGAAGTTGCTCCAAAACTCTTGAGCGTTCGGGGGCGTTTTGGCAGTATGTAGGTGAGCGTTTGTGTTCTCGAAGGGCAGTAGTCACCACCTTGCTGCTTTGTGGTGAATTCTGTGTCTTTAAGATGATGGTGTTATGAACACTGTGAAGAGCGAGGTCTGCACATCCCCAACACGTTCTAGGGTGCTTCCTGGAGGTTTGGGGCAGGGAGGTCGTCCTCTTCACTTCTATTTTATTCAGTTAAATGGTTCAGTCCACTGCTTTCGAGTCTAATCGACTTATTATTGAAATGTTAAACTTTTTTAATCCAAAGCCGTAAATAAGTTTGCTTTTTATGTTTATCTCTCTAGCTGAATGCAATATCCACACCTCGCCGTCTCCTGGGATTCAAGTCAGGCATGTCTACACACCGTCCACAACCAAACACTTCTCTCCAATCAAGCAATCCACCACCCTGACCAACAAGCACAGAGGCAACGAAGTATCCACAACGCCCTTGATGGTTAACTGTAAGGACTTCTATGCGTTATATCTCTAACTAAATTACTAAAATCTGTTATAGGGACTGTCTACTATTCCAAACAGCTCATCAATGATACCTTAACAAAAACGTACCTGCTGAAGAAGCTGCAGCTTCTCCACTTCCTGTGCATTGGGGGGGGGGGTGTTCCATGTGTCGGCACTGGAACTGGCTGTAGCTTGAGGCGCTTTGCTACGTGTATTTTGGGCCGCGTATTTCAGTCCAGGTAGATACTATCTAGAAATGATTTTACTAGTGTTTTAACTCAATACTGCTGTTCATTAAGAACATTGTGACTTTCATATCGAGTGCCTTCATTCATTGTATACGGTTGTGAAAGTTGGTGTAGCTGTTCATATAATGAGAAGATTGCTATACTTCTCTTAAATATAAATTCATTCTGTTAAAACATTCTCTCCTTGGCTTTGTTTTTGGAATATGGAATAAATCACCTCTATTCCTTTCGTAGCGCTGTCTGTTCACCAGCTGGCAGCTCAGGGAGAAATGGTCTACTTGGCCAGCCGTCTGGAACAAGGTAAGAATATATTTTTCTGTTTTCTGCCTTTTATTATTTGCCGTAAATTATGGGAGTAAAATATCATTCAAGCAGATTTTTTCATTTTTTTCAAACAGAAAATGTGATTAACGTTACTGACGAAGAAGGTTTCACGCCACTCATGTGGGCCGCTGCTCATGGACAGATAGCGGTGGTAGAATTTCTGCTGCAAAATGTAAGTAAAGCAGATGGGGCAGTGCTCTCTATTTGCTGTCTCCTCATCTGATTGATCTAGTTATACAGGCAGCTCCAGAACTATATGCATCTCACACACACTGCTGGGAGGCTCATGGCAGCTATGACCCTTCTGTCCGATGCCACTGTAAATGGCAGGGCTGAATAGGGGCAAAATCGTGGCTTCAATTTTTCAACTGACAGGTGAAGTGAATAACACTGATAATCTTGTAATCATGGCACCTGTCAGCCGGTAGAACATATCGGGCAGCAAGTGAAATTGTTGTCCTCGAAGTCGATGTGTTAAAAGCAGGAAAAATGGGCAAGTGTAAGGATCTGAGTGACTATGACAATTGTGATGGCTGGACAACTGGGTCAGAGCATCTGATGGCCCTACCTCGCAACTTAAACGACCTGCTGCTAACGTCTTGGTGCCAGATACTACAGCACACCTTCAGAGGTCCGGTGGAGTCCAAGCCTTGAATGGTCAGGGCTGTTCTGGCTGCAGAACGGGGACCTGCACAATATTAGGCAGGTGGTCATAATGTTATGGCTGGTCGGTGTACATTATGCTTGAGTGATATATGTAGCCATTACTAAGAGTAGTAAGCCTATGGCTGAATCATTTGTTGTAGGAGGCTGAGCCCAAGGCATTGTTTATAATGCATGGTTAAGTTAATACATTGAAAGGCTTTCTCACCTCAGCAGACCTGCAACTTTATTTTTAAATGAATTAACCCTTATGCTGCTGGGCTATATAGCTGGACCTAGTGCCGATGCAGCCAAATGATATTAAAGCGTTTTTTGCGGTACATAATACGCGTGTTTAGAATGTAACCAATACATTGTTAGCTTTCCGATGGGTTGTGTGTTTTCTTCTTTTCCTCGTATAGAAATACAACTACTAGTATAATTTAAACCTATGTTTTTCCCCCCCAAAGGGTGCAGATCCCCAGATACTTGGAAAAGGCCGGGAAAGTGCCCTCTCCTTGGCATGTAGCAAAGGTTATACAGATATAGTGAAGATGTTAGTGGATTGCGGAGTGGATGTCAATGAATATGACTGGGTAAGATCGATTAGTAATTTATTTTTAAAACCCGAACCCGGTGTGTTTGTACCAGACTATGAATGGTCAGCAGTATGCCCCTGCACGTTGGGTGATTAGAGAAAGTGTGCAAGGGGCTTTTATAGAGTGGAAGAAGGAAATTTATAAGGGCCATCAACTGCATTAGGAGGCGAAAAATGAATGGACGGTTTGCAAAAACGTAAAAGGAGAGGTTGATAAATATTGGCCGCAATAGGACATACGGTTCATCAGTCACAGGAGGCTTGTGTTTTCCATCGAATTCTAGTAGAAAGATTAAAAATACCTACATAGGTCTCTTTCTAATAATGTATTTTGTTGCTTTTAGAATGGAGGCACACCTCTCCTTTATGCCGTTCATGGAAACCATGTGAAATGCGTCAAAATCCTCCTAGGTGAGAGCGAAGAACGTTCTTTTTAGCTTTCGATGTGATGGGGCGCATGGTTGTGGTTATGTTTAATATGTTTATTTTTAGAGGAAGGAGAGCCTTCTGTATAAGAGTGCTAGAAGAGGGATAGCTTTGAGATAAACATGTTAACGTGTATTTTGTATATTCGGTCATTATATGGATGGATTGGTTGTTAGGTTGTGTTACACAAAGTCCGCTTTTTACTGACTATTTACAATGTATAACAGAAAATGGTGCCGATCCAACCGTCGAGACAGACTCTGGATATAACTCTATGGACCTCTCAGTCGCCCTTGGCCACAGGAGTGGTGAGTTGAGTTGTGTTCTGGTTCTTGGTCCAGCAAAATTTGGAATATGATGTTAAATGTTGGTTTTGCAGCCTCAAGCTGTAGTAAGCGGGCCACATCCTTACTAACGCCAATGCTTCATTCTGCCTGCCCATCAGGTGTATGCCGTTCAACATCTAAACAACAACTAACACACGCAACCTGAGTTTGTAATATAAATTATGGCTAATAATTATTCGTGTTCAGTAGTTTTACTTGTTTTCTATTCCATCTTGTGAGGATCTAAATCTGTGTTTAGAGTAATTATTAAATGCCAATGTCCGCTTTAAATCGTATTTAGCTGCTTGAACGCAAATTGTATCAGGCAATGTGGATTTCCTTAGTAAAAAGGGAATTATTGCCATTTCAGTTTTCAGCACAACTACATTTAATTTATTATTACTTACAGTTTGTGTGCTCTGTAATAATTTAGGAGATATTTGGTTTCAAAGATCAATAGCAGTCTGTGGCAGAGCCAGCATTATCTAAAGTTCTCTTGTTTCTCCTCACCCCACCTTTACAAAGGATGTTAAGATACCTTTCTGAACTCAACACATGTTAGGGTGTTTTTTTAATATGCACATATTTCTTATTTAGACTTGTAAACTCCATTACATAGGTTTATTTAGTGTATAGAACTGTAGGGTTTGGGCAAAACTGCCAGATTTCCATTAAGCTGACTTACACCGTTTTTATTTTTATCTTTCAGTTCAGCAAGTAATTGAAACCCATCTGCTGCAGCTTCTTCAAAGCATCAAAGAATAGTTACGTTTTGTAAATAAGAAAGATGAGATGTGGATCGTTTATATCTTGCAGTGTTTTACACTAAAGATATTTGCAGTTTTTATAAACTTTTAACACAGACCTAAATTTGACTTCTTTCTCTAAAGTTGGTATTTTGGTAAGATGTTATAGATCGCTTGATATTGTAGCAGCCCGAACCTGCTCATAGATCAGAGGAGACATTTTTAGCAGAATTATTTAAAAAAATATATGAAATTTTAACCCTGTCCGAACCCCTCTGAAATAGTGTCTGATATTTGTAAGCCAATCAGACGTTGTTTATTTTAATGTTTTACTTTGAACTCTCGAACGTACAGGGGATGCACTTTGTGTTGCACTGCTCTTGAAGTAATTTCGATCGATTAGAGCTATCCCGCAAATCAGATTCTTCTAGAAGTAAATTCCAGAGATCTGGTACCCAAATACAACTCGGTTCCTTAGTACTAGGTACTAGAGATTTTAAATAAATGTATTGCGATCTTTTCAAGAATTGGTTAAAATTTCTTCCTCAAAACAAAAATAAGTGGTATTTATCTATACAAGTGAAAAGTAGCATTTTGCATGCATAAAACACAGGCTTCTGCGCATGCTTTTATTTAGATTTAGCCAAACAATACTGTCATGCACAGTTGTGAATATTATTGCAAAGTCAGTAAATTACAAAATTTAGCAAAATATGAATTTATGCCCAGCTCACCCAATGCAAATTCATAATTCAGAGGAGGATCAAATTGGGTGATTTCACAATTCTAGAATCAAACAGCATATTTTCGAAATTCTAAAATACTTTTAGCATTTCTCTTCTTTCTGGATGTAAATTTGTAATTGCATTTTGGGGCAGAACAGAGGTTTCATTGTGTGTGTGGTTTTTGAGCCAAGTATAATGCTGTAATGCAATAACCCCCTTTTATATTTATTTATGTCTTTTTTAAATGAATGTATTTTATATGTATTTATTTAATTTAAACCAATATGGAGTCAGAAAGGAAAAGGGCAATGTTAGTTTTCATCACGTAGTTAGCTGTGCATTTATTTGCTGTTACCTTGGTGGTAGCGAATTTACAGTCCTAATGATGTCAATAACCTACTGTAATGTATACAGTTACTAAAGCTATGTATTTGGCAATTTTGGGTATATTCGCTAAAGGGATAGTGGGCAGGAGATTTGGGGGGCGGACTTCCTTATGTCACTCATGTTCATTATGGATTTCCAACACTGGCAAGAAAGGTTGAACTCGCCCTCAATAATGTATAAATCGGTGTGTCAGAGGTAGGCTCAGACTGGCCTGTGGGCCACTAGCCGACGTCACGCTATGTGATATCGAGACACCGGCGAGGAGACATTAGAGAACTCTCGCTGATTTAACTATACATTATAGAAGCTAAGCCGTTCCTGCAGCAGAAGCTTAGTGGGAATGGTCCTTCATAATAATTGTGAAATCCAGTAGCTGAAACACAATTCTCTTGGTGACTCCTTTAGCGAATAGACACCTTTGTGGCATTTACATGGTGCTTTATATAAAATATGCTGTTTGCAAGTCAAGATTATCTGGTGATTACCAGAGCTCATTGAGAATGTAGGGCACAGAGCTGCAAAGTACTGCTCCTGGTACCATATGTCTATATAAATTCTATATATATTGTGGGACTATAAGCCGATTATCAACCAAAAACTGATGAATGCTTTCACAGCATATAATGAATAAAACTGACTGATTTGCAATCGATGAGGTAATAGATGACCTTCAATGCTTTTCAAAGAAGTCGCGTCCGTTAAAGCCTTTTGTGCACATGTACTAGAAATGTAAGCGTTTGGTCCACCATTGTTCTGGGAGCAGGAAGTGACTCCATAGAGTCTTTTTGTGACATCACTAATGAAATAGTGTATACAGTACTCCAGCGGGACGGTACTGGAATAGGGAATGTTACAAACTTCTAACAACCATTTGGATTTTAACCATGTGTTTTGTAAGGGGTGAGCAAAGCATTGCGCTGCAATAGATTGGTCACGTTCTAGTATTTATTTTGGAAATAAATGTGAATTGCTAGCATTATGTTCAGCTAGGAGGGAGATTACTTGAAATAAAAAAAAAAAGAATAGATTGAAAGAAGCACTTTTTCTTTATGTCCTCTATGTGTTATCCCACAATTAGCACATTTACTGAGAGACCAGCAAGTAATTGCAGCTGTAGTCTCTCTGGCGTCAAACAAGTGAATTACTGCACGTTTAATATCTATCAATGTTGAGTCATCACTATGTCACCTTCTCGTGCTTTGTGTCATTGTAAATACAATTGCTGTAGTGTGTGTGTATGTATGTATGTATGTATGTATGATATATATATATATATATGTGTAATGTATTCCATGTGTAACACAGTAACAAATGTGTCCTGTATTACTGGATTATTGACTCCTTGTTACATTTTGCAGGGCATAAGTCATTTTGTGTTCTACATACGTATTATTATTTTTTTGTCACCCAAATGTTATTAAATTTATTTTGCTTTTCCTGATGTTTGCCTTGAGATTTATTTTATTTAAAACAAATATTTTGTCACATAAGAACTATGTAATCTTGTGTATGACTAGCTAGATGCACTAAATCAATGAATTACGGCAATACAGCCTCGTTTAGCAGTAAATGTATTAAAATGCCATAGTCTCAGTGAAGCAGACCAGGGACTGTATAAAAACAATGGGGGGGGGGGGATCACACAAATTCATTATATCAATTACAGAAATTAGAGAGACTGCAGCAAATACATGGAAATGTATAAATGAAGGACGCCAAGACTAGAGAATTGGAAGAAAACAATGAGAGTACACCGAATGTATGTTGAAAAGCAGCAATTCATAATATTTAAATCATCTCTACATACCACCGTAAGTGAAAACATTGAAGTGCTAAAATGTTTAATGTTCACTACTGAACGTGAACTAAATATATCAATAATTTAGTTAATCTTTTCAGAAAATGAGAACTAAAAAAACCCCATAAAAAAGTAACACAAAAGTAGGACTCGAATAAGTATAGAATTGGTTAAATCGGGCCAGATGTCCGTTAAATGAATTGCAATTTCTTTTCCTTATTGGAACAGAAAGGAGAAGTCATAATAATTCTAGTAAAATGCATAGACTTTAATGTGACCTCTCACTGATCTATCGTCCATGGCAAAGAGCCACCTCTAGGTTCAGTGCCCTGAAAAGAAAAAAATAAATAGTGTCAGGATGTGGGGATGCGGAGCACAGTGCTGAGAGACACCTGATAAACTGCTAATCAGGAGTAGATGCAAAACCAGGCAATGGTACAACAACAAAGGTTTATTCCACTCAGTAGAGCAATGAAAAAACAATACTGTACAGCAATCCGGCGGCTCGGATAGTAGAGAATCAGCAAAGTCCATAGAATCCAAAATGAGTATCAAATAACAAAGTATGGAGAATCCAGAAAGGAACTTGAACAAAAGTTACGGGGATGCGGCCTAGTACAGAGGAACGGGCGTCCGGTGTTGTCCCCGCCGGGAGGAGACCTCCTGGTCCGGAGGGGAGGTAATGTATGCTACCGAGAGCCTTTATATTTTCTTTTGTTCTGATGACCCCGGTCTGTGTAAGGGTTCGTAGCTTTTGGGCGACTTTGATTTCATTGAACAATATGATGCTTCCTGATGGCCTGAATTGTGTCACTGTCAGCAACATTACAATTCACCATACAATTTATTTCTGAAATGCCCAAAACCTTTGAACTACATTTGCTTCATAATAACTAGAATCAGGTCGGTTTACCATGATCCCCACTTTAAATAAATGAATTGCCCTTTGATATTTCATTTTGTTGGCATTTATAGGTTGAGAATCTGGTGGGTTGTAATCATCCCGTAGCCAGAAATCTACAAGTTTTACTTTCTCTGCTACAGAAGACGTCGGATTCAAGTACTGCAAATTTTATCTAGGGTAGTAAATCCAGCCCTTGCCCCACAGCAAGTACATAATAATAGCAAAATGGGAATTTTTGCTATCTTACATAGTTCTTTTCATTCATAATTCAGAAGATAATCAATTTGGGTCATTTTTAACATTTAAAAAAAATGTACAGGTCTAGAATCAAACCACCTCATTTCTGTAATGTATGTATGTTTTTGACATCTTGGGCTGGTTCTATATATAAAACCATATTTTTATATATTTTCATGTTCCTATGTATAGAACTGGAAGCCAAGTTAGCTGCATACTTGAACTCCTTATCTTCTACTAGGTTACCTAACTGGTGGAGAGATGGTATTTGGTGAGATTTCCATACAAACAGTGCCAATTTCTTCACAAGTGAGCTATTTCCCTTGGGTAGACACTCCTTGTGGAAAATAACTCTCTAAGGATTTAAAACCCTTGTAACCGTAATACTTTAATATATCTTGTACACCATCATAATTGAATGGTCATATCTCTGTTACCACTGCTATAGCACCATATGATTTACACCGATCAGCTATAATATTATGACCACCTATGTAGGTCCCACTTTTGCAGCCTAAACAGCGTTGCCCTGTCGAGGCGTGAACTCCACTAGACCTCTGAATGTGTGCTGTGGGATCCGGCACCAAGACGTTAGCAGCAGATCCTATAAGTCCTGTAAATTGTGAGGTGGGGCCCCCATGGATGCATCCTGGTGCCACTTGTTCTCCAGGTAAGCGACGCACCCGGCCATCCACGTGATGTAAAAGAAATTGTGATTCATCACTTTTGGGAGTGGACAGGGGTCAGCAAGGGGACCCTGACTGGTCTGCGGCTACACAGCTCCATACGCAACAAACTGGACTATACTTTGCTTACTACACGCAGTAAATGTTCTAGGTTCCAGAACTACACCAAGGCCTTTTCACTGAACTGACAATGCAGCTTCCCTTACATGCACATATACATTCTCACGAAAAGTCAAAGATGGCTGCTCAACCCAAAGCCCCCTCTGTCCAATATTTCTTCCACAACTTGTACTACTCATTCTTCCAAAATTGACCTTGCGAGCATATCTCTGTAGTCCTAGGTGATTCTATATCATATTGTATAATATTGGTTAAAAGATGTGCACGAAAAAAGCATATAGCGGACTGGGGTGAAGAAATATTCCAGCTCTCAAGTGTTTGACGGAAGTCGTCCGCACACATGGAATGTGAACATAAAACAAATAAACCGGAGACAAACATTTTTAAATGCTGTACTGTAGTGTAGCTTTCTAAGAAGAGTGGAAATGTAGACATGTTTGGCCATAGATAGCACACAAGATAAAAACATTTAACGAAAATTATATAGTAAGAGGCCTTTAGATCTCTCCTTATTTCCTTTAAACCACTGAACTCAAAATATAATTTTGTTAAATTTGAGATACCTACTAACAGTGCCTAATGTCAGTAAATAATCCTTTATGGGGATAGCAACAAGATCCACTATTTCAAAAACATGTGTCCTTCTGGCTCTACGTACCCTGGTGATACCCCTGGTCGCTTGGGGGGGTTGCAGGTAGAACACAAGCTACTAGTGGTCCAAAATGCTGTGGTCCAAAATGTTTAAATGAGAGCAGCCCATGAGGCAATATCCTTCTGCCCTACTTGCCAGCCCTCCCCTGATTACGTCATTAGCTCTGGACACCTAGATTCTGACATTCTTTGGCTGTTCTTATAGAGTTGTATTGAATGTGAAAAATGAATGCCTGTAAGCACATTACATGGAGTAGAGTGGGGTAGATTTTGGATTGACTGAGGACTAGGTCCTCAGTCAATCAGCAGGTCCTGAGTCATACAGGTAGATAGTACTGCCTTAAAAAATCCATCAAGTAGCTCAGAAGTATATTAGCTGACACCCCTTCCCTATCCGCTGAAACATACATTGTTCCTGCTGAAATGGACCTCCATATCAGTCACCTTCATTGTCATTGTGGTCATCATCAAGGGCATTAAATCGTATCATTGTGGGTCTTGCTTAATTCACTCATCATCTTTTCAGTGTGAGAGATGTGCTCCTCTTATGGATCCCTTGGATCTTTAGATATCTGCTATAGTGGTTTTGAAGTGAAAATATAGAAATCCTCTAAATAAATAATAATAATATAATAAAATAAATAAGAAAGTCCTTTAGAAGACCCTTTATAACGTTCAGGATCACTAAGCTGGAGCCTTTGCCACTGAGTGGCAAGTCTGCTTCTTAAAGCTGGTGGTAGGATATTAAGATCTCCATCATCTTGGGTGATGGCTCTATTGCTTGCCCAAAAAAAGACTTTGTTAGGCATACCTCTACCATTGAGATTCCAGATGAGTCCCTCCATCTAGTCTGGTCTTTTTCAGGACATAAACACTCAAATGTTAATCAGTCCTTGGTTTTGTCTTAAATTCAACATAACTACATGCATGCTCCATGAATGTTTAAATTCCCTTACTGTATTAATTACTACAACTTCTAGTTGCAGGCTTTTCCACTTATCTACCACCATCCCAGCAAATGGAAACTTTATTAAACAGGCAGATAACTGCAAACTCACAGCTTAGGAGGCACTAATGCTCACCACTATACCACCAAAGCAACTTGGCCCAAGAGAAATAGCCTGACATGAGGTTTAACAAGTCTAACGTCCAAGAAATGTCTAAATATTAAATTCTCCCAAGGAAGCTCATTTGTACCAACCATAAATCTTGATGATGATAAAAAAAAAAAAGAGAAACTTTCTTTGGAACATTAATCTTTAAATTTGGTGACAAGCTTGTCATTCTCTTACCTGCATGTTATTGCTAAATAATAGTAATAATAATAATAATAGTAATAATAATAATAAATAATAGTGGAGATACATTCTGACACTCAGACAAGTGATGTGTGGTATGCATGTTGAGTTTACTTGATGGTACTTTTCCAGGCTTATTGTGTAAGTTATGCAAGTGTTAATTGCTTGTTATGCTATCTAACACTTTTACTGTATACAACCATCACTATGCCCTATTTTTTATGAGCCAAAGCTTCTCGTAATGCTCTTTTCTGATGTAAAAAAAACAAACCACATGCTGTTCCTATTGAGCTAAAAATTATGCATATTACTTTCTCACTAAAATGGATAGATTGTGACTTACGATGCCAAGGATAAATTCTAAAGACTTGCATCATTATTGATCCGGTTACTAATCTTCTCTGGCCTGGACTCACATGTACCTATTGAAGGTTAACACGTGTAAAGACACCTAACCTCATTCATGTCTATACTCAGCCAATAAACTCTTAATAAGAACTAATTGCTGCTTCACTGGATCCCCATTCTTCTCTAACAACTCTCCTGCTAAGCAGACATGAATGAATAGAATGTTTTTTTCATGCTTGTGTATTGATGATCTTTTGGCTGGGTATAGATGAAGAACAATGCACTGCACAACACTATCATTTACCTCTTGCTTTATTGTGTATATGTTTCAGTCTATATTTCCAGATTCTTTGTGGTTTTGTTGCGATTACACATGGACAAGTTTAAAAATATGGTTTCTATTAGTTTTGTTTTCTATTCAAGTACATTTGAAAGGCGTGATCTCATCAGCTTTGGATTTACTTTTGTCACTTGTGTTTATTCATCCATTTATGAGATAAGGAGTTTCTTTCTATCAATATAAACATTATTATTCGTTTTCCAATGAATACCACTACTTTTATTTGTACCGTAGTTAAGTTAAGTAAACAGATGATAAAACAAGAAATTTTTAGAAAATACTCCATAATAAATTGGCGTTACACAAGCTGCTTCACTGTTATTATAAGTGTATGGCGGGCCTCTCAGGGTTGTGTTTCCATAGGACATTCATGACGTACTTTTCGTTAAAGAAGAATGAAGTAAGGGTGGATAAAGAGGGTTTCTATTATATGTGACATGAAAGGCTATTTCATTTAGCGCAGCAACCTATTTCAGAGTTCGGACCATCCTTTTCCACAGTCCAGGGAGCAGTCATTTTGAAATTCAGAGCGTTTTGGCTTTTCAGACCATTGAGGAAGAGGGTTGCTGCAGCGCTGCAGCTTGTATCTCAGGTAAGTACATTTTTGTTTTTGAAGAATGCATTTTTAATTACTCAGAATATTAATTCCTTATTCCAATGGAGACAGTCATTAACCATATTCATTACCTTCTGTGATTATCTGAAATGTGACTTTCAAGAAAAAGAAAAATTTATTTATTATTTTAATTATGATAGAAATACCCCCTAAAAACCAAGGCCATTATCTGGGAGTCTTTTGACACATTTTCTTCACTGGCTGTCACTTAGTTTAGGAATAAGGAAATTACAGATTTCCATCCTTCGTTGCATTATTATTTGTGATCTTTTCAATTTATTTCCTGTGTGTGGTAATTTATTCTCTTATAGATCTTCATTTTGATGCCCTAGCAGAAGGAGAGGACCTATCAATGTGTGGACTGCAAAGAGATCTCAACAGCTATATGACTAGCCCATTAGACTGGGCCATCTTTAACCATAGCAGAGCCTGAGGCAAGCTTTCCTCATTGGCCCCCAACACAATCATAGCCACTCCAAAGACCCCTTCATCCCTGGCGGCTCAGTGAGATGGAGGTGAATTTTCATTGCCCTTGGCTCTCTGTCTGCAAGAGGCTCAGATACAGAGCACTAAAAAGCAATGTAGATCATGCGTCCCACAGCCTACTCATTAATGTATGGAAATATTTACTGATATACCTATTCACGTTAAAACGTGTTCATTCATGTAAGAATAAATATTTTACCTATGGGTTTCCTGATAGTGGGTAACATAACAAAATGGCAGGGCGCATAAAGTAAACAAACAACGGCATTTTAACAGCATTAATAGTCTTGGATCTAGTTGTGAGGTTGACTTCTTGGAATGCATAGCGTGGTTGCTTGGGGAACCACTTAAACATTATTATAAAAGTATTGAGACATTCTTTTGAACAGATGCAAGAACTGAATCGAGGAGGAAGGGCTTTGAGTGTGTCATTGAGCAAGCAAGAGGTGATAAAGCTTTGTGGTGAGGGTCAACTTAACATTACATTACTGGTATCTACAAACACCCAGCACACGCTCAACATAACCCGACAAGAACTTGCTCACATGTAAGTAAATACTCTTTGTTAACTTTATAAAAGTGCAGTCCTTATTTTACTGTAGCTTTAGTTTAATGCTGTTTTTTTTTTTTTTGATAATGGGAATCATGAAAATGATTGATTCAACAAAGGAATCCATAGTCACAATTTCCCATCAATTTCAGAGAAGTATAAAGGATTATAAAAAAAGGATTATAAAACACACGAGAATACCTGATCCTGGCTGCTATTTGTGAAAGTAGCTGTTTCGCTAACTGTGTGAGACTGAAACCAGCTGTCAGGTTCTGATCTGAAGATACGGTCATTTTGAGTTAATCTAGTTTTCAGGTTGCAGGTGAGGACCCTTGCATAATATATCTTCCATACATATTACAACCTAATATTAAAATGGGCAGACTAGATGGGCTGAACGGTTCTTATCTGCCACCAAATTTTGTATTTCTATCTACATTGGACGAAACAGCTGTCCATGAGTGGTGATCTGGCTATTGTACCTCTTTCTGAGTTTTGTCTAAAGGCTGTCTTGTACAGCGGGCAATTACTTTCAATGGATCCATGTATAAAGTGGATATAGAGGCAAAGGTGATTATTGTTGACCTTATTTGCATGCGCCTACCCAGAATTCCTTGTGGTTGTGGAAGCACCATGAGATTTCTGAGGGAAAAACAAGCCTTCTGGCTTGTCTGGTGTCTGTAGATGAGTGTTTAATAATACTTCTACTATCTACATTTCTCAATCGCAAGGTTACCTAAAAAAATAATTCTTACCAGCCAAGCATCTCCTGTCAAAGAAGCTGCTTATTCCTTCAATGCTTTATTATTATTTATTCAAAGGTAATAGTCAAAGCATACAATCAATCAATTAAAATGCACAAAAAAATATAACCACAAAACATAGAGGACATAATCCCCATGAATAGCAATAATAAATAAATATTAAAGTTATAAAAAAACATGAATGCATAGTTATAAAAAGTGAATTAGCTAACTACGAAAGTTCATATTATTAAGCTAATTCACTATTTACAATCATGTATTATATACATTATATGCTTTAATTTTGGTATGTGGACTTTGTTATTTTTTTACCTGGACGTCTGGTGTCAGCAGGCTCTACACTGTATATTTATCAGGTCTTTGGTTGGGAACGGGAAACGAGTCCTATTGATGTTGCGGCACCCAAATGAAGATAAAGCATACATAGTAGTTTAAAAAGATACATTCTTCACAATTCCTTACATAAACAGCAGTCAATCATCATTTTCACAATCTGTAGAGGTTTCACACTGAAAATACATCTGTTATTTACTATTTAGTAACTTTTTATTTATTTTGGGTGCTGGTGTATTGGATTCTTATTATCCAAAGACCAGAAAAAAACATTGAAACGTATAATATATACACTCACTGGCCACTTTATTAGGTACATCTGTTCAATTGCTTGTTAACACAAATAGCTAATCAGCCACACCACAGCAACTTAATGCATTTAGGCATGTAGATTTGGCTAAGACAAGTTCATACCGAGCATCAGAATGGGGAAGAAAGGGGATTTAAGTGACTTTGAGCGTGGCATGGTTGTTGGTGCCAGAAGGGCTGGTCTGAGTATTTCAGAAACTGCTGATCTACTGGGATTTTCACGCACAACCATCTCTAGGGTTTACAGAGACTGGTCCGAAAAAGAGAAAATATCCAGTGAGTTGTGTGATGAAAATGCCTTGTTGATGTCAGAGGTCAGATGAGAATGGGCAGACTGGTTTGAGACGACAAAAAGGCAACAGTAACTCAAATAACCACTCGTTACAACCAAGGTATACAGAATCCCATCTCTGAACGCACAACACGTCAAACTTTGAAGCAGATGAGCTACAGCAGCAGAAGACCTCACCGGGTGCCGCTCCTGTCAGCTAAGAAACTGAGGCTACAATTCACACAGGCTCATCAACATGAAATACTGGCTGAACGTTGCCTGGTCTGATGAGTCTTGATTCCAGACATTCAGATGGCAGGGTCAGACTTTGGCATAAACCACATGAAAGCATGGATCCATCCTGCCTTGTATGAACGGTTCAGGCTGATGGTGTGATGGTGTGGGGGACATTTTCTTGGTACACTTTGGGCCCCTTAGTACCAATTGAGCATTGTGTAAACACCACAGCCTACCTGAGTATTGTTGCTTACCATGTCCATCCCTTTATGACCACAGTGTACCCATCGTTTGATCGTTGAGGATAATGCAACATGTCACAAAGCTCACACCATCTCAAACTGGTTTCTTGAACATGACAATGAGTTCACTGGACTCCAATGGTCTCCATAGTCACCAGATCTCAATCCAATAGAGCACCTTTGAGCTGTGGTGGAATGGGAGATTGGCATCATGGATGTGCAGCCGACAAATCTGCAGCAAATGCGTGATGCCATTATGTCCATATGGACCAAAATCTCTGAGGAATGTTTCCAGCGCCTTGTAGAAAGTATGCCACAAAGAATGAAGGCAGTTCTGAAGGCAAAAGGGGGTCCAACGCAGTACTAGCAAGGTGTATAAAGTGGCCAGTGAGTGAATGTATATATAAGGGCTGAGGTTGTACAAAAAGGGCAAATGTGCCTTATTGAACTTCTAAAAGAATAGGTGAAGATTTCTTGAAAGTTTTCTCAGTAATTAGGAATTATGCTGGGCAAACTTAGTCCTCTGGCAGCAGAAGCTCCCTGGGCTCAGCCTTTTATAATGCATTGTGAAGACGGGAGCTGAAATGCAGGATTTAGAAAAGATTCTTGTTTCAGTGTAAAACTTTCACTTAATATGTGAGCTTGAGGAGGGCCCTCTTTACCGAATGTATCGGTTAGTGCATCAGTTCTGGTTTTGCTGTACTCCTTTAACCCCTTAACGACAATTGCCGGTCCTGGCACGACACGGAAAAGCATGTGCTTTACGACAATTGACGTGCCAGGACCGGCACGTCTTTAAACGGGTGCAGAAAGCGATCTGTTTTCGCTTTCTGCACCCAAAAAACGTTGCAACGCCGCGATCGGAACGAAGGGGCCATCTCTGGCCCCTCCACGGGGCGTCAACATCCGCCATACTTTGTATGGCAGCGGACGCCCGTTTTAAAAGAGTTTAGGAGGCGATCGACGATCGCCTCCTAAACTTAAATGGTGTCGCTGGAATGCCTCGATCAGGAGGCATCCAGCGACACCAAACACTTACCTTTCGGTGGGCTGTGACCGCTCCGGAGAGCGGTCACAGCCGCAGCTGCCGATGATCTTCGCCATCAAGCAAGATGGCCGCTGCCCTGTAACAGGAACCAACAAATTTTAAAAGTTCGCTAGATGGTCCAGACCATCTAGAGAACTTTGGACCACTTGCAGGTTGAATACAGGTACTGCATTCACCATGCAAGTCAATGGAACCCAGCTTTCTAATCACAGTGTGATTAGTAAAAATAAATTAAAAAATAAAATAAAATTAATAATAATTAGAAAAAAAATAGTAAAAAACTAGTAAAATGTAAAAATCATTTCCCACTGATGTCACAAAAAAAAAATATATATATATAAAAAATATATTTTTGTGAGCAAGTCCTAAAATTAGCATATTAGCTTAAAACAATTCTCGCATGGAAAGAGTTAAAATACTGGCATATTAAATGCCCGTGGGGTGTCTACTTTTAAAAAAGGTATGATTTGATGGGGTAAATTGAATTGGCCAGGTTCAACAACGTCCCAATTAACACCGGGGGAAGGATGGCCACACACCTAATTTCCAATTAGAAAAATGCACACGTACCAAATGTGGCCTTTTAGTTCCCACAAAAATGACAAACCCATGCATGTGGGGTATCACTGTACTCAGGAGATGTTGCTGAACACATTATGGGGTGTCGTGTGACAGCGGCATATACCAGGAGCTGTAAATTCATACATAAAGTAGGTGTGTGTGGGAAAAATACACACACAAAAATACTACTGCAAACTTTGAAAACATGCTGGTGGTAAAATGTGTGCATGCAAAGAGTTAAAATACCAGCATTTAAAATACCCTGTGGTGTCTAGTTTTGAAAAATATATGGTTTTGTTGGGCACACTGAAATGGCCCGGCTCAAAGATGTACCAAATAGGGCATGGGCAGTGGATCCCCAAATGCCAAAGTTCAACATTGAAAAATGCGCATGCCCCAAATGTGGCCCTTTTGCCCCCAAACGGCCAGGCAAAATCATTCATGTGAGGTATCGCTGTACTCAGGAGATGTTGCTGAACACATATTGGGGTGTTTTGTGATAGTGACATATACGAGAACTTTTTAATTCATACCTGAAGTAAAATGTGTGTGGAAAACCAAATGCAAAAAAATGAGTACCACAAAGTTTGACAAAGACTGGTGGTAGATATGGTGCATGGAAAGAGTTAAAATACTAGCATTTGAAATACCCTGGGGTGTCTAGTTTTCAAAAATATATGGGTTTATTGGGCACACTGAAATGGCCCGACTCAAAGATGTACCAAATAGGGCATAGGGAGTGGATCCCCAAATGCCAAAGTTCAACATTGAAAAATGCGCATGCCCCAAATGTGGCCCTTTTGCCCCCAAACAGCCAGGCAAAATCATTCATGTGAGGTATCGCTGTACTCAGGAGATGTTGCTGAACACATATTGGGGTGTTTTGTGATAGTGACATAAACGAGAACCTTTTAATTCATACCTGAAGTAAAATGTGTGTGACAAAACAAATGCAAAAAAATGACTACCACAAAGTTTGACAAAAACTGGTGGTAGATATGGTGCATGGAAATAGTTAAAATACTAGCATTTGGAATACCCTGGGCTGTCTAGTTTTCAAAAATATATGATTTGATGGGGTAAATTGCATTGGCCGGGTTCAAAGATACCCGAAATGGCACATGGGGGGAAGAATTACCAGATTTGGAAAAAATGGCTTTGAAATAGCAAAACGCTACCTGTACTTATTGCCCCATAATGGGTAGAAAAAAGCAAAAAAACATAAAAACATTGGGTATTTCTAAACTCAGGACAAATAGTAGAATCCATTTAGCAGGTTTTTTCATTACCTTTTATAGATGAGTAAAAGATTTTTCAACAAAGTTAGAAACAGTCATTTTTTTCTAAATTTTTCACCATATTTTATACTTTTTTTAGTAGTAAATAATATGATACAATCAAAACAATGTCATCTAAAGAAAGCCCTTCTTGTCCTGAAAAAAACAATATCTAATGTGTGTGGGTTCAGTAAACGGGAAAGAAGAAAATTACAGCTAAACACAAGCAGCGCAGAAATGTTAAAAAGGCCATTGTCACGAAGGGTACAAAAAGTAAAATCAGCCTTTGTCACGAAGGGGTTAAAGTATGTATTGTAAGAAACGTTGCGTAAATCGTTGTCACTATATAAATAAAACATAATAAGAAGCATTCCAACAAAGTTTCTTTTTGTAAATAGGTTAATGTACATGAAAACACATGAATCATTTAAAATAATTTTAAGTGATTCATTAACACCTTTTAATAAGAAGGACCATTCAACTCATCTTTTCTGCTGTAAGAACTTCAAGCCCTTATCATGCCTATCCCATGCATGGTTTAATGCCTTTGCTTTATTAAACTATACTACTTCTGCTAGAAGGGACTTATCTACTCAGTGAAGATACAATCAATAATGCAAAAACTAAACGTGTTCTCCAGTCTTTATAATGCTATAATCAATGCCACCCAATGACTATGGCCAGCGTCAGCTACTGTTCACTGCATGAGAACTTGTCTGCTCGTAGTAAATTCTAAAATCACTTTCAATAACCGGCATGTCAGGACCTGTGAGTAGCTGCCTTTATTTCCAGTTAATAGTTCGCCATTAAGATGAAGGATAGCAATACTTCTCTGCACTGCTTTTATTATTCCAGATCTCCTATTAATGCGATATCAGTTCTCACTACAATTATTTTTTGACAATGGCACAATAAAAAAAAAGATCTCCAAGTAAGATATGGTTTCTACAAGGCTACAGTGTACCTTTTCCAAGTAGAAGGTGTTTCTCTTTACAATTCAATACAAGGGTAACTGTAAGAATCCAACTGTGATCAAATGCAGACGCATGAATTGACTATATCTAAAGCAATGAGAATGAGAACAGAGTTGAAGACACAAACAGAAGAGAAGGCGAGTTCCTCAAGCATGCACCCTAAGTGCCATTTAGGTTACATATCCCTTTTCTTCTCATTTAATTCCCCCTCAACCACTTGATAGATTATAAACTCACATTAAATGGGCACTCTTCTCCTTCTGTGCCACTGTGTTTTAATTATCAAATTGTAAATTGTCAGTTATAATGTTATTGTTCATTTTAATTGGCCCACAATTGTAATGGCACTGCAGAATCTGCCGGTATTTAATGAAAGTCAGAAATTAGTAAATCATCAGGTCCATCATAATAAGTTCTCTGGGCCAGCGTTTGTGGAGTTCAGGGTAAGGGGAATTTGTGGGGCCTCTTTGTCCTAAAGAAGAGGCAAATTGAAGTTCTGCCCTCCCTCATATATGTGGTCTGGGCAGGTCTGAGAAGTCAAGTGGTGGCGTTTGACATCTTATCCTGGTGGTCCACTTTACTGAGTGGAAAGCAGTGTCAGTATGGGGCGCTCCTAAGTGTGGGACCTGAGGAGATCCACAATGGTTCTGCTCTAGGCAACCTGACCACATTTTTAAAATGAATTCAGGGGAAAAATTTTTTTACAAATATCTTAAATTTCAACAAGTTACCAAAGCATAATTTGCATTTGCTTTTTATATAAATGAACCAAAATAAACTTGTTTTGGTTGTGGTTGTAACGTACACATGAATTACGAATGCAGTTCATATTACGGATAGAATCATTTATATATAAAGTTAGTATTCATTGAAATCAATTGGCCAGGTGGGATTTGTATAATAGCACTAAAGGTTTAAACAAAGTTTTGTGTTTTGGGAGTGTGCCTTTTGGGACCGAATTAATATTCCTCTAGCGTCAAGCTTTAGGATAGCCCTCTGGACATGCTAGGGGTGTAGCACCACAACAGAACTGGAGGTTCTAAGATACTTTTCCTAATGGTATACTGGTGAGTACGTGTTTATTTAATCTGTAAATCCAATGTTTAAGGTTTTATTGCACTTTTAGAGTTTGGGAACGTGACAGATTTGCTCATGGCCACCATCAAAAATCTTGGGGCCCAGTACAAATCTAAAGGCGGGGCCCTGTGCCATGTCCCACTTCATGCTGCTTCCATGGCCCTGTGCCATGCTCCTGCCACTGCCCCATCCTCTACTCACAATGGGGCTACCAGGCCCCAAAGCCTGCAAGGGTCCAGGCCACGAGTGTTCAGTAAGTGAAGGTTCCCCCTACTTGTCCACTCAGCATTCACAGGTACTGGATGTACCACCAGATAGTGACCCTGGATCTACTTCCCTAGTTCCCTAGTAAGTTTTCTTACAGCCAAGAGTCAGGTTGGGCTGCGTGGTATGGCCCTGGAGAGCAGTTTAAAGAGACATGTCCACTAACTATTTCAATACAATGTTTGTGGGACAGACATACCAGCTATATGTATCAGTTCAGTGATTGTCATTTCAGTCTCAACAGAACCCTAATGAGTGACCAGAAATGAGATGCCTTCAAACAAGGTGTTTCCAGCTTACCAGGTAAATAGATTGATTGCGAATTCTATCACATAATGCCTTAGTATAAAACAACCTCTTTTCTTCACATTTGCTTTGAATTATTCTGACTCATTTAGTCTCATGAGTTTCTATAATGTATTGCATCTTCTGCCATCATAACCATACTGGTCTCAAGATAATACATCAAGATGAAAGAGCCTTTAATTATTTCTACGCATTCCAGACACAAATAAGTGTGTTTTTCTTGTGCTAGGACTATGACACTTTCTCAATATCAACTGAATGGGACTCAAGAAGGTCTGTGTCATTCCAACATAAAAAAGGTAAATCATTTCATTATATTATTATTATTATTATTATTATTATTATTATTATTCCAATTCCCTACATAAATAAAAAAACAGCACTACGTGCCAAGTTTAATCTCAATGTTATAACCAGCATCAATTGCATTGTCCTCCAGATCATGCCAAATTGTCACAAGATGGAATGGTAAAATGGGAAGGGAATTAAACTGTTAGTTTCAAAACTCATTCAAGAGAACTAAGAATTGAAAACAACTTTTAAAGAAAACTACTAACTAGAAGTGTAGCATTTAATTGTGCTACCACTTTTAGGTAAATCAATTTTATTGTTTTAATATAACAAAAGAAGAGGGGTACAAAAAGAAAAAAGGGGAGAGAGGGACAGCAACATCAGAGTGAGTGAACCAGCATGATATAGTACGGTATGATACATACAGCTGTTGTGTGACAGAAGGCGGGCATGACCGTTGGTCATAGATGTGATCATGTCATGAAGATGTGACGGTCTGCAATGCACCGTGGCACGCATGGCGTCGCCACAATACACTTCGGTGCACTACATTCAGCCACAATGTAACATAAGCAATAGACACAACTAGAGTCAGAACATGAGGATGTCGCAGGCCGTGAGTTTGCATGGGGTCCAAGCAGTGGCGACTCTAGAAACAATATGTAGGGGGGGCACACAAGATACCACAGTCAAACTGGGGGGGCATTAATAATTTCCACCATTAAATCATACCACTGAAAAAACACACATATATATATATATATATTAGATCCTGCTGCTGATATATATAAATATTAGATCCTGCTGCTGATATATATATATATTAGCCCCTGCTGCCCATATATATTAATATTAGCCCCAGTTGCCAATATATATATTAATATTAGTCCCTGCTGCCGATATATATATATATAAATATATATATAAATATTAGACCCTGCTGCCGATAGCAGGTATAGATCAACACATTAACACACAAACCCAGCTTTGCATGTATAGATCAATTGAAATTCACTTGTGATCTCAGCACTGAAGGTATATATCAAATAAACTGAATCAGACATACAAATCCTGTATTTGCAGGTATACAATAATAATATATGAAACATAGCATTGCAGGTATAGATCAAATAAATACATGGAAACAGCACTGCAGGTATTAATCAACTGAACAAGACATACAAACCCTGTATTTGCAGGTATACATGAATAATGTATGGAAACATAGCATAGCAGATATGGATCTACAGAAGAACACACAAACCCAGCTTTGCAGGTACAGATCAATTGGAATTCACATAAAAAACACGGCATTAAAGGTATATTTAAAACCCCTAAATTACAGGGATAGATCACAGGTTGCACACCCCAACCACGCTGCCCACAAAGAACCTGGTCAGCACCCAGATAACACACATAAGATTTGCTATCTTTGTCCCATATACACCCTGCCTGTGCCATCTTGGACCCCAAGGCTCAAACATCCTGCTAGTGCCATCTTTGCCCTTACACAATTATACATCTATGATACACACAAACACATTAACTCATGCTCTCCCTCATTCAGACAACTCATCCACATATTAACTCATGCTCTCCCTCATTCAGACAAATCATCCACATATTAACTCATGTTCTCCCTCATTCAGGCAATTCATCCATTTTAAGAAACTACACCCCTTGGAGCTTCAAATGAGGGGCTACATGTATTTCTAGGACAAAAGTTGAGTGCACAAATAATGATGGAATATGTCGCTTTGGCTAGAAAATATGTTTTTTCTAACCATAGCGACATGTTCATTTTTGTCTTGCGCACTCCAGGTTTGTACTAGAAACACATGCAGCCCCTCATTTGATGCGCCAAGGGATGTCGTTTTTGCAAATGTGTACTTTTTGTGCCATAATTTAACTTCCTACGTGAGCAGTAATGCCACGTCAAGGCTTTAACCCTAATTACTGACCATTCACTGACCATTCACTCGCCTTTCATATCTCCATTCACTCGCAGAAGCACACACCATTCTTTCCCGTTACAATCCCAAAGAAATTATGGTAAAGGGAGAAAAAAAAAAAACACTTTTACAGCAAAAATAAGTTTTGCAGTAAAAATGCAAGGCGCTCCAGGGATGAGATGGTTACTCACGTACCGCACGGGCTAAATGGCTGATTTTAATAATATTTGCAGTTCATCAGGATTTCATATGTAGCTGCTTAGATGCCTGAGATACAGGCATCTAAGCAGCATGCCCCCATACCTCTTTAACTGACAATTGTCAGTTGTTAATAAAGTTGCGCGGTGACGTCATCGCATCATTGCGCGAGACGGCCCCGGTGATGCCCTTCAGTTTGAGGGGCAGATCGCCGGGGTAGGTGGTGATGGAGGTCCACAGACCTCCATCAAGGTAAGGTAGTGCTACTGACGGCAAGGTGCCGTCGTTAGCACCTGACTGGGACTGTCCTGGGTGGTTACAAATTCGGCGGGGGGGCAACAGGGGGGGCAAGGAATAACCTAGGGGGGGCAATTGCCCCCCTGTAGCGACGCCACTGGGTCCAAGTGCCCCAATTAATACAGAATGGTGCAGATCACACAAGCCCAATGTGGGACGAAATGAGCCCAACCATTAGTTACAGGTGCAACCATAAAACGGAAGTGGAACATTCTGTGGAACACTGCTTTTCATTAGTTGAAAGAACTAGTTCCAGTACAGTGCTGGAACAACAAAACTCGTAACAAAACAAATCGGTACAGCACATTCAGTCACAATGTAACGGTGTCATTAGGAACAGGTAGAGTTGCAACATAAGGATGCTGCGGACCATGAATCCGCATGGTGCGCAAGTGGCCCAATGAATACAGAGTGAAGCAGTACATACAAGCCCAATGTGGTACAAAATGAGCCCATCCGTTAGGCACACGTTCTGTGGAGCACTGCGATTCATTAAGTGGTGGGACTAAATCCAATATGTTGCTGGGAGAAAAAAAAAAAAAAAAAATTAAAAAAAAAGGGGGGGGAACAGGGAGGATAGGACAGACGGAGAGGAAGGAGAGGACAGGGAAGGGGAAACACATCAGGTGGGATTATGGGGGATGGACATGTACTACCACTTTTATTATTCAACACTGAAGTGCAGCAACTCCACACGTGATGCCTCCTGGGTATGGTGCCTTAAGCCTTCACATTGCAAGGAGAAAGAAAAACTTCCAACTAGGCATGAAAATCACTATACCTGATGCAAAAAAAGAGGCAGTGAGCTAGACAATTCATTGATGTAAAATAAATAACCTTTATTTGTGATAAGATTAAAAATTGAAGGTATTGAACGCCCGATGGCACAATCCAAAAATGGAAAGACACAAAGTCTAACAAATCGCTGCAGTTGTTTTATAAAAATAATTTTGTGTGTTCCAATTAGTGTATAAACCAAATAATCTAAAACCTTAGAACTGCCCTTGCTGGTTTAGGTCATGTAACAATAACAACAGTCACACAAACGGCTCAGCAGCCTCTCAAAGAAAGAGGAATCATCTTCAATGAAAATTTACTTTTTTTTTAACCCAAAACAGTAAAAAGCATGCAGCAGATGGCGGGGGTAAACGAGACACTGCCTCTCCGTGCAAGTTCCACACTAGATAAGTGCATAATCATAAGGCAATATGCGGGCCAGCATCTCAGTGCTTCAAGGAGCTTTCCATACATCTCGCTGCATTGGAGCACTTTGGACAAAATGCGTCAGAAGTAACTACCACCCAGCTGAGTGTATTGTGTCCTCCGTCACCTGGCATTCAATACCTTCAATTTTACAAAATCTTATTACAAAAAAAAGGGTTTTTTTTCATACCAACTCACTGCCTCTTTTTTCACATCAGATATAGTGATTTTCGTTCCTTGTTGGGATTTTTTTTCTTTCCGTTCATTAAACTGAAATATTCCATTGGTTGCCCTGATGATACGACCAGCTTTCATTTGTCACCAGCATCCCTTTCATACGCATCCTCCCCTCATATTTTCCAGCATGTACTTATTGTTAGCTAAGAAAAACCCGCTAGAGACTGGAGCATTGCGTTACCAAGTCTGTTTTCCCTACAGATGGTGGTTGCAGCTGCACTAGAAGATGTCTTTGTATCACCGGCTCAGTGCTCCTCATCCTTGGGGCTGTCGCTGCCCTCGTAACTTTAGGAGTCATTTATGGAATCCCAGATGATCAAAGTATGATTATAGTCCAATCGCCGTAAAAAGGTCTTTTTTTGTGGTAAATTATAATAAAAGGTTTGTCTCATAGAAATAGAATTCAGCTATTACTGCCGTACATTTCTAAAGCACTCTATACAAGAATCACCATTTTTATCCTTCCATGCCAGCTGGCTGAATGGGACACAGGGATTCATGTGGAACCAATTGGAACTCCACGACCACAAGCAGAATAAAGGAGACATAAAGACAAAGAAGTCCGCTCTGGGCTACTTTACTGAACTAAGCAAAATCAGAACGAGAGTTTGATGTTCCTCATTAACCCACAACGGCAACCAGAACTATATAGACAGTTTTGACAGGCTATCAAGAACAAATTGCTTGTCATTTATTACAAGCAAGGGTTTACCTTACTTTAAAAAGGGATGAACAATGGACCAAGTTAGCCAGCATAAAGCCCTGAGATGTAAAGTTTCATGGTATTAAAATGTGATCAGGGCCACCATGATGTACTTTGATTGGGATCTACTGAAATGAATAGTGTTTCCATGAATTGCCATCCTCAGTGCTGCCAAGTTTTGCTTGAGTTGACATTGAGCTGAAACCAGTGATAAGTAAACGTTCAACACCTTAAGGGAGCTGGGATATATCCAGATGATGCCATAGCTTATGTCATGACATAAATTCATGTGTACAGTATAACCTGTTATCTTTGCCACTGGATTCCATAAGAGCTGCCATTTTGATTTTACTTTACTAAAAGGGTGGTAGATAAGTGGAACAGCCTCCAATCACAGAGTTGGTAGTGGTTAATACACTAAGAGAAATTAAACATATATAGGATAACTATATGGCTTTCCTGATTCTAAAACAAGTAGGTCCAAAGTCACTGCTGGGTAAACGAGATGCGCCGAATGGTTCTTTACTGCAATCTGATTCTATGTTTCTATGATTCCTCAGATTTATTTGCCCGCCAGTGTAAAACAACTTCTAACACCACCGGGTTCCTGTGTGATGACCGACTGACATGCATCAGAGCTTCAGCTCTTTGTGACGGGACAGTGACCTGTTCTAATGGAGAGGATGAGTCCATGCGTTACTGTGGTCAGTAGCAGAGATGTCCATTTCATTCTTTCATGTGTCAATGTGTCTTATATCCCAAAAGGGGAGGCTGAAAAAACATTCCACATTTAACGATTAAACCAAAATATTAACCATGCAACATTTAATAAAAATTAACATTATTGAGAACGAAGCGCACAACTAGAGAAATGTACGCTAAGGACAGAAACATCCCTGATGTTTTTAGGTAAATCTGCATGCTTAAGGTAACCAAAAAGAAGCAAAATCCGTTTACTGCGCAGTACAGCAAACAAAATAAAATGCTGATAAGGGACACATCTAAACCCGTCCTGCCATCAAGCGCAAAAGTTTCTGACACACTCTACATATTCTACATAGAGATAATATAATCTTATTAAATAAAATACAAATATTTTCTTACACCGACAGGCAATTTACCTAATAGCCTCCCGGAGAACTTAGTATTCAGGTGTGCAAACAAAATATCTTGGACATACATTGACAGACTCTGTGACAAAAAGAATGACTGCGGGGATTGTTCGGATGAATCGGGTAAGTGGTCCACCTACGTTCCATCCGGTGCTGGAGAGTTGTTTTTGCTCAACCTGTTTGCTGTCATCACCTGATGGACCGTTACCGGTTTTCACTTCTGAGCACCAGGCGTTGGAGGCAAATGGTCATGCCAACCAATATAGAACAATCTATGCTGTGACCAGACACCTAACACACAAGCCAGTGCTATAAAGCTTTTCCACAGCTATGGGGTTATTGTACCGGAACTTTGTATTTCTTAGATTACAAGCGATAAAGTTTGTTACTGCGAGCAGTCCTCTAAACTACTTCTCTAATTACTTTTTTCTCCTCTTAAACAAAGGCTGATCATAAAAACAATAGGGGCAAGTTCGTTATAGGGAAGGCATTAGATCAGTGGGTTTTGCCAACAGACCACAGACCTCCTCTGAGATAAAATAGTCCCCAAAATTAAGAGGAACCTCACTTATTAAAACTACCAATAGCCTGCACCCTTACATGTTAATGCGTTTTAATACTTGGCAGATAGTTTAAAAGTATACTTTGTAGAAGCTGTTACATGGCAGCCAGTATTATAAATGAGCTCATATCATGAAGTTCTCTCTGCGTCTATCCATCCCTTCTTTATATTACAAAGGCAGCTTTAACCAATCGACCGCAGTCAGCCAGTTTAATAGGGGAAAGATAAGCTACTCATCTAGACTAATCACGCAGATCCCACGGTATATACATACAATAAAACGTAAGTCCAAAAAGTATATATGTAACTGATGATTTATGGATTCAAACCTCATGTTTTTAGCAATGGAAATTGTAACATTCCAAGCATTTTAACTTCCGCAGCCCTGCGCTGTCCTGTGTGTCCCGGCTGGAGATGTAACACAGTTTTCTTCGCCGACTGCGACTGCATTCCGAAAACGCGCTGTCGTGACAATGTGCAGGACTGTGCAGACTGGAGCGATGAATTAACATGTTAATCCACGTTCTATACTTAGAAAAAGGACCATGTTGATGGGTAGAAGGAAATGTTTTGGAGGAAGAAGAGCTTTCGGATAAATGTATAGCCAAGTGGCATTGTGACCTATTTAAATGTACATAGATTGTGTCTGTCAATAGCCAATACATTTTAGTATGCTGAAATATGCTAATACAGAAGTCATTAAAAACCCCACATTTTTTTTTCTTCTTTGTGAGAAGTAAACAGGACCAAAGCATCTTAGGTCAGAAATTCCAGATACATATCCATGTACCAAGAATGAGGACATTACATTAAGTAGAACTGCTGGGGGTGTGTGTGTGTGTGTGTATATATATATATATATATATATATATATATATATATATATATATATTATATAATGGCGTTCCTACAAATTAACAGATGCTTAGACACAATTTCTGTATTAGGAACTTATTTATCATTACAATCCAAACACGGCCAGCAGACAGGCAAACATGTCGTCAAATTGAAAGGGCTGCAGAAAGTTTCAAACAAACAAAATATTTGCATCTAGAAATGGTGCAGACATGTCAAAGAATGAAGATTGACATAGCTGTTCCTTTCAGGGGAGAGAGGACGCAAATAATCGCAAGCGCAAAAATAAAGGTTAATTTTTTCCTATGAGCCGAGACCCTGTAGGAACCATACTGACAACCTAATTCAAAGTTAAAAACACTCCCATGATATGTTTTCAATAAAAGTACATACATACAGTATGCATATAGTTGTTGGTTTGTCGATCTGAACAATTTCATAACATGCACAGCACAGAAATATTTCATGTATTTTTATTGTATTGTCGAGCCTTATTTGCAGAACTGTTCAGTTTAACAGAGCCACAAAGGCAAATGTTCTGCACAAGCAGTTTATTGGGTAGCCGCTATAAAGGACTTCAAATCCAAGAATACTTAATCTCATTAGGTTCAAAACAGAGGAACAAAAATAAAGCAGTCACAATATAAAATAGCAGCACTGCTTCTCAGTGGTTTAAGTTAAATCAGACAGACTCTTTATTTGAAGCCTCGTCAAAGTTCTCAACAAGTTCTGTAAGAGAAAGAAAACATGTTAGAATATGGCGAGATACTCATTGAAACAGTTTTACAATTCTACAATCCATGTCCCAGAAGTTTTAGATCAGTGTTTTCCCTATAAACTGTTCCTTCCAACTCCCCGTTAAACAAGAGGTGTCAGGACCAAGTTGTTTTATTAAAACTATTTATAGATTGCCCAAAGCAGGGAGCTTAATCTCAAAAACCGTTTTAAAGAAGTATTCTGCGGGAAGCTGTACACTTTTTTTTTTTTTTTAATATATATTTAATCGTGCATAAAAATGAAAGTTGTCTGACCTGGAACGTCATCATCATCCTGCTCCCCGGTTGCAAGTGGTGCTTTCCCATCCAGAGCTGAAATACAATTCAGCAATCAAAAATTAACAGCATTCAAAGAAAGCCATTCCACTTTAGTGCTTATCATTGAAACATTTATTCACAGTAGCCTAAAAACGATCACACAGACATTACTAGCCCCACAAGATGTTACCCACTTATAAATAGTTGTTTTTATATATTATGTTTATCTCGCCACTCCCCAAATCTTAAAGAGGGAAATGAATATAAAAGTCCAGCTATTACCAAATGAACACAACAAATGACAAGCTAATATATATATACACCGATCAGTTCCTAGTACTTACATTGCTTTGGCAAAGCCTCTGCCAGCCTCCTCAGGCTAGTCAGACTGTCTGCTCCAAGCTGATTCAGGATACTGGGCAACATCTCTGTGAGCTGCTTGGTTTCAGCGTGCCCTGTAATGGTGAAGGTGTTGGCAGCCAAAGAGGCCTGCACTTTAGGGTTGTTGAAGTGGATGACAGTCCCTTGGTTTGTAAACATATTCACCTGTAAACGAAAGAAACCCGTCATGAAAAGGCCTACTGATGTTTAAAGCAAAACCTAAAACCTTTTACATAAAGCAGGCTTTAGCCAAAGGCTAGCTGTAGCCATGATTTTTACATCATAAACGGAACCTGTTAGGGCACTCAGACCAGTTTATAAATTGTGCTCTGAATTCAGAAAGATTGATAGTTAATCTGGATAATTATAACTGATCCTGGTGGCCTAAAGAAACAAGTTTATACAAATAATGTCCCATGCAAAACAGCCACATAAAGCATACAGAGCACAGGGCATTCATGAGGGGAAACTCCCAAGTGAATAGAAGCCGCAATCGCTCTACTATACAAGTAAACAAAACTACGCCATACAATGTGTCCATCTAAACCTGAACGAGGGAGAACAGATACCTCTTCTATGCCAGAGATGTTATTCACACCCAGCTTCTTCAGAGAGAACTGCAACTTCTTGTCATCGGCAGTGGCTGTTCTGTGTACAACCTTCTTCTTTCTGCGGGCAGTTCCCTGGAAAACGGATCACACGGGGGAAAATGTTTAAAATAATGAAAATCAGTTTATCATTTCAAACAAAAATGGCAGTGCTTAGTTTTAAATTTCACATAAATCCCAACTGAAGAGAACGCATTAGGAATAGTAATTTATATATATATTTATTATACACACACGCCATATAAAAATAAAACCAAGACAATACTCCTGTAAATAGATTTATTTAGTACGGGTAAATCGTTTCTCATAGCTATCCCTGACTATGTGGTTTCAGTGAAAGCTTACTATGCCCCCCCCCCCGTTCTGCGGGATCAGTGAAGCACATATAGTTGGCTTGTAAGCGTTGTGGCCAGTAAGTCACCCAGCAGCTGTCTGCAGGCCTCGTGGGTTCAGCGAATAGTTAATGTGAAGGCTGACAGCCAGTGTGCGTTTCCCTAAACTCAGCCCTCAGCCTTGTCTTTGCTACTCTAAGGCCCGAAGCGATGGGTTTATTGCAGCCCTTTTGGTAGAGAAATGCATAGGCGAGATATAGAGAACGTATTAGCAGTCAGGAGCTGATAACAACCAAGAGCCTCGGGAAGGAAGCAGAGGCCGGTTCTGCTTTTTCTTCTTTAAATGTGAGGCCAATACATCTTTGAAGTGTTGAAACGTGGTTAGCAGAGATAGAGGACGAGGCTTAACCGCACCCTCCCGCGATCACTCGCACCAACATCTAGCCGTCTATCACGGAGTGCGAGCGGAGCGGCAGCGAACAAGAAATTCAAGTTTCTAGTTTAATGCTCATTAATCCAAACATGTTGCAGGGTTTAACGGCCGCAGAGATTTTCAAACACCGAACCAGCCACGATCTACCTGTGATGTGCGGTGTATTTATTGGAACGGCTTACCTTCCCACCAATGCGCACTTGTGCTTGCAGTTTAGCTAATTTTTCTTGATTCATGATGTTTTCTTTCATCTGAAAAGTAAAAAAAAAAAGGCGATTGAATGTAAAGCGGCACGTAGTGCGGGACCCGGGTTACAAGGCGGCTTCTCACGGAACGACTGCTGATGCCGCCAGATTATTTTTCTCTTAAAAGTAGGCCATTGTTAACCGTGATCAGCAGGAGGCATTACTTATAAACACTTAAACTCATGTCCTCTGCATAACAGATTATTAACTATTAACGGCCCGCGGTTACAGACTAGCCCGTCAAATTATCCGGCATCACGTGCAGTTACAGCCACTTCTAGCGTAAGGATTACGAACCGTCGCCAAAACATGGCTAAGATTTACAAATAGCGGGTCAACCAAAATAAACAGATTATTACACCTCAGCTACACTATAATATAAAATAGATGATATATTGACAGATGGTGCAAGATGGAGGACCCTTTGGCATTACAATGAGGTCCTTGTCAAAGGATTAATCTCACGTTACTGAGAGCACTTAACAGTCCATTTGGAAGCAGTTTCCAAGGTGACTGTAAATACATCACGTCTATTCACTAAAGGAAGCCTCGCCAGATGAGTTTTACCTCCATGACGTCACTATGCATTATAAACGGCCAGCACTAGTGAGCTGCTTCTGCGGGAAGAGCCTGGCTGGCTCTGAATAATGTACAGTTATATCGGTATTAGTTCTCATCACCAGTTGACTTATACATTATTCAGGGCCAGCTCAGTGCTTGCTGGATAGGCCTGCCGGTGTTGGCCCCATATAATGACAGCAGAAGCTCCATTTAGTGAATAAACCCCATGAGCTGTCGTGCTCTAGTGTTATATTCCTTTACAATGCTTCCCAACGGCTGTGGGGTTATCGCGATAGCCCGTTATACAGCACAGAGCATATTACCGGGAGGGGCACACAGAACCTCTCACACCAATCCGCCCCTCAACCCAAAAACTAGCGGCTCGAGGCGCCCGGTGACAGGAGCGATAAACACGTCAAATAGGTTTGGCGGGAATCACATAGAACAGACACGGCGGAGCTGCACGAGGCCCCAGACGGTATCAACAGAACGACACACCGCCGCACAGCATCATTCAGGCCGCGTACTCGGGGCTGCGCATCCCTGTCACCGACCAACACAGGCCCTTCCGGCCCCTCGGGCCCTTCCGGCCAAACCCTTCCGACCCGCTCAGCGTTCTCTCACCTTCTGCAGCCGGCAGGCGGGTGTGTGCGGGGAATGGAGCGGGTTTAAAGGCGTCCCAAAGAGCCCCGGTAAAACAGGAGCACACACGCGGGGAGCAAGATGGAAGCCAAGAGGGAGGGTCGGAAGTGACGCCCGGGCATGTGACCAGCGTTCCCCGCCTTCCACTCGGTCTCTGCGGCAGTCGGTAGGAGACAAAAAAGTGTCGCTGTTTCAGGACGCAGCCATGTTGGTTTTCTAATTTAACCAATTGTTTTTGACCAAAATACCGGACACATGTAAATCCCGTAGGATGCACCGGCTAAACCGGGGGGTTCGATCGTTGTGCATTATGAAGGGCGAACTCTAGTGAGCTTCCCTTGCAAGAAGTGATGACAGCTCTGTATATTACACATTGTATATTACACTACACATTGTATATTACATATTTTGTATAACGTGTTGCATATTACACATTGTCAGGGGTTTCATGCCCTTGTTTCCACTACAAGTAACAAGTGTTACTCTTTATTTACTTTCAGGGACTGTTGGGTGTACTGAGCATGCGCAGTATGCTGCATGTCATTAAAGAGCATTGACTTCATGCTTTGCCTACATTTACATCACATCCCACCAGCCACGGTTATCACCCACACAGTATTTACCTGAACTGTTACAGGGTCAAAAGAGGCAGTCCGGGGCGTGAAAATACCTTCCACAGGGAGCCTTCCCTAATCTGGGGTAGTGGCTTTGTGAAAACGCCCGACCTAGACATCCTCTGGTGTGCGGGAGATGGAAGGGATGTGAGAATAGTCACGTGCCCCGGCCCAGAGAAAGAAGAATCTGACCCGGAGACTCCGGATCAAACCTGGACATGAATCCTGCTGTAGGGCATGTTCTGACCAAAACGGGGCAATTGTATAGAAGAAAGTGTTTTACCTTCATGCTGTTACATATACAGTATCTACTGGCCTAGACGTTACCAAGTTATGGTGTGACATTTGGCGATGCCGCTAGGTACCTGTGATCCACCGTAATCTAAAAGAGAAATGTTTCTGAAAGACACTGTAAACTACTAGAACCCTATCTCTGGAAGACAGGCGTCAGTAACGCAAACACCAGCGGCTTCACTAATCCCTGAAACAAAAGCCATGAATCACTACCCCTCCCAAGCATCCAAATTCAATAACATTATGCTGTTCCTCTTCAAGATAGTAATTTCCATAAATGTTAAAAAAAGAGGGGAGCTATATAACAAATATCCAGGTTTACGCTAATATTTACAGCAGGAAAGTGCTCGCCCTGCATTTAATGTAGGTGTCATGGGGGTTACTATCAGTTTAACACTGAATAGTTGAGGTTACGGATGGAAGAAATGAGGCATTGCATTCAGGAAACATTTCTTAATCATTAAAAATAAATAAATACACGACTCATGCTCACTCTCAGAGCATTGACAAGCCTTGCTCAGCATGATATAAGTTCGATTACAAGTCTGGAGGGGGTGGACATTTAAAAAACATATTTTACAGAATTGTGAAGAAGGATGAAGCAAACCGTCTTTACAAGCTGAACATCCCATTCTATTGAATACTTATCTAATCTGTGCATTCATAGTTCACATAAACATGGTTAGCCTGTAGCAAGCATGTAACTGCCAACTGGGACTATATTTTTACAGCTGTTCATGTTCATCACCAGCTGCTAAGACTGAATGAAAAGCACATCCTCTGTCTATATTTGTCATCAGTGTTAACTTTACCATGTATGAGTCTAAGGCAGAGCATGGCTCCCAGGGTGCCTTGCGGTCAGGCAGCTCATCTGACCAAATGGGAATTCTATATAATACAACAATGCAAAGTTACAAAACGGTGTTATCATAAGAATTCCCTCAAGATTGTAAGCTTGTGAGCAGGGCTCTCTCCACCGAATGTATCGGTTTGTCTTATTCTGTCAATTCTTGTCTTGCCGTACCCCTTGAGTATATGTATTGTATTAAGCGCTGCGTAAACTGTTGGCGCTATATAAATAAAAGATAATAATAATAATGCTTCCCGACCTTTGCACCAAATTAATTTGTTATATATAAACCACAATATTTTCTTATCTTCGCCATTGCTGCAATGCTCTATATTGTCTGGTTATACTCAGTATGTATTTGAGCCACCGTTATATTCAGGACCATGTCAGCTCTGATCATGGACTTAATGTAGCTAAGGTAGTTATTTGCTTCTATATCTACTAAAGTATAAACTTGTCTCCCATGTGCTGTTGGTGCTATATCAGGTGCTCACATTTTAAATGTATTTTGTTTGATCAGTGGCAAAATACAAAATACTTGGGTCCAACCCAACTTCAGGGCCACCCTTCTTTGTGTATGTATCACATTACACTGTGTCATGATTTGTTCAACAAAAATAAAGCCAAAATGGAGAAGCCAACTAAGTATACCCTTACTGATTTCATAGGAATTAAGATGCTAAGTAGCAAAAATGTGGTGCTAATCAAATGCCCTTCATTAATTGATCATCGGCAAGTGTGACCACCTCTATAAAGGTCCCCATGGTCAAATGGTGCAACGCTCATAGAGATTGTAAAACACCCAAGAGTTACATCTCAAATACTACATGCCTCTGTTAGCATGTTCATGACCGTACAATTAAAAAAATACTGAACAAGTATGGTTTGTTTGGTTGCCAGGAGAAAGCCTCTTCTCTAAAAAGAACATGGCAGCACGGCTTAGATTTGAAAAGTTGCATCTGAACAAACCACAAGACGTCTGGAACAATGTCTTTTGGACAGATGAGACAAAAGTGGGGATTTTTGGCCATAATGCACAGCACCACATTTAGCAAAAACCAAACACAGCATATCAGCACAAATACCTCATACCAATTGTCAAGCACAGTGGTGGAGAGGTACTGATTTGGGCTTGTCTTGCAGCCACAGGAACTGGGAACCTCGCAGTCATTGAGTGGAACAGGATCTACTCTGTATACCGAAGTATTCTAGAGTGAAATGTGAGGCAATCTGTCAAACAACCAAAGATTGGCCAAAATTGGGTCATGCATCAGGACAATGATCCCAAGCACACCAGGAAATCTACAACAGAATGGCTGGAAAAGAAAAAAATCAAAGTGTTGCGATGGACCAGTCAAAGTCCAGACCTCAATCCGATTGAAATGCTGTGGTGGGACCTTAATATGCACATAGCTAAAAGAATTTTAATTACAAATGCCTGCAAACCTCAATGAACTGAAGCAACATTGTAAAGAAGGTGGGCCAAAATTCCTCTACAACGATGTGAGGGACTGATGGAAAATGATTACTTCAAGTTATTGCTGCTAAAGATGGTTCTACAAGCCATTGAATCGTAAGGTGTACTTTTTCCCACATGGCTTCTTAATTTTGGCTTTATTTTACTTGAATAAATCATTACACAGTGTAATATGCCATGTGTTGATCATGTTAGAGTGTTACAAATGTTAGCGTTCCATCTAGTGGAATAATAGATAGGGGTATCAATTCCTGTACTTTGACAGGCAGTTGCTCTATGTGGAGACGATGGGTGAGAGGTGCTTCCAAGTGTTCTGTATTCAGTCCAGTCCAGTCTCATGTGAATATGCAAATATGCTGTCAAAATAGTACTGTAGATGATGTCATACAAATGGTCATTTGTCAGCAGCAACTGCAATGAAACGTGTGCGATAACTGGCAATTAGTCTTTTATTGGCAAAATTGTTTTAATTCAGCCACATTGAGGGTTTTGATCATGAACTGCATTTTTAAAGGCACCCCACAGCATCTCAATCCAGTTTAATTCAGGACTTTCACTAGGCTGCCCCAAAACCTTCAGTTTGTTTCTTTTGAGCCATTCAGAGGTGGACTTACTTTTGTGCCTCGGATCATCAAATTCGTTAATTTGGTTAGTTGGCTGATTTAGTAACTAAGGGTGCAATGACTTTTTTAGGGTCAGGTAGGGTTATGTGTAATCTGAGTGTTGGGGCAAATCCTGTGGGTGCAATCTGGGTGCTGGACAAGTCCTTTGGGTGCTCTCTGGGTGCCAGGACTGGCCTATCCCAGTAATTTAGGGTTCCCATGCATTATTTATCTGTTTTATACCTTCAATGAAGACTTTGCATGTCGTTTTTCAGTTGATCTATACCTGCAAGGCTGTTGTTATGCGTTGTTTAGTTGCTCTATACTTGTAATGCTATGCTACAACAGTATGTGCGCACTGAATTGGCAGTTATGGATTAAATAAATATCCCAATTCAGTGCGCACATACTGTTGTAACAGGAAAAAAAAGATTTCTGCTCACACCAACTACTTAAAATTAGAGGAAAGATTGCTGCAGAGTATTAAAAAATAATAGTAAAACAAATTTCCCCAAACCCGGTGATTTATTTACATTTTGCACTTGCAACTCTTTTGCATGAGCTTAATGGGACATTAGAGACAACGGGACAGTAAAACAAACATAGGTATACTACGGGTTGTGTACTATAATCCCTATAATGTATGTGGAGGTGTTCTACCATAGCACTGGGCAGCATATAGTTAGCCAGGCATACAGTGAGCCTGGTGCAAAGTTTCCATCAATAATGTAACCTGATTACTTCAACAATCCACTAGGTGGCGCCCTCGTCTTAACGAAATCTCACCGATCACCTCTAGCTGATTTAACGTTAAGAACAGCCATTATGACTTAAACCTTAAATCCCTCATATTTTTCCTTTTGCTGAAATAATTGCATTAAAACAACCATTTTAAACGGTAACAAACTGGGTTCACCGGGGTGTTAGATCTGTTGAAGCTTGTGCCCTAATGAACTTCTATCGACCTGCATCTGTAAGAGTGAACCATACATTTCCTGCACACCTGATTCTTAAGAAGGAGCACAATTTATTTTAATTCCTCCCTAATATTTCGTTTGACTCACATTTCTGTTTTTCATATATTATATCAAATACAGGGAGACATTCAGCAATATGAAAAATGTACACAATTAATAATCGGTCATCATTATACTGTATAAAGGCGATTATACATGTAATTAAAGATTTAAGGGTGGGAATAAATGTATAACGCATTATTATGTGTCATAAATCTTATGAAATTTACAAAATATATTTGATGCGGTGAATATCATCTACTGTATTTATTAAAAACCACATGACAAATGACACGACGAAAATAGGGAACAAATTTAACTTTATATTTTTATTAGGAATATATGCGATTTATCACATGCACATATTTGTATCTACAAAAACATATCAACACTATATATTTCGGTAGTTTAAATTATTAATATATCTGGATTAAAATTGAATTATTTCCATTGTATTAATGAAACATTATAGATCAATATAGTGAAACATTTGTAGCCATAATTTAACTAATATTTAAATTAAAGAGTTGAATATATATCATTTTATAAAATACTATACGTTTAAGTATTAGTAAATGTATTTGTTTATTTAATAATAACAATAAAATAATAATAATAATAATATGGGAGTCTCGGATATATGAAACTTTTGCTAATTCCTGGGCATTTAGTGAAATGTGGATAGTTATCTTATTGTAAGAAGCCAATGTATCCACGCTCTTCAAAACCAGATTAATTCCGATGTATTACCAAAGGTTCAGCTTGTTTTGGGAGTGTGTAAAAGATTAATAGCTGCAGTGTGAGTAAATATGTAACATCCAGCGTGGGTTACTCCATCGGTTGCTATCAAAGTGCACTTGGAAATAACACCCAGCCTGGCTTCATGGTCACACACAAGAGGTGCCTTAGATGCGCTGATAACAGGTCGGCGAGGTGTCAATTTCACATAATCACAGATGGGAGATCGATGATAGGAAGTGTATATATATATATATATATATAAACACAAAAAGAAGCACTTGCTTTTAGATTATTAGAAAACGTTAGAAAAAGGCTACAGAAGTATGTACGAATTATTTGTAATCAGAATTTTAATCAATGAAGCATTTAAGAGTTTCAAAATTTCTATTAGAATATAAATATATCTATCTATCTTTAAAAATTAAAACAGATTCATTTAATACCTGGAGGCAAATCATTATATTGAAACTTGCAGCAAGTAAACCCAGGAACTTCCTGCTAACCTCTTCCCCCAGCAGTGTGGATGTTATATATATGATAGGGTGTATATACTGTTTATTGTACTGTAATGTCTTGGTGGGGTTTTAACTCTAGTTCTCTAGAAGAGTTCTTCTGAGCCCAGGGCGAGGACTGGCATCGAGGCCCCGGGCTGGTATATTTTCATGGGGCTAATTCATTTCCCCCCATGCCATTAGCTCTTCTGACGTCTACAACCATGTGATTTTTTTTTTTTGATTTTTTTTTTTACAGGGAGAGTTGTGGATCCTCCCTCTTCTGGACTGAAAGCCAACCTTTTTCTAAGAGCATTCTCGAGATTCTCATCCAAATCCTCTTTCTGTCTCTAGAACCTAATGCCTGAATACAGGTTTGGGAGAAAGCGCTCACTAATCTCGTGCAAAACCGCACAACGGGAGTTGTGTTGGGCACCTCACCAGCCTTGCTTGGTTATTGTGCCCTGAGTGTTGGTGGAGAGCCCAGGAGGAGGGGAAGAGGAGAGGGTCTCTCCTTAAACCTACAGCCTTATGATCTGCCAAGCAAGCCATGACTCTGAGCTCTGAAATGTCCGATGCCTCTGTCCTTGCTGATGAAACCGACATTGATGTGGTAGGAGAGGGAGAGGAAGAGGAGCCCAGGGGGGGTTCTTATGGGGAGGAAGAAGAGGAAGAAGAGGTGGTGGTAGCAGATCTTCATGAGGACCTCTTGATGCCAAGGTCGCCACAATGCTCCTCAACCAAAGATCCTTACAAGCCTGCCAGCAAGAACCCTTTGGTTAAGCCACCATACTCTTATATTGCCTTAATTACCATGGCCATATTGCAAAGCCCTAAAAAGCGCCTCACCCTGAGCGAGATCTGCGAGTTTATCAGCAATCGCTTCCCCTATTACAGGGAGAAGTTCCCAGCCTGGCAGAACTCCATCAGGCATAACCTCTCCCTCAATGACTGCTTCGTCAAGATCCCCAGGGAGCCAGGCAACCCTGGCAAGGGCAACTACTGGACGCTGGACCCGGAGTCTGCGGACATGTTCGACAACGGTAGTTTTCTGAGAAGGAGGAAGCGCTTTAAACGGCAGCAAGCCCCGGAGCTGCTGATCAGGGATCCCGGTCACTTCCTCCCTGCCGCTGCAGCTGCCTACGGCTATGGACCATACAGCTGTGGATATGGCATCCAGCTGCAGCCTTTCCACCATCACTCTGCCTTGATTGCCTTTCAGTCTCAGCAGCACCAAGCCAGACAGCCACCCGTGGCCCCTAGCATGCCAGCACCCTCAATCATGCCACCTGCCACCGATCTGCCAAGGACTTGTACATTCTACCCACACCAGTTAAGCCCAGCACTCCCGTCTACACTGCAAGCCCCCAAGAGCAACTCAGCACTGACCAGGTCCACCTTTTCCATAGAGAGTATCATAGGTGGGGACATCAACCCAGGACAATGTAACTCTTCCAAAGCCTCTGGAGTGCCAGTTCTTTCCAGGGCCCTGGTCACTTTTTCTAGCTCTCCTACTTCAGTCTTAGGTGGTGGCCTGCAGCCTGGAACAGTGCTTGCAAATGGAGAACCTTTTACCACTAGGATTTCTAATTCTTAATCAGATCAGACATTTACTGAGAAGGTAGGATGTTTTCTATGGGTTTTACATATTTGCCTTTTTAATGATTTTTATCAAGAAAGGCTTTGGCATTTTTTTGTATGCCAAATTAATGTACTGTACTCTTATTTATACCAAGCCTATGTTACCTGCAAATGGAAAAAGCCTTCGGTGAAACTTTAAACCCTTCTTAAACACCAACCTCTCACATATCTGTGAGGTTTACTGATTCTCAGGTCTGGGGATTCGTAGACATGTAGCTACAAAATCAAAAAGAGTTGTCCTTAATGCACACATACCAAGTGCTCATGTGACATATGATTTACATGTTTACAGAGACATCTGATTTTTTTCATTTTTAACCTGTGTTTTTGTATTATAATAGACCGGTGGGAACTTTTTTTGTACTTAAGTGTTCTTATTTACATCAAATAATGTAAAAATTACTGCCAAGTATTATTGTACCAAGCTAATGTAAATTTTTTCACATTTGCAAAAATAAAAAGTTTAATTTAAAAAAATAATACGCTCTGTGATATTTCATATTATTATTTTTTAGACTATAGAATTATTGAATAATGTCTTTGAAAGTTAAACACTGAATATGGCAATAATAATAAATATATGGGAACGACACCTTATATATTCACAAATAGTAATTTATAAAAGAACTGCAGCAAAAATATTTTGTAGCATTTCAGGAAAAATATTAACATTTTTATAAGCGCATAAAATGAAATGATTTCATGACTTAGTAAACATTATAGAACCAAGTATGTGGCCTTAAATACAATTTTATGTTCCATGAAGTGATGATTAGAAAAAAAAACATATTAAGAAAAAAGAAGACATATTTTTTACAAACTCATACTGTATACATTTTTGTTAATTTTTTTTATGTATCTCTGATTAATTTAGGCATTGTTCTAGCACCAAAAGATGTTCAAATATTTTAATGTATTACAGATATTTAAACTATGTATATTTTTTCCTGTGAGGACACAGTTAATTACCGTACTGGTTTGTATGAAAATATAAAATGATATCTATAGTGATTAAGCAAAATTTACAAATGATATTATCTATTTATCTGCCAGGTTTATATCTGATATTTATTTTCGTATACCGAGGACTATACATGTATATATTATCAATATTTAGAAATGATTTAATGAGTGTATTTTGTTTCAATGGCTTGTTTAAGATGGGATCACGGGCCCATACATTTAATCTCAATGTTGACTCCGCTCCTACACCCAGGATTTTTAAAACCATGTTATTAAGCATTTTTAGCGTGAGATTAATTAAGTAATTTTTACCCACCCCTCATCTTTAATCTAAAATACTGCAATATTTATGTGTAGAATATTATATCTAATGATTGTTTCACCCTTTATATGACAATAATATATGTATGTATGTGTATATATATATATATATATATATATATATATTTGTTTGTGATCAAATCCCCGTAACCCTTTAAATACTTGCTTGGCTAAATCTTAATATACATAGGGATCCAGAGGAGTATTTCCAGGCATTAAAACTATGGAGCATTCGTGCTACTTCCTAATGCTCATGCAGCAGAATTAGGGCAATTGTAGCCCACAGAGGTCTATTTTTCACCTCGGGGGCAATAATTTCACCCAGCACGGATATAGATTAAATCCAAGTCTTTGTTATCCAGGCTTTAATGGATTGAGAAAGCAGGTTCACAACTCTACAGTCTAGAAATTGTCCAAGTGATGCGATTGTCTATCTAGAAATGCATTCATCATACTGACAAAAATATTAAATATTCCAATTTATAGTGAATTAAACAAGGCACAAACTAATCTGATGTTCAGACTCTAGAACATCTGGAATTAAAAAAGGGGGGTTCTATTGAGATTGCAGAGTTTTGAAAAATAAAATGTATAATTAATTAGAAATAAGCAATAAAATATGAATATCAGATATGTGTTAATGTGAATGTTTTAATAAGCTGTATAAATTAACCCAGGCATTTCTAGGTAAGAAGTTATAATACATGAGCTATTCAGATGCGTTATGGGTAATTTTGTATAGGCCACCAAAACTGAAAATGAATAATTAATTGTATCTGTATTATAGCAACAACAAAAAAGTTGAGAAAGAAATGCAAGAAAATAATAATTTTAATGATTCAGTGCATTGGAAGCATAATTCAGTTACAGAGAATTTCACATGTGTTGGGGTCTTGCAGGTGAATGTGTTGGGGTCTCTAAGAATATTAGATCAATAAGATGATCTAGATGTGTATGTACATGCTTCTGCCTAATATATATATATATATATATATATATATATATATATATATATATATATATATATATATATATATATATGAGGCACAGACAGGATCATTAATTTTTCATGATAACCAAACCTAAGGCCACCTAAGACAGATCCATCCAGAATCTGTCTGTGCTTTTATCGGGTGGTGGGAGACATTAATGTTTTATTCAGACTCATCCGGTGGGATGTCCGCATGGATACATATCGGTATGTGACAGGGAACCCAATGGATCACAACAAATATCCAATTTCAGAAATAATGCGTGCTAGGGAATAGAGACAACGTGAGGTCATTATATAATACACAGAAAACAATATTTATTTATTATTAATACTATTACTACTACTATTATTATTATTATTACTACATAATGATAGAAGATGGCAATCCGTCGGTTTATAGAAATAAATGCCTAAAGTTCTCAGCATGCTTGGGAAAGTGAACATAATGGGAGTCGTAGTCCATAGTAGACCGGTGTCCTTTTTTCTGCATGCAAGGGCAACAATTGCCTGTTGATCATGATGATGTGAGTGTGCGGCCACAATATAACATTTTCACTAATACATTTTGTATTTTAAAAAAAACAATGTAATTTTGTAACAAAAGCCTGGAACTCCCGTCACAAAGTACTATATTTTCTCGTGTGACCTGCTGGTCAAAGGTTCCTTGTGAGAGGGTATTGCGTTCACATGAGGGACATGTAACAAATTATCTCCCCAATCCAGGGGTAGCAGTTTAAATTCACATGTATAAGTAATATATGAATTACAGCAATAAAATATTACTATTTGTATGTTTTACCTCCACCGGTCAGATCAGAGATAGGTAACCCTTAACGACTCCTATAATGCTTAGCCAGACAGAGCCTTGTGAAGTTTTTCTTCACATCTACTGGAGTGCCAGGAGTTGTCTCCCCCCTGTCAGCCTGGCTCCTCTTGGGGTTAAATTGTTAAACTGTTGAGGCTACTGATCTAGCCATTTTATGTGATTTCGGGTTTTGTGATTACAGTGATTATTTTGCTGTGGGCGAAGCCAGCTTCTATTATGGTAGCAAATCATGCCACCAGTGACCGCGTGTATTCCCATCACTAGATTTAACACACTATGATGTGCAATATACAGGGGAGAAGATGTCATGAGATCCTATTACTGATACTGTGACATTCCCACACCGGTTATTATATATTTCATAAAAACATGGAATTTACCGGCAAGAACCATTGGCCCATCTAGTCTAATAGCCTTATGCCATATGTTTAAATTCCCTTACTGTATTAGCCTCAGCCACCTCTGCTGGGGAACTGTTCAACTCATCTGCCACCTTTTCAGTAAGGCCTTTTATGTCTTCCATTAAGTATTAATCAATGCCTATCTGTTTCTAGATATATCTATTTCATCATCAGTCGTCTATTGGCATCCAGATCCATGGCTCTATGGGACTGGATTAAGGAATCCGAATTAACACAGTAAATTAACCTTGTGTCTGCCTAATCCTGGGTGCAAACAGTGACAATAAATACAGTCCCGTAAGGCTATTGAAAATGGAAATATTTTAAAGAGCCTCCCAAGGAGTGACAAATAGCTCTCCAAACCTCAGACCATGCCTGTGGTGTAGTAGATACATTGTGAAGGGAGTGTGGCAGTGTTATATTCCAGATCGCTTGGGAAGTTTTACTGAGCAGAGCAGGTGCTGGAACAAAACTCCAGCCTTTGATCAGAGTGTTGTCCACACACTGGCAGCCCCATTCGCATGCTAATCATTCCCAGTGCCCTCTCCATTCAGGGCCAGCAGAAAGATGCTTATAATGATGCTTGTTTGAAAACTGACAAAGTGAGGCTGGCTGTAAAAGTAACTGATGGCTAACTCCTTCTCTGAAAAGCAGCTACAAAATGTTGATTTACCAGGACTCATTAACCCAGAAGGGATCCTTGGGGCCCAAATGAAATGGCAATGCAAGCCAAGGGACCTGGTCTGTTCCAGGGGAGGGAATATCCAGCTAATGTCTGAATCAGGCCCTGAAGAAGGACCACACAAAACGAAACCTCTAATTCCTGTTGCTATTACTGGGAAGCTTGATCTGTGGTTAGATTAAGCAAATGGTACAGATTGGGAATTTAATGAAGCCCTTATGGGGTTTGTTTTGTGCCACACACACAGCCTCCTGCATTTATCCTACTTCCAAATATTGCTCTTTGTTTCCTCTCATGGTTTGTTTGTTCTGCAGACCTTATATCCACATAAGGCTCATTTCATCCTCTTCAATGATTCTGTTACCAGACAGTAAAACCTCCAAATTTCAAAGGATAAAGTGTGTGCACGGTATCAGGGTTAACTTCTATCCTACCGTCTTAATGTCTTTGGTAGGTCCACTTACTGTGTCTTACCAGGCTTTCCAGATAGCCAAGGACTGCCACAGGGTGTACAGAGTGAAATACACATACACACACAAATACACAAATAAAACACACATATAAACAACAAGCCACTAACAAATCTGTACATCACTTTCTCTTTTGCCACAGTCCTAGGAGAATAAGAAATCTCGCAAAACTTTATCATTAAATATTATATATATATATATTATATTACATATATTACATATAAATATTTTATATTTATAAATATCTATTTAACCTTTGACTTTATATATACCGGTATATATAGAGGTATACTCTATTTTTTGACATCGTATATATATATATATATATATATATTGTAAATATTGCTCCAATTTTACAATATATCTAGGATAGGTTTTCAGTATTAACCATGGAACATTATATATATATAATAATTATCACAAGAAACTCTATAAACATCTGGGACAAAAATAACATTCCACTGGTTGCTACGGTGATTGCACCACTTGTCAAGCTGTATTAATTGCCTAATATCAGGAAGCAGCATGGAGGAGTAATTTAGAAGAATAATTACTTAGATTTGTTAGAAAGCAACACTAAAGAAAAGTGTTAAATTCATTTGGATATTAAAACGTATGTTTTTAGAAATCCCTATGATGTTAACATCTTGATGACCGGTAGCCATTAGAAAGTAGCCCGATAGACCGCCGTGTGATTCATTGCTGAACAGAGCGATGAGGATTGATTAAAACCATTAGAATTCAGGGTGACTGAGAGTGTTGTGAGAGTGCAGTGTGTATCACAGAGCCTTGCATTGCACTACACACACATGTATACTGTGTATAGCTGTGCATTTGAGTGCCTTATGTTAGAGCGCATTGTCTAATTGAATCACAGTTAGAGAGCAGTGTATTAAATCCCAACAAACTGCAACCAGGAAGGTGTATATTACTTTGTTGAGGACAGTCCTGTTAGTACAGTGAATATAAATGCCAAAGAAAAAAATAATATTGTGTATTTGATACTCAAGAAGGCTACTTAAAAAGAAATGTTAGTCCAATAAAAGGGTACCTCTACAAACTGCCCTACATTACTACATACTTCTCATTTTGGAAGATATGTATATACTTATGTTAGAGAGCAGTGTATTCTAGAGCTGTGTTACAACGTCGTATTTTAGGGAGAGGGGTATTAGAGATAAATAAATAACAGAGAGTTGTGTTTCAACGTCTCATAGTAGAGCTCGATGGATCATAGAGCAATGTATTAGAGAGCAGTGTATTAGAGAGCAGTGTATTAGAGAGCAGTATATTGTGTATAGGGACACACAGGCTGTAGAGTAGTGGATTGGCCTCTAACAGAGTGGAAACATTGACTTGCTTAAGTGACTTCCCTCTGACCCCTGGGCATTCCTAACTGTCTGCTCTTTTATCTGACTCTCACACAAAGACACTCTCTTCGCCAGGCTTTTGGTTTTATTAATAAATAACACAACATTCTGATTAAGAAAGAAGTGAATTAAGAATGAATTAACATTACAATCTACTAGATGTAAAATCATGTATGGGGTCTGCCTGGATTCGTGGTGCTTTAGTTTAGGCCAGGTGCATACAATTATGTTCTAACTGAAGTATAAAGCGCATTAATATTCAATCTGCTGTAATTAGTGCAAAGGAAGTGTATATACACTGTACAATTACACTAAGAAGTTACACACTACTTCGACCTGCACAGGACCTAGTGGATAGATCACCATCACCAATTGGATCCCATACGCATCAGGAGATCCATTCAGCAACAGGAGCTGGATCCTGCATCATTTAAGAAGTGGATCCCATCGGCAGTAGGGGATTCATCCTGTATCCTTTAGGAAGGGATCCTATACGTAATAGGAGCTGGATACCAAATTATAAATGAAATGGATCCCATCAGCAGTAGGAGTTGAATCCTGTATCCTTTAGGAAATGAATCCCATCAGTGACAGAACCTGGATGATAAATCATTTAGGAAGTGGATTACATCAGCAGTACGAGCTGGATCCTTTAGAAAGTGGATCCCATCAGTAATACGACCTGGATCTTACACACTTCAAAAAGTAGATTCCATCGCTGCCTGGAAGAAGGTATGATGAGGGGTTTATGGGTGACCGAGTCCATACGATTTCAGTTATTTCCAATTAACATTCTGCTATGATCACAAGAAGCAACACGATGTGTTCACGCGTGGGAGAAAACTGTTATCTTGTAGTTTAATAAGGCGATACTCTACACTTAGAATGTATCTCAGTACATTACTGCCAGTGCCATAATCCACGCGGCTACCTTGGTGTTACCACTTTCCGTTTTTCTAAAATTTGATTATAATAAATCAGTCTGTACCTGTATGTCCCTTATTATTATTCCACAAAGGAAAACCCCCAAAACTACAAAAATGACCCTCCCCTAAAGCTTCTAATTTTCCAGTAATGTGAGATTTTTAATAATGAGAAATCCTGTCTGAGTGATGAACATTAGTTTATTATCAATAACCGAATAGTACATATATACATACGTCATTTATGTGTGTGTGTTTTTGTGTGTGTGTAGCAATACTGATAAACAACCGTCTAAATAATAATGTATTATTTTGCTTTCGAAACCTGACAAATGAGAATAATAATAATGAGATTTATTTACTAATACATCTTTTTTACTTTTTACCAAAAACGAAGTAACTGATTGCATTATTATTATTATTATTATTATTATTATTGTGCAGCGGTAGCGTTATTATTATCATTTATATAAAAGAGTGTAAATGAATGGGATCCATCATTGCTACAATAAAATATGTGTTTTTGTTAGCAGTAATAAATCAGACAAATTGATAGATAGAACGCTTTGTATATTAAAATTGTATATTGTATTTTTCTCCGTATCCTATACACAAGGCAAGGACATGTATGGTTTACAGTATACTGGGAACAGTGCTCAGATATGCTGTGTATTACGAGTGCTCTAATGCATATGGTAAAACAAAGGCTGTTTTATTGATCCTTTTTGTATATACTGCCACTATTTCGTGAATGTAATATACAGTATAAGTACCTTATTTATAGTGGGTATTACGTGTAATATGTTATATGAAATGCACTGCAAAATGTATATTAACTTTAAGTAATATATAGCACGTTCTGTATAACCTAAAATTCAGACTAATAATTAAGAATATCTATCTATATATATATATATATATAAGAGAGAGAGAGAGATAAAGTGTGATGAGAAACACCTAGGTGGGTTTTAAATAATAATATATACAATTATTATAATTATATAATTATTATTCTAAAGGCTAAGTATAAACTTGAGGGCTATTACAGTCCTGGTGACCAGCTGAGAGGTATGAACATGTTCACCCAAATTAGTTTATCCAGAATGAAAGTGCCCTCTGTCACCTATCTGTCCCATTCTAGATATTAAGAAACCTCTTACCGTATAATCTTCACCTGACACATTTTCCATTAAAGAGATTACTGAACAGCAGAGAAACCTATCATCAAACTTCAGAGTGATCTTTAACTGATGACTGGGATGAAAGGAGCATTTAACCAGCTGTAATCGTTATAAATAAAAGAATGTTTTTCACTAACATTTTTAGTGGGTATTTCCAGAAGCAATCAACATTCTGTTGTTAAGGGTTTGGATTTCCCACATATGCGCCTGTGTGATATTTCGATCCCTCTTCCTAGATTGAGTACAGGGGCATCATATACCATTGACAAGTGTAGCCCCCCAGGCAGGGAAAATGTGGGCTCCAAAGAAGAGACTAAGGATTGTTATTTGGCAATCAACGTGTTCAATTATAGTAAGCATAATAAAAGCAGCCGAACATGGTCCCACTGAAACATAGAGTTATCTTAATAATAATTATTATTATTGTTGTTATTACTATTATTATTATTATTATTATATCGCGCCATCATATTCCGCAGCGCTGTGCAATGGGTAAACAGGATATAACTTACCAATATGCATTTGTATTAGCAATAGGTCGATGTTTTTGAACAATTGCTAATAGGTATTAACAGACATCGAAAACGCCACATAAAAATGTGTAAACTAGGTTAGTATATTAGTGGCATATTACTAATAAAGAATAGATTATTCTTAAAAACACACTCTATAGCGATGTATAATGTCTGCATTAAAAGAACAATACGGTATATGATTAAACCTACTGTGACACTGATTATGATCTTGTCGATATGTATATAACAAATTATGCCTCCAAAGTACATGAAGTAATGGATAATATTTCATCTTACATAACTTTTTTTTTAAAGTCTAGCTTTATTCCCATAAATATAGTTCTCCTATTCTGTTATATTTATATAATGTATATAATTGTAAATATAATAAATATCGTTCCTTCCAGTTATCTTTTTAATTTAAAATGTTTAATCTATCTATATAAAAAACTAGCCCTGAGAGATTTATTTTATATTATTATAGTTTTAAATTATATACATATTGCATATATGGGAATGTGTGTATTACATATTTTTAGTACAAACAGCTCCATGGAACAATAATCTAGTCTTAATTATATATATATATAACACACACATAGATTCACTCTAATTTGTTTGACCAAACTATTCAAACACTGGTATTCCTCGTGCATCTATGGCAGCAACCAAAAATATTACTTTATTGAAACGAAAAAGACAAATAACAACAAATTTGGTAATGGAACGTTGTGTCTACTTATAAGATGTATAGCAAAATAAACATACCTAATGTAAAAATATAATGTACAGATAATATAATTTGTTATGAACGTTTCTGATATGTAAAACAATTTTATATTCTGTACAGATGGTGTAATTTGCTATGAAAATCTTTTATAATAGTTATGTTGATATGCAATTCACAAAAAAGCTTGCCAAAGCAGGAGGTCCTAATCCATTTTATTATGTATTTTTCTAGATGTAAAACACGCAGAAAGTATGCCCATATTTGGTAATTTCGGGGTATAGAAACTATTTCTAGAATTCTAAAGTAGAAAGAACATTAATGTAAGTGCTGATAATGTCTTATAAATAATGAAATATCGAAATCTGTGATCTTCGTGAATATTTATTATTTTAAGAAAAAAATTATAATCTACCCGTCTAATTTATTATGGATTTATCGATCAGTCTGTCAATCTATTAATCTTTTCTCATTATGGATTTATCTATGTGTCTAGAACTAGGTATTAAATAGGGAATATTACCTAAATCACTTTCTCAATGTAAAAATGTGAAGAGCCCTATCTATCTATCTATCTATCTATCTATCATTCTGTCTGTCTCATTGTGGATTTATCTATGCGTCTAGCACTAGGAATTAAATAAGTAATATTATATCTTACTTTTCCAATCTACCTGAAAAGCCATATCATCCATCCATCTATCTATCTATCTATCTATCTATCTATCTATCTATCTATCTATCTATCTATCTATCTATCTATCCATCTGGCTATCCATCCATCATATGTTTATTATCTATCTAGCAATCTCTATCCTTAGTGCATTTGAACACGTTCTGCTTGTTGCAACGTTAACCTTTGTAATCAATAAACTTAATATGCAACAGAAACCTAATGATGCTTGTTAACAACCACTCAGAGACTGTTAAAAGTTTAAGACTCTGTAAAAAAATAAAGATAAGGAGAAACTGCTTGGTATTGTCACAGTGACACCAAGGCCACTCCCTACACACAAGACTCCTCAATATTCTCCAAACATGATCTTTGGCCTCAATTCTGCAGCAACTTCACCTGGATCTGTCTCACATTTACTAAATGCATGGGTGTAATGTGACAGGAGCACAAGGCTTTGTGTCTGGAAAGGAGACAATACATATTTATTTAATGGTAAGAAATTGGCATTTAACATCCCTTTAAGATTGTGTTTCCTGTCTCTACCTTTGTTTAAACGCCATAGGATGTCTGTAAGATTAGCAACACTGAATGCGTTATACTTATTATTAATTATATTTTTCGATTTTTACTTTTTAGTCTCCTTTTTGTTTAAATTTAATATCATTTTAATTTAATATAAACGATTTCACAATTGATTTTTCATTTTAGGTATTCTGCTACATTATAAGGAGTATTTTCTTAAGAGCACAAGTAGCAAAGAAGATAGTTTGTTTGGCTAAATAATTAATTTGTTTCCAGCAAACAGCGACAAAGCAATAGATAAGGATTGTAGGTTTTTTTTTTAAGGTGAATGGATTTAGGTGTTTACTCTGCTTTGTGCAGAACAGCCATATAGGCTGCTATGATGCCCTCCATGGGCTATATACATGTACAAATAGGATATACAAGGGTTGCTTCTCTTGGACAACCCTTTAATCAGGCAACAAAGATTAAAGGGACCTGACAATATTTTCAATGTAGGTTAACAGGGATTAATTCATCTAACTAAAGGTCATGCAAATCACAAACCTCTCTCCAATAGACTTCTGATCTTTGATTATTTTGCTTTAAAATGAGATTCTTTATTCAGCAACAGTTGACAGGAATCTAAAAGGATTAGTTGCATTCCAGAAAGGATAATTTTACAGCCAACATTTAGAGACCTATTGGTTCCATCCGGGGCACAAAGTAACCAGAAAAATGATCTAAGGGGACTCCTATTATATCCACATCTTCAACCTGAATGCACCCAAATCTACAGTCACTATAAAGCCTGCCAGCTCATATTGATTTTTCATTTTACAATTTAATCTACAGGCTTCCAGGAAAATGTATCATCTAAGCATCTTTCAAATAAAGAACATGTGTTAGAGGATATTAAAACTATATCTGTTTATATACAGTGCAAAATAATCTTTTATGCAGGCACAGTGCAAGAGGAGGTTGTGAAAACAAGCCTGCAGAAGGTAAGGTATTTTCTATGAGCTTTATCTTGAGCAATTGGAATTACTGGATTGGGAGAAAAGGAAACAATCGAAAGTTATATATTAACTCTTCAATATAATCTAGTTCATCTATTGATTATAATTATTCACACTATGAAAAATCTCATGGAAGGACAAGTAACTTCTATAAGTTTAGAGGGGAGAAAGTAGAGCCTGATCCTGGCCTTGATCCTGCTACAGTTTTTGGAGCTTTCTAATTATTGTAATGTGCATGTAACCTATACACATGTTTTATTACTTAAACTAGTAGGAAGTGTTGCACTCATATAGAATAGTTGTAGGCTAGCTGCCCCTGTGAAAAATGAAATTAATACCTGCTACACATTAAACATGTTTATACTACTATTTTACTAAACATTCTGCACTGAGATTTTATCACTTCAAAAGAAGAATTAATTTTAGGGCTGGATAGGTAGTAAGTGTGTATTAATCACACTACCAAATGATTGGTAGGAAGGCAGGTGGTGCTTCCTATCCTTACTAATGCACCGCCTGTATTTGCAAGACACATGCAGGACACCAGCAACAGTTTTTCACCTTATCATGTGTGTTTCATTTGTAGTTCATTATATTTTAATCTTTACAAAGATATATAGGGTTATCCATATCAGCAGCAGGGGAGGGAGAAACAGTAAGCTGTTTATATTAGGAGATTTAGAAAAAAAACCCTGGTAGTCAGAGGAGTGCAGCAAAAAGATTGTATTTAATTCTGTACAAGCCCTGCTGTCAGAGTGGTTTGGTCTGCTCTCTTTCTCTCCCTTTAGCTGGCTTCCTCTCCTTCACTGGGAGCTGCTCCTTCACAGACACAGAGTCCAGGGGGCAGAGACATAGCCTGCAGACACAAGGTAGTTTATTTCAAACATGTATTGCAGATAGGGTTAGGTAACACTCCAAATATTAAGACTTCATCGCACATGACTCTCAGCCAGTCTGGTATTTAAGCATCATGGGGAAGTGAGTACTCAAAAACTGGAGTCCCAAAGCAAAGACTAAGCCTACAACACAAAAACTTTGTTAACTGCCTCTACAATAATGTTCAGCCAGTTATAGACAGGGGTTGTTGTGGCTTACACTACACACTAACTTTTTATTGTTATTGACTGCAACTCCCATGATATACATCAGCAATACCTGGCTAAACACAATAGGAATTGCAGACTGGGGTAGTTGTAGCTAATCCACCCCAGCTATTGTAACCTAAAGTAATCATATTGTGCAGGTAAATGCTGCTGCTTCCATGATGATATATATTTTCCTATTCATTTGTAACTAACATTTGCCTTCCACGCAGAAGCCAACAAAGGAATGGAGTGACGAGGCGGTAATGTTGTATTATGATTGGAGAGGCCAAAGTTGGGCAGCATATTTTGTTGTGGCCCCGGACAAAATCCTGCGGACGCACATGGTTTCCATGATCTATTGTCATTAGGATTAAAATATGTATTTGGAATTAACTTGAGCTGGAAAATTATCTATTACAGATGGTGGCATGACTATGAATTATGATTGGATTTAATTGGATGAAGATGAATATAAGGAGTAAAATTCAATCTTCCTCATGAAATCAATTTTACCTCTACACCCAAATGTAAATCTTGCTAACCAACATTATTGTTATGCTTTACTTTATGTATCATTGGATGTATGCTTTAAGACAAAATCTCTTTTGCTCATTTTTACTCATACCAGAAGAAACCACTCTTTTTGATAGTCTATAGTACGGCTGAGATGATTATTTGACTTGGATTGCTCTGTATGGTTCTGGAATAAGGTAATACGCCCCATTTCACAACCATATTTTCCCAGATCAATGTACTTATTATTTTTCTTATTGATTTACACCATCATATTCCACAGGACTTTAATGTATACATGTATGAAGTTGGCATTACAGTAAAATGTATGTATGTGAGGAAGAATGTGTAAACCAAATAACACATTTAGAATATCTATATAAGAAGATATCAAATATATGAAGAGTTCTCATTTCTAATTAATTCAGTCTATTTTTAGAATTTAAGTTTTATATCACAATAAAGTGGCATAGTGGAGAAATTGATTAAATAAATAAAAGATGTACAAAAAAAGTATGTTGTGGTCAATATATAAGTAAATTCATATAGGGGAGGGCTGGCAATGGGGTACATGAAATTCCTGTATAGCTCTTTATTTTTTGAGAGCTCTGGCAAATGAAGTCATACTTTGCCTCTGTTACTTAGCCAGAGAGGAAAAAAGACATTTTACGGTAATTTGCTTGTGTTGCCCCATGGGCCATTTTTTATGGGATACATATCATTTTCACTTGCTGTTTTCCAGAACATGTGCTACTCTGCAGCATGGTACTACATTTTTACATTATTCCTGTTGGCCTCCAGGCCTTTCTTAATGATGCAAAGTAGTACAAATATTAATGTAAAGTCATATTTTTTATTTGTAACATAAGGATGTTCTAGCTTATCAAAAACAACTTCTACACCACGGCACCGATTCAGGTTTAAAAACAGTTTTAGGCCCAGTTTGATGTTGAAATCATAGTGTCTTTTCATTATTTGCATCTAAAATATCTGAAAATGTCACCCTTCTGTCTTCGGGTTTCTCAAGGCAACCTGGGATCTTTTCATAGATAGTCTTTGCCAAGATAGTCATATCTTTGTAAATAAGTTCAGAGAGACTTGAAACATGGAAGCTCATCCATTATTAATTGTGTGCATCCACATGGATGCTTGTGAAGACCAAAGTTCTAACAATGGTAGCTGCCTCAGCTCTGGCTTGTACCTCTCCAACCTTGTTGAGCCCTGCCAAGCTAGAAATGAGGATTGAGCCCAGCCATATGGCTGTGTTCATTCTATTATTTGGTGACGGACTCATGATGTTTGGAAGATCTTTGAACTTTAGAACAAAGAAGTTAGGACAATACTGTTTTTATTGTACTCATATCAAAATATAGGAAATTTGCTCAGCTATATAGTGGATTCACTCTTCAATGACAATGATGTATATTTAAACCATTCAGTTGTCTTGGAAATGTTTGTAAACATTGTGAGTTGAGGTCCATTTGTTGGTTTTTATTCTCTTATCTGTCTGCGTTTGTCTAGCTGCTTGTAAAAGTTCTTGGATTTCCTGGGAGGATTACATGAACATAAATCATATCATCTTATCACAATGAAAATACAAGATAAAACAGGACCACTTCCCCTCCTTCTCTCCCACCCAGGTTCCCTTGAAGGTCTGAACAAACACAAACTCACCAAGATCCTTCAAAAGAGAACTGAAACATGGTGGTTCTCAGGGCCAGACTAGGAATTAATTTCAGCCCTGGAAATAATTAAATACCCCATATTTCATGGTGGCGTTTTTGGGAACACTGCACACAATGCCACTGTACTTTCTGGGTGCTGTCGGCCTAGCCCATGAAGAAAGTAAATGTGCCCATGTCACGACAGTGTTGCTGAGAAACATCTACTGAATTTGGCCATTTCTCACACATGAAACAACCAAAATATGAATCCACTCCCTTGTGATATTCCGCCTGTATTATTGCAACTAACTGGTCCCTCCCTCTCTTACCTTTCACCACTCCAATCCTTTCTCAACACTGCAGCTAGACTAATCTCTCTGTCATTGTTCTTCATTTGCTGCTCCGCTATGCTAATCACGCCACCAGCTCTCCATACCCTCCAGAACCAAATTCAAACTCCTGACGAAAAGAGCCCTTAACAACTCTGCACCCCTGCATCTCTTCCCTCTTATCCAAATACACTTCAAACCACCCTCTTCGCTCCTCTCATGAACCGCGTCTCTCTTCTACTGTCATTATCTCTTCCCACTCCTGTATTCAGGATTTTGCACAAGCTGTACTCCTTCTGTGGAATTCCCTTCCTCATTGTATCAGACTTTCTCGCAACTTTCAACAGCTCTCTGAAAACCAATCTTTTTCGAGAAGAGTAAACCTTTCTTCTTTTAGCCAGCATCCTAATCAAGCCATCTGAACGATCAACAACCTCTACAGATTATCATGACTTGACCAACTCATCCCTGTCCAAGCAGTCCTCTCCTACTGTTTCACTTCCCTCTTAACCACAGACAAGATTGATAGCTTGCAAGAGCAGGGCCCTCTTCTTCTTTTTGTACCAGTTTGTCATTGTTTGATTTTAAATTTATCCTACTGACTCTGATTGTCAAGCGCTATGGAATCTGCTGGCGCTATGGAAATAAATGTAATATAATAAACCCAGCAGAATGTAAAAAGTGCAGTCAAGTGCTTTTTGATAGGGAAAATAACACAAGTTAATAACATTTAATAAAATCCATTGTAATTGATATTGGAATTTTAAGAAAACATGGAATATCTTCTGCACGGCTGCCATCAGAAATCTTGGGGCCCAGTACAAACTTAAATACGCCCTGTATTTAGTTTATATATTTCAGTACATCTTTAGTGATTTCTGCACCTTATTTTGCTCTCTGGTTATCAAACATGGAAAGACAAATTGTTACCAATACTAAGAGATTACTAAACACTTATCTTTGTATCTTTGTATGTTTGCAACATGTATGATGCTAATTCATCAATCTGTTGCTTTCCAGGAAAAAAAAAACTAAATTGTTAAACTCATCCCATCCAGGAATGAAGATTTAAAAAGGGTGACATACTGATTGTACATAGGACAATTTACCCTCAGCAAAAAACTAGGAGGCCATATTATTCTCCATTTAGAGATTAACCTCTTCTCAATGAGAACAAATCACATCAACAATTCAGAGAATAAAAATTAACCCTTTAATGTTGTATTACCCTCTACATCATCTGATGGGAGGCTGTTCCATTTATCTTTCACTCTCTCAGTGAAGTAAAACTTCCTTTGACTTCCAGGTCTCTGAGTGTCTAGTTTTAGATTATCACCACTCCTTTCTGCACCTATTTAAAATAATGAAATCACACATTTCTTTTGCAGAGGAGAAGATATACAATAGGTTGGTGAAAGTAATAAGTTGCACAATACCTATCCTGTAATATAACTAGAAAAGACCCCATATTTTTTTCTGGGTGCACATTTCTCTTTTTATCAATTAATTGTTTATGGAAAACAATTAGAAAACCCCTCTTATTAGTTTGCCTCCATGATAATAGACATTGGGCCATTGTTTACCGTAAGGAGACGAGTCTCCTTTTTGCATTCATAATGTAATATTCAGTCTTATTAGCGTACACCCTTTCTTATGTTAAACTCTTCCACAGCTTCCAAGGGCTGATCACCAATCCATCAATTTAAAAAATGGGTAGATCTAAGTTATCCTTCACAATATTTCACATACAGGGAGGCTTGGGGATACAATAGAGTTAAGGGAACAAGGGAAACCTGTGTTCAGTATTCTCTCACAGACAGTCTAATGCTTTCTCATTTTCTCTGCTGTTTATTTTCATGTCAGGTGTTTTTATCAGGGTGTCCAACTGATGGAGATTTGACCCATCATTATCACACTTTCCATCTGAAGGAGACTTGACATTCCATTATATGTTAACTGAGCCGTGCAAACTGTTTTTTCACAAACTGTGTGTTTTTACAACTGTCCTGGACTACCGCACGATCTATTCTGATTAATGGCTCAATGAATCATCCCGTCTTCTCAGGTCATCCACATGCCAAGGCCCTCATAATGATTCTCTCTTGCCACTTCATTAGAAGATTGATTGTATGTTGGTCTTGACCAAATAAAATCATTGTTGACATTCCTCTTTCTATTTCTGCTACATATTTGTAAAGTTATAGGTGAATATGTTTTTAGTTTTAGAAAATTTGGAAATATGCAACATCAGAGCTTTTACAGTTTGTTCTAATAACAACATAAGTGGATAATAATATATATTTTTATAGGCATTATAGTGAATGCATCATTTTGCCATTGTGCACTAGAATTGCTGTTTATAAATGACGCCTTATGGTTGCCATAGTTGCCTCCTCTAGACATTGAGCACACACCTTGACAAACTGCCTTTGACCCAGTGCCACAGTAAGACCCTCTGGGGCCCCTAGGTGCATGCACAAATATACACAAATAGGGGTGATCATAGGGTTGGTGGCACACCCCCTTCCCATAACTAAAACACATCTATACTAAAATGCAAACACTCACTGACTCTAATACCATACACTAACTCAAACTTATTCTAACACCCACACACTCACTCTAACAATACACTATAATACACTTACACACATCAGCACACACACATACACACTCCCTCCATCTCCCAGAAGTCACACCATTGACACTCTAACAATATACACTATAACATTGAATACTAACACATGCACTCACCCTAACATCATACAATAGAACACACATTCATGCCAACACAATACACACACATGCAACCTAACACCCTAGACCCATACACACACTCTCTAAAATTAAACACTTACACATACATCTATTTATATATACACAGTCCCTCTCCCATCTACAGTACATCCCACCAGGCCCGGACTGGGACAAAAAATAGGCCCGGGCATTTAAGCCTGAACAGCCCATTTTTATTTATTTATTTATTTATTGTTAAAGCCCACCCTTCATGTACCATCTTTGCATTTACTCACTCATTCACACAAATCATTAACACATTCATTAATGCAGTCTCACAAATCATTCAAGCAATTCATCCACACATGAATTCATTAATTGTCATACGCATTCACACAATTCATCCACACATTTATTCATTCATTCTCATACGCATTCACACAACCCCCTTTCCACATCTTATCTGCCCCTTCTCACTATGTACCCCCTTTTCACTATGTACCCCCTTCCCCACTTCTCAATATGTTCCCCCTCTCCCCATTTCTCACTATCTAACCCCCCTCTGCCCCTTCACACTGCACCCCCTCCCTCACCTACTTACCTTGTTGCCGGAGCAAGCAGCAACTGCGACCGGGCCCGCGGCAGGGCCGTATTGACTTAGGGGCTGATGAAGCTGCAGCTCCAGGCCCCCACCTTAAAATAGGCCCAGTCAGGGCCAGTCTGCCACTCTAAGGGGCCGGGAAGCCCCCACCAGGGCCGGCCTTAGGGGTCTGCGGCCGCACAGGGCTTAAATTAAAACATCAGGGTTTTTTTTTTAACTTTATTTAACATCCTCCATGTTAAAAAAAAGTAAAAAAAAACCCAACAAAACCCCCCCCGATATTTTAATTTAAAATAACTTACCCGGCACATCCCACTGGTCTCCCTCCCTGTTCAACAATTAGTTAAATGTCCGTACGAGCGACTTTATTGGTCGCTCATACGGACATTTAACCCGGCACAGACTAACTAATTGAACAGGGAGGGAGACCAGTGGGATGTGCCGGGTAAGTTGCAGCATTGAGGTTTTAAGACCCCAATGCTGCAACTTACCCTGCAGATGCCACTGGTCTCCCTCCCTGTTCAATTAGTTAAAGACCAGTGGCATCTGCAGGGTAAGTTGCAGCATTGGGGTTTTAAAACCAGAGGAGGTCCCTGTAGGCGACCAATAGGCTAATTCGCACTGCCCTGTAACCCGTGACGGCGAACCTGCGGATTTCCACTTCCGGGAACTGCCGCGATGCCGCGAAGACAAGGTAAGTTAGAAGGGGGGGGAAGAATGGTAGACGAAGACGATCACGAAGATCTTCGTGGTGTGTGTCTTCGTCTTCGCCTACGTTTTACCGCCGCTGTCTTCTCTTCGGCGTGTCTTCGGAACGAACACGAAAACGCACTCTTCGTGTTCGTTTCCATGTTCGCCGAAGACCAATACACAAGTCTAATAATTATTCCCTTTTATACATAATACTGCATTCTTACCTTTCCATTTATAAAGTATTGAGTCAGTGTCAGTATCAATATCACATAAAGAATCACCCATAGATAGAGGCTTTTTAACTCAGTTTTATTCATTCCCTTTTTTACATTTATCCTTATATGCATTCATTTTTATTTTCATTTACATATCATTTGTTTATTTAATGTATATGGATCTTTTATTTTCAATATCTTCATTTTTATTTAAAGTACAATACATCTCTTTCACACCTTCATTGCACTCACACACATGGTCATAATGGTCAAAATACACACACTAACTCACACTTTATTCCATTATGTATAAATATACAAATATGACCCCAAAAGCAATGTATATTTCCTTACACTTAAATAAAGGGCAAATATAAAACAGCCACTATTGAAATACACATGGCACTGCATAAATATCGGCATCCTCCGGTGTTTTTTCACATGAAAATCGGCATCCTCCGTTGTCCTCTTTTTACATTATTCAAGTCTTCTTTCTATAACCTTCCCCCGGTTACGGTCCCACACACCCTTACAACCGACACACGGCTTTATCATATTGTGCCCAGCTGAAGAGAGTAGATTGATCTTCACTTGTAGTTTTAAAACCTGTGGGAAAAGACATCCGTTCCGTCACTTTAACATAATTATTTCCGTTGCCCCATCTCTCTGTATATGCCGAAATACTTACCAATTAAAGCACTTGAGTGTTGCCCTTGGCATGTGGAGTTGCCTAGTGTGCGTAGAGCAATACATTATAACTCATATAGTGGCCACAGAAGATTTGTAGCTTCCATTGCCATAACATCAACAAGGCAAGAAGGGCAGCTGCCCCTGGTCTCTCACAATGAGGTGTCTCTCACCAATGCCCCTGTATGCCCTTCCACTTTTAGCATTGGTTACAGCTTTTGTGGCTTTAATAATTAAAATTTTTAGTAGAATACCAATAACTGTTTTTAAGTCATTGTTGATTCTAGTCATCAAAATTGCTGAATGGAAGAACATTTTTCTCTAGATTCAATACCCCCTGTGTAAACTGTGTGGCTGCATCATCTACACCCCCTCTGGCTGCTAGGGAGACTGCTGCTTTCTCCTGTAAATAATGTTTGTGACTTCCCCAGTCTGTGCCCTGCTGTCCATATTAACCCTGCTGCCTAAATTGTGGTTCATACGCTTGTCTGCTGTAGCCTTAGACTTTCTCTTTGGCACCATCTGTAGACACAACTGAAAGAAGCATGGCACCTCGGAACAGGCTCATGGCAGCAGGGTCTGTGAAGCGGGCAGGAGACAGCGGGGTCTGTGGTGCGGGGAGGAGGCAGCAGGGTCTATGGAGAGGGCAAATGACAGCAGGGTCTGTACTGTGGGCAGACCCAAGAGCCACCTGGTAGTGAAGTGGTTAGGCATAACCCCTTCCATATAAATGATGCTGGTTTAAGCATCCTCCCTGGATGATGCCCTTTCCTGAGATCCACTCCAGTATTGCTCTGTCCAGTTCTCTAGGTTTTTTAGCTGGCTTGCTTTGACCTTGTACTGACCCAGCTTGTCCTGATCCGGTTTGTCTTGTCCATGTGGTCCTATATGCCGTTGTGGTGGTCTACACTCCCGTCTAGTCCTTGGTTGCCAGCCAACTCTACTAAGGGTTTCTGTTTCTGAGTGTAGTGCTGTAACACCCTGCCTTTTCATAGCACATGCCTCCAATCACTGTGATCTAGCTCGCGAGCAGTCAAAACTCTGCCCCTAAATGCACGTCTTTTTTCTTCTACAAGATAAAGCTAACCACAACTCTAAACCTATAACCCAGAATGCTTAGTCTCGTCTAACTAATGTAAAAACCAGCAAAGGTTTTGATCTGTATCACATGGTCATATGTCCAAATGGTAGACTTTACCATATATCTCTAATATTCATACATAAATAAGAAAGCAGTGGCTTTCTGAATAAACTGCTCTAACCAATAATGAAATCCGCATTCAATAAAAGCTATGTTTAGTTGTATCAAAATTGGCAAGATATAATTATAAATGTTTTTTTCGTGGATTTTTGGGGTTGTATAATGGTTTCAAAGTGACTTAATTACCAAGCAGATTCTTGTCAGTTGATTATAATGGACTGTGTAATTTGGGACATGTGCACCTGATTATAACAACCATGTGAATTATTAATCTCTGAAAGCGATTCTGCAAAAACTTGCATTCACAATATAATTTAGTTTAATTGGGCTTGTATAAAATTCTAATTAGCATGCAAAGTTTAATGTAATTATTATTATGGATCATAAAACTGTGCTCTGTGTTTACTTTAAGTTATAATTAAGCATCTAGCAATATTATGTTACACAAGGTGACTCCCAATCAAATACACAGGCTTCGAATAGGCTTTAAAAGCTTAGAGCAAAGAATACAGTTACCATTTTACTTAGGTTTTAATGCTAAATGCTAACGCATTTAGTTAATATTCTGTTTTGGGAGCACAGCAGCTTTAAACTGTTTGTCACATTCTTTGTGCAAAAATACCTCTACGCCTATTTTGTCTTCATGTCACATCATCCCCATCCACCTCTGCTAACCGTTAATGTGCATGGCATGGCAGTACTCGCAATTGGCTTCTTTGGGATCACAGAGAAAACAGATGTAAAAAGTGATCACTCGCTGCTCCACTGGTTACGTGATTGGCACAATGTCTCTAATCAGCTTGGTCTCTTTCCTTCCTTTTTCACCCCTGTTTTTCATGTTTAATGCTTGGAGGTAAGTTTACTTCCCTAGACACATTATCTCACTTTTGTTGCCAAGGTTTAGACATTAATAGCTGTGTGTGGAGTTATTTTAAGGGAACAGCAAATTTACACTGTTTTACAGGCTGTACCAGGCCCGGACTGGCCATCGGGCACACCGGGCGTTTGCCCGGTGGGCCGGGCCACTGCAGGGCCGCATTGACTTAGGGGCTGATGGAGCTGCAGCTCCAGGCCCCTACCCTACCTACGGCCGCATTAACGCAGGGCATAAGGGGCACCTGCCCCTTAAGCCCGCCGCAACTGCGACCGGGTCCGCCACTCTAAGGGGCCGGGATGTCCCCACCAAGGCCGGCCTTACGGGTCTGCGGCCGCACAGGGTTTAAATTAAAACATCGGGGTTTTTTTAACTTTATTTAACATCCTCCATGTTAAATAAAGTTTTTTTTAACTTTATTTAACATGGAGGATGTTAAATAAAGTTGAAAAACCCCCCCGATGTTTTAATTTAAACCCTGTGCGGCCGCAAACCCCTAAGGCCGGCCCTGGTGGGGGCTTCCCGGCCCCTTAGAGCAGGACCGGCCTTTGGGGTGTGCGACCGCACAGGGCGTCACACTCTAGGGGGCGGTCCGCACCGGGTGCCGCTCATCAGGGGGTGCCAACTTGCGGCACCCGGCACCCCTCTAGAGACGGACAGTAATGTCCGCCGCTGGAGGAGCAGGCTTGCAAGGGAGCGGTATCGGAGGTCTTTAACAGACCTCCGGTTCCCTTGAGTGATTTTAAGCCGGGTTGAACCCGGCTTAAAATCACTCAAGGGAGCCGGAGGTCTGCTAAAGACCTCCGATACCGCTCCCTTGTGATCCGCGCGGCAACAGCTGCTATGCGCCGGGGTTTGTTGTTAGATCCCGGCGCACAACACTGAAGCCGCGCCCACCGCTGTCTGTGCCCTCTGAACCGGAAGAAGACAGAGAAGACAGAAGAACTGAAGAAGAGGAGCGAAGAGGAGGAAAAGGAGCTGTAAGGAGAAAAGAGGAAAGGTAGGAAAATATTCAGTGAGAGTGGATTAGTATATATGTGTGGATTGGTATATATGTGTGGATTGGTGTATGTGTGGATTGGTATATACGTGCGGATTGGTATATATGTGTGGATTGGTGTATGTGTGGATTGGTATATATGTGTGGAAAAATTACTGCAGTTTTTCTGAAGTAATACTGCAGTTTTTTGGACATGAAAAAAACTGCAATACTGCACTTTTACTGCAGTATTACTGCACATTTACTGCAGTTTTACTGCATTTGTACTTCACTGTACTGCAGTATTACTGCACATTTACCGCACTTTCTTTTTTTATATTGCAAACCTGCAGTTGTACTTCAATGTACTGTAGCTTTATTGCATTTGTACTTCCGTACAAAAATAACTGCAGTAAAACTGCAGTACAGTGAAGTACAAATGCAGTGCAACTGCAGTAAATGTGCAGTAATACTGCAGTAAAAGTGCAGTATTGCAGTTTTTTCATGTCCAAAAAACTGCAGTATTACTTCAGAAAAACTGCAGTAATTTTTTCGTAAGGGTTGGTATATATGTGTGGATTGGTATATACGTGTGGATTGGTATATACGTGTGGATTGGTATATACGTGTGGATTGGTATATACGTGTGGATTGGTATATACGTGTGGATTGGTATATGTGTGGATTGGTATGTGTGTGGATTGGTATATATGTGTGGATTGGTATATATGTGTGGATTGGTGTATGTGTGGATTGGTATATATGTGTGGATTGGTATATATGTGTGGATTGGTATATACGTGTGGATTGGTATATACGTGTGGATTGGTATATACGTGTGGATTGGTATATACGTGTGGATTGGTATATGTGTGTGGATTGGTATATACGTGTGGATTGGTATATACGTGTGGATTGGTATATAGGTGTGGATTGGTATAGGTGTGGATTGGTATATATGTGTGGATTGGTATATGTGTGGATTGGTAAGTGTGTGAGAGTGATGGGTGTTATGCTGTACCATTTCCAATGTCTTTTTCATGATCTAATTATGCTCTAAAAGTACATCATAACTCCCATCACTCTATACTGTTCCATACAGTGGCAGAGCTGGGAGGCAGAGGCCTTGCACCCTCACCGCAGGACTCCTGAAAGGTAAGTGAACTTCAAAGAGGGAGAGGGTAGATAGTTAGGAGGGGGTAGATAGGTAGAGGGGCGTGAGACGGGGGAAAGGGGGTAGATAGGGGGAAAGGGGGTAGATAGGGGAGAAGGGAGTGAGAAGGGGTAGATGGGGCAGAAGGGAGTGAGAAGGGGTAGATAGGGCAATCATACTCCTATCATGCCAAGTCTGCGAGTACATCCTGGAATCTGGGTATGCCTGGGCATGATAGGAATGTGATTGCTGTTAACAATCATATATATATACATATAATATTGTTTTTTAATTGTTTTGTCCTATTTTGGTGTGTTACTTACTTTAAATAAAAGGGTTTTTTTTATGGTGTGGGGAGGTCATATTCGGTTTCGGACAGGTAAATGCTGCATTTTCGGTTTCAGTCCAGAATTCGTTTCGGTGCATCCCTACTACTAAGCCAGACAATGAAGTGGTAGGCCTACACCACAACAATGTTTGGCGTAGTATATAGTGATTGGGGTTGTGCTGCACTATTGTCAATGTCTGGCTCAATGTATAGTGATAGGGATTACGCTGTACCACTGTCAATGTGTGCCTCAGTATATAGTGATAGGTGTTATGCTGTACCACCGTCATTGTCTGCCTCAGTATATAGTGGTAGGTGTTATGCTGTACCACCGTCAATTTCTGCCTCAGTATATAGTGATAAGTATTATGCTGTACCACCGTCAATGTCTGCCTCAGTATATAATGATAACAGTGAGAAGAGGCAGAGGTGGTAGATAGTGATACAGGGGGATAGATAGTGAGAAAGGGGAGTTTTGTTACAAGTTTTTATTCCTTTCTTTTTTTGGGATGGGGGGCACCAGAGGAGTAGTCCGCACAGGGCGCCAGAACACCTAAGGCCGGCTCTGCCTTAGAGTGGCGGACCCGGTTGCAGTTGCGGCGGGCTTAAGGGGCTCTGCCTTAATGCGGCCATATAGGCCCAGTCAGTCCGGTCCTGACTGGGCCTATTTTAAGGTAGGAGCCTGGAGCTGCAGCTCCATCAGCCCCTAAGTCAGTCCTGCCCTGCCACAGGCGCGGTCGCAGTTGCTGCTTGCTCTGGCAACAAGGTAAATAGGGTGAGGGAAGGGGCTGCAGTGAGAAGGGGCAGAGGGGGGTTAGGTAGTGAGAAAGGGGGAGAGGGGATAGATAGAGGCGGTACATATTGAGAAGTGGGGAAGGGGGTTACATAGTGAAAAGGGGGAACATAGTGAGAAGGGGCAGATAAGATGATGAGAGGGGGTAGTGTGAATGCGTATGAGAATGAATGAATAAATGTGTGGATGAATTGTGTGAATGCGTATGACAATTAATTAATTCATGTGTGGATGAATTGCTTGAATGATTTGTGAGACTGCATTAATGAATGTGTTAATGATTTGTGTGAATGATTAAATGCAAAGATGGTACATGAAGGGTGGGCTTTAACAATAAATAAATAAATAAATATGGGCTGCTCAGGCTTAAATGCCCGGGCCTATTTTTTGTCCCAGTCCGGGCCTGGGCTGTACACTCACTACTTTACATTGTAGCAGAGTGTCATTTCTTCAGTGTTATCACATGAAAAGATATAATATTTACAGAAATGTGAGGGGGTGTACTCACTTTTGTAAGATACTGTATAATAAGGGGTACAGGTATAGATGATAATTTTTCAATATTAAAGCTTACTGAGTCTCATCCAAGACTCGATATATACTTTACGTTGGATGGGGATGGGACCTAGTGGGAGCCAAAAACAAACTCTTGCACAGTTTGGGTGGTGTAACTACAGCCCTTATGTAGGATGAATAATTGCATCAACTTCAAATGACTCACCCCCCACATGACAAGTTGTAGACAATATCCCATCAACCATATACTTCAAATGATTATACATATTAATAGTCTGCATGGTCCATTACCATTAGGGTTAGGAACTATATAGTTATGAATAGACTTGTTTGTTTGATTGGTCTTCGGGCGAACATGAAAACGAACACGAAGAGTGCATTTTCGTGTTCGTTCCGAAGACACGCCGAAGAGAAGACAGCGGCGGTAAAACGTAGGCGAAGACGAAGACACACACCACGAAGATCTTCGTGATCGTCTTCGTCTTCGTCTACCAGTCTCCCCCCCTTCTAACTTACCTTGTCTTCGCGGCATCGCGGCATCCGCAGGTTCACCGTCACTGGTTACAGGGCAGTGCGAATGAGCCTATTGGTCGCCTACAGGGACCTCCTCTGGCATCAACCAATTGGTTGATGCCAGAGGAAGACCCTGCAGGTGACCAATAGGCTCATCCCACTGGTCTCCCTCCCTGTTCAATTACTTAAATGTCCGTACGAGCGACTTTATTGGTCGCTCGTACAGACATGTAACTAATTGAACCAGTGGGATGTGCCGGGTAAGTTGCAGCATTGGGGTTTTAAAACCCCAATGCTGCAACTTACCCTGCAGATGCCACTGGTCTTTAACTAATTGAACAGGGAGGGAGACCAGTGGCATCTGCAGGGTAAGTTGCAGCATTGGGGTTTTAAAACCTCAATGCTGCAACTTACCCGGCACATCCCACTGGTCTCCCTCCCTGTTCAATTAGTTAGTCTGTGCCTGGTTAAATGTCCGTACGAGCGCCCAATAAAGTCGCTGGTACGGACATTTAGCTAATTGTTGAACAGGGAGGGAGACCAGTGGGATGTGCCGGGTAAGTTGCAGCATTGGGGTTTTAAAACCCCAATGCTGCAACTTACCCTGCAGATGCCACTGGTCTCCCTCCCTGTTCAATTAGTTAAATGTCCATACGAGCGACTTTATTGGTCGCTCGTACGGACATTTAACTAATTGAACAGGGAGGGAGACCAGTGGGATGTGCCGGGTAAGTTACGGCACCAGGAGTTAACAGTCTGTACGAGCGACCCTATTGGTCGCCAGCAGGGGACCAATGGCAGACGAGCCCCCTGCTGACGACCAATAGAGTTGCTCATACGTACATTTAAACTCCTGGCGCCAGAGCTGCGTTAACCCCGTATTAACCCCTTAACCGGGGAAACGAAGAAAAAACGAACACGAAGAATGTCCACGAATATTCGCCCGAAGAGAAGACAGGAACAGGCGAATATTCGTGGAATACGAAGATTTTTTCCCCTCCGAAGACGAGCACGAAGACGAACACGAAGAGCCCCCTGGTGCCCAAGTGTAGTTATGAATGAACCTGAAGCAACTGTTTCACTGTGCACTCTATGGAAGCTTTTGTAGGCCATCCTTTGAGGACACATCATTTTGTGTGTTGTCAATCTCCGGGGTAAAATCCTCTCCAAGAATTTAATCAATTCACTAAATTCCATAGATTAATGTGTGTAAGAGCCACTACACCTGTGCTTAATCTGTGATGCAAAAGAAAGACTATTTAGAAAAAAACAAATCACTTTATACTGCAAGCAAGAAAGAGTTGTGCTCCAAGAAATATTACGGTACATCACAGGAACAGCATTGAATTTGTTTCTTTATGTAACCTTTGTACAGGCTATCTTTACTTATAATTTCTTCTAAATACAGCAGTGTTTAAACCTTATTAAGCAAAGATAAAATAACTGAATCCATATTGTTTGAAATAATAAAATGTTTATTTAGCCATGAGCTGCACTGAACCAAAACATTCAAATTAAGGCCGTAATTAATGAATAAGTCAAACACGTGGGCATTTAATAGCTAACAGTTGCACAACTATAACCTTTCATGCACAGGCTAATAACATAATTTGGCAGTGAATATAACTGATCTTCACTGTACTGTATTTTCCCTATTCAGATGAAACTAGCTGGAAAGGACCTGAAATACAATACACTGTAGAAGGCTTTGTAGACAAAGACATGCAACTGCACAGGGCACCAGGGCAAATGCCCCTGTGTCAATCCAAAGAGCTGGTCTGCCCTAGACTGGCCAGGTCAGACTGCCCTTTGTGAATAATTTTGGTCCGAGATGCAGAGGCAGGGTCACATAACGCAAGGTTACATAACCCCATAATGAAAGTGAGCACATTGTGGCACGAATATGTGTGGGTGAGCATGAATGTGTAAGTGTTTTTGTCTTAGCATGAAGGTATAAGTGTTTGTGTGTTTGTATGGATGTGTATGTATAAGTGTTTGTGTGTTAGTATGGATGTGTATGTATAAGTGTTTGTGTGTTAGTATGGATGTGTATGTATAAGTGTTTGTGTGTTAGTATGGATGTGTATGTATAAGTGTTTGTGTGTTAGTATGGATGTGTATGTATAAGTGTTTGTGTGTTAGTATGGATGTGTATGTATAAGTGTTTGTGTCTTAGCAGAGATGTGTATGTATAAATGTGGATCTCCATATGTAAGTATGTGTTAGTATGGACTTGAATGTGTAAGTGTTTGTGTGTTAGCATGGATCTGAATGTGTATGTTTGTGAGCACGAATGTTTATGTATATGTGGCATGAGAGGAAGTATGTGTTAGTGAGTATGAGTAAGTGTATGTAAATGTGAAAACATGTGTATGCATGTTAGGGTTAGTGTTTAAGTTTGTGTATATGTGTTTACATATGTGTGCCAGTGCATATGTTGAGGGGTCATGGGCCGACGGGGCCGCCACCTCTGCGATTCTGAATACGGGGATAGATAGATGTATAAATTGTATAGATCTGGTACAATTACCTTATCTAATTTTATAATTTTAATGTGAAATTTTAACATTCTTATTATAAGTTAGTTTCAAATCATTAAACATGTATAAAATATATTTTTTATTTTTTATTAATATATTTATATATAATTTTTTGTTCTGGGATGTTAAATTGTAATTCCATGTATAAGGTTTGTCATTTAGCTATACATTTTTCATTGTCACTAATAATTCGTTTTCTGTACACAGACTTTTTGGCAGGCAAAACAAAATAGTTAACATAGTAATATTATAGGTATTGTTTATTTTATTTTAAATACTTGATTGATAATGTGCACAAAGAACACATAACTAACAAAATAAAAATAAATGAAAAAAAATGCCAAAAGGATGTTGGCCCCAGCAGCACAGTTTCCTTTCCTAGGTTTTCACAACTTTCTTATTATCTTTGCAAAGCCAGCATATATTTTTTTTATTTTCCAGTTGCCTCACTAAAGGCTTCAGCTATTCATCAAAGTGTCTTGCAAAATTGAACCTCCCCTGGAAATTCTTTCCTGTACTCAGGACATAGATTTGCAATTGGATTTGTTGACTTTGGCGCAGGTCGCTGTATGATCATATTTTAATGACCACGGGCTACTATCTGTTCCTCTATTGACTTTACCTATATTAGTTCATTTATGATTACCTCTGTGAATTAGACAACAGTTTGAGTATGCACCTGAGTGAAATATATTAAATAAATTTGAATTATATTTTGTTTGAGAAGATGTGTTACAGAACTATGTTCCTGTTTATTTATTAAGAGGTATTCCCACAGATTTAGACCCATTTGGAAGAAATCACAAGGCAATAAAAGGAGAGAAGTAGCATTGGAGAAGCATGGAAATATAGCTTGGTTTGGATATGATATGGATTAGGACAAATAGTTCTGATATTATTATATGGATTTGTTATAGTTAAGGCTGGTTTAATGACTTCCAACTGTAGGAATGGAGAGGAGAAATGACCACATTTAGTTTGACAACTAGATATGGGCTATTAACCCTAATACATCCATATTGGAGAGAGAGAGGTGGGTGCTAGCAAAGAGCCCTACTGTTAAACAAGAGATATACAACTGGGCTCCCTTATGATAAGGGATATGAGTGGTGAAGGTGAGCGCAGAGTCAAGAGTGACACCAAAGCAGCAAACTTGGTGTATTGGGTAGCCTGGGGAATTCTCAACAGTGATGTGGATAGTATAGATGAGGGAATCTACAGAAGCTCAGTCTTGCTTCAGATAGTTTAATGCAACCCAGGATGTGATTTCAGAATAATAGTTAGTGAAAGGGTATGAGTTTAGGAGAACAAAGTTAAGATAGCATGTCTGTGATGGATTGAGGAGGTATGATGAGAGCGCTGGTGCAGGCATCCCAGGATTGTCATACTATAAAAATTGAGCTGGGCTGCCTGTGTTGATCCATAATGAATAACATGGAAGAGACAGGTGCTTCTCCAATTGAATGGACAAGCTGGGCATGTCTCTGATTGGCCACTATCCCCCAGGAAAGGAGAGGCAACCCTCACATTAGCTGCTTTATCCCTGCCCTGAGGGGGTGCAATAATCTGTCTCTAATTTAAATTGTTATGTATTGTTTTATCTTCTCTCTATTGTTATGCAATGCATAAATGATCTACGTGCTTAGCAACACCTGGTAATGGTAGCTGTCTGCTTCATTGGGTGGGAAAAACTAATAACAAGCCCCTGCAAAGGAACTATATTACTTTCTCTGCAACTCCCCAGAAGACTGTTTCTGCTCCTGAGAAGTGAGTGCTTCTGCCTTGGTGCTTCATAGAGCATTCCCAGACGATCAGAGAAGGACATCAACACGACAGCCAGGGTACTGGAAGCTAAAAAGAGATTAGCTGTCCAAGGTAGGAGGTGAAGATACAGAATAGTAGAGACCCCAAGCCCTGAGGTTCCAGCAGATTGGGGGCCAAGGATAGAAGGGAAGCAGCACAGTAGCTAGATGGGTATGTATGATCTAGCGTAATGAACAGTTGTGAGTCTGTTTGAAGGAGGATGGAAATGCCAATGGAAAGAGAAAGGATAAAAGATGCGAGTAGGTAGCTACTAACAAAAGATAGGAGGTACGGGGGGATAGGGTGAAGCTAACAGGTGTTGAGATGGGAGGACAAGAGGAGATCACAAACAATTCATTTGCACAATAAAATAGGACTGAATTGTATGTATGAAATAAGAAAAAAGTGCCACTTAAACGCCTTGTTCTGGAAACTGTATAACACATTGAGCTGAAATGTTTGTATGTGTTCCGCATGTAGCTTTCTCACCTCTGTGTGAACTCCAGTACATGGATCTGCATGCAGAACTGGGCTGCCTGCTTCTCTGCACTTCTCTCTAGCGTGTTTTCTTTGGCAGCTCGCACGTGAGTACAAACATTTCTACCAAGCAGATCAATCAATCTGGCACCCAACAGAAACATGCTGAAAACTGTGGCAAAATGAAACCGCTCTAAAATAAAGCATACGTATCTCTGCTGCCTACCTGATTGAGGAATACTGGGGCAAATAAGAAGCATTACTAAAATCTAATTATGAGATCCTACTGACCTTGCAATTTACGCAGAGACCACTGAAGTATAACTTATGTAGAACTACAAACATAACACCAATAATAACTTCGTTTTTGTTACACTTCTAAAAAATGCGTCACAGAAAGGAAGTGGGACGTCGGAGGGAAGAAAATAAATTGAGAAAGAGAGACCAGCTGATTAAATAGTATAAAAAGCAATATCTCCAAACAGAAAAGCTATAATTAGTTTTAATGAATTAATTCAAGTTTGCTAGAGAAGTCCCATGGAATTTTTTCCCCCTCGTTGAGCAAAAAATACAGTGCTGTGTACCTGTAATGTACCATTAACGAAAAACATTTTTTATTTATCTGCAGACCTGGAGGCTGCCATTGGTGTCAGTAATGCCAAATGTAGGTGACTTTTCCTGCTCAAACACCACGCTGAGCTGATTCTTTACGGCAGTGCTATGAAGCCCCTTGCTACATAGACTTTCATTAGTCAAGTGTCCTGCTGGGTGATTAACAATGAGTCATTCTATTGTTTACCAGAGGCGGTATGAGTGTGTGTCTAGTAGACTGGGCTAAGATATTAGGCAGCTACATAAAAAACTAGAGATTTTTAAAACAAAAACAGTGCAGTGATGTTATTTTTAATCACATACTGGCCATAACAACATTTGGTGGGAGTTCCCCTTTAATTGGGGGAAAATTTTCAACAACCAAGGTTTAGCGATTTTCAACTTAGAAGAATTACTGAACAGGTAAACGTGGAAACCTGCAGTTACTGAATAGAACACATAGGGCTCCAATGGCCAGATTTAGGTACCACACACAGTGAAATGTGCACTAGCAGGGCCTTGTTTATATCTCAGCTATTCACAGACACACATACAGTTGGAACTATTGACATGTTCTCTCTTTGACAAGGTTTAGGCCTAGGATAGCAGTTTCAGGGGAGCAGTAGCCCCTTTGTTTAATAACCTGTTGCAGATCACCCTATTGGTCGTTCAGACTTCCCAGTGCATCACCTTCTCTTGGGCCAGTTGAGACCTCCCTTGTAACTAGCCAGACACACAGTAGAGTCTTGTGCCTAACCAACAAAGTCTTCAGGTATCTCCTTTGTAACTGGCCCGATATGGCAATCTGATTCTAGTTTTACAGCAGAGTGGCTGCCATTTTCCTGGACCAACCATTCTACACCTAGTTGGCTCAGGCCAGAATATGTCACTGTTTACACCCACCTGTGTTGTAAAAGCTCCAACTATTACCCCTAACATATTGATACAGGAGGTGCCCAAACACTCATTCATGTTTTATGTAATGCTAGACTACAACACAGTGATGGGTGAGCTGGGCCTGAGCCCAACCGCGGACTTGAGCTCTGCAAAAAACAAACAACTTTTATCCACAACAGGAAGAAAGTCCCAATGATGCCCACAACACATCAAGAGACTGTCTTGAGCCAGAGCCAGCTAGCTCAGCTATTATTATTATCTTTTATTTATATAGCACCAACAGTTTATGCAGCGCTTAATACAATACATATATTCAAGGGATATGACAAGACAAGAATTGACGGACTAAGACAAACCGATACATTCGGTGAAGAGAGCCCTGCTCGCAAGCTTACAATCTTGAGAACTAAAGACTTTACTATAGAAAACATTATAAATGATAAATCTCTGTCAGTATAGTATTTTAAGTATCTGTATTTATACTAAACAAGTACCACTTAATTAAAGTTACATTTAATGTCCTCACTATTCTACTGACACAATTTTGGAGTGTGACTCATGTAACCAAAGTGCTAAATATGATACATCAATGTTTGGAATTATTTTCTATTTAAGTGGAAATCTCTATAGTTTGTAATATGTGTCCCCCAAAGGCATTGCATGACTCAAGAGCGTAATATTTTACTGAATAAACAGAACACTGTTGTCATGGAGCCTGGTTTAACTTTTATGGAAAAATGTAAATGGGATGACTAGAGCATGATATCAGCAAGCGTTCCGCCAATGCTCCAGTGTCCAAAGCCCTAAATTTAAATACAAACAGTGATATTTTACAGCCTGACATACTATATATATATATATATATATATATATATATAGCAGATTGGGTAACTATGGGGCTCTATCTGTCAGCAACCTACTTGGAATTTGCCAGATTACCAGATGCTTATCAATTTACATTGAAGATAAAATGACCTTAAAGGTATTTAAAGTATATACACCCTCCAAGACAACACTTTATGTGTACATGTGAAATGTGTATGTGTCCTGCACTGTGGCAGCATTAATTCATGAAGGATGTAAACTGCTCCTCCTGCAAGGAGGGCTTGGTTGGCCCATGTAGAATTTATATAGTTTAATCAGTTAGGATTGTTGAAAGTCACCTCACTGAAAGAACCATGCGCTAAATGGGTCCAGCGCACCCCTTCTTAATGGAGATTTATATCAGGGTTGGCCCTTTGTAATGCACAGTTATCAAGTTAAAACTTCAACTAAAACACTCACATGTGTCAATCTTCTTCAATCTAAATATATCAACAGAAGGCAGTGAGTGCTAAACTAAATCCAAGGGTCGAATTCAGACCTTTCCACACAAATCAAAAAGATAAGCGGCACTTCTCTCCACAAATAGTCAGGTCAATTGATGCCAGAATAGGCAGTAAAAATCTTATTTCTTCCTGAATAAACAGACAAATAAATCTTAGAGCTGGATGCGTTTAACGTGTTTCGGACATAAGTGCTTAATAAGCACTTTTGTGCGAAATGCGTTAAAGATGTCGAGCTCTATGAAAACTTCAGCTACCCAATAAACTCCAGGGTGTTCCCATTATTTTATACACTGTGGTTAGTCAACAGTGGCCAGGGAAGCTAAACTCAACAATCTTACAAATTAGGCTATGACGTGTAGTCCAGCAGAGAAGGCAAAAAAGATTTTATATACCTAGCATTGGGTGGACTCGAAGTCTTTACTCTCATCGCTGGACATTTTTAAAGACATAAGTAATATTTTCTCCAGGCCTCTAGATTTATATATATTTATCTTTAGTTGACTTAGTGCGTTTAATTATTTGTTATATAATTATGAGCGCCAGACTGCTGGGTGTCTAGAATTAAGTGTAAAAATGCAACAATGATGGATTTGGTAAGCTTTGTCCAAATGGCAAGTATTGTAAATATCAAAACAGCTCCTGAACGTCTGATCCAATGAGTCAAGGACAGAGAATCCCAAACAGTCATTTAAAAACTCCTTAGAAAAACAAACACTTTCTCAGATAATGCTTTGATTAGTTGAAAGAGTTTTCAGTTTCATTCTTCTTAGAATAATAATCAATGTTCAGACAGATGATTCATAGTTATAAACAAAAGAGTATATTATATTTTCAGAAATGAATTAGGGGCAGATGCAATTCTAGAGCTTCTGATCTGTGGTTTGAAGGACCACACAAAAGATATAATTAGTTCTCGTCTAGTTTATACAATGGATGTGAAGCTGATAAGATACATTCTAAATAGTTATTCCATACCATCAACATCATTTTAATCTATGCAATTAATTTCATTCATTCATGTTTGTGTCTATATAGCGCCTGAAACAGTTACATTTAAACAGTGTTACAATCTTCATAATTAAACAATCTTATCTGGTGGAAAGGCGCTTCCCAGTCTGCAGATACTTATAGATATCTTATAACAGTTATAACTGTTATAAACTGTTATAAAGAGTATTTAAAGAGGTAGTATGTGTTATATGATGGAGAACCATTTTCTAGTATATAAGAAGAATGAAGGCAATATATACAGTGTCAATGGGTTACATTTAGATATTTGGTAATGCTTTGGATGGCTGAGACTTATAAGAGTCACATTACACAATAAGTAGATTACAAGACTGGTGTAGCTTCCAGGCTCTTAGTGGCCCAAGGGTGCCATGATGTTGTGTCAATCATCATATAGCCAAGTGAAATAATAAGTCTCTGATCTGCAAGCGGAAAATACTTGAATATAATTTGCTTAGGTAACAATAATACACTTTGGTTAGTCTTAATGTCATCAATAAAGAGACTGCATTGTAATGTGGACAATACCAAACTATGTAAAAAAATATTTTGTTGTACATTTAGCAAGGAAAGCATGCTAGAAAGCTCTGCTGGCATGAAGAATAATTTGCTGTATTCCTATGAAGGGAACTGTTTGACATCTCCATGCATTGTGCAGCTCCAATTATCAAGTTTCTAATGCATGGTTGGTCTATCCTATATAATTCATAGTTAAATCGGTGAAATTGCAGGAAAGTCAAATTGAACTTTGCCTTATGCCGGACAGCCTAACCATTCTTGCAAGGGGAACTTGCAGGGTTTGGCTCTTTACAATGTATAGTGAAGAGTTCAACCTTCCACCGTAGGAAATAAAATCCCAGAAACTGTACGGATATTAAACATAGTTGCAAAATAGCACAGCCTGGGATTATAGTATATGTTTCTTTGAAGGAGTACTCTCTAAATAGTCAATGTAAATAGCACAGCCTGGGATTATAGTATATGTTTCTTTGAAGGAGTACTCTCTAAATAGTCAATGTAATATATTCACTACTGTATCATATGCAGGTCAGACTTGCAGGTCTGACCTGCATATTATACAGTAGTGAATATATTACATTGACTATTTAGAGAGTACTCCTTCAAAGAAACATAGAGTTGGTCGGCATATATAGTCATCAAAACCTCAAATCTTATCCAGTCTTTGGACGGAAATCATGATACCAAGCATGCTTACATTTGCTCACTTTATTGAACAATTAGGCTAAAGCAACTTTATATTGTGAAATGAAATACCCTGCTACTGATATGGCTACATAAGTGTTACTGCTACCTAAACAATCAGATTGTATGCTTTTATATCCTCACATAGATTATATATATTAAATTCCTAACCTCAAAATCATTCCTGTGTATAATTATACTATTATCATTAATTTCTGTCCAAAAACTTCTTGAGGTTTTGGTGACTATATCTGCAGACAAACTCTATGTGTCTTTGAAGGATTACTCTCTAACCTTAAACAGTCAATGCAATATTTTCACTACTGTATAATATGCACGTTAGACTTATTACTATAATAAACTCTTCGACTGCTGAAAGGCTGCTCCACTTATCTACCAATTTCTCAGTGAAGAAAAATGTTCCTTACATCTAAGCATCTGAATCCTAACATTTCTCCTATTTTGAAATATACTTCCCTTATAAGCTTTGCTGAATCCATTCATGTATTTACATATTTCTATCACTATTTAAACATCTAAGTATCCATATCTTTTTTTTTTATTTAAAAGTTTTATATATCTATATATATGTATATATATATATGCATATATATATATATATATATATAGATAGATAGATAGATAGATAGATAGATAGATAGATATATCTATCTATCTATATATATATATATATATATATATATACCGTATATATTTGGCATCTGAAACATGTAACTTCATTATTTTAATTTTCACCTGCAGTTCCTGGTACAGCCAAAGGGGGCACAGGCAGCATTCCTTCAAAGGCTCAATCATTCCTGTGCTTTTGTATATGGTAGGACAATCCTATGTGTATTGAGCTTGCAAGAAAAGTTCTTGTAGGTCAAATGTTTTTTGGGGTCACCTCATTTCTAGGCCATTTGGCTGGACTTATTTCTCAAGCCTCTCAACCCCCACCAGGCTCAAACTTACCAACCTGACTTTGAAAGCCACCATTATGCTCGACCTACTACAGTGTGCAAGTGTGTGAGCGTGAATAGCTCCTTAAAGCAATTTGTCAAAAACATTTCCTAGTGGTGAAAGACGTTGCCTAAATATACTAATTATATCACTCTTCCACATGTTTAATTGCACAAATAACTCAGTCTCTTCATGGGGAAACATGACTACATCTACGCCAAAGATTTTACAGATTACAACTTGAAACCTTTATAAACTTATAAGCTTCTATTTATTAACTACCCCAGAGGAACAGAGTTACTGCTGCTGCTTAAAAAAGTACAGCGGTGGCCTGACTCACACTGCGCACATGCTTAATAGATTAACATGACTAGGCTGTGCTTCTATTCACAAAACAAGGATAGAGTTTCTTCCATTCCATGTGGAAATTAACCTATATGTGTCAATGGTCAGCAGAAGAGTGAGCTCTGGAGTAGACCTCCTAATCTAAACAACCAAACCCGGTTTTTGTTACGTTTGGCTTTTTCCTCCCCTAAAACATAGGCTAAATATTTATTAAAGAAATGATTTTGTTCTCTTTCTGAACTGAAGCCCATTTCTTGGCCACTTTATTTGATTTTTCTTGGCAAAGACTAGTCCTAGGCTGGAAAGATTAAGCAAGCGTTTGTTTTATAAGACACAGGGTGTATGTGTGTTCTCTTAAAATATTTCAACATCAGTTTAAAACAATATAAGATCAGGCAATGGGGGAAAGGAAGGATTGACAGACGTGCCATAGAATGTATGGTGGATTTGATACTAGTATATACTGTGGTACTGCGAATATATTCACTCGATAATGAATGGTTTGCTTTATATAAAATGAAGTTGTTTATTTGGGTTGGGAAATTGTGGCTAGTGACGTTGGGACACAGTAGAGTGTATAATGCAATAAACACAACTCAGACTTCAATAGCACTGTGTGGTTTTAACCTCTATGTACAATGCTACAGCAGGACTAGGCAAACAAACAGTCTGATCCAAATTATTCTAGACCTGCGGTTCTTAAAGGGGAACCCTCACCGAAAACCAAATACTTTTCTTGGTAGATTATAGTGCTGTATACAGAAATGTATGTTAGCCATTTGATTTATTTTTTTCCAATAAACTTCCTTTATCTGCAGACCTGGACGCTGCCATTGCTGTCAGTCATGTGATATGCTGGTTACTTTTCCTGCTCAAACACCACACTGAGCTGATTCTTTATGGCAATGCTAATGAAGTCTGTTCCCCCATAGACTTTCATCAGACTGAGTAATGTAATTGTTTATCAGTAGGCAGTCTGATGAGTAAGGGTGTTTTTTTCTAGTAGATTGGGTTAGAGTTGCCATACTGGCCATGTTTTCCAGGACACATTAAAATTTTATATGTAGCTGACATCACAAATAACATATTTCCCTGAATTATAGGTGATGTAGAAACTTGAATGAGTAATGGGTTTTGTAGATTCTACATACAGCAGAGTAGCTCTATTGGTGGTGGTCAGTAACCTGTCAAAATTAGGTATGATAATAGAGCTTGAATACTTACCGATGACTGATATGTAGCTGCCTAAAAACATTATGCAAGAGCTAGAAAGTATCAGCATAATGTATTTGAAAACACATTTTTTAATACCTAGTACTATAAAATGTGTGAGTACCCCAAAAAGGGATTCTCTGTACTGGAGCATGTCCAGCTAATTTATTATTGCAAACTGTGGGTGGCCGTGCCAGTAAGTATAGTGGATTTACCTATGCCTAGCATGACCCAGTCTAGCGCCGCCAACCCCTCTCCGCAGAGGGTGACGGGATATAATGTCATATGTCATATGTCTTTGTGTCTTTGCAGCACCTTTTAATGCAGTCTATGGAGGCTGTATCGAGCCAGCACAGTTTAGATGTAAATGGGCCAGTTGAGGAGATTAGAGATCTTCCCTGTAACCAGCCCATTAAACAGCAGCATACCAGGGGGCCTGATCATCCAAGAGGGTTATCGGCCCCCCTCCCTGGACCTGCCGCCATTGGATATGTCACACATTCAGTTTTATTAGGTTATCACATGACAATACATATAATTTAACAACACAGGCAGGCACAGCTGAACTTTACACCCTTTGTATTTAATTGGAGCAAGAATAGACATACATTATCATTTTTTTCCCACTTATTACCATTCTTCAGCAACGTTGAAGTAAAGCAAATAAAGACTCAAAGAGTTTCAATTATATTTGAGAAGAGATGCAAAATGTTTATTTACTAAATAAAAATGTTAAGTAATTAACTGACGTTAGTAATAGGTTACTGTGACCCTGGTATTCGTAACTTCCAATAGTCCAGCAAAAGGGTGAAATGGCTGTGAATCTGAGATCTCATTGAAACAAATGGTTCATGTTGGGATAATTGCTAAATGCTGCAGGTTTATATATGTAAGTCTATCTGAGTGTTTAATTTCACAGCATAAAGTTGTTTTAGCCTAATAGTTAATGCCTCATTTGAGATACTTTGGGGATTAAGTTCGGAGAGTAATTCTGGTGTAATGGACTAAATGTGGAGACATTTAAAGTCAACCATGACTGATAACATACAGAAATTTGCACCAGAATTACACTTTATATATGCTCACATAAAACAGAGGTCTTATATTTTACACCCATCAATGCATTATTCGTTGCAAATACAAGCACAAGTTACAACTCTTCGGTAGGTTGTCAGTTATGTTAGCAGAAACAAAATCCTAATTTTGTAATAATATTAAACAGTGTATTAAACGCTAATCTATTCAAATACAGAGAGTACTGTTTTAGCAGTACATGGTATATAACATATCTATTTTTACTTTACCAAGAGGGTGGTAGATAAGTGGAACAGCCTGCCAGGAAAAGTGGCAGCAACAATACCATAGGCCAAATATTAGGGAAATAATGGTTGGTGACCCAGCTTGCCTCCGTTGTCAGTGTGATTTACTGGACTGGGTATGTTGGTGGTCAACATACTTAGGGACATTATGGCTACCAGGTACAAAGGTTGACACATAAAATTTCACCACTTCACTGATACTTCATCTTGGATAATCAAGTTTAATACTATTAACCCATTCAAAGGTCACCGGCAGACGTTAATGGCTGAAATAAAGTTGGTTCCTCTCCATAGTGGTTATTGATTGTATTTACAAGCACAACACATTGACTGCACTTTTACAATCACTCCCTCTAACAATTCATATGATCTATTAGGCTTGTCTAAGCAGATAAGTACTAATACTATTACACTGCATGTCTACATGACTCAACAAAAGGGCTGTAATGTCTTTAAGTACGTTGACCACCAACATGCCTGGTCCAGTCAATAACACTGACAATGGAGACAGGGTAAGCCAGGTCACCAGCCATTATTACCGTAATAAAGACCCCATCAGTCCCACAACTGAATAACAATAACCTTTCTAGCACAGGGGCAGAATCAGCAGGGCCTAATTATCATTAGTTCACTATCTGCTCAGGACCTCTTTGAGACATTGATGGTTCCCTCTTACTGATATTTTGGACAGTTTTTATCATCTTTAGTAAAGGCCCTGGCCATTTCTGCTTATAAAATAATAGTCATATATGAAAATATTGTTATCCTTTCTCCTTTTTGTACCTGGGCTTGGTGGTAAGGATGGTCTATAATGGTGGACCATGGGCAACATTGCCAAACAGATAAAGTAGCCTTCTACCTGACCACACATAGCAGGCAATTTTTCAAAACTCCTCTTTTCACTAATCAGCAAGCAACTTGCTACAGAACTGGCAGAAAGCAAATCAACTAAGGTAATGATTAATGTTCATACCTCTAGCACCAAAATGTAAAATCATTCTTCTATTCTTCTATTCTGCCCCATGCTTCTTGTAGAGAATAGTTGGCAGAGCTGGAAGACATATAGAGGGCAATAAAAATAATATTTTGTGGGACTTTAGTTTACAGAGTTCCATGTTAGCAAAATGAGATAGTGATCTGATGATCTAGGGAAGAATGTGTTAAATAACTGCAAGAAATACTGCCCCTTCACAAAACATTTCCACTAAACCTCTATGAACTTTGCAAAATCTTCCTTGTTGGAAAATAAACATGGTTAGAAGCGTTCATACTTGCTGTAGAATATATGACTGTAAGGATAAGGATAAAATTAGGAAAATAGATTTTTACAATCTCAGAGATTGTAATTAATTATCACCTAAATTATAAAGCATTTTCACTTCAATCCCATCTCATTTATTAGAACACCTTTGTTTTTGTTTTTTAGCTAACTAGGATTGTTGACTAAACACAGAAATATAAAGTCAAACTGCGTTAGTGAACGTTCTATTCGTTGTTAGGGTTCATGAAATCCTAAAGATGAAACTCGGCCACTTTAGTCACAAATTATCTGTGACAACTCGCATTAGGCATAGTTACTTCTGACAAATTAGCATACCTGGGAATACATTTTCAGAGGTCTCACCCTCCGTGTATTGGAACTAAGCAAGATAGTGCTTAGCTAAAGGAAAAGTCCCATGAAAAAATGTTTTGAGGATGTGAGGGCATTGTTAGGCGTTTTATGCATTTTTATGTGATTTTGTGACCTAATTATAGCTGTTTACAAACAATTTTTTGTTATTTATATACCATATTTTTATGAATTTTAGGACTGCAGAACACTTTGAAACATTCATCAGACTTTTCGTGGTTTGGTCCCAATTTTCAGGCACTGTCCCACTGTCACACACAGTGGGTAATGGGGATTATGGGCCAGTTGGGAAAAGTTGAAAAGAGCGGGGGCAGCGGGATTTCACTTGCCACAAGTCCTCATCTTTGTTATACTTACCCATGGCTTCAATTATTCTTTTTCTTGTTCATTGGTTTCATGTTCAATAGTTTTCCACAACTGATATAATGGTAGATTTGTCTGGTTTAAATGTATTGCTGAACTTTTCTGTATGCCTTCCCAATTACAATAGTTATTTGAATGGAAAACATTATGCAAGCTTGCATCACAATTATTACAGAAGTTGCTCCTATATAAAAGAGCATTTTGTAACCTTTGCGATACGTGTGTAAACATTTCCATACCTTGTCAGAAATTGAAATATTTGGAATGGTATGTGGTAAGTGATTACCAGACTGGGAAGCAAGTTTCCACTTCACTTTGATTCGTTCTTAATTACTCGATCACATTTTTTTTATTTCAAGAGCTCTTTTCATCTATAGCAGTTTTTATTATATTGACATGAAGCAGATGTGATGCCATTTTTTTAATTTCTTTTTTTTCTATAGAATACTATCTGAGGCTGGAAATTCGGGTAACTAATGGGCCGAACATAGGCTTCAAGTAACATAATCTCTGACTCCTTGGTGGTTTTCTACAATACAACTCTTACCTCTATCAGGGAAGGGATTGCGGCTTTTAGCCCACGCCAAATTACATTGTAAGTGAGGGCAGGGTGGCATCAATTGCCCCCTGGGCTACTGCGATTTGAAGATTTTGGACAACCATTTTAAGTTTCTTTAAGCTGCATATAGCCACTGGGGCTTCAAGCATAACAAAAACTTGAGGGAGAATTTGTAGCCTTACTGACTCCTTACTTTCTTTGGGATTGAGTTTTGGACAGTCCAGCAGTGTCTAATGAGGGTACTGTCTATCAAGTATGATGGGCCACTTAGTGTTACATGCCCCATGTCCTTTCCTTTGTCATGGTAATAAAGTGTCAAAAACACATTTGACTGACAAACAAGCACAGTTTACATGGTTCAGTTCTGACATATGTTCACCAGAAGGACTACATATAAAAAATAAGAGAAGAACAGAAAGGACCCAGTCATCATATAAATATTCTTTTTAACCTGGATGGCATTGAGTTATTTAGTGAATATCACGTCTGGGATGCCTATATTCACTGAAGCAAGACTCTTCTCACATCTTTTAATCTATTATTTTTTTCAGTAAATATTTAATGCATCTTTCTTTTTCAAATATTTATTTGTTAGAGCTGAAACAGAAAGTGAAGAGTTCATGCACTTCTACAGTTTAGTAGCTACACACCTATAGATCTAGATTAATGTTCCAAAAACATGGCCTTTTAATAATTTTCACAGACCTCAGCATCAGATCAGAAACAACATTGAAAGGGGCTCAAGAACGTGGGTAATGCTAACCTGAAGAATTCATAAATAAAACAGACATCACAAAGAGACAGTAGTTTGGCCAACTGGTTCTCACCGTGTTAATTTGCAAATTGTGTGTTTTCTATGTGTAAAAAAATACCTTAATACTAATAAATATTAATAATTATGTTTTGCATTCTGATCAATGTTCAGTACTCTGAGTATTACCCCACCCTGAATCAATTCTGAACTATGCTGCTATGGAAGAATAAATGGGAGAGTATGAACATCCTCTGCTAATATAGCAAAGCCTGCTATTCTACCAAAGTACTGGTGCCTTGAGATTGCTTTAGCATCTGCTTAGATCAAATGCATATACTGAACGTATGTGAATGTAATTGGTCAAAAGCAGCTTCTTGCGAGGCATCCTCCATGGATAAATGAAGAATACCTAAATGCTAATGAATCAGGAGTTTTGAGAAATCAGCCAACTCTGATTGCTGAATTAGTGCGCAATAGGTCACTGGTGGACTCTTGTCAACGTTTGAGATGCCTGTGTCGAAATAAAACAACAAAGGTGCCTTAGCTTTGGCTACCAGCTAGATATAATTTCTGTTGGTGCTGAGTTAAAATTTAAAGAATGCAGTCACCTATCCAGGGCCGGCCGAAGACTTAACGCCGCCTGGGGCAAAGTTTAAAATGCCGCCCCCCGCCGACGCCGGGGGGGGCGGCATTATCTACCCCCCCACACCGGTACTTACCCTTAAACAGTCCTGCGGCGAGTCTCCCTGTGCTGCCACGGTGCCGGCTTGTAATGCTGAGCGCCGGAAATTCACGTCACTTCCGGCGCTCTGCATTACAAGCCGGCACCGAGACCGAACAAGGAAACTCGCCGCAGAGGAGAGAGAGAGGGGCGCCGAGCGGGTAAGCGAAAACCACTCGGTGCCCCTCTCTCTCTCTCTCCTCCGCTTCAAAAAAAAAAAACCGCTTGGGGCGGCAAAGTGCCGCCCCTTCTGAAGTGCCGCCTGGGGCAATTGCCCCAGTCGGCTCCATTGTAGGGCCGGCCCTGCACCTATCAATAACACTGTCAGGTACAGGTCAACAACCTTCTTTATGAAAGCTTATGACGAGTTAAAAGTTTACATTGCAGAAGAAACATATGTTCTTTTAAACATTAAACAATGGAGGTTTTAGTATCTAGGATTACAGATACCCCCCTGTAATATAGCTGATATACTGTATTTTTGCAGGCTTGCCTTCTCTTTGGTTATAGTTTTCTGCATATTATTTACAGTATATGACTTGCTGTTTTCTCTGGAGATTGATGATGTACCAAGTTTATCGAAAAGGGTTTATCGAAATTTATATTAAATCATTCCTTAAAGAATATGATGAAGTTAGTATGTTCAGTGTATTTATGTTAAAAATCAACACCATCTATATTCCTAGGACAGTCAAGTGCAAATAAACAATACATCTCTACAATATCTATCGAAGCCGTCCAGTTGTATAATTAATAATATATTTTATGAATGTTCTGATTGTATTTTAGTTGGAGCCTCAAGGGTTGTAGATGGTAATCACTGTGGCAATCACTTTTTAAGTTTTCAGATTTTATTTCTCTATATTGTTGATGATATATGTTGTTTGAGAATGTAATTATTATTACAGAAAACTCTGAACACGTACAGCAGAAACTCCAAACTCAGAAACTCAGTATCCACTACAAGCTATATGGCAAATACATACTGTATATATATATATGCTATATAGTGATAATATTATCATTAAAATATAGAATATAGAATTAGATGGCATATATGAAGCATTGAGCTCAACTAGTATGACTGTTTTTCCCTGCTATCAAGACTTAATCACACCCTAGATTCACGAAAGCCATATGCCCACCCCAAGCATGTTTAAATTCCCTCACTGTATTAAGTACTATATTGAAACAAACAACTATGTGCACAAATCACTAGTATGATCTGTATTGTGATCTGGCAATCCTGATTCATTGGTCAACATAGAGAATTAATGAATGGGAGCTGAGGATGGTTGACTAGAACATTGCACTTCATAAAGAAGACTTTTCCCGCAATACCTAGTCAATTCCTTTGATCCTTGGCTTGGTGCCACAGAATGGGCCTGTTACAGGCGGAATTATACTGGGTTATCATATGACTTATGTACACAAGTCCAAGCACAGTGATATATGGGGGCCCTAACTTCAAATAAGCTTTAGTGCCTATGAGATTTTGGATAGTACATTAATTATTTTTACTTCTGGTAAAGAGTATTTTTAGCTTCCTTTTTTTTACATTATATTGTATACATACATTATAATGATAAACTTGAAACCTGTAGGTAGCAGGAAAGACTCAACTAATTATAAGTCAGTAAATGGGAAATTAATGGAAAATATTGTTAAATATCTGGATGTAAATGGGTAGCAGATCAGAAACAGCATGGATTGACTACAGGGAGATCTTGTCACACTAAGTTAATTTATTTATTTGACTGGGTAACTAAAATAATAGGCCAAGGAGAAGCAGTAGCTCTCACTAAGGCATTTGACACTGTAACTCATAAAAAATCTGATAAATAAGTTCAGATGGTAAAATAGTTGAATGGATAGGGCAATGGTTGAGTAACATGAGACAGAAGGTTGTAGTTAATGGTGTATATTCAGAAAAAGGTCTTGTCCTAAGTGGGGCACATTAAGGAACTACATAGGGGCCCATACTTTTTAATATTTTTAACTATTTTAGTTATTTTGATTATTTTATTCAGTCTTAAATGATAAATGCTCACATATTAAGCTCATCTTAGATGCTATTCTTCCTCCAGTACAGTAGATTGCACAGGTATACGTTTAATGAAAATCCTTTTTTTTTTGTACAAATGAAAAGTGTTATGTTCAAGAAAGTACCAATACAAAATGCAGCCCTAGCTGTGTGGTCTTCTTGTCTTACATTTCTAAAGTTTGATTAGAAGTTTATGAGTTTACAAGTTGCATATGTATACTATATGTACTTTTTGTGTGTCATTTTTGGGTGAGATTGCAGTGGTTACTATTGATGCTGGCTTTAGGTATTGTATGGGAATGCTTTAAGCGCTCTTCCTAGCAGAAGTTACTGCAATCACGTTATGTATTTTTCCAGTGATGTTTTGCTGATAATTAAATGTTAGTTTCTTTATTTTTCCTGTACTTTTCGTAACCACTAAACTATGTTAAACTTTACGTGCATTCCCTATAATTGTGATGTTGACAGAAAACATTACTATTGGTTATTAAGTTTCATGGAAATAACTATATTTGTCTCTTGTCAATAAAGTAGATTGGCAGCACAGAATGAACCACTCCATGTCAAATCAAGATTCCTGGCATGGCATTTGTGTGTCGATATTATAAAATCAAATAAGTTTTGTATGAAGCTAGCAATTTGTGGTTAGGAAGAATGCCATGGCTAATTCCCCATGACTATCCAGTCATTTATATTCGCTCTCTAGGTGTGTTTATGACATTTCAATTTAAAACCTTCGAAGAAGCACCTCACTAATCCTTAACGGCAAACGTATATACTTGCTGGCAGCTTTACAGAACATAGTAACATTTTTTTAATAAAGAAAATGTGGATTTACATAATGATAAAATGTATCACATTAACAATGTTTTTACCATACAGTTAATATCAGGTTAACAGAAATTCTATAATAAAGTCAGTTCTCTGTGAAACTCATATAAAAGCTGACCCAAAGAGCTGGCATTCTAAAATATATGCCTGTGAATGATTTTTTTTCTAGTTCCAGAAATGCATGGAATCTGATAAATCAGATTTGGATCTAAAAAACAAAACGTTCAGATTGTGATAGGATATGGTTACGTCTCCTTAGTAAATCAAGAAGGGAAAATTATTTTGGACAATAATGTAGATTTTATGGAGAATTTTGTTTTTATTATAAGAGCCCACTAGCAGTTTCTCATTGTTTTATAGAACAAATGTTGGTACTACTAAAAAAGCCTAATTTGCCTCTGGTCAAAACAAAATGCATCCGTACTGACTTTGCCGCCTTTACAGCCTTAAATTCACCACTCTTGTTTAGAGAGAATTACAGAAATAGATACATTACCTTTTAGGATTATACAGAGCACACAATTGATATTTTCTTACACAAACATTGTCTTGTGATACACATAAATGTCATTTTGGCTGAATAATCTTGGATACGCCCTACATTTCATATACATAAAATCTAAAGTAACACACTGTGATAGTTACAAAATAACAAACAAAAGTGAAGATGTGCATTTAAACATATCATTGACGCCTTAGTTTAAATACTTGCAGTTTCTGCCAGGTCTTTTTATCATGGAGAAATAATGGAAATACATCATTCAAGAATGAATAGTTGAACTAGACTGAATCTCTAAAGATATTCCGTAGTAATTGTAATGTTTCAGACCTAATGTCTGTTTGACATGCCACAGCAACCAGCAATAGGTACAGTGCCCTCCACAAATATTGGCACCCGCGGTAAATATGAGCAAAGAAGGCTGTGATAAATTATCTTTATTGTTTAACCGTTTGATCTTTTCTTCAATCAATACACAAAATACTCTGCTCTTATAGATATCAAACAATTGCACAAAACAGGTTTATCCCCCCCCCAAACCTTTAATCAATACTTTGCGATCCCGTCCTTTGCCAAGATAACAGCTCTGAGCTGTCTGCTATAATGCCTGATGAGTGAGAGTAAATATGGGCACCGGGCAACGAATTTCATTCCGAAATTAAGAATGCCCCCTGATTTTCTTTTAACCCGAATGGGACAGGAACGGAATTTGTTGCACATGTCTAACACCTATGCTGTTTCCTATCTGAAGCCATTCCATTACCTTTTCAGACAAGAAACTCAAAATGGTAACTGGATTAACAAAATGGTGATTGGGACCTTCATAGGGTGAGCATTGAACATTTTTAAAAACTAGTGTGACTTAATCCCTTCAATCCCCTATAGACGTACCGGGACGTCCAAAAAACGCCCACTAAGAAACCCCTATGGACGTCCCAGTACATCCAGCCCTTCGTGCAGCGTCAGGGACACATCCCTGCCGCTGCACGGGAGACCAGGCTGTCGTTTGACCGGCTTTCTGCTGCCCGATCTCCCGTAACAGCTTCCGGCATGAAAGCCTGTGGGGATATCCTGCCCTCCGATGAGGCACAGAGACGCTGCGATGTGAGGACCTGCATAGAGATCACAGTGTGATAGGTGCAGGGGGATCGCGGGGAGGGGAGTGAGAAACCATCTCTCTCACTCCCCCTCCCGTCCTGAAAGAGAAAAGCAGAAAAAAAAAACGTTAGTCCATTTAAAAAATAATATTAAATAAATCATTAAAATAATAATATAAAAAATAAAAAAAATATATAATGTGAGCTGTGATGTCATTGTGACATCACTGGCATGTTCAAGAGGTCCCTAGGAGGACCGCTAACCATTTCTGTGTAAAAATAATATATAAAAAAAAAAAATGTAAAAAATAAAAATAAAAAAAAACATTAAAAAAAATATATAAAAAAAGATAATAAAAAAATTATTTAAAAGCCTTACTTCCCATTGCCCTAGCATAACATCTAGCCAGTATAACCCTCCTGCCCCCGTTCACAACCCCCAAACCCGTTAAGCCATAGGCATAAAAATTATACAAAATTGTACACTTAATAGTATGCTCCCTGGTGCTGGGAAAGTCTGGAAAATCTATATAAATTAGGTATTTCTGAAATCAGGACACCTGAATTGATAAACTTGGAGGGGATTTTCCATCACTTTACCTAATTTTGTGAGGATTCAGAGGGAAAATGTAAAAAAAAATTAGTTTATTTTTCTAATCTTCGCTAGTTTTTACTAAATTTCTCATTCTAAATCTTCATCTAATCATCCAACTATGGTATCAAACGAAAGCTCTATCTCTCCTTGAAAAAACAATATATAGTTTACATGGGTACACTATTCACAGGAAAAGAGAATCATCGCTAAACCGACATACCCCCAAAATGGCAAAATTGCTCTGGGCTTTGAGGTACCAAAAACCCTTGGGATTGAAGGGGTTAATGACCTAATTCATACAGTTTGCACACAGATTTGTCAAAAAACATAGACAAAACATTTTTTTTCAGGTTACAAAGAGAATTTCACTGCTGATACTTTGTTATGTCATTTCAGAAACTGTCCATTATGGGATACCATTTTTTCCCAATAGCTACCTCTTGGTGCCAGCCATAAAGACAAAGATTGTAAACACATCTTCCAATTTTTGTTTTATGATTTTTTTTATACAAATGTGGAATCTCAATGTCAAGTGCTGCATTAGAATACAGTACATTGCAGCGTTTCACTGGCATACCGTACATAATAGAATTTTTTTTTAAAAGTACAGTGGGTAACACTACATTAATCATTAAGACTTTAATACAGAAAAAAGTATTTAATGACTTTGGACACAAATACACAAATAAATGAACTAAACCACAAGACTATGTCCAGAAAAGCAATATCTGGAATTTAAACACTACTAATATTCTAAGAACTTAAACAAGCTTAATAAACCTGTGTGAGACATGTTGACTGCACTCTTGAGGTTTTTTTGGCCTTATAAACATAACAGTAATGTATGCAGTAAACCAAGAATATAGAAATAAAGGAAACGTGCCTTAAAAATGTCTTTATAAGATATCTGGCCAAACCAAAGGCTAGATTAGTCATATGGTCAAATACCTCTTTTGCTTTGGGATACTTAATTATTTAAAAAAAGTAAACTAAATTCCCCAATTTTAACTACTTTTTTCTTCTGAAAGCCAATTGGAAAAAAATGATTTGGCTGCCACAAAAACTATAACAGACTCTACAAGTATTGCCAAAGTTACAACGTCAGATATACACTATGCTAAATAAATAAACCATTGAACGTAAATAAGCATATTTCATCTGCTTAAGCTCTTTTTGTTCTCAAATTACAAAGTGTTATTTTCAAATGACTATGTTTTGGAATGTTTATCATCTATAATAACAATCCTAAATTTCCAAAGACCTAACATTGTTCTCACAAATTGGACAGCAGCTCCACTCTGTTGTTCCACTGCAGTCAGGACTCCCAACCTCCACCATTCCAACATGTTCTCCTTGTTGGCAAGAGTCTTGCGCTCCAGGTGTCTGTGAGTCAAACTTTAAATGTTCTCTTTGCACTCATACAATCCAAAAGACAGGCGGTGACTTCAAACTGGAAGTTCAAGAAAAAAGACACATTACGCCATTTTTAATGAATGAACCCAAACCACCTTTACAACTAAAAAAGTTAGAAGTTGCAAAAGATTATATGTGTAAATTTGTCTTTGTGTATTTAAATATGCATTCAATGTGTATATTCATATTTAAAGATGTACGTATGTTTATTCATCCCTTCGCCTCTTCTTTGGCAGCATTAATATCTTTGCCCAGGGAGTAGAGCACTCAAGGCTTCATGAGGCATGTGCCATGTGCTGCTAATGTCTTCTGTAATTATTTATTATCAGACATATGAAAGGTCTTATAATGTCACTGACTTATTTTGGGGCAAAATTGATAGTTTGCATTTATCTACTATATACTTTAACTGCACCCATAAATACCTATCCCTCCTGACTTCATGTTCCATGGCCCTGATGCTATTGATGCTCTACAGGCCAAACTAACATAACCCAAGGACTCATATATCAAAAATGACCACAGGAGCCCTACATGTTAATAGGCCACCCATTACACCCCTGCTGGTTCTAAATGTTAGATATTTACTCCTTCACATACTCAATCCCTAAATGTAAATATACATAGTATGACTCCAGGCAAAAATGTTAAAATATCACATCTAGGACCTCATAGGCGTAAAGCCCATTCTCATGGCCTTTTGAGTTTCAAGCTGTGTCCCACCTGAGCCACGATATATAATGCCTACTTTTAAATATGTTACAGGAACCTAGGCAACTTCTTGAATAATTAGCAGAAGCAATGTAGGGCGTATTTTGGATGTTAGTGTGCACCTTAACGGTGGTCTTGATTTCATGCAAGTCCAACATGTTCCAAGATGAAGTCATTAGACCCAAAACAGGATGCGTTACAACGTTACAACATTGCATTAGACAAATGCCCTTTGGTGCCCTTCAGTAACGCAGAACATATAGAATCCTTCTGTAGGAGACACAATGTAGATAATCATGAAAGCACACTGTTTGTTTAAGGGATTCTTTTCTACTTGCTAGACAAAATCTTAATGCTGGCACGTGCTGTGCTGAATTCTTTGCATTGCTTTCCAAATTGTGCCTTTTCCAAAATAAATTTATCAAAAACCTGTCCTCAACTTAATCTATAAATCATTCTGAACTCAGCACAGCTTTGCACACATATGTATTTTTATAATGTGGAGAGCATGCAGTGAATGTCAAACTGCATTCACATTCTGGCAGTGCTTAAGCCTTTTGAAATAAGCTTCAAATATCTTTTTATGAGTGATAAGTAGTTTATTTTCTTTGATACATATTTTCTTTATTTCTCACACTGCTGGACTGAAATTTGAGGAGTAGTGATATTGTCTCACATCGGGAAGTTTGCTTTTATACATTTAAGAATCGTTGGGATCTAAGGATACCTGAAATGTTTTACTGGAAACTTCCACTGTACTGTAAGCCTGGGTTTGGGAAAGTGTGCTATTTTTTGATGATTAAAAAGCCATTTATGTTTTTAGCATAGTAAAGGTCCTTTACACTTGAAACAACATGGAGAGGTTATGGGACGATTTGATTTTCTTTCACAACATTATTAAAATCAAGATTAGTGGACATAAAACCAAACTAACTTTATAAGGTATTGTGGTATGAAAGTCTAAAGTATCAGTAACAGCTCCTCTTGAAATATTTATTAAGGTTTTTTAACCTCTAGCCTCCTCTCATCTGCAATCGAGAGCCTCTGTGTTTAAAACCTTGTGTTTAAAAGGCACTCACGTAACACCCGTGGTTAATTTATAACTTATTTTTTTTAGGAAATCATCTTATGGAGGCCATGTTATTTTATTCATGTGCCCCTTCCATAATGAGAGTGCTGCAAACGTTGTCAAAGTTAGGTATAGTGATGTCATGATGGCCTTCAAAAGCAGTAGTCCCAAGTCACCGACTGTTTATAAAAGCTGCCTAGAAATGTTACATTTTCCCAAGAGATGGGGGAAGGGTGGCATTTTGTTTATAAAAGAAAACACTTTGAAATTTGGAATATTATGCAATTAACGTTTCAAAAAATTTAGTTGTCGTCATTTCTGAAATACCATGTTAACCCCTTCCAAGTTCAGCTAAATTAGACCAGAAGGCAATTGTCTGTTTAACCTGAAGTCTAAGAGAGATTATGCTAATGTAAAATCAGCTTTAAGATTCCAAAACTACAAGATTGCAATCACCAAATACCATACTACACATTGGCCATTGCAATATAAGAATTACACATTTTGTTTATATACTATATTATACATAAAAATAAGTCACAAATTCCATTTTTTGTACTTGGAAATACCACATTCCATGCATTGAATTATAGAACTTAAATACCACCCTATATCTATAACTTTATTGTACATTAATAACATTTTCTTGTGTCCAAAGTTTCTTTCATGCTTTCTCTTTAAGATTGTTATTATCTATATAACGACAGACACTGAGTTCTCTGCAGATACTGCATGTGTATTTTCATGCATAAGCACAAACTATGAACCACCTAACATATATGTATTTATATACTTTTGTAATTATGTTCTGGCAAGTTCCCGACTTTATCATCATCCACAGGATGTGTAATGCATTTAAACGACAGAAACACAAAAAGACATTTGTCTGATGACATGTTAAACATTTGTAGAAACATTCGCCACCTGTAGAAACAAACTCTAATGTTAATGCAGATGGACACGCTAATTAGAACATTATAACTTACGTCACAAGGAAGTAGAACCTGGATACAACACTACCATTCTCACTCTGCCAAAGGGACCGCTGTTCTGTGTAGCTTCTGAACATTTGGTATATTTTATATTGCGATGCCTACTAACGTCTAAAGGGGCTTCAGAAATTGTTCTGTTTGCACAAGGGATTGGGCAAACTGGTTTGGATTAAAAGTGACCTTCCTCCTCTTTAAGGTCATGAACGTTTGCTCATAAAACACATTGGAGAAAAATTAGGCTGCATGGAATATTTTGGCAAGAACCACTCGGCTAACACATTAATGTCTTAACATAGACAAGGTGTGAGTTTAATTTGAACCAAATCCCAAAGTGCATGTTTCCAGTTTGTACTGATATAAAAAAGGATTTATAGTTAACTACGGAGCATGGATGTTAACATTGAAAGTCTTACCATTTTTAACCTTTTAAGGACATCCACCGAAATCAAATAGCAATTTTGCAACCAAATATCAAAGATTTATTTGAATTAATTTAGTTTTATTTCATATCAACTAAAATCTTGTATAGGTATAAGCAGTGGCGTCTCCAGCTTTCATATTTAGGGGGGGCACATGGGGGGCCAGGAACCAAAGTATGGGGGCCAATTATAAAACGGTACATATACACTATATATATATATATATATATATATATATATATATATACACACATATACACACACACGTTAGGCAGTTATTTCTCATTCTTTAATATTAGCCCCTGCTGATGACAATATATAGAAATATTACACCCTGCTTCTGATATATATTAATATTAACCCCTGCTGCGGATATATATTGATATTAGCCCCTGCTGCGGATATATACTTATATTATACCCTGCTGCCGATATACATAAAAATTATACCCTGCTGCCGATATATATTAATATTTGACCCTGCTACCAGTATATATTAATATTAGCCCCTACTGCCAATATATATTATTAGTCCCTGCAGCCAATATATATATAAACTTAGCCCCTGCAGCCAATATATATTAATATTAGCCCCTGCTGCCGATATATATATAAATACTAGACCCTGCTGCCAATATGAATATAAATACTAGACCCTGCTGCCAATTAATATTAATATTAGCCCCTGCTGCCAATATATGTTAATATCTCCCTCTCCCTCCCAAACTATCCTAACTACCCCCTCTCCCTCCCAATCTATCCTAACTACCCCCTCTCCCTCCCAATCTATCCTAACTACCCCCTCTCCCTCCCAATCTATCCTAACTACCCCCTCTCCCTCCCAATCTATCCTATCTACCCCCTCTCTCCCTCCCAATGTATCCCTATCTACCTCTTCTCACTTCCTATCTACCTCTTTTCACTCTCTAACCCCCTCCTAACTTTCTACCCTCCTCCCCCCCTTTGAAGTTCACTTACCTTGGGCTTGTAGAAGTCCAGCGGCGGGATCGCGAGGTCTCTGTCTTCCTGGTTCTGCCGCAGTGTGCGCGGCTTCATTGCTGAGCGCCGGATATGACATCATATACCGGCGCTCGGCTTGAAATGCCGGCACTGCGACCAAGGCAGAGGCCTCGCGGTCGCGGAAAAGAGCGAGAGGCGCCGAACGGTCGCTGAGAACTTATTCCTCAGCGACCGCTCGGCGCCTCTCTCTCTCTCCTCCGGATCTATTAAAAAAAAAAAAAAAAAGACGGCGTTTCAATTGGGGGGGCACACCGGGGGGCACAGCATGATTTAGGGGGGGCCATGGCCCCCTCTGGCCCCCCCCTGCCGACGCCACTGGGTATAAGGAGGCGGTGGAAGGGCTGTGTGTGTTATGTTGTGGGGAAAAAGTGACATGGAGAAGGGGGCTGGAGGGCAAGTGGTGTTAGATCTAACCTGGCCTAGCAGAAGTCTGTAAATGTGGGAAGAAGGGATACAATCCTCTTTACAACCTTACCTATTCTCTATTATTTAGACTGATGTATCTGGTCAATCTGTAGCTTGACGTAAGTGATAGTTTAGGTATTTCTATGTACATGCACAATTAATAAAATTGTGCATATAGTGTGTGAGGCGCATGCTCTCATCGTATGTTAATTATGCATAATAAGCATTACAGAGCAGATAATATGCAGAACATTGTTTCTTCTGGTGTAGAAGAAACCTTAAATGGTTCTACTGCTCAGCCTCTCTTATGTGATATCCAAACCAGTATTAGTATAAATGGTGTTGCTTCCGGTGACATCCTCTCCCTTGATCCTCAAATTGGGGGAGAGGATGTCAGCGCAAGGACGATTTGGGCGGAAGTTCACGCCAGGTTATGCCCACTGAAAAGAGAATACGTCTCCAGCCATGACTGAAATGCATATGCAGGGGGAATAAATAAGCACAATCTATGCAATCTATGCAACCAGCCAACCAGCATCACCACACAGCCAAAAAAGGGCTACACCCGGAAACAGCTTGAGAGAATGGCCCAGGAAAGTAGGTAAAGGAGGAGGGCTGCAGATGTCAAGTTTTTTTTTACTTAAACTTTAATTTAATGTTTAACTTTTATTAATTGGTTATTTTTCCATTGTTGATGGGAGTACATTAACGCTGCAAATCTTCAAGGCTGGTTCATTTTAATTTCATGGATTTGCTTGGTCTTTGCTATTGTTAAGAAACATGCAGCTCAAAGTGTGTTACTGATTGCAAAGAGTCATAATTATCACATTAACCAAATGTAAACAAACATAGTATATCCCTCTAAAGGAAGGACACTTTAGAGGTTAAAATATATGTGGTCAGGGACCAATCTGGAATGACAGAACTCAAGTTCAAGATGGTGTGAAATATCCACAATTAGTGAAAAAAAGAAAAGAAAAAAATGTATTCAAATAAATTAAGACCAAAGTAATTACATATGAGGTGGTCATAAGTGATATCTTTTTGTAAATTTTCCCCTTGCAAATGTATCTCCTCATACATACACACAAATACATAGATTGCACACACATACATAGATACATACAGAACCCCCCCATTCTGCAGAACTCCATCCCTCTCCCTACCCCCAAGCTATATATATATATAATGTGCGGAATACATCTCCATAGACATGATATACTTACCTGAAGTTAGCTCAAGTGAGCTGGCTCAGTGAACGCTGCAAGTAGGGGTCTGTGCAGACCCCTGTGTACATGTGTGGAAAGTGCTCCCATTGATTTTAACGGTAGTTCTTTCCTGTCACTGATTGGCTGCTGCAGAGAAGGAGGGCAGCTGCAGAGTTGAAGTTTGTTCTTCAGGTAAGTGTGTGTTTTTTAAGTTTCCATATAATGCATATTAGGGTACTCACACAGTAATTTAAAAGGGCTGTCAGGGACACTAAACAGTTCTTTTAAATGATTTGCAGTGATGTAGTTAGCTGACCTAATCTTTGTAACATACACAAAAACTGAAATTTCTATAGAAATGTCAGCTGTTGCTGACTCCAGTTAGTATAAGCCAGTTTGTTTTTTTTTTGTTTGTTTTTTATTTAAATTTATTTTGACTGTATGTGCTCACATGTTTGGGGATTTTAAAGTTAAGGTGACCCACCAAAAAATAAACAGCCTTGAAAATCGAAAGTCATTGTTTTTACAGGTGAAGGAAAACCTCCACTGTTTTGCAAATTCCAACAATTTACTTGCATACAGTTTCGTGATTCCAGATTACATTACATTACATTTATTTATAAAGCGCACAGATTACGTTTTCATCAGCTAACCCTTTATGATGCTCCGTTTATATGTTTCAAGAGTGGTCCATACAAATAATGTATTGATAGATAGATAGATAGATAGATAGATACATTTATAAAAAAAAGTATCTAACAGCTAATTGGTAATGGGAAATTTTTGACTAACTTTTTTATATATCCACCGAACCTGGTAAATATGTGAATTAAAATATTTACACAGCAAGTCCATGAGACTCATTTAAGGAATTTAAAAAAAATGTTCCTTTTAATGTAATAATTTATATATTGTGTATTGTTTCTTATGATGTATTGTGTATTATAGTTATTATAAAACATTAGTGGTTTCTGTTTTTTAGGCATTCATATAGATATTTTGTTTCCATACATTTGTAGACACCTGTTCTTTTCTGTTCTTAATCATTAAAAACAAATAAGACTAATATATTATGAGATCATGATCTATTCTCTCTGAAGTCTTCAGACATGAAATTAACATTTCATTTGGAAGTGACATAATAATAGGCCAGGAGCCAGCTGAATAACCAGGACCTTGATTATTAACAGATTGCACTAAAATAGTGCTAATTTTTAGAAAAAAAATAGTCAGTTTAATCTGCAAGAGCCTGACGTATTAGGAAAGCACCCATCTGGTACTTTAAGGGCTAGAGATACTCAAGTATAATAACACACTACGTGTTTGCACAAAGGTTTGTTAACATCAGTTACTATTCCATTATATAAATATTGAGGACAGGGGGTGCTGTCAGGTGGGTTAATTTGGGTGAAGCCAGAGTGTTTCAGAAGCCAACATACACCTGATGTGACCAACATCACACAGCTCAATGAGCAACTCGTGGGGTTTCGAAACTCTTTAAAGTCTACACAAAAGTTGTAAAAACTACGCCCAGTGTTACATCACAATATGGAGTCATTTCCTTTTCACATGCCTGTAGCTAATAGTAACCAATCAAGTATTTAAGAAAGTCAAGCTTATTTTCAGACAAGTGTACTAAAAGTCCTTTAATAGATCATCAGTGAACAATATATGCCTGTTTTTAAAAAAAGTTACTTTAGGAATAGCTTAACCATTTTTAACATAACTGTGCTTTATTCCCCCCCCCCCCCACACCTCCTCATACAGAATGGCTCATGAGCCAGACTTATGTTCTATTGACTTTTTTTCCCGAATAATTCAAGGTTTTATTTAATGTGATTCTTTTGTACACATCATCAGTACCGTGCAATTTAATATTGCGATAGGCTCAAGCTCCCTGATAAGTTTGCAACCTAACCGTGCCTGTGACTGAAAAACTATTTTTAATAGTGTATTATTATTATTATTATTTTATTTATATAGCACCAACAATTTACTAGAACTGACCGACTAAGGCAACATGGTACATTAGGTAAAGAGGGCCCTGCTTCAGGCTTGCAATCAATGTACTGATTATTGTAGTATCAATGTATGAATTATTTAAAACAGAATTACATTAGTTTATATCTCCCACATTTTGGATATTTTTTTGGTTTTATAAATATATATATATATCTATATATTTATATATTTTGAGAAATGTACCTTTGGTATTGTGCCTTTTGTCTCAGGATCACCTTAAACATATGGTCCTCTAGGGTGCAGAGACACTTCATACACAGGGGGTTTTCAATCCAAAGGCTTGGTCTGTTTTATTGGATTTCATGAGGTGCTCACTAAACAGTTTTTTTCTCGTAACCAGACTTTTGGACTTTCTGTATGCCATGATACAAATCCTCAAAACATTAACAAACCACAAGCTTAAGGTGTTTACTCCCTTATGTCAGGGAATGAAATAAATCTCCCCACCTCAGTGCAGTCAGAGTATCTAAGCACATCCTTTCTAATTCTCAGCATACCTGGGAACTTCCTAGCTTCAGCTTCCCAGAGCCCTCCATCTGCGGAAGCCATTTGCAGAAGCGCTCCATGAGGCCTGCTTAACGTAGTTAATCTGGGTGGGGGGAGCTGACGAGAGAAGAAGTAGAGCTGGAGAAAATGAGGCAGGGGCATGGAAGCGGATGGTGGAGCTTATGGAGACACAATAAGAGCGAGTGCAAGATAGAATGAGAGAGAGTGCGAGAGTGTGAGTAAGAGTGAGCGTTTTCATTTATTTGGGGGTCCCTTGAAATAGACAAATTTCTTTCAAATTAATTTTTTTACAAATACAAATGCACAGGTCTCATACATATATATATATATATATATATATATATATATATATACTATTTCAATTATGGTTATATGTTGCAGGTTCTTTAAAAGCTGTATACCGTATTTTATTAAACTGCATCTAATGAAAGAACGAAATTCACTTAAAAATGAACAAAATTTACTTTAAAATGTATAGAATTTGGTAGGTGTTGTGTAAGAATTTTGTGGTGGAAGATAAAATGTTATATCACCAATTTAAGCTTATCTTTTTAAGCAAAATCTTCTAAAGAGAATGTTGTGTCTCTTATACTGGAGAGTTGGAAATCATGGAACAGACTTTTAGTTTATATTTTTATGATGTCACAAATTAAATGAATGTGTTTGCCTGATGTAATAGACATCTATTTTCAGTTATATAAATAATTATGGTGTAAATCTTGGCTAAATTTAAAGATTGTAGCTATGGATTTGAGGCTATGTATTTTTGATTCTCCAGAACCTGTGGACTACAAGTCCTTTAATAAAGGCCATACTGTTGATGGTGGGGCAACCCTGGTCACCTCATGACATAATTATGGTCAATGGCTGGATGTGAACAGCCACGTACTACGTTTTTATGTTCACGTAGCATAAAGCCGTACATATAAAGCACCAGATCTGCTGCTGGATCGGCAGATTGGATGAGTATGTGACGCATTTGTCCCAGGTCAGTCTAGGCAGTATCAACCTTAACCAAGCTTTAGAGATAGATGTTGTCCATTCTTGAGTGTCTCAAACCTGCAAATGCTATCCACCTCTGACACCATCTTTGAAAACTAAACTCTCAACTTATTCTCAACATGGAGGCTGCTAAAGCAATTTACAAAGCAATTTTAAAATCAGCTCTGGAGGTGGCCCTAATTATCTATTCACCAGCTGTGTAAATTCCAATTAAATTGTTACTTAAGCTGGATAAACAGGGACCTAGCTTTTTAAAATAACATGTGTTGTGGATCTGTAAAAGTCATTAATGAGATTATTACATAGATGTAACTACGTCTATTATCGTTGTTCAGATACGGTCACTTGCTTCAAATGTCATCCTTGGAATTATTGGAAAACTGAGTGGTTCATTGATTTTGTTGTTTCTATACCAATGAGAATTATTCAATAAAAGCAGAAGTAACTTTGTCTTTTTTCCATCCACAAAATCATTTTTTCAGGAAAGACATGTTGAGCAATTTAATGGATTTCACATCCCCAAAGCCAGGCCAGATTGCCACTGAAACAATTTTAGGATTTAGCTAAAAATTATACTTGTACCACCATCTTATATAAATCTTTTTTTCCAGTGCCAGAATATTCTGGGTACATGCCTAGGGCCCCCCTACCTGCATGAGGGATATTCTAATGCATAATATGAATATATGGCATAAAATGAGTCCTGTACCAGGTCATAAGGTACTTACTTAGTGGGGTCCCTTAATATGAACCCATGACAAGCCTTTAAAGGTGGATCCAGGCATCTAAAAGCTAGATGTATGCAATTGAAAGTGAGCATATTTGTTTCTTACTCGGAGCAAGAATGTAGAAAAGATTTACCTTTGCAGATGTGTTGTTGCTCCTGTGTGACATGACTGTAAGCACAATTTCTCCATACAAAACAGAGGCAGCTGATTTATTATATGGACAACATATTCAGATGATAGTTTTGCACTTCTTCTTTTTTTTTCATTGTATTACAAATTGAATCAGGTTTTGTTTCTGGTTTAATTGAACTATTTATCATTTAGGTGTGGGCATGACTTTACTTGTGGATTTGGAAGAGCTTTTCCAAAAAATTCCAGCATAACATTGTTGCTATAAATTTCTACAATCTCCAAACCTCCACTCCCTGAAATTGTTGATTTATAGCTGAGAATCATTATTTCCAAAACCATTTTAAGGGTCATACATCTGGATTTATGAAAAATAGATTTCCTACTCTAATGTAATTTAAAGTACAGAATGCTTTTAAAAAGGTGATGAAGAGTGAATATTATTCATCTGATGTTACAGTGGAAAAATGCAATTCTTTCTGACATCTGCCAATGTAATATTAATGTCAATTAATTATGTAGACACACAGATATATTTTGAAAGTGAAGGTAAAGTAACTAAGGGAATAGTCTAAAAATCATTTGTCAGAATATACATTTTTTTGGAATTAGATTTATGTCATAGGAACATAGAATTTGACGTCAGATAAGAGCCATTCGGCCCATCTAGTCTGCCCATTTTTCCTAATGTAGAGACCTTAAGCAGTCTTTGGTCATGTCTTAGATAAAGGATAGCCTAACCCCTGCATGCTTATATCCCCTCGCTGTATTAGTCTCCGCCATTTCTGATTGGAGGTTGTTCCATCTAGCTACAACTATCGCAGGAACATAAATGTTTCTTACATTAAATCTAAATCTTTGACCCTTTAGTTTTAGACTACCACTACTACTAACATGTTTCCTCCTTTAAAATAAAGCTATACATGTTGAGGTCCCTAAATCTTTCCTGATATCTTTTATCCTGCAACCCATGTAACATTTTAGTAGCCCTCATGTGAACTCTCTAATATGTCAATATCCTTCTGGAGATGGAGACTCCAGAACTGTACACAATACTCTAGGTCTGATCTAGATCTGTAAAGTGGAGGAACCACCTCCATTTTTCTGTTACTAAAGCTTCTAGCTAGGCAACCCAGTTCAGTTTTTCTTCCATTTTATTGCTTTCCCAGTATGCCTTTGAATCCAGAGAAATTACTCCCAGGTCCCTCTCTTCTGTTGTCAGTGACAGAACAGTCACCCAAAGTGTCAGGGTTGGTGTAGGAGTGTTGGAACAGAGGATGTAAAGGTTCACCGTCAGGAGTTAAAAGGCTGTGCAAGTGAGTCTATTGGTCGCCTGCAGAGGCCTCCTCTGGCATCAACCACGGCCCTTTAACTCCTGATGGCCAACCTACGGATTTCCGCTTCCGTAACCCCTGCGATGCTGCGTAGATAAGGTAGGCTAGATGGGGAAGGGACCAGGGAGATTAGTATATGAAGACGAAGACGAACACAAAGATTCTTCGTGTTGCATGTCTTCGTCTTCGTCTACGTTTTGCCACGCACCCTTCGTCTACGTTTTCATTTTTGCCCCCAATACAAATGCACAAGTCTACTATTAACACCTTTTGTAATATCACTAATTAAAGTATTAAATGTATGGGCCCCAATACTGATCCTTGAGCTACTCCACTAGTAACAAGACCTTCCGTTGACTACACACCATTAACGGCAACATTCTTCTTATGTCACCCCAACAATAACATTTAAAGGGAAAGTTTACTGTCCCTGACACCCTCTGTAAGGGGTTTCTGGGGAATCCAGAATTTGTATTTGCAAATTAGACAACATAAATATTTAAAGGGGCCACACAGCTGTCACATGCATTAAATTATTTTCAGCTGTTGTGTTTGGCGGTGCAAGCTTGATATATATAATTGTTAAAATTTAACTTTCTCTATTACGAATGCTATTTTAATATAATTTAGCTTGAAATGGCATACTCTTAAAAATCGGTGTTTAACAGATACATATTGTTCCAGGTCCACAGGATTACAAACATTTTCTGAACTTTATTGTTAAAATGACAATGTCTTAAATCAAGAAGTAGAAAACAAAAGTCTAAAAAAAACCTAACAATTTCTTTGGCAATAGGTAAGAGTATTCTTTCCACGTAGAAACTTTGAAAATGAGTGCGTTCATAAATCTGTCACGAGAGCTGGAAAAATATTAGAGAAAGTCTAAATAGGTGGCAATCAATCAAATGTTCAAGAAGAACAATACTGGATTAGCCCAGTGTACATACTATTACAGATTTATAACGGAGGCTGGCTCATATCAGTCAACAGTTCCACTGGAAACTGGAAAAGAATCAAGGCAGCTTGTTTACTTTATTACTGACGGTCCCATGGCATAACTTGGTGCTAAAACTTATATATCCAAAATTAGACTGTTAGCCAAAACAAAGTCACATTATTTTTGAGGGAGTGATATTCCGTCGCTTATGTCTTTCAACCACTGTAAGTGTCAGACTGATTTGCTTCGGTTATCCCCCAGTGTATGGAAAGATCTAACTTTGCAATTTGAAATAACAGTGATTGAGTTGTGCTATCCGTATAACTAAATAGGCTATGGCAGTTCTTCTTAATAATTCTCTGAATGATTGTCGTATGTGTGCAAAACATGGCATAACGAATGTACAGAAATGTGAGATACCGAGATCCGTAAACAATGTACAAAGCTGTGTGTGATGAAAAAGCTTAAAATTGTGCCATTATATTTGCATAAAATTATAGGGAAATGTTGGAAAAAACAGAGCTCCTCAAAACAGGGTGGTTGATGAATAAGAACATTTTGGCTCATCTTCACAAATGTCCATAAATGGCAAGAAGTTTTGTCTGAAAATATATTTGTAAAAAATAAGGGTGAAAAAACTCATTGCATTTCTTGTTAACAGTACCCCTTAATGCACAGATAGGACTGTGATATGACATCATACCTCAGCATCCTCTTTCAGTCAGGCCTGAGGTATGATGTCATATCTTGCTTGTTCTTCTACATCTCTAGAGATGATGCCAGGTAAGGTAGGTAAGTGAGGGGGAGGCCACTCAAGAATGGTACTGTATAGAAGTGAGATAGTATTATGAAGTATTAATTTTTATTAGTATTAATGACTATAATTAATATCTGATCCAAAGTAGATTTAATCTGATTTTTTCAGTGATCTCATCTAAAACTACAGACACCCAAAACACATGCAAGTGTGAAAATGACTGTTAAATGTGTAATGACTAATATCTGGCAAACACCAGGAAAATGTACTTGACTTTTCTAATATGAGTGAATGATCCCCACAGACTAGTCCAAAATGATAGATTTTTAAAGGGCAAGAAGCATAATCTTTTGATAAAACATTCCAATTTCTATAGCAGACTCAGAATTATTTTCCACTTAATTGCCTTGTGAATGAACTGTAAACTAGGAATGACATGGGCTCATTAATTTGGCAACAATTGGCAAGATGTGGCCATTTAACACACCCAGTAAGCTATTGTTTAAGGCCAGGTCAGGTTAGAGGGCAACTTAAACATAGTTAAACCTCTGATGGGATCGAGCCCATTAGTGTTACAGGCTAGTTCCTCTATCACTAGAGAAGCAGATCATAAAAACGATCTGGATTTCTTCCCAGACATGTTACAGGCAGTTTTTAAAATGGTTCAGCCATTCGGAGAATTGGATTTAACAATAAAGGAACCATGTAAAGAAGGTAAATCATTATACTGTATAATTTTACGCTTTCCCAGAAATAAAGGAAGGCTAAACAATTGCTGTTTTGTTGTCGTTGTGGTTTACTTGTTTTTCTGATCATAATTTAATTTGTAATATTGCATTGTCAGAAACCCACCTTATTCATCTGAGTAAGAGTTTGGTGCTGGTAGCATTATAATAATATAATATATTATATAAAGAAGAGTTTGCCAAATATACCAAATCTAACAGTGTACAGATGTGGGTCTTTCTGTACCTGTCCCTTGCCACAGAAACACTGCGATGTTGGGTATGAGTATAGTCATATCTGGGACCTTCAGAATCTCATGGCTTTTCACCAATTTAATGGTGAATGGATTCCATCATTTACTTAAAATATCCAGCTAATGCGTTTCTCATTGGTATGACACAGTTTAAATCCCAGCTTAAATAAAGATGCCTTAATACAGAATACCTTATCCTCCTGACAAGTCATTTGAAATCTTGAGGGTGATTATCCTCTCTAATGGCACAAGTGAGCTAACACTTGAGATTGGTTCCCACCTTGCCCCCTAGCCCACTCCTACTCAGGTAATGAAGCCCACGGGGCTCAGAATGGGCCTGAGTGGGCCATTGACTGGCTGCCGAGCAGGGCTAGGCCTTGGCGGCATTTTTTGAATAGTTGGGGGAGGGGTTAATGGTGGGTTATTTAAGGGTTTGACGCCACTAGGGCACTAGTGTCACCTACCCCTTTCTGTTTGTCCCATCCTCCCTCCCTTCCTTTTGTGTGTTGAGTGTTTCTGGTATGTGTGTTTTGTCACAGTCGAGCGTAAGCTTACCAGGTATCTAGGGAGTTAATGCTGCTGGGAGAGCATTTGTGGTGGGAGGTTTCTTGGCAGGTGGACCTGGGAACCTCCGGTCTGGGTTTGGGCATCATGGAATGTCCTTCCCTGTGTGGTACCTGGATAACCTGGTAAGCTTGGGGTGGTTTTACATTAAATGGTTAATGTTCCACAGTGGGCCCTTGACTGGGTGCCGAGCAGGGCTAGGCCTTGGCTGCATTTTTTTAATAAGTCAGGGGAGGGGTTAATGGAGGGCTATTTAAGGGTGCCACTAGGTTAGGCGCCATTTTGTTGTCACCTTACAACATGTTGTTTGTCCTACACTCCCTCCCTTTTTGTGATAAGTGTTCCTGGGGTATGTGTTTTTTTGTCAGAAAGCTTACCAGGTATCTAGGGGGTTAATGCTGCTGGGAGAGCATTTGGTGGTACTTGTGGTGGGAGGTTTCCTGGCAGGTGGAGCTGGGAACTTCAGGTCTGGGTTTGGGCATCCCGGTATGTCCTTCCGTGTGTGGTACTTGGATAACCTGGTTAGCTTGGGGTGGTTTTTGCTACATTAAATAGTTAATGTTAATTATTCATGTCAATTATTTATGTTAATTTATGTTATTTATTGGTTTTCAGTGTGTTGGTCATTGTCCTGTTAACGCACCTATTTTCGGTTTTAGGTCTGCCTGCCAATGGCTAGCATTAAAATAAAACGGCTGTGGCCTTTTCTAACCCAACCTTGGTTGTCGTGTATTTATTGGGGGGTTATGTGTTTCTGGGGAGTCAAGGCTGCTGCAGTCATATCATTTGGAAGATTGTTTGTACTGTTACCATCTGTTATTTCATCTAGATTTCAAACCAGGCCTGTGTTTACTACCCTGTTGAGAAAATTGGTTTACATGTAGCGCAATTTTGACAACACCAAACTATTCCCTTGAACTAGTTAGAGGGCTGCGCTTTGTACTCCTAACAACCCTTCATTACAGATGTCAGGAAAAATTTACAGTCATTACGCCTGGTTCTAGAAGGGAAATTTGAGAACTTAAGTTTATCAAAACTATTTAGAAACCAATTCATATCTGTTGATAAGATGTATGTATGCGGAGACCTTCTGCAAACAGTTGCTTTTGATTACTTAATGGGCTTGTTAGCCTTAATGAGGCCATGTGATTGAGCATCAGAAGAGACTATTGATCAAAATCCAGGCTTGTAATATTTAGTAAACTTGTACTCAATCTCTGTAGGGAACAGCAGCCCCTTGGGAGTGGTAAATAGAACAAAAATAAATAACATAAAGAAAAAAATATTAATATAAATGCAGGTATATGGTTGATCTAGAGAAGAAGACTTTTCACTTATTGTTATCAACCCAACATGGGCATGTGATGGTCCACTACTGAATAAATAAACAAATGATAGACATCTCATCCTTCTCAAAAATAATCAATACTATCCGGAATCTCCTCCACCATTGGCATGGTTAGAGTGGTAGAGGCTTACCACCCTCATGTCACAGAATGTCCTTCGCTGCTTAAACTGCCATGGCCAGGTGCCATGGCATTTTTTTATTATTATTATTATTATTTGTTTTGTAACCTCAGTGGAGGAGAGCTGGGACAAAACATCTCATCAACATAACTATGCCTTATGCCGAACCCAATGGCCCTTTATAAAAAAAAAAAGTGAATTGGTAAGATTTCTTACTTTTTTTCACAAAACAATCTACGATTAAAGGAAAATGACATTTTTTGACATGGCTTTTTCTTTATTCTGCATCTAATTTCCGTTTGGAGTCGGGTACTGTTTTTCAAGTTTGCTTTGTGCCAAATAAACATGGAACATTATCTAAGATATATATTTACAGAAACAAATGCCATTTTGCAATTTAAGATGAGCAGACTATTATTATTATTTTTTCCGTAACAGGCAACATTCCTGGGGCATTAATGGCCAGCAGCCCACTGGGCATTTGCTGCCTCAATAAGACCTCAACGAGGAAAGAAGCAACGTTCTGCCCCATATTTGTAAATATTTGTAAACAAAAAGTGCTCACAATTCCTGTTGACAATACAAAACAGCTTAGTTAGTTGCTTTAGTTTAATTAATTTTGGTCTGATCTCCTTTATCACTTGAGAAACATTATGACACATGGTATATAAAAATATGTTTTTATTGTTATATATTAGACATATGCAAATGGATCAAAAACAATTCGGGCAAATTTTGGATTATTCCAATTACTCGCAATAAGAATTTTGCACGCTACCAGACAATGAATAGCTAAATCTTCTACCTCCTTAGAAAAATGATTTCAATTAAAATGTAGCAAGGTAAGTTTTGGGTTCTTAGTCAAATCCCCCCCCCCCCCCGATATATAAAAAGTGATTCTGATCACTTTGATAAAGTGCCATAGCAACCAAAGAAATGCACATAAGCATCCCTTTGTGTCCATTTTTTGTGCATCTAACAAGCAATATGTTTGAGACAGCTTGTATTTGAACCTTACAAATAAAATGCAATCACAATTTCCTTGAACTGATTTGATATCATGCACGGTGTCCACATTTTATTAATCACTGAAATATGTGCACAATGTGGCAATCATGTATGGAAGAACCATTGATAAAAGTGACATATTCTGAAATATTTAAATTCAGTGCCAACAAATAAACAATGTTTTTTCCTAGGTGTTTTAAAAACCTTGTAATATTCCGAAATATTCCACCTGAACAGAATAACTTGAAAGCTGTCAAGTTATTTATCTGACAAATGACGTTTCTTGTCCTATGTTCAGTTGGTAAGTACAAAGGAGAACAAGGCAATTTATGTTCTGGTCACTTTAACCTGGTTACAAACAATGTAAGCAATTATCCTGGGTGTTACCTTAAATAATAATAGTAATAAGTTACTCTTCAACATAGAAAATATTTGAATTATTATAGAAAGGGCACTTAGAACTTTCATGACCTTGTCAACTAAAGAGACCAAAACTGCCGTATGTTACAGGTTCTCAAATGCCAGCTGTGAAGCAGTCCACGTCCCATGAGTCATGTGTCATATTGTGCAAACTGTTTCTAAGAGTTCAATTATTTTCACTAAAGGTTTTTTGAGTTTTCCGATATTAGAATATGGAACACTGGACTGGACATTCTCAACATCAAATGTTTGTAATCACACAGATCTAAGAATTTAACTGTTACATTTTAACTGTCTGGTAAATTCTACAACATACAATATTCTTCAACAACTTAATATAGTCTGGCTTTAATACCATTATAATTTATTTTTTTTGACAGACTAAGACAAACCGATACATTTGGTGGCGAGAGCCCTGCTTGCAAGCTTACAATCTAGAGGGAATGGGGTGACAAACATAAGGCATAGAGAAAAGGTGAGAGGTAGTGTGGTGGTTGGGTCGACAAGTTTATACTTTGCCATATTACATGGAGTGTGCCCTCCTACTTTCACATATGCCTTTTATTACACTAGCAACCATATCCCCTTTTCTGTATAACCCCTTCTGCTAGGTGATGTATTCCTAGATGAAAACTCTGCATTGGAATACTCCTCTAAACAATTATTGTAATAAATAATGGGATTTTTGAGCCAACTGAGCCATTCCATCATTTCTGGTGCTTGGCCATCACTCTGTTCACATTGCTTCATCATGGCCAGAGTGTAGTCAGAGTGTAGTCACACCGAGGCATTGCAACATTGGTGCAACAGAGGGGCTTGTAGATAGTTGGCAGCAGTTGGTACACTCTGAACCCCAAAAAGTAACACTAGGTAACAGAGAGATTGTGGAGTCAAAATCATGTATTTCCTAAGACCAATAGAGAATAGGGTTATTTTATAACATTTAAGACCAGTTGCTCCTTGTATAGTTTCTGGGGAGACAGCTGCTGGTTGCAAATAATGACCATTGGTGGCTTCTACTCCTAAAGGGTTTATTATTAAGCAAAAGTCCATATTACACGCAAAATGATTTGGCGATAAAATCACTTCCATCTCGGGAACAATCTCCAAGAACAAGTTACCATCATCAGACTTACCCTTATTTAAGGCAAGCTGCCATCACACGCAAAACAGGAACAAGCTGAGTCAGTATACAGGTTCAGTATCCCTCTGAAAATCCCTTCTCTGAATTTTTTTTTCTTCAGATAAGGGCAGCTCAGATAATGAATACTCATGCCTAGGGGGAGAAAAGGTCCTGTTGCTCTTGTCTGACCTCTCCTGTAGTCCAGTACGCCTCTCCATTTACTCTTTAGCTTCTCTGCAGTGAAGGTGTGTGCCACGCGATTGGCCAGAGTGTATTGAATGGGCATAATACGTTCTGTCAACTTTACTCCAACGCAGACACACCACATCTGCTATCCAAAATGATTCCTTATCCTAAATACTTCTGGTCCCAAGTATTTCAGATAAAGAATACTCAACCTGTACTAGAAATCAACATAAAAGGAGCAAAATGGGTCAGGAAACCAAATATAAGTAAGAGCAATGCATAGATAAAACACCCCAAAGAAATGGAGACAAGGGTTTGAATAGACAAACAGGAAACAGTTGAGGTCATGGAGTGGCCAAAGGTGCAAAGTCCCATGGATCCACAGTATCATGCTGTCATTCATGTATGTGACAATGGGAGTAACAGCTATTGCAGTTCCTGATCGCTTTCCCAGAGAGGTAGAAGGTCCATAATTTCGGGAAGAAGAGGTTGTTGTGAAAAGTTGCGGAGAACCTCCAGGATCACAAAGATATGTCCTAGCAACTATTTTACCTCATTTTCCACAAAACAAATCCTTGTAAGTCTGTCACGAGCAGAACAGCTTCAACAAAAGGGACATATAATCATGCAACATGCAAGAACAGGAAGTTAAGGTCACTGCTCCCATTAAGTACGTTTACTGAGTGTACTGAACTATAGCATGTAGTATATGGGTAGGTGACAGGTCCTCTTTAATCACAGATTATATATAATTTAACCATGAGATATTTATTTTAATGACAGACTATCTCAGCGTATCGCTTTCTTTTTATGTATTTTCCCACCTTCTGATCAATCTATTTACAAAAAGGTGACGGAAACATTTCCTCGACTTAAAGAAGGATATATTAGCCCACAGGGAAGACTTGCAAGAATGAAATAAATATACATGCAAATAAAGACCGGTAAGGCAAATAAACATGTACATGTAAGAAATAAATAATAAATAAAAACCTATAGGCTTCAGAAATAATTTAATTAGATGTGACAATTTATTTGAAATTGATACTTACTAAATAATGGAACACAATGTTTCTTTTTTTTAAATAAATCCATGTCAGAAATGGACATGAAAGTCAAATTATTACACAACTTTTCATTTTAGAATTTCTCTGGGATGTCATAGTTTGGTAAAAAAAAGGTATGTTACATTATAAATCTATTAATTTATTTTTTCATTTATTAATATATTCCTTACACTATGTAGACAGCATATGGGTTTCTATATTGCATATAAATGTATATAAAATAAAGTAAAATGACTAATTTCTAATTATTTTGTTGTTTCAACATAGTCTTTGTGTGATAAAATTTACATTACTCCAAGATAATATAGGGACGTTCATATGTAACAAAGCTACCCCAGGTGTCCTATTCAATGAATGAGTTATTTGAATGTCAGCTGAAGTTTCCATATATTACTGCATTGGTCTTAGAAAGTTGTACATCTGACTTACATTTCTGCAGATTTCAATTTATTTTCAAAATCTCCCAGTAAGTAAGAGTAAATGCATTATTTTAAGAAAAAATGTGTTTTATAGTGCTGAATCTGTAAGGCTTTCAAATCATAACCTCAAAAAATGATTAGAATGATCTGCATTGAATTATCTGATTGATGTGCTGTGGTCAATTGGTAGGTGCAGATGTGACATAATAAAATGTAGAATTTAAATAAATCTAGTTCAATAAAAACTAGCTGTTTTCAACTTTGAAATACTACAAACCTGACATCAATAATCCATACATGTTTCAGAAAATGACATCTTCACTGACGCTACCCTACCTGTGGACACAAGGGGTTTGACCTGAAGTCTCAGGGCGAAGCCCTGCTTCACTGGGTCTCCAGGTCGGCTTCTTGATTCTCCCGTCAGGAGAATGGTGTTTGGTCATGCCCATTCTCTATTTACTTCACTCTCTCACAGATTTTACAGTTGATGGGCAGTGTAATGTAAAAACAATTAGATCAAAAAGGTTCCCGGTCACCAGAATTTGGGTTGTCAATCAGCACCTTCTACACTTGTCAAGATTTGTGCTGGTGATGAAAGCCGGAGTAAATTTGGGGACATATTTTAAGGCGTACATACATAAATTGATTTTGTCTTTTTTTTACATTCAATATCACTAACAAGTTATTAAGTGTAAGATATTCAATAAGGTAAACTGGCTGACCCTGTATAAAAATATTGGCTATGCTAAATGCATTTTATGTGATTAAAAGATCAAAAATAATAGAAAATGTTAAAAATGTATGTTGCATTTATGTGTAATTCAAGTGACAAATAATGTTCAGGGACAGAAGCCATCATCAGGGGACTGTCCTGTGAAAGTGGGGATTCAGGTCCTCATACCTACATTTTATTGCTGTCCATCACTTAGCAAATATGGCCTCATTTGTTTAAATATAAAATACACAGTGAGTGGTCTGAAAGAAATATTTATTTTCTTTGCAATCCTTTAAGGTTTAAAGCACACATGATAAAGAGCATACTCTGTCATGGGGAATATTTGTATAAAATTATGAAAAAATCAAGACGCAACGTCTTTTGCAATTAGCTTTCTTGAGATGATAATGCATGTTTTAACTCAACCTTCAAAGAATTGCAGAAAGATGAGAATTTGCAGCATTTGTCTATCTCATCCACCGGTCCTGCTTTAAACAAATCTTTGCAAAGCTAATTCAAACACTCTGTGAGCTGACTGTGTCTGGGCTTTGGGGGAAAAGATCAGTAATGTGTTTTAAATAAAGCAGCCCTATTGTTCCCTGATTGTTAAGTGTAAAATCAAATGTTCTTGTACCGCAAAGCAACATATAAACTCCAGCCTGCATTTGTTTGAAATATCTGTTAACATATATATGCATCACACACATTGGCTGGGAAATCTTTTATAATGTTAAACATTTGTTTTACATTTATCCTTTCAAGCACCGGTAAGATATTATCTATTTATATATATATATATATATATATATATATATATATAAAACATATATATAACATATATATTTTATATATATAACATAGTATTGTACTACATATAAAAACTGTTTGACCCATCTAGTCTTGACCTTAATCAATTCTTGTTCATGTCTTATACTCGGGTCAGGTTTATGCCTATCCCATGCATGTTTAAATTCCCTCCTTGTATTGACATCTCCTACTCTTGCAGACTCACCTCTCTCTTTCTGCTACTAATGTCTCTAGATATTCAATCCAACACTCTTCTTGCTAATTCCACAGCTTTGTTGCATTATCTGCTTCCCTAAAATCCTATACACACACACATATATATATATATATATATATATATATATATATATATATATGTGTGTGTGTGTGTGTTTGTGTGCATGAGCATGTACAGTATATTTTAGATACACCATAAACCTATTTTTGTATGTAACTTAGAACTAGGTTTAGCAAAGTTTTGGATTATGCATCTATATAACATAGCCCAGACATTGGTGTAATCAAAACAGGTGGTAAATTACCCTAAAAACCATGGCAGAGACTTAATATTTTCCAAGTTAACTTAATTTTACATGTCTTATGGTACATTGACTAATACATACCACCAAACCCATCAAATTTCCAAACAGGTATAATTTGGTGGTTAGATGCATGGCCATAAACAAGACTTTTCCATAAACTTTTATACGAAGTATCAAGAGCTATTTATAAAACTTTGTAAGGGATTTATAAGAATCACTTAAGACATTATCTGCTTTTAATATACACATTATTATTAATTGTATTGCTATAGATCACTATAGTGCACTCATACCCAACAAACATTATGGGTTCTGGAGAAAAAAATGGGTCTTCAAATGGTGGAATAAGAACGGAAAGAGATTGGTTATTAAAGAATTTTAGCTTGTACAGAAATACAACTCTCTCCAAAATGCAGGGTAAAGAACCTAAAAAGAACCCATGTGTAGGGTATTGAAATATAGGAAACCTAGAATTTCAGAACACTGATTCTTCATAAGATACAAACCTTAAAAGATTTTACAAGTGGTTGTCCACAAGTGACTCTAATTTCGCCTGTCTCTCTAGCACAAAATTGACTATCTTTTTGAGGCACTTGAATAGAAAAGAATAAACAAGAGGAAGAGTTATCATTGTTAAAATAAAGACTTTTAGGCAGTGAATCTCTGTTCAGGGTGTCAGACAACCAAGTGTGTGGCATTGTTTACCCAAGTGTGTCACTAATTATAGGATCACAGAATGCCAGTGAATAAAACACCTAAGTTTAAATAACATAGAAATAATAGGTTTCAGATGTGCCTTTAAAGTTAAAAGAGATCCATGCCACATTGTTTAACAGTTTTGGGGTATATATACATATATATTTACTTTTAAAAATGTTGAGCATCATACAATAGGATTTTAATTGCAAAACATAGCTTATGATTTAATGTAATTTAGTATTTTTCCTAAATTATATAATTATATTTATATTATAGTTAATACATGTTTTGTTTTTACTGTTGATCCCCCCAAAAATCCTATTTATATTTATATTTTGATTAAAAAGCATTTCTTAATACTCTTTTTTTTAAAAAATATTAATTTTTTTTATTCATTTATAACAAAAACAAGGCAAAAAATATAATACATGCCTTTAGGACATACTAGACAATACAAAAAACAATTTTTTTAGACATGACAAAGAATATAATACGTGCCTCTAAGATATACTAAAACGTACAAAAAAATAAGAAACAAATAAAATATACAATGAGATGCAGCAAGAGAAGGAAGACCCAGAACCACTCATACTCAGGCTTCCAATAAGTTTAGTATTCTTTCCCATTTCCTAATTTTTATTACGTTAAATCCATTTAATTTGATTATACCCAATTCCATTTTACAATGTTAAATTGTACTTAATTTTATCTCCTCCCAATTAGGCAATTTTTTGTTTTTCCAATTCTTCGCTATGAGTAATTTGGTAGATACAAGAATATGGGTTATTAAGCTTCTGTAGAGATTGGGAACTTTTGGCCAATCTAGATGTATTTAGTTTTTTAATACTCTTTTGATTTGTGATAACCCATAAGAGAACAGGACAATACTGATGCCAAAAACAATGACAATTATATGTTTGCAAATAAATATTAACATATTTTTTTGTTTATAAATTATAAGCAGTTTTATCAGAAGAGGTACACTAAGATACAAACTTCCTTTGGATCAAAATACTCACTCCTTGCTTGATCCATTCCTGGGGCAAAGGTAAAGCATATCTCAATCCTCCCACACCCTTGAGTGGGCCTTTTACACCAATGGGTGTATTACCACCCCCAACTTTTATAGGGTGTATTATAAACATTTTATACCTTTTATGTTTTTCAAATGTTTACTCTGAAATTACATTTCTATTTTAAATTTTAGCAACTTTTTTAAAAATAGATTCTTCTTCCTAATCCCAAAAGCTTTATAAATTAGATTAACCTTGTCTTGGGGTTGGCTTCTTTAGCCAAAGTGTTTCAGTTTCTGTAGGCTGCGAAGATTGCCTACTCACCCCGGCATATGATGATAGCTACTAGGTCTATGATCGCTCCTGGAAACCCAAGTTAAACTGAGTACTTTCCCTCAGTAAAACACATCTGTTTGCCAAGCTTTAGTCTTAATTTAGTATAGGATTTCTTTAAAAAAGAGGATTGGATCTTTGAACATTTAATTCCAGTTTTGTACTGTCTAGTAACACAATTAAACAAACACACCAAGAATGAATGCCGCTCATTTAGATCCTCATTCTATTGTTTCAAGTTATTTAAGGACCAAACAAACTCGTTCAGTGCACATTCTGTGATTTATCTGCTCCCTGCAAGATATTTACATTAACATAAAATGAAAAGCCACACATACATACTGTTGACTCTGACATAAAAGACGGCTGTTTGATAATTATATCATTATTATTGCACCCTGAGTATTTTTAGAAGCCTAGAGGTAAATACCACCAAAGTGGTAAAGTACCCAAAAATCATGCCTAACACACATGTCAAATGATTAGAGCCAGACGTCTTCCTTGTAAACTCAGCGATTAGGGATTTCTAATCTAAACTAATTTCTCCAGTTACACACATGATGACCAGCAGCAGAAAGAATTGTGACATGGCAATTTACATATCAAAAAGTTACATGTCTGAAGCTGAAAAGTAACAAGCCAATAAAGTTGTAACTTGCAATTTAATGGTTCATTGACTGAATTACTGTCTAGGTTCCATTTGCAGACATATGCTGGGTGGTGAGTGATTAGCATTTTTACCGTGTGATAGTACTTGACATTTCCATTCTTCTGAGACTTCAATTCTCAAGAAACCACAGTCTGTAACTGCAGCACACATCTGACTACCAGATGGGGTCAGTTCAAGACATAATACTATCCATAAGTATAGCCAGGTGACCTCAGTCATATTTTCCAATATTATTGTCTGACCACAAAAAATGCAGTCATACATAGGGCATCTGTATGCGTGTACAGTCGAGATCCTTGCTGTTCTATACATTATGGCACTTGTGGCAATATGATATGTAATGTATTAAAAATCAGCAGGAGAGAACCAAATGCAGATTCCCTAGGAGAAACCAGATTGTGAGATTTTTTGGGAACCATTGAAACAACCTTTGTATCTGTTATTGGAACAATGGGGATATTTATCAAACTCTAGGAAGTTCCATAGAATCAACAATAAGAACAGCAGTCTATCCCATTCATTGTTACTAGAATATGCTGCTTATCCACCACCGAACTAAATATATTAAGGCAAAAAATACCCCTTTTTATGCTCTTCTCTACTTAAGGTTTAGTATCACCAGAATTTGTTGTTGGTACAGGTCAGAATTTGAAACAGAAAAAGATGCAAACCATATATCTATCACAATATATATCTGTATAATGGTGATCATGAATGAGGATAATAACTGATTCACATTTAAGGGATATAATGACATATAATGACATATAGAAGCTTGTGTTTGCCAATAACGCTTTTGCCCAAGATTATAAAGTTGGTGTTTATGAATCATCTTTCCCGCTCACTCATCCCAAAGATTATTGCTTTTCTGTAAACAAAATCTCATACTGCTTTGAGAACATACGTGTTCGAATGCTCAGATTGAACTGCAGACCAAATATATTTTGCAAACCTAATTAAAAACATGATCTTAAATGAAAAAGAATGACACAAATGAAATGGTAATCCGGCATGTTTTTTTCCCTTTCCTACTATAGTTGCCAAATTGCCAAAGTTTACATGTTTGCTCTGATGCCAGATAAAACCAATCTTCACTTTAGTCTTGTTTACATTATTATTCTAAAAAAAGCAAGATATGCTGCAGAGATTCATCGAAATCCGTTTAGGCTATACAACGTTCGTTATAAGGTTTTGATTTGGATTATTGAGATTACACCTAAAAAAAGGAAGGAGTTTGAAAAGTGGTTTTATCACCATAGGAACCAAAGACATGTTCCTGCTCACTTCCAAGTGGGGGTAGGTGAAGTGTCCATACATAGATACCAGTGCTTCAGGAAGTCCATAGTGCCTATTGGGCTTAGAGTCAAATGGCCTTTAGGAATCTCATGCTGTCTCTCCTTTCCCCAGGGCTAGTGCTATTAAAGTAAAGAACTTATAAGGACTCATCTTGAAGGAGAACTGAAAAGGCTGTTCAGTCACTCAATGGTGATTTTCTTATGCTCTTTTAGCTGAGTAGGTGTTGAGTGCACTTGAGTTGAACTTGAGAAGCACTTGATGCCCCTTTAGTTTCAGGAACCTAATCAGGATCCAGCGAATAACCCTGCTGGACTTGCCTTTCGTGGGACAGTATAATGACAATATATTGTCGCACACAAAGAAATGTAAGCAAAGGCTAATTAAGAAAATAAAAATATTTAGATCACTTTAGATATCCATTTTTATTGATTTTCAGCATTATTGATATTTCCATACATATTTCTGATGTCTTTATTTCTGTCTACTAAGGAATGTCATTTAAGACATTCCTGATCACATTGATCAAAAAACCAAGATAATATGGTTTAATTATGAACTCAGTTCCTCCGCTAATATACGACTTAATCGGTCCTTGATCTTGCTATAGAATCAGGATAGCTGTATGCCTATCCCATGCATGTCTTAATGTATGTTAATCGTATTATCAAAATGTATATTGTCAATTTTAATGTTATTGTTAATTTTCATTTTTCCCTTAACTAGAGAATCTACTGGCGCTCTACAAATTAAACAAAATGTAATACAACTGGCTTCCTAATCTAAGCTTTAAACTAATAAGTCTCTATCAGTTTCCCCTGGTTTAATGCCGTCCTTTAACTTCAACCAATTATCTCCCTTCTTAAAATCCCCTACACTTTCCTCTGTAATCACAATTAAAGCAGTACCCAATTTGTTCGTTCTCATTTCATCTTTTACAATCTAACTTGTATTTCCACTGATTGTGATAGGTTTACTTTACCTGGAATTATTCTTTTTAGCCACTGATATCAACTATATTCATTTTTTCCTTTGTGATATGTAAAAAAAATATATACTGAATACCCTAAAAACCTTTGTTGTATTAAAGAATTTCGCTGGCCAATACTCAACATGATAATTATAAACTGTAAGACCATTATAAAAGATTGACAGGCATCACAGTTGACAACGTTTCCATTGCAGGAAGGCTTTTCTGACTTTGATTGTTTTAGAAATCCGTGACCTTATACAGTTAAAATCCTGTGGCAGATCATAGAATGCTGAAGCAAAGATACCGATATTCTTTTTCACCAAGCTCTTTGAAAAGCTGGAATCTAGATTCTTAAATTATTTTCTCCTACTCCTTTTTGTGTTTAGGGAAACTGTTTGTAATTTGGCCAGACATTTTAGAAAAGTTGAATTGCTTAATTTTTCTAACCTTGGCTAACCACCCTGGCTGACTTATGAATTGCCAAATCGATCATAAATAATTCAAAACCCAGTTTTGAAGTTTATTTATGATGGGCTTGGCAATTCCTAACCCTGCCAAGATTACTAGCTAAGGTTAAAAAAATTAAGCAAAGTCAATTCGGCTACTGCTATAAATGACATCCACATGGATCGGAGAATATTGGATCTCTTCAATAATGATTATTCCTGTAAAGGCATTCACAAGACTTTTCTCAGATACTGAAGACAATGTCACCATTGACTATACATATATTATGGTGTAGTGGCTGTGCATAATTTCTTTCACCTTTTTAAGGTGGCTTCCTGTTTTGGAGAACATGTGCCTCAGTAATTTTAATTTTGTTTCATAGATTTGTAACAGATTCAAGAACATTAGCTTTGGCATCGGAGGATGCAGTTCTTCAGAAGGGCTTAGAGGAAGATGATATTCCAGAGAGTGCCTCTAATAAATAAATGTATATATACATGAAGGACTTGTGCATTCAGATTCATATACAATTTAATTGACACATTTCATGAATTCATATAAATATCAGAGAAAGTGAAAGCATCAACAATCAAGCAGAGAGCTCAGAGTTTTCATTTGAATTTTGTTTTTTTTTTAACTCTCTCATACTCTCACCATTTCTCCCAATATCCCAACCAATTCCATGCCCTCGTATTCTTTTTTGCAACTCCACTTGCCTCTTCATGTTCTTCTGTATTCTTTCTTCTGGGTTCTTCTTGGTCCGCTTCTCCCCATTATCCATTTCGTTAACCTGGCCTCCTGGACCGCCTCTGCACACATCCTCTCCCTCCATTGAGGAAACGGTGGAGAGGCTGTTTGCGCAGGGCGTGCTGTAGCTCCAAATGGCCAGAATAATGTAGACGGATCCACAGAGAAAGGTAGGCAGTTTTGCACCTCTCTTTCTTGGCAAATCTCTCTGCATTATTTTGGCCCACTGGGATAGCCTCTCACCTTTCTCTCCAACCAGGGAAGAGGCTGTGTGCGGAGGCTTCGCTATTTTGACAACTCAGTGGATAACGGGGAGAAGGGAACCAAGAATGAAGAAAGAATACAGATGACAAGAAGAGGCAAGACAAGAAGAAGACAGGGACACGGAAGCTGTTGGTGGAAAAGGTGTGAGAAGAGTGAGTGAGGGTGAGTAACAACAAATTTTGTTTCCGAATTGAAAAAACTCACCGAACCCCATTCGAACCAAAGTGCAGGAAATGGGATTTGTTGTCTAAAAACCAATGGACCAAAACTAAACAAAAATTAGTCTGAATTGTTCATGTATGCAAGTCTAATACATATACACACATATCAAAGAGTGTACCTTGCCTACTTCATTGGATAACTTCATTGTTTTTCTTCAATCCTTACAAATTAGATAATTGAAGCAAAGCCTTTCCATTTAATCTAAGACCTGAGCAAACAACAAGGAATGTTCTAGTCTTATAAAATTCCCATGAAGTATGAGAAAGCTTGTATAAGGTGATGGAGTGGTCTAATACAGCATGTCAGGGGGTCATGGCGCCTGTGCTACATTACCAGGGCTAGATCTCACTATTGGTGCTCCCTGGTCTCCTGTTTCTCAATGGGCCAGTTGGGGAGATCTCCCTTATAACCAACCTATCTACACTGTGAAGCTCTGTGCCTTGCTGGGTGAAAACATCATGGGACTTTTATCTTGAAAACAAATTGCTCTACAGGATCCACAATTCAACACAGAAAGAAGTGCAAAAGTTTGATAAATGTTTAGTTCATCCACTATTTATTTTACAATGGACTAAGACAATGTATGTGTTCCCCAGCTCTGTAATTCTGGGATACAGTATAAGCCAGGTTTGGGGATAGACACAAGAAACTCATAGTGACCATACTGATCTTTTAAAAGCCGATGGGCTATTAAACTTTGACTACTGCAAAGTGCTAACAATAACTCAAAAGAAAGTCCATTTTGGACTACAACTGCTAAATTCTTTTTTATGGAAAGTAATGTATGTAATTCAAAATGTGTGTGTAAGACAAATTGTTGGCATTAACAATTCCAGGAGGCCAGTTCAATTTTTTACATGGATTTCAAGAACCTGCCAAGAAAAATTATTTAAATACAATGCATCACATCCACCAAAAAGATATTTCACAGAATAAATTAAAAAAATATTTTCTCTTGGCCTTTCTAGTCATCATGGTGGATGGCAGACAAAAATGATTGTGTTAGTGTTCTCCCAGAGCAGTGATTTGTATGAATCTACGTTTATTTGTTTAACCCAAAGATTTCATCCTAAATGTCTGACAGTAGATGGTGGTATAAAAGTGATTTGAGAGAATGTGTGTGACTTCAACAACTATTTTTGTAGCTCCATACCACAAATACTAATGGCTGTTATGATTAGGAACTCCCTGTCATGGTATTTGAAAAGTGAAGTTGCTTTACAATAATGTGGTGATAAACTGAGTTTCCTGATGATTAATGCATTGCCTAACTATATTAAAGCATGACTAATGGTAACATAATCAATGTTATTTTTATCTGTTTTGTAGATGTTTTTTTTTTCTTTCTTTTTTTTGCACCAGTCCTGGAAGTGCCGCTATACCAGTCTAGTGGGTAGAGCAAGCTCTTCTTCCATCTCTTATAAAAATCCATTTAATATATGGAACCTAGATAGAAAATGTATAAGATAATTTGACTGATAAGCACAGATACTACATGGGATCTTATCCAAAAGCCCAGCAAATTGTAACATATTCCAGTATATTTCAATCACATCAGCACCTCTATCAGTGTATTTGAAATAAGAATCTGCAATATGGAGTTGCATTATATTTGTATATTATTATTATTATATAAATATTATATATATCTCTCTAGGGTCATTGTACAAACATATTGGTAAAATGTAAAAATGCAAAAATAGTAACTAAATATTAGAGTCTAGCAAAAAACAAGAATAGTCTACAAGGGAGGTCTGGCAAATGGGAAAGGAGACCAATTGTGTCTGTCTAAAGATTTGTGTGTTCAATGTGTAGGCATTATGGTGTTTAGGGTAACAAGAACTTTAGACAACAGTTACATGATAATCCTTGATCCTTTCTGTGCTCCTTATGCTTTTTCTATAATACTGCTATAAATAGAACAGTCCATGTATTGTTTTTAAGCACATTGTCCAATCAGGCAAGTAACGAGTTATAAATATATTTATTATTTTATCTTACAAACTACTGGAAATGTTGCCAAACAAGCCTCAGACTAACTCCCTGAAGGTGATATTTTTGCCAGGTATATTAAGCATTTTGTATTTTTGATTGTGTTCATTAATCTAAATGTTTCCAAACAGTTCCATCACAAATATGCATTTGTTATATCAATTAATGTATTTTTTTGGTGAACCATCAGCTTTAATGCTCCTCCAAATTAATCTTTATTGTATTTAAGCTGATAGAAGATGGCGTGTTGTGTATATTATTACATTTATTTGGAAGCAGAGCTTTCAGTAGTGAAATTACCTAGACATCACTCCAATTATAAATAGCAAAATAACGGGTAAATCTCTTTGTGATCCTTGAGCAAGGGAGCAAACATCAGATAATTATCTTGCCTTTATTGTAATTCTTCCTTATCAGGTTTTTTTTTTTTTTAGAAAGAAATGAACATCCTACTTTGAACCTTGCATTTGTTAGACATACAAGGACACCAGTCTGGATGTGAATTTTATTTATTTGCATAAGATTAGAGTCCTGTTCCTGGACACATTAAGAGGTTATGTTGTTCCTGGGAGAAAGTAGAATATTAACTATTTGGTATATATTCACTTAAGGCCAAGTAGACTGTCGAGTGTCTGAAATTATGCTGGGGAAGTTTATAGGGTACCTTGTTGGCCCCAACACTGTCTCTAAAAAGTTAGACATCAGAGTTCTGTCTTTGTTGAAATTAGTAGGGGTTGAGGGCATGGATATCCATAGAACCATAGAGTTCCTTACATAAAGGTCAATTTTCCATGAACTAACCCTCCCCCCCCCGTGAATTTTGTAAATTCATCCTTACTGTGCCACAATTAGACAGCGCAATGAAAATATAAAAAATTCACAAAATAGGTGAGCTTCATAACTGACCAAAGCAGCACTCAAAGGGTGAAGGGAGCAGACAAAGCGTGTATAAACCTTGGTCAGACACTATCTCTACAGGTTTAAAAGGTGCAAACAGTTGAAGGTCAATGAGAAAAATGTCCTGAAGATCCATTACTTAAATACACCGAAATACTCTATTTACCCAATGACAATGATGTTGTATGGCAGCGACATCTCAGTGCCATGCAGTCACTTATTCTTCACACCATGGAGTCGAGCAATAAGGGAGTGGCCGATTATACAAGCAACCTATGGCTTACCGACTGAGGAAAGAATTTTAAATATGTTATTTGTCTTATGGGAAGGGAAGCGATCCACTGTACAAAGGTACGTCAGTAATAATACATGTAATCACGTGTTTTGAAAGGCAGATATACAAAGCATCTAAGCCAAGTCCTGACTGGCCATCTGGTACATATGGCATATGCCTGGTGGGCCACTGGCCGACTTTGCCCCATACTAACCCGATCTGCCACTCTGGCCCTGAGCTAAGCTTTCATCATTTAGTTACTGTGCCCTGTTTCTTCATTTTATTCCAATAAACACATTTGTGTAAACCTATGGTAAAATTAGCAAAACAGTTTCCGGTTCTGGGGTCCTCTGCCTTCTGCTTACTCTTATATCAAGAAGCCTTCCACAACAAACTACTTGTTAACAAAGTGAGCAGTAATTCAAAGGGTAACACCACATTCCAGATTATCCCAAATCCAAATTCTTACAACATAATACATGTTATGGACAGGTATGTGTTCTATTCTTCAAGAATCTACAGTATATTCTGGACTTTTTTTCCATGTTTCATTCATTGTTATTGTTATTGAGATGATGTTTCCCCTCCTTAGTAGAAAATAGACATATGATACTGAATGACATACAGCTGAGGGACCTCACACCAATGTAACACATATATTTACACATTTAGGTAGTTTGCATACTTTTTTCATTCTAACATTAAGATAGAACTGTCACCTAAGTGTTATTTTACACCGTTCAAAAGGTATATGAAACAAAATCTGCAAAATTCCTTCCCTGCTCTTTCCAACTACAGGGCCAATGTATAGAGAGGAGATGAATCACTACACAAGGGTAGGCCTAGGGTCGCCGTCCGGCACACTGGATAAATGTCCAGTGGGCCGCTGGCTAACATTGCTCCATAGACAGCTGATCTGTCACTCCAGCACTCACCTTCTTGCTCTGAGGGATCAATTAATCAAACTGGTCCAATTTTTGGAGAAATTGAGTTCCATAGCTTGTCGCTGGATGTGTGTATCCATTGGTGCAGTGCTGCTATTGCTGCTGGTAGTGGCCCTGCAGTGGAAAACCGAGTGTGGAACTCGGTGAGTCCAGAAGATGTCAGGAATCCCCCTCCCCCGAATATCGTTTCCAAATTAAAAAACGCCCACAAATTTCTATATTTACAGGTTTTGTATGTTGGTATGCGTGTATATGTCTAGCTATATGAGAATACCAGTGCACCGTAAAATAGTGTCTTTGCTTCCATGACAAGATTTCTGTTTACCATGTCATATCTGATGGATACTTAGTTCTGTTTGCACAGTTAGCTGTTATTATAACTTTCATGCAATAACAAAAATGTGTCCTTTTCCTATCCCCTTTAACTTGAGATGCAACCAATAGTTTTCCATTCCAAGGCTGAATTATGCATTGCAGAATATTTTGCTGAATTAAATGAAAGGACATAAAGCTATTCTACTGACCAGATGGTGGTTTACTAATGTACTGGCAATGTTGTGTGTCTATATACAGTATGTTTAATTGTAATAGTGAGGTGCGATTGCATCGGGGTTGCACCTGGCAACCACTTTATCTTGTTTTGCCCCAGATTCCATTGGGAATCATTACCTTTCCATTGTTTATTCTTGATTGCTTGATATTTCTCAACCCAATCAAATGATGGCATTTCAAAGATTACTGCCCTACACTGTCAAGATATAAAAATATCACTGCTTGAACTTCATTGGCAATGTGATAGTTCTCCTTCATTACAAAACAAATCAGGATGAAAGAAAAGACACATAATAGCCAATATTAAACAAACTCATGATACAGTTTGAATCAAATTTAAACTAATACAACTGGATGTAAATTACTCTATTGTTTAGTATAGTGTGTTGTATGTTTTGTATAGTGTTTAACTGTTATAGATAGGCTTACTGTTTTTATTTTACTGTAATGAATAAACTGTCAAAACCAAACGCTAAACATGTTAAGGATAAAAAAACAAACTTGAAAGCACAACATATCTTTTGATTTTATGTTGATGGTCTGTTGGAAGCTGATGTAACCCTCAAGTTATTTTTTTCTTTTCTTTTTTTAAATAGTAACATTTATGAAACATTATCCTGACTACAACTTAAAAGGCAGAAGTTCCTGTGTTCCACAAATAGAATTACAAAAGCAAATCAGATCCTGTTGTCAATGATATTTCACTTGAAATAAATTTATGTAGGTTTTTCGGGGGCTGTAGTTTGAGTAAGATGCTCACGCATCTGCCCCTGGAATACCTAACTGAAAACACAGTTGTCCTGCCAGTATACAAGAAGCCCTCAAATCCCATCTTATACATTCTGACTTTGACCAAAGAGCCAAATAAAAAGTCCATGATTCAAATGATGTCTTGATATCTTGAGTGACATTGTCTGAGTCATTCACTAACTTTCAGGCCCAGACTGGCCATCTGGAACATCAGGTAAATACCAAGTGGGACAGTAGCTGATTAGTTCTCGTGCCGCATTGTATAAAAATGTAGTGTGCGGCCACACTTTATTCATTTGGTGTGTCAGGGCCACTTAGTCATCCCCAGCCCAGCCCTGGTCATTTCTATTCTGGATTAAATCTTGCAGAATAAATAAATGGGTGTATATTTTTATAAAGTTCAGCAGAACAGTTAAACAGGTGACATTATGATGATAAATAAATAAACAAGAAAGAAATTGGGTAAAGAACGAAATGTAGCTTTGAAGCCTTAAATGTCTACTTCCCTCTGCAACACAGAAGTGTTACCAACAAGAAATTGTTGTATCAGGATGGGGAATTGAGAGGTCATAAGACATGAAGTCTATGGAGTCCACCTATTGAAAAAACAGGTGCTCTATGTCATTTGATTGCTCCATAACAGGGTTAGGCAGTATGTTGGCAATAGACAGAGGTTTGCCAATTGTCCCACATGTACTAATGACATCTAAGTATGCTGATCACCACTACCTAGGCTTTGCCAGTGCATGAGTTATTAATCGCCACTGCTAAAGGGAGTCTAACCGCTATATCATCTCAATATATCAGTCCCAAGGAGATGCTCCGTGTCCTGTGAGAGAATTAGCTTGTCCACAGTCAGTGGATACTATCCAGTGTGATACTAAACTTGCTTATCACACATGTAAAGGTTTTCTGAATAAAAAAAAAGCCTCCAAATGTCATCTGAACCAAGCCTGTATACCTTATGATTCATGTGAAATCCCCCAACTTAAAAGGTTTGCTTTCAACAATCTTTTCTATAGAGAAGGTATGCCAAAACAACCTCTCCAAAATAGTTGCACAGACAACGACATAAGCACAAGACACATGTAGTTTTAAAAGAATATTATATATATATAACCATTACAGAAGATGTGTATAACGTATAATATAATACATATTTGAACACACATATGCTTAGTCATCAACAATACAGAATCTGTCTGTATATGTATACAGTATATTTTATTAACTAATATATTAATGCATATCTAATAATAGGAAATCTATAAGCCATTGATTTTTGTTATATGTTTAACACCATGGTTACAGACTTAAAATATTTCCAGACACACTGTATATATATCTGCTATTTTCCTTTCTACCACACATATATGTTTTCTCTTTCGAAGTTCCATTCAGAGAAGGAGAGTATGAACTTCCCCTTGCTGCGCTCCCAATGAACTCAAGTTGACTCAGACATTTCTCTAAGCCTGACTCCTGACTTGTACAAACTTACACTGACTGCGCTTTGCTAAAATAATAGCAAATGATTATTATTTTTTTCCTGATCTAGCATAAGTTAAGGAGTGGGGGGGGGTGATAATGATTGGACGGGTCAGTGACGTAACACATTTTACATTCTGTTTGTTTTTACTAGAACTAAGCAATTTTTAATTTGCTCTACACTTCCTTTCTCCTCCTTGCTTTTTATTGTATAATTGCAGTTTCAAAGTGGTTATCAAATTTGAATCATGCTTGTCGTCTGAGAACTTCAAAAGAAATACAGGCCGTTGAAACATTATTTGCAGGTGATGTAATAATTTGCCTGTAGATATTTCAAATAAACACCTACTAAAATATTAACCAAATCTGAACGTCTCCACTCTCACTCTATACATACATATAAAAATAGGTTGATTTGTAGAACAACTTTGTGAAGCTTTGATAGAAGCTTTCATTGGCTTAGTCTTCTATACAGCGTAAATTATAAAATAATGGGGTTCAGGCAGTAACAAGCTATGTTTACATAATCCACTTTTTCACATAAGTTCCTATTCTTCTCCTCCCCCCTCTCCTGTATGTGGTGGTTCTCTGATCCTACTGACCTCAACCATGTGTTTTCACTTTTTCTTCTGATCTCAATTCCATGACCAGCGGGAATAAAATACAAATTGAATAGTAACTATTCAAAGGCAATTCTTTTCAAACGGTTGTTAAGCTCTCTTTGTCTTGTCTGATGTCTGAGAGATAAATGTGTTATAGTTTGTGTCTTACTCTATTCAAAAGCTATCTAGTCCTATGTTGCTCCATCACTTTTTGACATCTAAAAAAATGGTTGTATGAATGTCACGACATGCCAAGCTACATATGGTATGCTGAACAGCGAAACAAACAAACAAAAAAAAGTTTGTCTGGTATAAAAAAAGAACCCATCTTAAAAAGAAGTTACAAAATATGAAAAGTACTTTTTTTGCCTATACAGGCAAGTCTATAAACAATTTTATCTGGATGCCAGACACATTTTAAGTACATAATGTATTTATATATTATATAATATATAACTATTTTAAAATTCAATTTTATTTTGTGTAATTTGTTATACTATCACATTTGCAATTTTGTAAATGTATTTCAGGAAGAAAAACAATATACAAAATATGAAAGTGCGCAAAGGCATTTTACTATCTAAGGATAGTCCTATCCCCATATTTTTGTAGAATAAGAATATTCTTACTGTTACTGATTTCCTTAAATGAATCATTGGACGTCACCTTTAAGAGAGGAGAACAAATCTAAAAGCACAAAAAGCACATTACTGACCCTGTTACTACGTAATAAGAAAATAACAGGTTTATTATTTATGGGCAATGGATTTGAAAATAAAATAATGATTTATTTAGACATTATAATTTTATTTATATATTGTAATTACACAATCTGAATCATCAAGCCTTCTAAAAGAATATCAAAATAAAAAGATACAGAAATATAGGTTTCTAATATTATTGCTTAATGCACTGCTTGTTAAAGATGACAAGTCTGCTTTAATGTAATCTTCATAGGTTTATTGGCTTGTCTCCCAAGCACACCAAACCCTGCATTTTGTGCGTTTTAGAAAACAACACACTGCAAGCAACTTTACGTTAATTCTATTTGTTCAATGCATCAGAAAACATATAATTTCATTAAATCAGACATTTTGTTCCAAGCTTGGACAATGCAATGGCGTAACGCAGTTGTGTGATATACAGAGCTACTGAAATGATGTCATGGAATATGTTCTTTTTCCCTTTGCCTCGATCGATTCTCTGTTCTGTTGAAAAACTACTTACTGAAAAGGGTTAGCAATTCTTAAACCGGATTCCACCTCCTCCCCTCCCATCTTTCTGTTTAACTCATCCGTCCTATTTGCATGTCACAAGAGGCCAATGCTGTTTATTCAGCTTCTCTGGAAAATGAAAAGCAATTTTGAGAAGTTAAAACAATCTTTTATTATTTTTAGGATTGTTTATTTTAGACTCTACTTTCTTTCCCCAGTTGTCCCCAAGAATAAAAAACAATGATATTTTGGAAACCAAGGATAAGAATATATGTCACCAGAATTATATTTTATGTTGAAAAAGTAAGAGGGAGTCCAAGTGTAAAGTAATTCTAAATGTTGATGAAAAGGCTAATAGTATATTTTGTTGCTTAAAAATGTAATATCCATTGCTTCATTTGCTATTTTATTTTTTTTCAAACAATTTTGGCTTTCCAAATAGCTTAAATAATTAATATGATTGTCTTGGGTAGTTACTTATAAAATAAAAAATATCATAATAAACTCAATAGAATTAAAATACAAAAGCCCTCTACATTTCAAAGACTTGTTTTATTTATTTTTTTATATCTTGAGTAGCTGTGTGAATTTTAAATAAATTCCACATGCTAAGTAATATTGTGTTTTTAATTAAAAGCCAGAAACCCACTTTAAGTAACTAGAAAATAAATTATTCATTTTAGTGTCTTTTTACAAAAAGTACTTTATTTGTAAAACCATTAGATTTTTTTCTAGTTTGGTGGAGAGATTTTGGGAAACTATTAATGTTCCTCTCGTCAGGGTAATAACGCCAGGTGGAAAAGTGTTGTTTAACTCCTTCCTCCAATCCCCCAAGCCCTGCATAGCACCACCACTCCCACCTTCCATAAGGACAGGAAAAAGTGATTGATCCTGGGTACCAGCCTTTTGAATATCCCACACATGCGTATAACATATAAAATGTTGTATTAAATATTGTTCATTGATATTGATCTGTTTTCAATCTATAATAGAAATTATCTCCAGTTAAATTAATTTAAAAAAGCATTTTATTAAACTTGTACAACAGGACCAAAAATGTTTTTTTGTTTCGTTTCCTGCTCTTTTTGTTCTTTTGTCTTCTGTCTACGTTCCCTGCTCTTTCTGTCTTCTGTCTTTGTCCGTTTCTCCATGGTGAATCTCCGCAAATGGGTGGAGCCTTCAGGCACAACCTCTCCCTTGTGCCTCTGCCTTTTTGTGGATATAAACAAAGAGAGGCCAGAATAATACAGATAGATTCATGGATAAATACAGAAAAGGAAAAATCAGAAGAGAATAAGTGGAGCTGCATTGCAAGAAGACAGGGACACAGAAGCGGATAGTAGAGAAGATAGGGAGACATTCAGAGAGAGTGTGAGAGAGAGTGGATCAGAGTGTGTAAAAAAAGAATGAGAGTGTTAGAGAGAGCGGATGAGAGAGCGTGAGGGAGAGTGAAAGAACCAATGAGATTCAAATGAAAATTCTGAGCTCTTTGCCTTGTTTTCATTGGTTGATTGAAGATCCTGCCTCGTTTTCAGAGATTCGTTTTCAATTGGCAAGTCTTGTTAAAATTTGAATTCATACGAATCTGAATGAACAAGTCTATTACATATTACTTTATGCAAAAAGACAAACCATGTACCTGTTAGATCTCTTTTCTTACCCCCCATCTCTGCATCACATGCTTCACATTAGCTGCTGTCTGTACAATCTGTATCCTACTCTCTCTTCCTCCAGGAGGAATCTTATAAACTTCCCTGAGTTTGTTCAGCCTGGTTTTCATTGCACGGTTGTGCATGGTTTGTCTTTGTTTAGTTTATTAACCCACAGGGTTACTTAAACTAAATATTTGGGCAGAATACTTGGGGATTGGATTTCAACGTTTTCTAACAGAATTATTGAGTTTTTTGAAGACACACAGAGCACCCTGTGTCTAGGTTATTAGATAATTTTACAGGCTGTAAGGGATCTAAAAATAAGAAACATACACAAGGACTGCATGTGGAGTTAGGGTTTGCTAATGTAGCATTTCAGATACAATTAAGATTGGAACAGGGCAAACACCCTTCTAATGAATGTTTATATAAATATGTCTTTGCAAATGATTTGCACTGTGAAATAAAAAGGAATAAAAAGAAATCAAACCAACTTAGAGAAAATGCCTAATAAATATGCATTATATATATAGAAAAACACAACGTTGAATGTCACAGATATTTTACTGTTTATGTTTTCAAAATTAAGTGAGTAGAACAAATGTGGCCATCCAGCTATGTTTACGTTATAACTCCTATCACCTCAGCTAGGAAACATCTGACTGTGTATAGGGTCCAGCAGCCAAGGGACCACCACTTGTTTTATGCCAAAAATGAATGTGACATGTAGTAGCAAAATATTATTCTATTTAAAAGATTTATAACCTGATGTGGATAAAGATTGAATTAGTATTTAAACATTCTATTAATAAGTGTCATCATAACCCCAATAAAATCAGGAAGGATTATGATACATAAACATTGTTGCAATTATTACTCTGTGTTTTGAAAATGGATCGGTTAAACGGTTAAACCACCCTTTCTGTCCTGGCTCCATAATCTGTGCAATGGAATACAATGGATTTATAACTACAGTATACAATTACTATATGATGAGTTATTCATTAGTCACAGTAAAACTACCTATAGCCATTCCTGTACTCACTGAGTTTGTGCTGGAGTCACTGGGTAAAGAACTTCTCATCTTGGGCTTCCCACCAGCAGCCCAATTCCCTCCCATTAACAACTCATTTAACACTATGCATTGAATTGATTCATTAACACTATGTGCGTCTTGTTATATTTGTTGTTTTGACTGCAGTCATAGCCTTCCAGCAATGGATACCCATCGATAAACCCTGGCACTAAAATGGGGGACTCTTTGCTCTTGAACAATGATCTTGTTCATCTTGTTAATTCATTAGGTTGTTTTTTTTATTTTATTTCATAATTTAATTTTATTCCATGATTAACTATTACTTAAACCAGGGGTAAATGATCCCCAGGCATGACTAGGATCTTCACTAACTCTCAACCGCCAGCTCTTGACATAGTTGGCCTTTACTTTCTGTACTGCCAGGTAGTGGGTGCCCAGTTCAGACACATGACCCACCAGTAGTAGCGCTGCAGCTCCTGGCTCCTGCATTTTGTGACCAGCTTCTACATGTGTAGGTAATTTGTTGAGCCCTGGCCTAAGCATAGTTATTTTATAAAACGTTTGCTGGCTGTGTTTAGGTAAATAGTACACACTAAAGCTCTCACAAATTCTATGGGTCTTTCACGTTTTCATTTTTCTCCTCAGTCCTTTCAAAGTGAACCCATCACAATGACACTTCGCATGGAGGTGACACCTATAACCTATGTTAGGAATCTTTTTAAACTCCTTTTGTTCATTATGATTCTCAATGTGATAAAACATATGATGTATGATAGCTTAAAAGTTTATATATTTTTATTATTAGTATTACATTTATGCAACCCCAGCAGATTACATGCTGTTATTACAATAAGAGGAGAATAGAGAGAATAAGACAGATAAATTGAGCTTCCAATCTGTTATAATATATCAATCTATACAATCTATGTACAATATATATATAAAAAAAAAATTATATATATATATATATATATATATATATATATAATAAAAAGTAAAGAGTGAGCAAAACCTTTACCATGGAAAATATGATAGTTCAGTAAAAATCAGTAGAAAAATGGGAATGTGTTTTACGTTATACCCATGTGCATCCAATTAGTTTAACTTAGTTTAAGTCCACAAGAGTGTTGTGGACTGTTATAAAGGACTCAATATGTTATCAAGGCTAAGAGCTAGAAATACTAAATAAAAGACATGCAAGCAGTGTGCATTGTACATGTGGGTGGTCTGGCTCCTTAAGTCTTGTTCTACTTTCTTGTTAACAACCCTCAAATGAACAAACAAAAGGTAGAAAGTAATGAGGCAAGTTTATAAAGTGGTACAACTCATTTAGCTGAGCTGAAGAAGATCACTGGGGCAACAAGGACTTTGTATGTTTGACCAGAAAGGGTCAACACTGTAATTACCCTTCATTCATTGTCCTTCCCTCTCATCTAACTTGGCATTCAGGCTCACAGATTACAATTCTCTACATTGAATGGCTGTTTCTGCTTATCTCAATGCGCCTCAAGAATTAGAAGACCCCAATATTTATGTGGTCCAGTTCAAGAGCTATAAAGTATGACAATCCAGGAGATTTGCTCAGGTAATATGGACAGAAATGTGGGGTTCATTTTGTAGGAAGATAAAAAAAAATCTCATATTTTATTTCTTGACACTGTCACATAAAAAATAGTTACTTACCATTACATATTTGCAAATCAAGATAAAACAATAGCGATATGGAAGCAAATAAATCAATTGAATATTCATACATCCTTTATTAGCTGAGCCTTGTTGGTGTATTCTTTGTTTCTCTTTACCAGTTGGTCCTGCATTATAAACAGCATGCAGGAACACTGAAGAAAATTTGTAATATGGCTGAGGAAGGTCAAAGGAAAAATACTTTGGAATATGAAATATAGTAAGCCTGATAAATGTTAAGTGAAGTTGGACAAAGTTGAGGTTTAATATCTTGGAAGGTAGGTTATGACTGAGAAAGATTGGCCATGGTTGGGAAGGAAAATGTGAACTATCAAAATGAGAATATGTTTGAGGAAATGTATAATGGAGGATTGTGAATGGGAAGGGCACACAGTTTATGTTCATAAATATAAATTGCATTGCATTTTATGTGCATATCCTCAACCTTCTCTCGTTTGGTCAAGTATATTCTAAAAGCTTTTAGCTGCCTCATGGTGCCAGTCAAAGTCTCTGATGCCAACTTTTGAGAAAGTTGGCAGCTTCCCTCTTTATGTCAGGCTCCAAAAGGTACCTGGGTAACTCAAACCCAGAAGAAGAGACAGGGTTCTGCCTGCAGGATGTGTGCATTTTGCTCTTTTAATTAGCTGACATGTTTCAAGATTATCACATGTTTTTGATAATCCATGCATGAACTTTGCATTTTGATTTGACTTTATCTTCTTATTGATCCAGCTTCTGTTCCTGCACCAGAACCTGACCATATGTGTGGTTCTGTACCCTGCTAACCTATACATACCCTTGTGCATGTTTGATTCAATGTACTAGCTTAACTTTGTGTTAGTGGGCTTTGCTGCCTGTCTGCTCATTTTGGTCTGACTTTACAGCTACAAACCAGGCCAAGATCCTAGTCAGTCTGTCTAACCTGCTTGGACTGCTATTCCTGGTACAACCTACTGCCTGATTCTGGACTGTGCTTTTGGCTTGCATATTGGAATGTGTTTTCTGGACTCTGGTTTACTCTGCCCACCTCTCTACTTCTATACTCACTGTCTAAGTCTAGTTACTATTGTAGTCCCTGCCTACTATGGTTCCAGAGCCACCCTAATCATGCCAAGTGACCAGTCCTCTCAAAGTCATCCTTTTCCTCTGCGGTCTACCTGCCTATGGTTCAGAAGGTGCTTTGCTACCGGACAAGGTAAGGCATTAACACTCTGTTATTTGCAGAACATTATCTTTTTATAAACAGTTTAGTAAATAGTTACCAGATAGAATACATTCTCTCTGTTTCAAGTGCATCCTGGAGATCATACCAATACAGTTAAAAGGCTAGATTGTAAAGCAATAAAATACAATATGATTAAACATTAACAATAATTGCAGCAGCATTTTGATACTGAATTCAAGGAGGCAAGCAGTGTGATCTTAAACAGGAACATTTGAGGTTTTAAGGGAGGTTATTCCACATTTTGGGAGTTCTGTAAGAGAAAGCACATCAAACAGCATCCTTATTGTAATATGGGACCATGAGGAACAAAGGTTATAGAATTTGTGAAAAGGACACTGCCCAGTTAGGGAGGCTAGACCTTTTAGCATATATGGTAGTTAATGTAATTACATTAAGGAGTATTGCATTTTTAAAGATTAATTTGTGGCACAGGTATGTATACTACAAGCCTATAGCCGATAATATGCATGTGCGGGTTTAAGTAAGTCTTTCTATTACATCCGGCAACTACTTTGCTATAGGATTGAGACAATAATTAAGGTCCTACCCACATACCATCGTATCAACTGCAGCCAATGCATAATTTTACTTTATTTTGTTATTAAGCTAGGGGTTATTGTACTTTTGTCATGCACCAAGAAATATTGATACTCTTTTATCAATGGTTATGAATATGTATAAACTGGTCCTGTAATATATCTTTATTTGTAACGGTGTAGGGATTACATTCCCTAAGTAGGTCAATTCATAAATATTGAAGAGAGTTGGGGTCCAAAACTGGACATTTGTGGGACTCCACAAGTAAAAATCTAGGAAGGTGATAGGGAGGGACAATAAAAGTCTGTAGTCTGTTACTAAGTTTTTATATCTACTCTTGTTGATCAGTGCAAACCTTGCCCTTTTCAAAAGAAATCAAAGGATAGAAATTCAAGCATTAAGAATGCGGTAGCATGTAGAATCGAGTTTTGCCAGCACCATTAGTTTATCTAACCCACATTTTACTCGGTGTAAAATGGAATTCAAAAGTCTTTCTAGGCTTGGAGAAAGTAGGTCAGTGTACATAACATATCATGGTAAACCCAAGGTGAATTATGAAGGAGTCAAAGAACTGGTTAATTATTACACCTCACAAGGTCATGTTGCTTCTTTCCTGGTAAACATGGATGGCACCACCATATAAGTAAATGAACTAGTTGCTTAAGGTGCTGAGTGACCTATGCTCCCCCCTATGAGGGATATCAATGCATTTTATAGCCACACCGACACCCAAAGACACACACCAGGACAGGCTCTGCCACACCGACACCCAAACACACACACCAGGACAGGCTCTGCCACACTGCCACTCAGACATACACACACCAGGATGGGCTCTGCCCGGGCCACCACCCCCTAGTATTGACGTATGTGATGCCCCAGCCAGCCCCCTCTTGTGTATTGTTGCACCTACTACCTTGTATACTTATGCCACCCAGCCCCTCCTAGTATCATGTCATGTCATCATCAACATCATTTTTTCTGTTACCTTACTTTTTCCCAGCTTTCCTGTCTGCTCTTTGCTCCTGACTGCCACACAAGGAACTCTGTTGAACTCTATATGAGCTCACTGAGGCATTAGGCAGCATGGTGTCTGCAATCCAGACGCATTAACTTTGTGTGGCCATCGGAGGTGGTCGTGGGGCCGAATCAGCCGCATTGAATCACGCAGCTCCAGTGTTCAACCGGCCCGCGGACCGGCTGGCCCACCAGGAAGTCTCTTGGTTTCCCGGTGGGCCAGTCCGGCACTGACTGGGCCTATTTTCGTCTAGGGGCCTGGAGCTGCAGCTCCATCAGCCCCTATGTTAATCTGCCCCCGAAGGAAGCCATATGTTTACACATCAGTCAGTAAGCAATCAGAGGCATCTCAAACTACTTAAAAGTAGTAAAATCAGCTGACTAGCAATACAGAAATTTTTGATTGTGCCATAAGAAGCCCCTTCAACACATATCAACAACATATCTCACAAAAGTGAGTACACCCCTCACATTTTTGTAAATATTTAAATATATCTTTTCATGTGACAACACTGAAGAAATGACACTCTGCTACAATCTCACTTTTGTGAGATACCGTGATTGCATTAACAATAATTAACATACACACATATATACAGTATATATAGTCCACGGTGCATAAAGGGTGGTATTCTTGTGTATCAGTTTGCCTAGATTCCTCCGTAGGGCCTTTAACCTTATTTTATGTCTGATTATTATTCTCCTATATATTGTCATTTTACCTACATGGGCTGTGTCTGAAATCTTCATAAATAGACATATACAATACATTTACTAAGTGGGTCAGGGCTTTTCACAAATATTTAATTTATATAATTATTATTACTTATTTTAGAATTAGAGGAATATTTTTTTTCTTTTGCTTTAACTATTTGTACCATTATATCATGTATTTTTTATTGGACAATACATAGAAAAAGAAGGCCCTAACTTTACATGAAAAGACAATATATAACATGTTGGGGTATAATACAAAAAGAAGGTGTTAAAAACTAACAACTTAACATATATATATATATATATATATATATATATATATATATATATATATATATATACTTCCTTCCATAGTCTGTGTATAATACAATGATTTCTAGGTTAATAAATGATACCCCAAGTTAGTCACTGATATTCTTAACACCTTCTGATTCCAAAAAGAATGGTACTTACATAATCACACCATAACTGTAACATCAGAGTACAAGTGGGATAGGCTGATAGTACATACACAAGTGAGACATATAGGTCATTGACATTACAGAGCTCTAGATTGTAATATTGCATAACACCTGTCATAGATGCAACACATACAGGATTTAGACAAGTGTTCCATATTAAAACTAATCACACAGATTGCATAAGGACTGAAGCTATGCTGTTCCTATAATGGAAATAATGGAATAGAACATGTACCCTAAATACCTATTAGATATGACTGCCGGTAAACAATTTAAACAATAATAGCAAACTACAGCCTACATACAGTAATTTAATTTATTATGTTTTTTCTCTAACACTATTGTTCATAAAGCAGGTGTGTCAGACTTAGTTCTTAAGGGCTGTGCAATATTTCCATATCTGTTTCTGGGTGACAGCCTAGTTGCCCAGGTCTCCGGTGTCATTTTACCCTTTCTGTGGCAGGGTAGCAATGTTTGGTCACAGCCACTTCCCTCACAGCCTACTATGGCTGCTCACTACCATGCCATCAAAAGGAAAAACATAGGAAACTAAAATTATAAAAAAGTGTGCCAAATATTACCAACTGTTCTTGACTCAGGCACTATCTATAACATACAGCTGAACACATAAATAAAACGCGTGAGACATGAGGTTGTTGGAAAGTGTAAGGCCACAGCGCTTTATTACTGTGACAAATGCAAGAAAATAAAATAAGAAGATATGAGATAGGTTATGCATACATAACATGTAAAACCAGATAACATTTTGTAGGGATATCCCGCCAAATACCATATGGAGACCGTTGGGTCGGAACACCCTACCCTTTAAAGTTCCCCAGGGACTGAACCCGTGGAGAAACTGAAATGCACATAACTGTTGGTATAACAACCAATAAAACACGGCATACCTATCTCAAAACATCTGCCAGAAACAAAAGTCAAATAAAGAAGGGGACAATTAAAGGGGAGGAAGGGTGGGGATTCACTGCTTTAAAGCGCTGGTCAATAGTATCTGACCAGTGGCGGGAAAACTATCTAAAATAGACAGCCAAAACCGCACCCAACAGGTCGAGGAACCCCATAGGATGTCCCTTACATGACCCCTAAAAACCTGGCCAGCATGCTTACTGTTAATCTAGGCCCAGTCATGTAGCCCTTCCTCTTAGCATCCAGGGCTTGACTATAGTTAGATCAGCAGGCTGCCACACAGTAAAAAGCCATACACCCCCCCTCTTAAACACACACACAGACCTGATTATATACTAATATAAAACTTCACCTGTGATCCATTTCCTGTTCCCTTGAACATGATTCCTGTGGATGCAGCTGACTGGAGCTTTCCAATCGCAGGCTGTATTATGCTGTTAGTGTCTCTGATTCTATAGGGCAAAGCTAATGAAGTCTTTGCCTCCATAGACTTTCATTAGTCAGAGTGTCTGACTGGGTGATTAAGACTGAGCCAATTAACACAGGCAGTATGATACGCATATTTAGGAACTTTGTGGCTCCCGGAACCCCCCCTTGTGGGATGCCGGTAGGAGGTCCACCTAACATTGCGGGACATGGGGGGAGACATGTTAGAGAGGAAGAGGGCAGAGAGTGGGGCATGCCGCCATGTTGCTCCCGTGACCCAGAGTTTCCCCATAGTGACCATAGTGGCGGAGTCTCCAGGTTTTGCCAGTTCCCAGGTTAACTGATAAGGAGTCTGTGTTTGTCTAGTAGATTGCCAAGGTAACAGAGCTGGAAGACATACAAATAGTTAATATGCAGCTGCCTGAAAACCATATTATGCAAAAACCAGAACTGTTTAAAATAAAATAGCACAATATTTTTGGTTAGGAGTTTCCCTTAACGGGTGGTCTTCAGACTACACCTTTTTATTTCTAGTAAGCCCACCATTCATTTATAATTTGTAATTGAAAGGCTATGAGGGAACCTATTGAATAAGTGAAGCAGACTTGTGTCTAAACTCCTCAATGAACTCCAGTTACTCCAGCTCCAGTAACTGAAAGAATAAATTACTTTTTTTCACATTAAAAATAGAAGAAAAACTAAAAAAAAAAATAAATAACTGAAACATGAGGCACATATTTCCACAGCTCAATGCCAATCATAAATGTACTATTTCCAATATTTATGTTCCTTCCAATTTGTGATTAGATTATGCTCATTAAATGTTATTTTTTCTTCCAGTAAATTATGCGTAGATGGAGATGTACATATTTTATTTATTATGAAAGTGTTATGCGATGTGAGTGTTAGCTCTGATGAATGTCTGTCTAGAAAACGGAACACACCATTAACAAAAGGGATCTTATGGTCAGATCCAAACAAAATATGCTTATGTAAATCTGAAAAAAAATATGCTAAAAATGATGTGCATATATATACCGGTATATAGTTATTTCAAGACTGTGCAAAAGGAGCAGGGACAAAAAGTGCTTTTACCATTAAATTAATTGCAGACTATCTGGGAATTTCCAATTTTATGTGTATATCTGTCAGGACTCGGGTGATCAGGTCAGGTAGGAGCCCATGCGCAGGGGATACTTGGGGTTCAGTATGTAACCCACGGTGCATGATTATGCAAACAAAGACACCACAAACAGAAATCCAGGTAATGCAGTGTATTTCATGTATATAACAGGACCAGCAAATAAGGGTAATATAGTCTAAGCAAGTAACCGGACGTATGGCAAAATAAAATACAGGTAATAAGTTTTTTGGCAGGGAGCCCGCTTGGAAGGGCGCGACAGACAGAGAGCCCGCTTGGAAGGGCGCGACAGACAGAGAGCCCGCTTGGAAGGGCGCGACAGACAGAGAGCCCGCTTGGAAGGGCGCGACAGACAGAGAGCCCGCTTGGAAGGGCACGAAAGGCACACAGCCCGCTTGGAAGGACACAAAAGGCACACAGCCCGCTTGGAAGGACACAAAAGGCACACAGCCCGCTTGGAAGGACACAAAGCAGGGAGTCCACTTGGAAGGACACAAAGCAGGGAGTCCACTTGGAAGGACACAAAGCAGGGAGTCCACTTGGAAGGACACAAAGCAGGGAGTCCACTTGGAAGGACACAAAGCAGGGAGTCCACTTGGAAGCACACAAAGCAGGGAGTCCACTTGGAAGGACACAAAGCAGGGAGTCCACTTGGAAGGACACAAAGCAGGGAGTCCACTTGGAAGGACACAAAGCAGGGAGTCCACTTGATCAGGACACAAAGCAGGGAACCAGGAACAGTACAGGTGCAGAGCCACAGCAGGAAGGTCCATAGACTTCAATACAAAGGCCCTGACTGAAGGGCAGGGCAGGTTCATAAAGGCAGGGTAATCCAGATAACAAGGCCCAGCTGGATGTAGACTAGGGCTCAACCCAGGTAACAAGGCACACCTGAGTTCTGAGTGCTCCAGAGGGTGGAGGGTGGCCACTAGTGGTTGCAGATGTAAACACCACAGGTATTAAAAAAGCCATGGTTCAGGCAGCGAAAAATTGGTTCCTGACAATATCACTTGGAACAGCCAGTGTATCTTTCTGTTTTCCGTATTGGGTAACTATTTGTTAAGTTACTGTCCCTATTTCTAGACAGCTTCTTTTTCCCCGAATACCTTTGTAAAGGTTTTTGGGTAGAATAACATCAGGAAATTAAATAAATTGGTATAATTAATTAATTCATATACTAGTCCATTTTCATGGACTTTGGCAATAATCCTATAAAGCTTCCAGGCAGGAGCACTCAGTCTTTAGGAGTAGAAACAGTTATATTCTCGGAAGTAGTGGAGAAGGTACAATAGCTTTTTTTAGGGGACTAGACATGAGCTTTAAAAATTATGTATTATTGTATAATTTTATATATAATGTAAATAACTCATATTAAATGTATCCAAAAAGTACTATTTCATTACTTATACAGAGCAGAACAGTGGAAAGGTATGTAATAAAAGAACATAATTTAATTTAGCAATCAAATCAATAAATAGAGCAACAAGTCAGGAGATTCAGAATATTACATACCCAGCATGTGGGAATAAGGTGTCTCATTGGAGGATCACCTGTCTACTCCTAGAGGAAAGTGACCAATAAGAGGGTTGCCTGCTCTTCCCATTTTATCCATTGGAGAAGCGCATACCTTCGTAAATGATCACCTTTCCTCTTCTTGTGGAAGGTGTCCATTAAAAGGGCGTCAACTCTCCCTATGTTATCCTATGAGGATCAGCAACCAATTGTAAAAGCACCTACCTTCTCCTTATTAATCAATATCAGCACAGGCTCAATCTCCTTATGGATCAAGATTCATGCAGCCGTCCAATGCCAATTTAGCTTCTTTATAGAAAAAACTCCCAAGAGCACATAAAGTGAAGGAAAAAATGATTTGATCCCCTGCTAATTTTGTAACACTTGCCCACTGACAAAGACATGATCAGTCTATATTTTTAATGGTAGGTTTATTTGAACAGTGAGAGACAGAATAAAAATCCAGAATAATGCATTTCAAATAAATTATAAATTGATTTGCATTTTACTCAGTGAAATAAGTATTTGACCCCCTATCAATCAGCAAGATGTCTGGCTCCCAGGTGTCAGCTAACATGCTGAGATTAGGAGCACTCTCTTAAAGGGAGGTGGAAAAGGGAGGGTGTGTTTTTCTGCAAAGGGGACAGGACAACTTCACCTTATCAAAGCGATGATTAATGGGGCAATGTACCATCAAATATTGGGTGAGAACCTCCTTCCCTCAGCCAGGGCATTGAAAATGGGTCGTGGATGGGTATTCCAGCATGACAATGACTCAAAACCCACACTCAAGGCAACAAAGGAGTGGCTCATGAAGAAGCACATTAAGGTGCTGGAGTGGCCTAGCCAGTCTCCAGACCTTAATCCCACAGAAAATCTGTGGAGGGAGTTGAAGGTTCGAGTTGCCAAACATCAGCCATTGAAACCTTAATAACTTGGAGAGGATCTGCAAAGAGGAGTGGGACAAAATCCCTCCTGAGATGTGTGCAAACCTGGTGGCCAACTACAAGAAACTTCTGACCTCTGTGATTGCCAACAAGAGTTTTGCCACCAAGTACTAAGTCCTGTTTTGCAAAGGGGTCAAATATTTATTTCACTGAGTAAAATGCAAATCAATTTATAACTTATGATAGACTGATCATGTCTTTGTCAGTGGGCAAACGTACAAAATCAGCAGGGGATCGAATAATTTTTTTTCTTCACTGTAGCTACATCAATGCCGTGAAATGTTTAAACTCGCCTCAATTAACAGCAAACTGTGATTAAACCCTTTAGGCATATGGGGTTATCAGAACATTTGGGTGTAATAGGTCTGTCTGTATTCTGCTAATTTTGTTTCCTGGTGAGATACAAACATGCCTGCCCATTTTTTTGTCTCTCCGATTAGGTAATACAAGATTTTCATTAGCAGTTAGAACCTGGAACTCATTAGGCTTCTTAAGTGAACCCTTAAACTAGCCAGTAGCTAAATCGCCAAGGCTCAGTACCTCCACGGTCACTTTGGTTATGTGTTTTGTTTTTACTGTTCTTTTAGTGGCATTAAAATATTGCCAAATATCTTTCAGCTCCTACTTTTCTATAAACTAGCCTTTGTGTACATGTATGTTTCTGAAAGCCAGACATTAAGCCATAATCTAAAAGTACATTTTGGCACTAAATTCCAGACTGTAATCCATTTTTCCTTTGTTCATTTTAACTAAGTACTAGACAGTGATCCAATTTGTTTCTATCTTTTTAGACTAAGCATTACACAGCAAGCCAACATCTATCTCAATAGTATGTAGATCCTACAAAGTGCCAGAAAATAGGTCATTGCCTGGTTTTCTAGACCCAGACACCAACCAATATCAACCAATATCAGACATGCACGCACTAACTCACACTCTAACAGACATGTCTCAGAATAATGCACACTTGTTCAAACACACATTTACATATATACAGTTACTCATATACACAATGGCACACAAACACCTGCACATACCCCTTCTAACACACCCACAAACTTACAATCGCTTTAATACACTTGCACACTTATACACTCACATTAAACATCCTTACTCTATCACCTCACAACCTCACATCTTTAATTTTTTTCACCATTGCTTACATACACATCAGCCCCGATATTACCGCAGGGTGCTGTTACCCGCTGTGCTTCCACTTCCATAAGTTGGCCGGTCCAAGTTGGACTGGCACTGGTTGAATTGTTTTGGATCAGCCTAGGTTGCAGTTGCTCCCCTGCCTGCCCCTGAAAGTGACCCAGAGTTCGAGTGAGACAGCATTTTACCAAGAGAGACTCTAAATAAAACTTGGAGAGTTTCCATTTATATGTGTAGTGTTGGGTGTTTCCATTTACGATAATAATAACGTCCAGTTGGATCTTTACTAACAGCTGAAAAAAACCCAATTTATTATTATTGCATTTCAACAACATAAGTTGTCTATCACAATTCTTGGTGAATATCGAGGAACATAACTGAAAGAATTAACTGAATGGCAAACATTAGCTATTTGGCATTAATATTAACCAGATAGCTTTAGTTATCCTAATTTTACCTATTTTTCCCAGACTCCAATGATTAAATGTCTAAAGAGAATGTTTATCTAAGTGATAGGCTATGAAATTCTGAGATACCTCACTGTTTAACCCCTTCGTGACAAAGGCTGATTTTACTTTTTGTACCCTTCGTGACAATGGCCGTTTTAACATTTCTGCGCTGCTCGTGTTTAGTTGTAATTTTCTTCTTTCCCGTTTACTGAACCCACACACATTAGATATTGTTTTTTTCAGGACAAGAAGGGCTTTCTTTAGATGACATTGTTTTGATTGTATCATATTATTTACTACTAAAAAAAGTATAAAATATGGTGAAAAATTTAGAAAAAAATGACTGTTTCTAACTTTTAGTTGAAAAATCTTTTACTCATCTATAAAAGGTAATGAAAAAACCTGCTAAATGGATTCTACTATTTGTCCTGAGTTTAGAAATACCCAATGTTTTTATGTTTTTTTGCTTTTTTCTACCCATTATGGGGCAATAAGTACAGGTAGCGTTTTGCTATTTCAAAGCTTTTTTTTTCCAAATCTGGTAATTCTTCCCCTCATGTGCCATTTCGGGTATCTTTGAACCCGGCCAATGCAATTTACCCCATCAAATCATATATTTTTGAAAACTAGACAGCCCAGGGTATTTCAAATGCTAGTATTTTAACTCTTTCCATGCACCATATCTACCACCAGTCTTTGTCAAACTTTGTGGTAGTCATTTTTTTGCATTTGGTTTTCCACACACATTTTACTTCAGGTATGAATTAAAAAGTTCTCGTATATGTCACTATCACAAAACACCCCAATATGTGTTCAGCAACATCTCCTGAGTACAGCGATACCTCACATGAAGGATTTTGCCTGGCCGTTTGGGGGCAAAAGGGCCACATTTGGGGCATGCGCATTTTTCAATGTTGAACTTTGGCATTTGGGGATCCACTGCCCATGCCCTATTTGGTACATCTTTGAGCCGGGCCATTTCAGTGTGCCCAACAAAACCATATATTTTTCAAAACTAGACACCACAGGGTATTTTAAATGCTGGTATTTTAACTCTTTGCATGCACACATTTTACCACCAGCATGTTTTCAAAGTTTGCAGTAGTATTTTTGTGTGTGTATTTTTCCCACACACACCTACTTTATGTATGAATTTACAGCTCCTGGTATATGCCGCTGTCACACGACACCCCATAATGTGTTCAGCAACATCTCCTGAGTGCAGTGATATCCCACATGCATGGGTGTGTCATTTTTGTGGGAACTAAAAGGCCACATTTGGTACGTGTGCATTTTTCTAATTGGAAATTAGGTGTGTGGCCATCCTTCCCCCGGTGTTAATTGGGACGTTGTTGAACCCGGCCAATTCAATTTACCCCATCAAATCATACCTTTTTTAAAAGTAGACACCCCACGGGCATTTAATATGCCAGTATTTTAACTCTTTCCATGCGAGAATTGTTTTAAGCTAATATGCTAATTTTAGGACTTGCTCACAAAAATATATTTTTTATATATATATATATTTTTTTTTTCTTTTTAAAAAAAAAATTTTAACATTTTTTTTCAACTTGGAGGTTCCCCTGATAGTGACATCAGTGGGAAATGATTTTTACATTTTACTAGTTTTTTACTATTTTTTTTCTAATTATTATAAATTTTATTTTATTTTTTAATTTATTTTTACTAATCACACTGTGATTAGAAAGCTGGCTTCCATTGACTTGCATGGTGAATGCAGTACCTGTATTCAACCTGCAAGTGGAGCCAAAGTTCTCTAGATGGTCTGGACTGTCTAGCGAACTTTTAAAATTTGTTTGTTCCTGTTACAGGGCAGCGGCCATCTTGCTTGATGGCGAAGATCATCGGCAGCTGCGGCTGTGACCGCTCTCCGGAGCGGTCACAGCCCATCGAAAGGTAAGTGTTTGGTGTCGCTGGATGCCTCCTGATCGAGGCATTCCAGCGACACCATTTTAATACGGGCGTCCGCTGCCATACAAAGTATGGCGGATGTTGACGCCCCGTGGAGGGGCCAGAGATGGCCCCTTCGTTCCGATAGCGGCGTTGCTGAATGCCTCGAGGTCGAGGCATTCAGCAACGTTTTTTGGGTGCAGAAAGCGAAAACAGATCGCTTTCTGCACCCGTTTAAAGACGTGCCGGTCCTGGCACGTCAATTGTCGTAAAGCACATGCTTTTCCGTGTCGTGCCAGGACCGGCAATTGTCGTTAAGGGGTTAAATCTATTGCACTGGATCGTGAAGTTAATAGTTAAAACCAATAACTATACACCTTCAACTCTGTCATAAATGTTGGTTTCATCAGCAAAAAAATGGGCCACCCAGATGATGGGGTTTATGGCTAATTAGAAGCTTTTCCTGTGAGCAATATGGTTAGGCACACACAAAGCCCGTGGGCCAAAAATCTAAGCATTTATGAATGCCGCTACCCTGTTGTATAATTTTATTCAAACTAATGGTCTGATGGTTGTTATCCTTCGCTGGGACCTAGCATTGAACCCTGAGGCACGGCACTGATAATGTCTTGTTCCCTCAAATATACACATTACATAGTCCATTTCTGGACCTTTAAACAAATATTCCATATGAATAATATTTCCATGTGATCAACTAAAGTCAAATTGTTTCATTACAAAATCTTTGAACACCGTTTGCTGAAAGAAAGAATAACTCATTTTATTAAAAGCATTCAAATCCACATATTACATTATCCACATGCTATATGACCGCATGTATTTCACAGTCTAAAAATAAACACACGTACATGTGTTTATATAATATTACGTTGCCGGTTTTAGAGTTTTCCTGCATTTAAAATTCACAAAGGACTCTCGCTAACCCTGATGATGTAAAGCTGACATTTTAAAGAAAAGTTAGCCAAATAATAAAGTACATTCTTTAGAATAAAAATGGCTCCTTGGGATTTACTTAAGATTGGTATGTCATACATGTCATGTTATGTTTAATATTTACAGCATTTTAATATGTTGCAGGTTTCTACCTACTGTATTAGAACACGATTTATAGCACAAGTAACAGCAGGGTCAATTATTTTCATGCTGTTCTCCTGTATATCTGGCTGCCTCCTGCTTGTTTTTTGTTGGACGTGTTCCACTTTATTATCATAGGCGAGTATGCCGTAAAGTTCATGAATTTCACTTTGCACTTTCTAAACTTGTTAAAAGTAAACCAGTAAATGAATAAGCATCAGCCGACCAGGCCAGACCTACCTGGGCTTGTACTTTGCAGAGGGAGCTGGAAGCCAAATATGAACAATGATCTTATGGCTTAGGTTTGTGTGGTTTTTTGATAAAAATATGGGTCTGATTACTGGGGAAGACCACAGTGTAACAGAAACGGCTGTTTCTATCCTGTTTTAATATATAAAAAGCTCATTTGTTTTCTAACCTGTACATTCACACAACATGTTAACTATTAAATAACCCAAAAAGCAGCAATCGTAATTCAAATTCTGTTTTTTGAGAAATAATTTTCAGGGACAGCATTCTTTTTATATATATATATATATATATATAGATATAGATATAAAAATATTACATTTATAACATTACACTATGCACTATACCACGTGTTCAGACATAAGAAAAATATTATACACTTTTATGGTTGAATAACATAAAAAAACTGAATTCAATTAAAACCAAATAGATTTCCTAGGAGAACTGCAGTTTGAGTACAAAAGCCACACTACATGAATCAATTGACTTGCTCAAAAGTTTACATGCAAACTTATTTTATTAGTATTGATTATTTCCCAGGGCACCATGCAAATCGCGTACCAGACTCCAACTCCTAATTAGTAAAAATAGAAGAATCAAACTCTATCAAGAAAAATGTGCATCATCTGCTATGGTTATTCACGGGGTTTTTTGTAGGTGCTACCAAAAAAAAGAAACAAGGTTACTTGAGAGATCCATGCTGATTATTACTCATCTCTCTCTTAAATTCACTAATGGAGGTAAGATATACTGTTTGTTGATATCAGAATGTAAAATGTGTATTAGCTCGATCCGCAGGTTGTATTATTTTAAAAAAAATTAATGGTGTCAGTGAGCATAGATTTTGTGGACCTAAATATATGGTTTGGTTCCTTCAGTTCATCAGCTTGAGTTGATAAACTTATTATTTTGCTCAAACACTTTTTCCCGTCTGCCGTCTATGATCCAGATCTTCTATAAGCACCTGATAAAAACATACACTTTATTAAATATACAAGGTAGACAATGGGCCGAGCTATGCATGGTTTCAAGCCCAATACCTGGTTCTGTCTGGCTTATCACTAGGCAAGAAGCGAAAGCTGGCACCAAGTTTGTTAAAGCCGCCAATACCAGCCTTCTGAGTTCCCACCCTAGGACACCAGAGTACATTTGACATTTGGCACAGCATATCCTGCAATACATGGTTGGCGATATGATTTTTAATAATGTTCCCTTTAAAGAATCCCCCATCCCAACCCTATGTCTAAGTGTATTGTACATGTCAATCTGCCAGAAGTCATTAATAAATGAGACATCTGCTATGACAGCTGACAACCAAATGCTGGCACTCCTTCAAGGAAGAGATGATCAAACAAAATATGATGAAAATCATGCAATAGATCCTTTATCCGTGTCCGTAGTCCCGTGGTTAAGCGTTAAGCAGGTTCTCTGTTCCGTCGGCTGGAATGTTTATTACTTTTTGTTTGAAATCTGAAATACTATGGGGCTACAGACTCGAATAAAGGATTTACTACATGATTTAAATGATATTTTGTTTGATTGTCCCTTTTTTAAAGGCGTACCAGCATTTGAATATTGTTTTGCTTTGCAATTGGAGTGGGCGCTCCATATTTCAAGCTTGAGCAACCTTAGAGCGACTGTTACCTGTCACCTGGTTACAAATTAGCAAAAATATGGTCTGAGCTGGCATTTCATTCGGTTTATGACAGCTGACAGTCAGGACATTGGTTTCCTTACAAATTTGGAACTGGTGGCAGCTATGGCAGAAATGCCTCCTCTGCACAAGGAATATGTATATTTGACAGGGTGGGCTCATGTGAAGCTTGGTGAAGGCAAGTCTGAGGTCTCACATGGTCATGTACAAATCACTTCACCTCAATTTATCTGTCTCCAAAACTATATGGGAATGGGACCTTTAAGTGAGACCTTACAGCAAGGATAAAACTATTTTTTTTTTTTAAAAATCTATTTGCAATGGATCTTATAATGCCATGTATATACAGAAATATGTACAAGAAGCAGGCAATTGACACGAGGATCATTTTAAAAAGAAGTAGCGAAAAAACACAGGGCTGTAGAAATGGTGAGGCAAAAGAGGCACTTGCCTTGGGCCCAGCTGTGAGGGGGCACACAGCCACCTGATCAGCAGCTGCAGCCTGCAGGACTCTAACTGGCCCAACATTAGGGAGCGCTTCAGACCGCGGCTTCCGTGCTCCCTAATCAGTACGCAATTCATGCCGAGCACCAGGATATGACGTCACCCCTGCGCCCTGCATCAATATATATATTTATATATGTGTGTGTGTTTGTAAGCTTGTGTATGTGTATGAGCAGGTGTGTGTAAGAGCAATGTAGGTATGTGTGTGTTAGGGCAGTGTATGTGTATATGTGTGTTTGTGGGCAGGTGTAGGTAATGTGTGTGGACAGGTGTGTGTATATTTGCGTGTTAATGGCCAATTGTGTGTAGCAGCATGTATGGGCAGTCGCGTGTAAAGATAGTGTATGTGTATTGTATATGTGTGTGTTTATGGGCAGACATGTGTAAAGGCAGCGTGTATGGGCAAGTGTGTGTAAGGGCAGTGTATGTGTATATGTGTGTTCATGGGCAGGTATGTGTGTAAAGGCAGTGTGTAAGGACAGTATAAATTAAATATTTTCCATTCTTGCCTCGGGCCCAAAAGGAGCTAGCTACGGCTCTGGAAAAACGTATTAAATAAAATATAACTCCTAAAGAATACATACCTGAGAGGATGGTAGATAAGAGCAACAGCATCCCAACAGAAGTAATAGAAATGAATACACTGAAGGAATTTAAACATGCATGACATTTACAAATGAGTACTCTGAATATATAAAACCCATAACAGATTAAAGTTTGAGGTGTTTATGGCAGGAAGAAACAGACTAGATGCACCGAAGGGTTCTTAATTGCCCTGAAATAATATGTTCAGTACCTGCATTTTAACAAATGATCCAGTGATTATTTTTCCCTTTTCTTAGTGATGACATAATTTACTAGTTTTCTGTTTTAATGAAAGAGTTCTGCAAAAAAAATATTTGTTTTACAGAGGTGAAAATGTACTATTTGGAATCAGTTCAGTTTTGGATTGGCATCTGGAGCCTGCTGTTAATTAGGTGTGAGATGCTAATGAAAGAAACATGCAGGTCATTGCAGTCTTATTCAAGCATGGATCCCAGGGACCTCTGTTTGCCATTTGGAGACGTCTGCGTAAAGAACTTTTTATCCAAGACCTTCATTAGTTTTGCTGGATAAGTATGATCTGAGTTGTTGTCCATGGCTACTGAAGGCTCAGAATTTTGTGAGGAATAATTTTTTGTGCGCCTAAATATATAAGTTGGTTCTGAGCTTCCTAAGCTGACGCAGACCTTTTTAACAATGTTATATGTGGGGAGTAGACTATATTGACATATTTTAAGAAAACTCACAAAACTACATTTTGCTTTACATTTTTCAACATACTGTAAGTCAAAGTTTAGTAGTAAATTCATGTTGTTGAGTCATCATTGTTAAACATGAAAACACATCATTTGGCAGCAGATAAGCACTAATTGACCCACTTAGTCTGCCCATTTTTTCCTTCTGTAGAAAAGTGTGCAACACGCTATATATATATATACACATAACACATATATACACAAACACTACTCAAAATCGTATTTTAAATGTTAGACTTAATGTTCTCCCTGGTTTGATTTTACAGTTAGATTAAATAAATCAACTAGTGATAATTTATGGAAAAAAACTTCCAATTTCAATGTTAGTCACCTAGTCCTGGTAATGTTTTGCTTCTGTGGATCAAACAGCAGCTTGTGGTGGCCCCATCACTTTGCACCTAGGAAGGAACTTTGTGAACAATTGTTCTTGTAAAGGAAAATTACTGTTGAACTCTACATTATTTTCTATCCATCTATCTATCTATCTATCTATCTATCATCTATCATCTATCTTAAATTCAACAATATTTGCCAGTTAATTATTTCTACATTTGTTTTAGCACACAAACATCATGTGTCAGAATGTTCTGAAATACCTTATTTAAACATAAAGAATATCTCCTTAAATATAGACAGGTGTTGATCTTCCAGATTTCCAGATGTATAAACACTGCAATCAATTCATGAATCAAGGGAATACTTTTATTGGTTTAAGTTAGGAGCAGTCTTCCAGATGTGCCATATGAACCGAACAGATAAAAACAAATCCATTATAGAATTCTTTAAAAAAGATATGTTCTTCCCTATTCTGTGTTATGTTGCACTTTTTTTATAACATGTGAATCATATCATAGTTATCAATATCAATTTTCTGATTCTTGCTGAAAAAGGTTAATGCCTTTAGGCACAATAATTTAAGAAAAGTATGTCAGTTAAATGTTACAGAATGTCAACAAGTATCTTTTATGAATACACATTATACATCCAAGTATATAATAAAATTCAAACTAAGCACATTCATGCATGTGCAGATTGTATATGTGCATGTATGATATGTGCATGAAAGCATGCATTTATTGGTTGATGTAAATGTTATTACTTCACATGCTAATATGAGTTTTATTTTGCATTCTTTAATATTGAATTTCTTTAATATTTTATTGTAATTTAATTGGTTTGCACAAACCTCATCATAATCAGAATCATTGTATTCATTGTGGAATCAGTGAAGACCATGATGCCCTTTCAAATTTTACAACCCAATAAGCCTATCCAGACTTACCTGCCAGTAGTTGAAACTTCTTGGATGCTTTTGTGTGCAGTTTCACTTGGTTCAGCTTTAGTTTGCATTCCTCCAATCTTCATAACCCAGGTCAAACTGGTTTGCAGCATAAGCGCTTAAACTCAATGGATTATAATTTTAATAGTTATTTCTTGTTTGCCCATTGTACAGTGCTGCAGAATATGATGACACTATATAAATCAATCAAAAAAATAAATATAAAAAATATTTATATTAATAATAATATTTAAGCATAAATGCGATAGACCAAAGGATATCCCGAATTTAAGACACAAATAAGGACCAAGCAAGGTACTATGTTTTACAACAGGTAGAAGAAAGAGCAGAGAAGGGCATGAAATTCTGATATAAATACTTTGATATTATGTGGTTTTCATAGAAACCATAATCTAAAAATCAATTTGCTTTATATGCTACATATAGCCAGTTTATTTTAAGACATTTTGGAGAGCATAATTATTTTCCATGAGCATCCAACCTGACTACAATTTTTATGTTATATTGGTGACACGGCACACTTCTTTTTGCAAAAATTAGCAAATGAGGAGTCCACACACTGTTGAGTGCCTAAATTAACATGAAAGGAATGGTTGCTGTGGATTAGTGATGATGTCCTCACTTGGCCATATGATATTTCTAGGTAGAGCACAGATGGTATACCTTTTTTTTTTTAAATTAGATTCCACATTTTTGTATTTTTTTTACAATAACTTTCCTTTTTATCAGGTTCCTGGGTATCTGGTTTCTTCTCTTCAACACCAGCAAGAAATCAAATACCTAGAATTAGGTTCTTCAAGTTACAATTAATATGTTTCATCATGTCAAAAGTGTTTTAAAATATCAACATCCTAAAGACTGAAAAACTAATCCACAGATTTCAAATATTTACCATTCTAAAGGTATTGGGGGATTTGTTTTCTTGTATTTTTAAAACCCAAACCAAATTATCTCTCTTTGTATCTGACAAACCTTGTTATACACAACAACTTCCTTTTGATGATATCTGTCTATGGCAATATCAATGAGAAAATTCTCCACAAAGACCAGTTTAATGTCACATGCTTTAAATTACAGAAAATCCATTATTTGACCTTCTAATTGGATAAACTAGTAACAGATTTCCCATAATTTCCATCTTTGTCTCATAAAACCACTGCAATGAATCTCTTCACTTGCTGGAGGGGTTGACACATAACTTATTTCATTTCAATATCATGTCTCTTAAGGCCTATTGAACAAAGCACAAAATATGTAGTTAGATGTCAGACTTGATAATGGGATGTGTAATTTATTTAAAGGAGCAAAAGTGGCTTTATTGCTTCTGTCCAGAGTCAATATGTATAGTTATAATCTTCTTACATAGTTAGATAGGCTGAAAAAAGACAAGCGTCCATCAAGTTCTTATAGCACTGCAACCTATGCCAGCTCAGGTCATTTTAGATACAATATCAGGAACTTTTACTTTACTTAATGGGTTATAGATAAGTGGAGCAGTGCCTCAGATGAGGTGGTAGAGGCTAACACAGTGAGTGAATTTAAACATTCATGGGACAGGCATTTGTCTTTAAATCTGGAAAATTGGAAGACTAGATGGGCTAATTGGTTCGTATCTTTCTTCAAATTCTATGTTTCTATTTAACAGTACCATATGTTTGCAATCAGCAACAATTTTATTGTAGAAACCCCAGAATGGGACTTAATAGTGAGAAGAGTGGCATTGACAGGAGGCTTCAAGGAAGTTCAGCCATTTTCTAATAATTTCTTATGAGCTACTTCTACATTGTTGCCCTGGTGAGTTGTAAGAATGTGATGTATAATGAAGACTGAAAGCTTCCCACCAGTTTATTATATGGAGGAAGAAGAATTTATATGGTGCTGCATAGGAAACATTGGTCTACTGGGTCATCAGAAAACGGACATGAGAAACTTTTATAGAAAATGATTTATCATACAGTTGTAAAAAATTGTGGACGTGTTCTTACTCTGTTCTATAGGTCTAACAATCGATATTTACAGTTGCTGCTCTTCCCAATACATGCATTCAATTAAAACTATGGGCCACTTTTGTAAAAAAAAAAAAAAAAGAAAATGATCTACTACAATAATTTGCCAAAAATTGGCTCCTGGGAAAATATCAACCTTTTCCTATTGTGTATATCCTATTATGGATAAAGAAGTAGGAAAATGTTGTTATTTCTGTGTTCCTTGTGTCTTCTAAACAAATAACCAAATTTCTTTATAACGTGTTTTTAAGAGAAAACTTTTTTTTTAACTTTTCTTACAAACACTGTCAGTATGGCTTCTACAAAAAGTTACAAAAAAATCAGTTGGAATCAATAACATTTGGGTAGTTTCCCCCTCTGCAGTTGCTACTGAATGTTTTCCTACTTGCTTTGATAGAATTTTCACAGCCTTTTTGCTCCTATACTTTTTGTTGTAGGTTACTAGCTGGGTCTTTCTTCTACTGTTATTAGGTAAGCTTAATTGAAGCTACCAGCCAACATATACATGGGTATAGAAACAATATAAAAACAATTTTCATGGGAAGATGGCATCTAATTGATGGCCATATATCCTCCATGGACACGTAACCTCCATCATATAGAAATGATAGGGGTGGATGACCTGGTCAATCCCCTATGTTCTCTAGACATGTTTGTAAAAGTGGAATGTAGCAATGTGCAATCCCCATTGTTTACTTGTTTTATAAATGCATCCCAGTTGAGCCAGCTATTGATTGTGTGTGGGAGTAGAAAGAAAACAATTGCTAATTCTTTAATGCTTCAATTTAACGTCTTGTAGGTCTTCTAAATGATTTTACCAAGAAAAGATCTGCCATCCACACACATAATCTGTTAAAGGAGGCCACTGAAAGGCTGGGCTGTGAGATTAATTCTGCCATCGCAATGAGTTTGAATCAGCTCTTAACTCACATTGAGATGAAAGGCACAAAGCCTCTCGCTAGGACTGGTCAGCAAAACCTACTGAGATCAACCGACTGGGGAGGATTATGGCATGTTCATCTGCTGGCTATCCAGCAAGACAGGCAGACTCAAAAGAAAAACAATAATTAGTGATAATTGCTTGTGTCCAAACACAAGCATTAAAGCCTTGTCCCCCTTTAGTACTTTGTGAGCTGGAATGAAAAAGACACCCCCTGTTTTGACAGCTGGGTAGGCGAACAGAATTGGTGGCAGATGCAGTGAGATGTCCTCAAACATTAGCACAAGAACACCAGGGCAGCGAGGAGGGGGAGAGTGTGAGGGGGGAAATAGAGATACAGGCAGGGGAGGTGAGGAAAGAAAGTCCTGCAGACACAGTCAGAGAGGTAGGGTAGATAAACACACAGAAAAGGAGGAAAGCGAAACAAGCACAGGAGTGAGAATAATAATCACTTGTAGACAGTTTGCTTGTTTTTGAAGCCAGAAGCATTCCCTTTCACACAGTGCCTCCACCAACTCACTTTTCCACCAACAAGCCCTAGATAACTAGATAGAAGGGAAGCTGAAAAAGTTTCATTAAAGTTTCATTAAGCATGAGGAAAAAAATACAATAAAATCTTTATGTACTCAGCTTTACAATATTATTTTATTAAAAATGTATTTTAACATGTTTGCTTAAAAAACATTAAAAAAATATTAGAATTTCATAAAATGTATTTACATATTGAAAACCTTGTTGTTTTTATTTACTGATTAATCGAGAGATCAAAAACAAGGTCGGAGAGGTTTGTAAGTGGCTTGATCAGGCTCCTTTGTACCTTTTGCAGTAGCAGGTTTTGCATCTAGTGGCTGTCTGTATAGAAACAGCTAGTGAAAGAAATAATTTCAAGGCCCTGTAGGAATGTAGAACATGATATATAAATATATATATATATCACAGAATATGATGGTGCTATATAAAGTAATAAATAACAATAATATATACATTTGATAAATGCAAAATTATGGGTCACCTTGCAAGCTGTGTTGAGGGACCCTTAGGTATGTATTTTGTGTTGGCTCTGAATAGCTGTGTCATTGAAAATGTTATTGAAAGTGTGAATTTACTTTAGTGCCTACATATCTGCATTGTATAGTGATGGAAATAAAATACATTTTAAGAAACACCATGTGCATGATTAGCAATAACAAATACACTCAGCAGTAGATTAGGGCCTTTTCCAAGGGGCCAATTTTTGCACCAAGGATCCTTTGGGGGCACTCCAGCAATGTGGGGGCCACAAGTGTCTTTGTTACACCCCTTTGTATACTGTTGCATCACAATGCTATTGATGATAGTAACAAACAATAGACAATTCTTCCTTTTGCATTCTCAGCATAGTTGCCAACCATCCCATTTTTCTTGGGACAGTCCTGGGATTTGGGAGTTTGTACTGGTACTTTTAGTGTCCAGGGACAAGGCAGCTGCGAGGGTTGCACTGCACCTAGGCGCCACAAGGGTTGGTCTTAGAATCAGGCAGCTAAGGCTCTATCGGCCCTAAATTAAGGGAGCATGAGGTCTGTCCCTTTAGACCTCTGCTTCAGTCCTCCATAGCACTGTGTGTATGCCGAACACCAGAATATAATGTCAAATCCCGGGACTCAACACCGAAGTTGTGTGCACCAGAAAGGAGCACTGAGGCAAAAAACAGACATTGCGCTCCCACCACAGGATTGAAAAAGGAAAGGGAGAAAGGTAAGAGATGAGGAGAAAGGAGGTAGAAGAAAGTGAGAAAAAAGAGAGATTGGGAGAAAGGGGGAGATAATAAGATATATAGGGATAGATAAAGACTAGGAGAGATAGAGAGAAAGAAAAGAAATAAAGAAAAAGAAAACCAGGAGGGGTCATGAGAAATGGGGAGAGAGTGTGTTGTTATTTTGAAAGTGTGTGTCAGGACAAGTGTAGAACAAGTAAGCGAGTACCTGCAAGGGCAAGTGTGAGCCAGTATTTTTGTGTATAAGGGCAAGAGTGAATGTGCATGAGTAAGAATGTGTGTTAGTGTACAATGCTATATTGTATGGGGTGTTAGAATGATCGTGTGGGGGTTGTCAGTGTACAGTGTAAAGCTGTGTGTATGAGTCAGTGCGTGACTGTGTGTGGCGTATGGTGTGTAAGGGGTGTCTACGGAATTAGATTGGGTGGAGTTAACCACAACTTGGTTTAAAAGTGGTTGATGCTGTTGAACGTGTACTGCCCGTAAATCAATGCATTTTAAATGACTACTTTCAAAGTTTTTGTGGGCGGTGGGGTCATGGGCCAGTTGGGGAGATTCCCTGATCTCCCCTGGACTGGCCCAGGGAGATGTAAAATCGATGGAGCTCTGTGCTGTTGTTGCACAGACGTCCATTGTGGCCATCTTACGATGCAGTGTAGCTGAGCTCCCATTTCTTTTTCATCCTGGAAATTCTCCTTCTATAACTTTCATTACCTATTTTCATCTTTTTTGCTATATATACTCCCCAATATAATTATTTTTGTGAGCTAATGTCTGTTTGATGGTGTAGACACAGCTGTTTGACTGAAGCACATCTGCACAAGGTCCTACTAGGGCATTAAGTATTTATTCTGACAGTCTCACCCACCTAAAGGTGATAAAATTCACCTGCCTCCTAATGAATTGCACCATGTTGTAACATATGTCTTTTATTGTGCCAACATTCAAGGCAACTTTGATTCTAATGCCAGTATAATTATTTAGATATGTTCAGTTGATGTAACAATGTGTGTTTGCTGTGTAACTGCGTGGCTGTGTTTCCTCCTACTAATAAAGATTTATTTATTTATTTATTTTTAATACACCTGCCTAATATACATGCTGTGCTGCAAATGTATCTACCGCAAATCAAGGATGTATGGTAGTCATACCTGGGAACTCTCCCGGTTTTGCCTGTTGACTCTGGGAGAAGCACCTCTTCTCTGGTTCTCCTGGTCAACACCCAAATCCTCCGGGTCAACACTTGAATCCTCCGGGTAACAGGAGGGGAGGTCCTGGCACCCCCCCCCCCACTGCCTGCCCATTCCCCCCCTTAATGGGGGAGTGTCCTGCGGTCACCGGGAACATCTATTGACGTCAGCGGGACCACCCACTGAAGCAGGTAGTCCTGGGGGTAGCTAAAAGTTCCCAGGTATATTGGTAGTGTTGGTGGGAACATGGAGATATAATCTATGATATAATAACCAGGCAGAGCTAAATTATGCTAATTATATGGGTTGTATAGGGTGGATGGAGCTTTGGGGCAGCGGGTGTGGTAAATTTTAACTGCCAGTTCTACTGGCCACCTCTTATTTCTTTCACATAAGTACCCATAAGCCTTGTTCCCGCACATGCACATTAGTCCTCCCAACTCACCTCTGTAACTGGCAGCCCATTTTACATACTTCCGCTAGTATATAGGCAATGGCTGTTGTGCAACTGGCAAGTGGAATTGCTTATTAGTTTAGTAGAAGCAGAGGATGGTTCTAATCACTATAAAAAAGAGAATGGATGCACATATATTGAAATGCATGCAAGTCCATGCAATGTAAACTTCAATGTGTACTTTAGTTAAAAGTAGGGATGGAGTCTTCCTATAATCATGTATAATTTAATTTATATGTCTTGTCATGTGACTCAAAAGGCACTGATAGGTTGATGATCATATAAGTAGTTAAAAAGGAAGATTAACGTCAAATAGTATTATGTCTGGTGACACTTCTAATGGTAGAATTAAAGGTGCAATGGAATTGACCGTAAGTACCTATCCTTACTACCAGTGTGCAGTGATCTGGTGTTGCGATTGTACTATCTATAGGATACATGAACATTTAGGCATCTGAAGCAGTTGCTTAGGGCCTTATGGGGCCTAGACAGGTGTGACGTATAAAGTAATTCTCAGAAAATAATTGAGTTTATGGGTTTTTATACACTAATATTTGTTTCTGTATCTTATACAGGTGAATTAAATTTTCAGAGCCACCTCTGTTATCCTTCAACCATGTTCTCCAGATGACATCTCCATAAATGTATTCTTCTGATACATCAAGGGAAAAATTAAAGGGAAAAAAAACTCAGGGTATTGTGAAGATACTTAAATAAGCATTGTGACTGTAGTAAACTTTTACCAAATCCTTTTGAAGTTGTTTGCTTCTGAATTGTTGTTGTTGCCATTGCTCTTCTTAGGCTGGCTTAAATTCTCCTAATTCCCACTAGTCTGGAGCCCACAAAGCTTCCATACAATATAGCCTTTTGAAAAAGTATAACCCACCCAAAAACTAGTTGAGACTTTGGTAAGGGTATTCAACACAAAGAACTGTTTAATTGTACAAAATGCACAAAGAATATACAGTAACACAAATATAAAAACAATCTAAAATTAGTACATGAAAACAAATGGGGGGCATACAGTTACCAATAAGGAGTTGTCACTTAATAACCAATAGTATTGAAGGGAAGGGACAACTAAACAACCTATCGGGATGAAAATAACCAAACAACTTTCTGAGAGGAGCCTGCAGCATTATTATATGGATTTTTATAGCACCATCACATTCCACAGAGCTGTACAATCGCTAAATAGGACAGAAACAATTAGCACTGTACCCTGCTCCGTCTTGACTATAAGCTTACATATAGGTTGGTGAGCCAACCCTTGTGCTGTACAAGCAGAATGTGTGTCCCACAAGACTTGGCTCAGCAATTTATTCAGGATCAGATCCTGGAAAATCAATGTGAGCAAGGACCAAAAATCTAAGAAAATTAGTAATTCCAGCTTGCCATTAGATGTTAGAATAATCAAGGACATACTTAAAGGTAATGTGGCCCTTGGACTCAGTTTGTGAGCCTTCAACAGGTTCCCCAGACATCCCCAATTTCTATCTCAATTACCAAACTTTGTCTCAGACACCTTTGTCTTGGACCTGCTCCCTTACATAGGAGAATAGGCAGCCAGCTAGATAACCTACATGGAGTGACAGGCCCTGTGCAACATTTGCAAAATATTTATTCCTTCTTCTTTTATTTGTCCTAACTCTTTAGACATTCTATCAGTGCATTGTTGTGGACATCACATACATTTGTTTTGATTAAATGATTTGTTGTTTAGATGGTGTTGTTTCGAAGATATCTAAAAAAAATCACAAAATAGAACAATTAGTTAGAGGTCCATTCAATGTAACAGGCATTTAAAATATCATATACAAAATATTAACAGGAACATGACATCATATCTCATGTAAGTCTGCACTAGCATGCTTAATTAGTGCAAGCTTTTGCCCCTATTTGCCCATGTAAGCCTATAATGAGTGTTAAGTAGGTATGCAGGCAGTTCTTCAGCCAAGCAGATAAGATACTCTGTAATAACAAGGAGGCTGATCTCTGAAACAGCCTCTGTGCTACCTCTGCCCCCCCAATCAGTCTGCCCGTGCCAGCTCTGCCCCCCTAATCAGCCTGCCTGTGTCCATTTCTGCCCCTAAACAATAACTGACTACTAACTTGCTAACTTTATTCATTCACCCACCCACTCATTCACTCTCCCGCCCCCACTTACCTCTCTTGCTGATTTTCCTGGTCCAGGGGCCGGCCGTGCTGCGGGCCCGCGTTAGGCGGCTGTCCGGGCACCCTCTAATGAGTGACTCCCGGGGCGGACCGCCCCCTCGCCGCCCTTTAGGTACGCTACTGATTGAGGGGTATGCACTGGCTGCACAGACATCAATCAAGGATCCCGTTTGGATGCCTCAAGACCTACTGAAGCAGGGCCTACATTTTTAAGGACTACCCCCACCTCAAGTCACACCTCACAATTTGGGCACCTAAATTTTGGAGCTATGTTCTTTTGTAGAGGTGGAGGAGCAGGCCTAGAGCTACAGGAAAAATTTGAACTGGCTTCGCTCCAGGGCATCACCCCCATATCCAGTTGCAACTGTCAAATAAGCATGTTCTGGTAGAAGAGTTTACAATCCAGCTTCAAGCTGGAATTAAAATTCTGTATGCTGCAAGTATAGTATGTTCATGATCTGACAACAACAAAAGTACAAAGAAATCCAATATATTACCAAGAACACAGAACTAGTCGTTGTTGCGCCACCTAGAGGCCATTCTTTAGAAAGCAGAAATATCAGCGTTTTTCTCTTCTGACATAGACATGGTGTGTTCCAAGTAATATTTATTTATTTTAATAATAAAATGCGAGTTTGATGTTTTCACATAAAACAATTTTTGCAAATGTATAGGCACCAGTAGAAAATATTAAATTCTTAAAACATTCAACTCTCATTGCACTACAACTCATTTAGAGTCATTATACCTTTAGAGAGAGTGAGGGCATACTGTATTAGTGATTTTAGATTTCAATGTAGACATCCTATGGACTTCCTAAATCACGTGTTCAATAAAGAATTAAAGAATGTTTATTACTTTGTTTTGTTAGAGTGGTTTGTACGTTATAGACCCTTTAATACACCTATGGCCCCTGTGTATCTGATGAATTTATTCTAAAATCCCCTGAACTGTCACACATTGAAATGGTATCTAGATCTACCAGGTAAATACTCATTGGTACTTTTATTTTATACTTCTAAAGGGACTCGATTGATGGTTCACACACAGTAGCCTGTGCTCTGCTTGTTCAGAGTACAAGTTAAAGAGTAAGGCTTTGTCCCAAAACTGTGTTTGCAAAACAAAGCAAGTGCCCTGGTAAAACAAAAACACAATGGAATGATGAGGCAGAGGAGAGCACAGAAGAGTTTAATTACTACAGGCGGATATGAAAAGGAGGATAAGAGAGGCACTCAGGACAAGGGATGACCAGCCAGACACCAAAAAGGTGAGGAAAACGTCATGGGTGACTAGAAGACCAAAGGGTACAAGAAACTGAGAAAGAATGCATGGGAAAACGAATTCCAGGCATTCGAGCTGCTGTGGACACTAACTCCTATCAACCCTGATTGGATTGTAGTGGAAGTGCAGCTTGAGTGCTAGAGAATATATGACGTCATTACTCGTGAAAAGACCACACACTGTAAGAAGCATGGTAATTATGAATGAATCATATCTATTTCATAGACTAAATCAAATACATCAGCAGCAATATTATTCTCTGCTCTCCAACCTCAAAGAAATGATATCACAGACCTCAATGGTGAAACACGCAGTTTATCAGCGATGTTCTGCTTCTATCATACACTCCTCTCTCAAACCTCTTCCTCTCCTGTTTCTCTCCAACAGAAGTCATTTCTATGAAAGCCCTAACTTCTCTATCTACATTGTTATATGTGTCTTTCTTCTGTATTCATCGATATCATTGCTTTATAATTTTCAAAAAGAGTATGTGGTAGCTTTCCTGTATAGATATCGATATATTGATATATAGATAGATATATAATACACCTATTTATTGCACCCTCCGTATTCACACTCTGATTTTCTCACCAATCCTATTTACTCAGACTCAAATCCACGCTCTCTCTAAGGGATTACAAGGGAAAGTGTATCTGGATTGTGTATTCTTTAAGAGAACACAAACAATCTAACAATAGGTAACACGCTGATTTGAATGACAGAGCAAAACCCTGACAATTCAAATCCATTGTCCACTCAGTAAGAGTAATCAGGACAGAGAAGTCCGCAGACAAGGAGCTCTATTCTTCTGAACACAAATCATCCCTAAAGAACCGTGTGTGCTGTCCCAGAATGTATTCTAATTTTATTAAAGCCAATGTCAACCAGAACTGGATGTTAATGTTTCATTCAAAAATCCCAACGTAATTATAACTCGATATCCTTCACTCATTACTCACGTGATTTTCTAATTGGTAGAATAATTTCATTGTCTATCAGAATTTAGGTCCACCTGTCTAGCAAAACAGAAAATCATATGGATTTATGTGTTAAATAAAAGCATAATCCGCATTGTAAACGGCTGTTCTCAGTTTGATTCGGATTACAAGCACTAGAATCTGAAACTCTAAGGAAAAAAACAGATCTATATATGCCACTTGCTGTAGATCTTAACTCCCACTTCGGTCAGCCATCGTCTATCAAACCATGATGGTGTTGTAGACAGATGCAGATGACAGATCAATAGTTTTCTATTAGTCTCTGATCAGATCTTTGCTTTTTATAGAAGCATAGATCGAAATACATGAGGATTTTCGAAGTGAAGTATAGAATCCAAAATAATAATACTGGATTTTTTTAAAATGTATTTAGTTGTAAAAACATTATTGCGATGTTATACCGATGGGTCCATATGGGTTAGAGGTACTGGGAGAGATCAATCAACATCTCAACAAACAGGATTCTGGAGCGCAAACAGATTTTGGCAAAAGTGATTCGTTACACTTAGTAACTTGTGATGAAATCAGGAAATATCTCTGTAAATATGGGTAAAAGATTAACAAGAAATTAGCAATTTATCCGGGCTACTAGGAGGCTGCAAAGTCTGGTTGTGGTGCAAAGTGAGGCTTTCAAATTCTAATAGAATAGGGGAATTTAATGACAAATGTGAGATTTTAATTGTGTGGTTTACAGATAGCAGTGCTGAGGACACTTCACAGATAAAATATTACATATATATATATATCTACAGAGATATTTATAGATTTATATATATATATATATATATATATATATATATTAATTTACGTGTCTATACGATATACGATGTATATATATCTATAAAGAGAGAGAGAAAGTTATTTATATAGATATATAGATACATACAAACATGTGTTTGCTTTCTCATTCCACAGTTTCCTCTGTAAGTAAAGTATTACCGACATTGATAGTTTTTAAATTTTTTGTTACTTTTTGCTTTTCTTGCTCTGTGAGATTGAATGTAATAAACATTTCCGGAGCGCTGTAAATTCTGACTGTGAAATACAAGACATACGTTTACTGTAATGTATAGATCGTATTATATATGATGGAGAATTCACGATAACAGTTACAGAAATGAATTGATCCAGTCTATTCAGGGCATGGCCGATACGAGCCTTGTATTATTATTAAGTGTATACTTATTTCAGCTATTCCGGCAATAATATTTAAATATTCTATAACAGAAAATTTAAATGTAAGATATTTATATTTATTTGAAAGATTTTTATTCATTTCAGATGTCAGAAAAAATTAATTCATGATTTGGAAGACTATATATATATGTATATATATATATATATATATATATATATATATATATATATATATATATATATATATACCATGCAATCATATGAAATATGATGTTAAAATATAATAATATACCATATTGGCATGATGTTATAAAAATGTTTCATTTGATTTTTAGGAATCAAAATATTTTCTCACCTCTCATAGCGAAATGTAATATGACTGCTTACAATGATATATGATGGAAAAACACGTGTAATAAGGCTGGGAAATGCACTATAGATTCATCAGGTTGTAAGGTATATTGATTAGGCATGAGAATTAGGTCACACCACACCTTCTGACTGCCATAGTATGTATTAAACAGATACCAGCGCTTTGGAATCTGTTGGCGCTATATGACTAATAATAATAATACTAGTGGAAATAATAATAATAGCATTTTTTAACAATTTTGCATTTTTGGAGTTAAATATACGGTGTAGATCAAATGTGTTATACCCAGACTGATAATGGTTCTTGCTCCCATCTTGTATTTGCATCACTGCACTTGTAACAGGTTCCTACACTTTGACTCAAGGTTTTATATATAGTGTCTTAGGAGTAATAATTACAGATATGGTGTTTTTTAGTTGCAAAATGACAAATGCGAAGCCTCTTATTCATGAAATCATCTGAATCCATTTCAGTGTCCTCGGTAAGAGCTGCATTATTATTTTATTTATCAATAAAAATAAAATTAAAATAATATGACCGAAGATCAAATATTTTAGGTTACATTTCCATTACATACATTTATTGTTATTATTATTATTATTATTATTATTATTATTATTATTATTATTTTTAACTACAATTTATTTATAAGTAAAATTAAACTAAATAAAAAATTTAAATAAATCAATCAGGAATAATTTTATATCGATGTCTTTTTGTACCCAGAGTAAAAGAATATTAATGCCGATGTCTTTTAAACATTGATTTCCTTAGTATAGTTAAAACTTATTAGAAAATGACAGTTTGATGAAAGTTTGTATTAAATTCGGAGGGTTAGTAGTTAGTAGTTACAATTTATACACTACAAATGCACTGTGATTTATTATTAATTGCCCTTGTAAATGAAGGGTGTTACAATCTCCGATCTGATGCACCCTATCGGGTAAAACATCTAGATCTGGAAAACGAAGTCGGAAACGAAAAATCCTGTTTGTTTCTATTTTCACCGAGATCATTCATTCCAGGTTGGCTGACGGATAAGAAAGTCTTTAATTGTCCTGTAACGAATTTAATAAGTGTGCAATAAAATATTAACTCATTATTACTATATAATAGCACCGTGATCAATTTATAATACAATGCCAAATAATCTTAATATAAATATAAAGTAGGGAGATATAGGTCATGATAGATAGATAGATAGATAGATAGATAGATAGATAGATAGATAGATAGATAGATAGATAGATAGACAGACAGACAGACAGACAGACATATATTTATTCGAGAAACCTTTGCAACCGGGCTTTTCCTAATATAAGTTATTTGAACAGAAAATAAATATAGACACATGTAAATAGTGTTGATGCTGGTTGGATCCTATTCTATGTAGGGTTTAAATGCTGAGTTATATTAATTTCGTTTTAAATCTGTGTAATGGTTGTGCTGTCAACAAAATAAAACACTACATAATCATAATTCTATTTAACTTTACATACATACATACATACATACATATAGACATACGTTCCTATTTAACTATTTACAATTGCATGGGATCATGTGGCATAAACATGCAGCCCAGAGACTCATTTTCTTAGGCGGGTAGGCTACTATTGTCTGCCTGGATACACCTGATGTCAAGCATTTAGCTCATTCCAAATAACTACTTTCTTTATACTTGGCAGCAAAAGGGTTAATATGTGTGCCAATGTTATGGGTTTTTTTTTATATTAATTTACTTAGCTAATACTTAGCAAGTAATAAATAAAAAGGACCCCTCCCCTTTAAACCAGTGTTTTGTATATTTCCCTTGTCAGGAATATCAATGGGATTCATGCAAGAGATGAAGGAGGCAGTACCTAGGCCATTAATAGCCATTGGTTTCCTTATCACATGTACCATGATATACTGTGGGCTTCATGGGCTGTTTACTGACAAGAGAAAATATCTAGTTTTATTTTTTTTTATTATTTTCAGCAAATAGTGGCTGATTAATATGAACCATAACCTAAATACCAATGTGAGACTTTACTGCCACCACATTATTAAAGGTTACAAATAGAATTTGATGGCAGATTAGAACCATTGGGCCATTTTTCCTTATCTAGAGACAGACCATAATTAGTCCCAACTTGGTATTATATTTTTTAATAACCAGATTTAACCCCTTCATGACAAAGCCCGTACATGTACGAACTCACAATGCATTGTTTTTAATAGGTTTAAGCACCCTGCAGATCATGATGTAGCCCCTGAAATGCCAGTGGGTTACTTACCTGTGATAATTTGCACCCATTGGACAATTCAGTCACCTCTGGCACTTCTTCAAAGGCTCTGTACCTTGGCCCTGATCCTCCAACAGGACCTGTGGGGACAATGAAACCTACCAGCTGCAGGTACAATCCAGGGCTGGGGAAAAGTTCAAAGTCATGTGTGAGTGTTTGGTAAATCAAAGCATTGTTCTCTAAGTATCCAGTCAGTTCCATTGTTTTAGTTAATGTTGTTTCATTGCCAGCTGTACTAAGAAAAATAAATATAAATGCCTTAAATTAATAAATGAGCTCTCACATGTACAATAGGGTGAACACATCCTTCCTTTTCTCTATCAATAAACTCACAGAGCATGAATTATCCTTGTTATATACCCTTGACTAACCCATATATTGTAGTTAGCAATTTTCTTTGCTGCTCAGCAATTGAATGAAAAGTAAAATGTATATGTGTCCTGAAAAAAAATGAGCAATTAGGTCACCTTAGTTTATATATGACCACACACATATGTACAGCAAAACCAGTCTGGGAATGACTAGATGGCCCTGACACTTTAAGGCCAATGGCTGCCAAATGATGGTGGCCGCTGGGTATATACACGTGTGGCCACATGTTACATTCCTATACTCATACAGCCAACGACTGTACACCGCAGGACCTGACCTGCCTCTGGAGCAGCAGTATCAGTATGAATATGGTCCTACCGGCCAACCAGCCATCTTCTCTGTTTTCCAGATGGCCAATCCAGGATTGACGTACAGAGAGATACAGGTCTATATGCATGAGTTTATTTCTCTATGGTCAAGTCGTCTGTCCTCCCATGTTCATTCATCCAGCCAGCCAGCCATCCTGTACACGTCTACTTATTCTTACTATTCATGCATTTGTGTATGCATGCTTTTCCTTTCTGTTTCAGATATTTTTCTTACAAAATGACAGATGACTTTACATTTTTTTGCCTTGTGAACTTTGTTTCACTCCCTCCCAGTATTCATATTTTTCTATGGGAAAATGGGAGAGAAGTTTAATGAGGAATAAATCACCCACATATGTGAATTTTGGCTGCAATGTATGCTAAATTATCTTCATTAAAATCAACTTCTACTGTAAATGGCACAAATTCTGCAAAGAAAAATGCCATAGTAATGACAGAAACTGTCAGCAGAGCTTTTCTTTTGCATGCAGTGTGAGGTTCAGAGCAAGAACAAATAATTACTATTAAATTGATGGAGGGAAAAGTAGCTTAAAGATGCACCTTACTAATATTTTTGTTGGCTGATGCTGCTTGATGGTTTTAACTTTCCATTAAGAGGATTTTAGAGAGAAAAAGGTGACCACATGTAAGGATTGCTCATTTCATCGTATCCTGTGGTGTAACTATAGAGGCTACCAGAGGTGCAGATGCTACTGGGTTCCAATCCCTACCAGAGTTTAGCTGCTCCAGGCCTTCAGTGGCCTGGTTCCTGGTGTTTAACTGGGTCAAGTATGTTATGTGACTTCTTGACAAAGATCTGTGTATAATGACCTTTCAACTGTGTTAAAGTGGCTTGTGACAAAGAAGTTCTCTTGGATATCTCATTAGACATCAGGTGAAATGCTACAGATGTCCACCTCGTAAGAGTTGATAGTACTCTTTGCACATTTGGCATCAAATTCAAACCTCAAGTGGAGGCTCTCAACTTCCTTTCTGCCCATAGTAAGTAACATAAAGAGGAGGGAGGAAATACCCATTCTATTAGACTAAACAGAAATGTATGTACATACTCATGCTAACACACACACTTACACATAAACATTGATGCTTACACACACTCATGCTAACACACTTACATATACAAACTCATGCTAATACATGCGTACACATACACACTCATGCTAATACATGCTTAAAAATACACACTCTTGCTAATTCACACACATACATATAAACTCAGACAGTTAAACATCCACACTTATACTAACACAAACACTCCTTCTAACACAGATCTACATATACATATGCTAAAGCACACAGTTACACATAGAAACTCATGCTAACACATACTCAAACACGTACACACTCATGCTAACACACACAAACCTGCACATACATTCTCGTGCTAAAACTCACACATTTACACACACACACCCCTTACATTCCCTCGAGCATTCTTTCTTGTTGCTCAGAGGCATGGTTCTTAACACTGGGTTCACAATTTTTATTACATGGGTATACACTGTATAAATAAATATAAATATATATATATATATATATACACATCTTCAAGTCTTTATTTAGTCTCTTCAGCATGTTTTTCTTGCATAAAATCAGTGACTTAAGTTTTTACATTTACTGCATTTGTCTCCCTAGTGGTTCTGTATATCAGGTTATCTGATAGTATTGTAGAATCTGGATCCCCAAGTGTTTACATTGGTATCATCAGTTTATGTTTTGAACTCAAATTACTTTGTCCTTATTTCTTACCCCAGTGTCAATATTTTTATGGGGTCAGAATTTCACAATAACGCACAGCAATAAAGTTCACAATAATGGATGTTTAAACTGCAGTAAATGTGTCCATAAGCTTTCTTACATAAAAACTTTGACCTTGCCTAATTGACATATCTGTTTGCATACACTGCAATAATTACCCATGGAGTCATCTAGAAATGGACTTGTAAATGAAACAGCTGTCCAGTTCATTGTCTCTTTTACTTATACATGTCATTAGGCTGATATAATTAGAATTCATCAACTAAGTTAGAATTGATAGTTAATCAAAACACATGTTGCAGTTAGTGCTTAACAACTACGTTTAACAGTTCAATCAGCCCCTTTTGAATTTCAAAAGATGCTGTCCATGAAACTTGTGATCCTTTTAGTAGACCAACATAGAGTCACATATGCTTTTAAAGTCCCTTTTTTCACTTGTCAAATCATGCTGCCAAAGGTACCTTTAACCTTTGTTTTGGAGCAATCATTTTGGTGATTGTTTAATATATATCAGTTTTGAAGCTGATTGTACCGGCAATAAAAATGTGTCACTAATGGTTACTTTCTGGATTAGGTAGAACTGGTTTCTTACTCTGTTGCTCCCTCAACACTTAGAGCCCAAAGCTACTCTTTTGGAAGTACACCTAAGTACTCTTAGAGACAACAGAGAACATTTGTGAGATTGTGAAAATGGAATGCATGCTTACTGACTCACTAAGGTAGCTTTGTAACAACATTATTTCAGGATGATGGCTGTTAGAGACATAAATTCTTTTTTTTCCATATACTTTATTGCATGTTGTAATACAATTAATGTTTATAGTTTGTGAGGAATAGGGCCTGTTTGTGAATCATGCAGCATAAAAATAGAATATATGAGGCTGTTTGACTTGTCCTTCCAATGACTTCAATCAAATGCTAATCATAAACAATGATTGTCTCTTCGGTATCCTAAGTGCAATACTAAACACACATTTCATTTGGACAAGACAATTTTTTTTCTCAATGATCCCTCTGAACCTACTGCCAATCATTCCTGCTATCTGGATATGATTTGGAGGTTATACAGCACATTCAGACTCTAGAGTGTTTGTATTTATATATAATTTACCCACATTTTACTATACTGTTGCATAGTATACTATAAATACAGAAGTTCACTAGAGTCGGCCCTTAATACTGATTAGTGAAGTTGGTCAATTCACATTGCACATCTCCTACAGATTTACATGCAAACACTTTTGCTTTAAGGAATAAGCGCTTCTGTCCTAGATTGCCCATAAAAAGTGTAGAGACCAGGATAAGGCAAGGCTAGGAATGCAATGTAACTTTTCACCTACTGGTTAATAACAGTATAAATAAAAACGGTTCAAAGAAGTTCAATCCACATTGACCAACCATGTCTCCTAACACTCTTCAAAATGATTCAAAGTTAATAGAAGAAGCCCAGCTCAGGAGAAAATGACCTGCAATTTATTATTGTAAATATGAAGTTGTACGTGTAAACCCAAATTGCTACCACATTGTAATATTTTGGGATGGTTATTTACATATAATATATTACATTTTGGAGTACCAAGACATTCCAGAAATTGAATATTTTAAAAAGTTATTCAAATAGTATGTTTTTCTTCCGTGTTAATATGCAATATAGCATGCTCATTCATGTTTTTATTTATTATTTTTTTCTGTAGATAGATGGGTTTTACTACATCTTTGAAGACAACGCTTCATAAATTAACTTTTTTCGAGGTCAAAATTGAAAACAAGATATATGCGCCTAATAAGGATGCATTCACCCATGTCTAATGTATCATAATGTATCATAATGTATCAATGTATCAAGAGAATAACACCATAGATCATAATACTTCATCCTGTTGATTTTCTCCCAGAGTCTTAGCGAGTTAAGTAAACATTCTTTCCATATACTATAAATATATAGATAAATGAGCCAAATTGCCCCTTGTTTAGAGTGTGTGCAAATGAAATAAGCAATTTACACACATAGCTAAGAGATCATATAAATTATCATTATGTCAGACCACTAAGTTTTACATATAAATGTGAAATGTGTTATACATCATTTTAGATAAATAATTTAAACACTTTTGACTAATTTAAAACACACAAGCTCCCATAGGTGAATGATGGCCAATATAGACATTATGTCAACAAGAATTATAGCAGATGAAAACCTTTAATTTCTCTGTGGTCACATGCAATCTACGATAAAACATAGAGGAGAGGGAAATTTATTGTGACTGTTTGACAGGAACTTCTTTAATCAAATTAAAATGTGTTGGAACAGCTATCTGGAACGCCTTTATACGTTTATTAGCTTTTTAAAAATAGTTTTTCATATAAATCAAGGAATGATCTTCTAATCTGCTAATGATTTGTGGGAAATAGTCTATTTCATGCAGCTGCTTGAAACACTGGGTTCATAAAATATGGTATTTAAACAAAGTGAGAAAAGAAAAGCCTAATAATTTATCTGGCACATATATAATGCACTAATCTGGAAGGTGTCCTAAAAGGATAGCATTTCATACAGTTTTTGCCAGATCAAACTTATACTGTATATCTGCAATGGTATATAATATACTATAATGGTAAGAATACTAATAAAATAATCATGGGTAAAAACATAATTTGCTCAACATGTTTTATTTTGTGTAAGAAAAACTATATCTTTATTACACCTAAATAAACATTTAGTGGTTAGATTGCTATTGACCTCATAGATACTAGCTGCTCAGTGAATGCATTAGCTTTATTTATTCCTACAAATAGAGATGTATCCCTCCTGAGCATGACTTTTTTTCTAAACTATCTTAATCTGATAACTGTGTACATAAGATTATGTGGAGTTTTGTTTATTTAGCACATAAATGTAGTGGATGAGCAAGGTATTAGGAACTCATTACTCATGCTGGTATATGGTAATAATGCCACAAGTGCTGTCAGCTAAGCTTCTTTAACAATGTTTTGAAGTCAATATTTTGTTTTTAAAAGAACATGTAAAATAGGTTCTTGTGAGAACGTAACCAGTTTAATATTGGGTTCCCAGAATTTAGGTCCCATCATTATTTTGATTGGATATTATGTAAATGGAGTTTGATGGAAAGTTGTACTGCATATTCTTAGATTTATACAGTTTGGAAAAGCAAGTGCTTCAGGAACCCAGTGTGTGTTCTGCTGGGACATTCACATGTCACTTAGTCAAGGACCCAAACAAAAGAAAGACCCAGGAGCAGCAACTGAAATGGAGCACCTATGGAGCACCTTTTGGAAATTCTATTTTTTGTGTTGATAACAGCTGAGACTATATTACAGAGGAGATTAGCAAAGAGGGTAGCTGACTATACCAAGGACCTCAAGAGTGAGAACCACTGCCAAGATGCCTAAGATTCTTCCTCCAGTTCTGCGTTTTGGTGTTTTAAATGCCTGTGTGCAAGGATTCCTAATATACAATGTCTGTCTAGGTCCACATACAGCTCAATAAGCTGAGTTGAGGTTCTGGATCTTCATCAGCTAGGTTAATGATGCACCAGGCCCAGCATGGTCATCTCCGGCAGAGAAAAGGAATATGGAAGCAAAATCACAATTTGAGGAATTGTGGTTTAAAAAGAATCTGTCTGCATACAATACGGTGCAGCCAGGCTCTTCTAACAACATTCATTTTCTCTGTGCTGGCTTAATGAGACTTTGCAAAAATGCTTAAATGATAAGTAGACCCTTTGTTGAGACCATTTTCTGTTGCTGAATGCTGCCAGGTATACCCTGCTCCAGTGGTGAATTTGTGTGAGTAGCTGCTCGAGACCAAGAGCAGTGCCTTTATCTGACACTCCAACCTACCAATAGTAATGTAATAGGGCAATTGGCCCCTAGTAAAACTACCCAGAGGCCAGCGCTTAGTTGGCCTAGGCCAGCATACTACCACTGCCCTTCTCAGATAGCAGAAGAGGGCCTGTTCATGAGAGCTTACAATGAAAGCTAAAATGTGTTTTCTTGGGTAATACATGAGATTTGTGTCCGTGTGGGGAGAGGTGAGTGCCCTAAACCATAAAAATAGGATATCAATGATGTACATTTAGATTTAAAGATATACACATACACGTGTGAATTTTTAAAAAGCAATATAGATTCAACTCAAACAGCCCTTTGCTTTGACCTATAGAATTAAAAGAATGTTGATGTGAATTGTAAAAGGCAAGATAAGGAAGGTTACCTGATAGCTGTGCTAATCTGATATCACCAGAAGATAAACTGTTCTAAAACAAACTGCAGATAACAGTTCATTGCTCACTATGGCTCATTAATACATTTCATATTTAAGCTCTAAATCAGAGCAGCGGGCAAGTTGACAAAAATTGTTGCCACAACAGAGTGATTTTATGAAGTTGTGTAAGTTGTGTAAGTACCATGCATGTGGGAAGAGTCAGGTGCACCTTACAGGGACAGTTAGCTTTCCCACACAACCCCATCAACAAAGAATATATGTTAAAATACTTACAAAGTACTTTAACATGTATTCTTTGGAGCCCAAGTGTTTGTGTTAATACAGGCCACAGAAGAGATGGCAATATTCTCTTAAAAGAAAGTTCAGAAAGTCAGAATGGCGACCAGGAAAGGAGGGCAAATTCATTACCACCAAGAGCATATAGTATATGGAATAAGGAATATGCATAAATTGCTCAATATATGCCATTTAATGTGCACTTTATGTAAATTTCTTAATTTTGATTGATCTTTTCATAAAGATTGCATTTAAATCTCACTTTTAGCTCAAGAAGGGATCATCATCCACCTACACGCTGGCAAGGAAAGTCACAAATCCACACAAATCCAAAAAAGGTCCTTGAAGGCCAAAATGCATGTCTAGGCTTTTTTGGGTAAGATCAAGTATAGTACCAAAAAACTGGGGTCTCATTGCACAACAATTTTTGTTCTTCACGTTCCACGAGTTCACCTGAAGGTTTTTTTTTTTTCGGTGAAGGAGGTGAGGAAGCTTTTGTTTTTATCCCCTCTCTCTGGCAATGACTTGTAGGGAAGGACCAAGAAGATCTAGCTTGCCTGTAGCCCTTTGGGGCTGAGGAGGGAAGGAATGGGAGTTGCACATTTCTTTAGGTAATGCAACCACGAAGACGCTATGGGGATATGGTGGCTGCCGTGGCCCTTACTGGACACCAGCAATATTTTCACTTTTGTTTTATTTGTCTTCACATCAAAAAACTAACCTTGGGCCTTTAAAAAACACTTGGCACCCTGGAAAACACATGGTCCTCTGGCATTATGACTGATAATGTGTCAGAGTCCTTATGGTTTTGCACACATTGGACCTTTTAATTTTACAGTTCAGTACACTAACTAACTCTGTGTAACGGTGTTTCAAGATAAGAATAAGAAAAACATACTTCATGTGTATATAATGGGTGCATTCATTTTAACTTCTGAACAACAAATATAACAGAGTAAGTATTTTTTAATAAATTGATTAATTTATGTTAACAGTTGGATACATGCTGCTCCACTTTAAGTAAGTATGACTTCCTGAAGTGGTCGTATTTGCTGGCACATCTGTGACCTGAAAGCTATTCAGCTCTTCAAAGCTACTTAATGTTATTATTATTATTATAATTATTTATTGTTTTATATAGTGCCATCTTATTCCATATCACTGCAACCACCATCCTCAGTTTGTTTGCAGTTTACAAACAGATGATCCCACAAGCCTTGGCCTCTACCTTAACTATGAAAACCAAAGAAACAGGGACATCATGAAGAACGGGTGACCATTAAACAAATCAATCACACGTTTGCGTATGTGATTATGCATGGTGTTTCTTAGTGATTCTGGCCAGTAAATTCAACAGGGCAGGTAAACAAGTTACAGGAGAATTTGCATCTAAAACAGGGATAGTCCGAGGTACAGGCTACATAAAACAGCACTGACTATTCATGATTTACTTGGATCTGGTGCCATCTACAAATCAAGAAATACGCTGCAAAGTAATCAGTTACTCATTAGAGTGCTCTGCCAGTCAAGGGGTTAATAAAGAAGTCTTAGTGTATTTGGAGGTCAGGGTAACTTGCAGACGGAGTTATTCCAGCAGGGAGTCCTTGCAATGGTCACTCCCAGCTTGCATGCCATGAGAAAGCTGCCATGCAGAAGGAATTACCGAGCCAGCCTGCACTGCTCTGCGGCCTTCCTAGTGATCTCAGGATGTGCTTACTCTAGGTGATCACTTACTGCATTTGTTTATTTAGATTGGAAAGACACCGGACAAAGTCTTGAACCATGTTTTAGTGATAATTTCATACTCAGCTGAATGTCACAAACCACCTTTCATGTAGAAAATTAAATAAAGCTGCTCTGAAGGAAGGGAAAATCCTCAAAGGAAAGAATGAAGTGTGATTTGCTCACAAACCACAGATATGTGTTTCTAATCTCCTGTGTTTCTTTAATTTCCTTTGGAAAACGCTCTACCAAGTCCAGCCGCACAGCACTGGTGGACATCTATACACAGGTCTCAAGAAATCCATACTATGAGGATGCCCCGTGGGTTGGAACAGTAACAGGAAACCTAATTATTAAAGATCCTCCGGGTATTACAGTATAAAATATAAAAACATGTCTACATGTCTAATTCATATGTGAACACTCAAAGAGTTAAAATGATTTAGCGTTAAAGCTGTGTTCTGTGATGGAGACTTAATCTGCAATTAGTTATTTTGCATTGAAAGTAAAAGGTAGGTATCAGCTTGTTGAGTATGATGAGAGTTTCCATAATACATGCCAGATGTTTCCCAAGTCTAGCCTACCAGTTTCCAGCATTGTACACGAACAATGTCTCTAACACCCCCTCTTGTATGCACTTGCTAACATAGAAACCTCTCACTAGCCCTAGGCAGCCACCTAATTTGCCGATGACCCTTTCAAGACTGCATGCATATTCAAACTTCCAGACTAGAATTTACATTTGAAACAATCGTATGTGTATGTCTATGTCTATGTGTATGTCTATGTATATATATATATGGTTATATAGTTATACAGTTATACATACATATAGTTATATATAAGCTGTGACACACTTTGTTCCAAAACATGATGTGGGGATTCAAGTAAAGGAATCCAAAACCACTCCTGTGACCTGCAAGAAACCACTCCATAGCATATGTATTAACGACAATGACTGGTGGGGAGATTAAAAATTATTAGAACTACATAGATTAAAGATTTTTCTCCGCTGTATATGCCACAATTAAGTTCTACCAGTACAATTTGGGGAAAGTGATCTCAGCGCAATCATACCACAAGTCTCTGGAACTAATATTCACTAGACCACTGAGCAAAGCTCCTGAGAGATTCAGACAATGGTCTCCCAGATTGCAGTTTAACATTGAATACACACTAGGGTGCAGTATGCTCCCGAGCTGTGAGTGGATCCATCTGGGCAGAAAGAGGTCATCTATACTTTATCTACTGCAACTGTTGGGTAGAATGGTTGGGCAGGTCTTCACAGTGTCTTGGTTTATCAAAACTACCTATAGCTTGTATTTTTTTATTTTGCAAAACATGAAATCCAGAGCGTGTGACCCTGAGATTCTGCCCTTTCACTTTGTGATCCTGAAATTGGAATACTTACCATAGGATTCAGGGTGAAGTCCCAAAAAGGATTTTTTTATTTTTGTAGTAGCTGCAGCTCATAGATCTGTGTAACACAGAGCAGCATCAACTGCATTGCATTTGTAACATATTTGGTAATCAGAAGACTATAAAAGAAAGCTCATTCAGCTGGGCAGAAAAACAAATATTTTTCATGTGGGAGGATTTATGAATACCTTGCCACATGTGACTGTGGAAACAGTGTAAAAACATATGTTTATGCAGGGTAGAAAGTAGTATTTTGCTACTTTTAGAATATAGTTGCTTTCAAGGAGGGCCATATATATCTTACGAATCAGATATTTCGGTCTATATTGTGTAAAGTGCTATGTAAATCGTTGACCCTATATAATTAAATGGCAATAAACATTTCAGTTCCTATAAAGATACAATAATCTCAACAAACCACCAGGGGGTGCTATGTAACTACAAATTTAATATTAAACGTTGCATAGGTCAGACAGCGCCACCTTACACGAAATTGAGATATAGCACTTGGAAAAACTATTAAAATGCAGCCTAGTCAACATTATTGATGCAGCCTAAACATTTTCATTTATTATACTAATTTTATACACTTAACCAAATGTATTTGGCATATGACGTCACCCGAGACAAACTCCTCACGCTCCCAACACAGGAGTTGACGGTAAGTGACCTACAAAGGAGGGGTAGGGAGGGAGAGGGTAGATCGTGAGAAGGGAGGGGGTAGGGAGGGAGAGGGTAGATCGTGAGACGGGGGGGTAGGGAGGGAGAGGGTAGATCGAGAGAAGGGGGGTAGAGAGGGAGAGGGTAGATCGTGAGAAGGGGGGTAGGGAGGGAGAGGGTAGATCGTGAGAAGGGGGCTAGGGAGGGAGAGGTAGATCGTGAGAAGGGGGGATAGGGAGGGAGAGGGGAGATTGTGAGAAGGGGGCTAGGGAGGGAGAGGGGAGATTGTGAGAAGGGGGGCTAGGGAGGGAGGGAGAGGGGAGATTGTGAGAAGGGGGGGTAGGGAGGGAGAGGGGAGATTGTGAGAAGGGGATAGATGGGTTGGGGGTGGGGGGGGCCCTTAACAGATTCTCGCACCAGGGCCCTGAGGTTTCCAGTTAGGCCCTGACTATATGGACAAAAGTATTGGGACACCCGGCCATTACACCAGTAGGGACTTTTATGACATTGCGTTCTAAATATATAGACATTATTATGTAGTTGGTTAACCCTCTGCAGCTATAACAGCTTCCATTCTTCTGGGAAGGCTTTCCACAAGATATACGATATATAAGCAAGTTCATCCCAAAGGTGTTTGGGGTTGAGGTCAGGGCTCTGTGCGGCCGGTCAAGTTCTTTCACATCAAACTCATCCAACCATGTCTGTGTGGACCTTACTTTGTGCACTGGAACACCTCCATGCTGGAATAGAAAAGGGCCTTCCCCAAACTGTTCCTACAATGTTGGAAGCATAGCATTGTCCAAAATGTCTTGGTATGGTGAAGCATAAAGATCTCCCATTATTGGAACCCCTGAAACACTGCCCTATTACCATTATCCCTTCTCCACCAAACTTTACAGTTGGCACAATGCAGTCCGGCAGGCAACATTCTCCTGGCATCTGCCAAACATCAGACTACCAAACAGAGAAGCGTGATTCGTTACTCCACAAAACGTTTAGTGTGAGTTTGTGTAAGGGTAAGAGTGTGTAAATGTGTGTCAGTGTGTTTACCATGTTAGTTACTGGGGGGAGGCAAGGGACTGATGTGGCCACTTGGCTTCACCTGCCCCCCCCCGGGGCCAGAAGGCGCCAGCCTTCCCCTGGTCGCAGGCACCTGTGCGTTTTGAAAGACATATTGCCTATTGACGATTTAGTAACAGTTTAGTATAAGTTGATCTACCTATCCTTTTACCAAGAGATGTTACCGATAATAACAGGAGAACCACAAGCGGAGCAATCCTAGACATATATACCCTGGCCTAATTCTGATATTATATTTAATTTAGAATGGCCCTTTAAACAAGCAGCTAGCGTATGGCATCTTCTTGCTTTTCCTTGTGATTCATTGTAAACGATTCTGCTTAACCACAGATGAATAGCAATAATGAATACCAGGCTAACTATGAAAACACAGCACAGATGTTGGCTGTTTTCAAATGATGCATACATACATAGCTCATTTATATATTTTCAAAATATGTGACATTGTTCGCAAAAGCATGTAAATAAACTGAGCCGGTAGATCTAATTTGTACCTGTGCTGGTTACATACACACATTTATATGGCTAATTATAATTCTATTTACTTAAACAGATCTACTTTGAGTAATGCACTCAGAACCATCTGGCACACACAACAACTCTCATAATTTGACTATGATGAAAAATGTGTAAGCTCAGGAGAAATTTTATATAGTGAGGAGAATGTCATTTTTTATGAATTTTAATATTGATTTGGCGTTCGTTTTCCAATTATCCTTAATGTGTTTACAAAGTTGCATTGGCACATGGAAGGATTTAATTGCATAACAATCATTTACATTCAGTAAAACGTAATAGCATCAACATGTCTTTATAAACACGAACAGAAAGAAACAGATGTGCAAACAATACTAAAGGTCTAAATGTGGATCATACATACTCTGTTTTCTGATTATTATGCCAATATGCCTGTGGATTTCAAAAGGATAACGATTCCTTGGCATGATTTAATATAAGATATTACCCCATGTTCCCATTTTAGTCATCAGACTAAAAAAATATAAAGCAGGCACTCAAAGAAAATATAATATATTATTGGAAACTATTTCATCCATACCCTCCCATATGTCCATTATTGAACCTCAAATATATGTGCAATGCATCTTTGTAGTGCAAATACCCAGTTAAAAGTACATACTGGAATACCTTCCATGCCGGGAAACGCCATACTCTTTGGAAATGATTTGATTACTTAGGTATGCATATTTAGCATTTATGTCCACCTGAATAAACCAAGCCTTACGTCTCCTGATTAACCCCTTAATGACAAAGCCCGTACATGTACGGGCTCAAAATACATTGTTTTCGATGGGTTTAGGGACCGCCCATTGTCCTTAAGGAGTTAAAAATAAACAGATACATGCGGATCAGGACTAAGAAAAGATACGCTGTGATTGGAATAAAAAGGAGGGAGTGAAAGAAGAGGTAATACAAAAGATTGAGGTAGAAAGGGGAAACGAGAAATACCTGCGTATGGTAAAACTCGTCTTGCCTTAGCTAACGAGAACGATGATTTTCCAACAAAAACAAAGGTTTACCAGTCACAGCTCATAACTTTGGCTGTTGCTTAAGGAGTCAAACACTGCCCAAGGCTATCACTATATGTGTGTGCGTGTTTCAGTTTGGTTATGAATGTCCTAGTTGTGCAAGAACGTACACGACTTGAGAATAAGAAGGTTGTGCCATAAAAAAATCATCTGCACCCCAGGTTTCCCAGCTAGCCTACAACGTAGATATTGTTTGTTTTTAGGGATTGGCACATACTTTATTGTCTTATGAAACATCTACCAAGTGTGTCTGGTTTTTCACAAAATTAGAATCTATTCTACATGAACTTGCACAGTTAACTGGTGGGTAATAATAAAATGTAACAATTTTCTTTAAATTCATGTAGCATTTTATTTTTTTATACAAAACACTAAAATGTTAACTATGTTAGGACTTTTAAAGAGGAAGTAGCCACCAGGGGAGGACTGACATTTTCTGGCTTGGGGGCATGTAAATCTAACCCCCCAACTGTCACTAACACACACACAAGCATTTACACACCGCTGTTCACACAAAAACACTAAAACATACTTACTCTAACACACGTTCACTCTAGCACACTCACACAAGGTTTGAGCTGCCATGCTGCTACCATGGGCTCTCACCTCTATGAATTGGCCCTGCGCTGTTTGGAGTCCTGTAGCCTTGGGATTTTTGTATGGTAACATGACTTTGTGTCATTGAGGAGCAGAGGCTTTGACATGTCAGCAATTATTTTAGCAGTCATACACAAATACAACCAACATATACAATGTCAACCAAGTAATCTTTTCCTGGGGCTGGGTTTAATTTTCTTCTCATTCTGATTTCTAAGTAACATAAAATGATATAGCCATGTTGGTCCACAAGTCTTTAGCAAAATATGACACCTTTTAATAGGCCAACATAAAAAAGATGTGGAGTCACATAATCTCTTAGAACCTCAGAGGGCCTCAGACAAAGAATAGACACCAGAGGTCCCAAAAGTTTATTTGACTCAACAACTTTTTCTATGTTGGCCAATAAATGGTATCGCTTTTCACAAAAACTGTAGGTATATAAAAATTACATAAAAGCATATTTAGGTGCAAAATTGTGTAAAATAAGACATATTTAAGGGTAGCTGTGTATAGAAGAAGACACAAGACACTTTTTTCATGCTGTATAAAGCCGCTGTCACAACTGAGCCAGATTATGTGTTGTAGTTCTATTTTCATCACTGTAAATAAAAAATAAAAAAATAATTATCAGAAGTCATCAAAGTGCATTTGGATTTAACTATAGGGTACCTAAGCAGATATTGTACTAAACTAAAAAAGGTAATTTAAAAATAGAGTGTGATGTCCTAAATGATCTTGCACAGGTTGAGTTTTCACAGTAGAAATGAGAAATAGTGTTGCACCATATATATAAACCATGAACTGAGTGATGTTCCATGGTAATCATATAAACTTTAGCAGGTCTCTTTAACTCCATAAAAACAAAAACAACTTTTGAAGTTTTTTTCAGTTTATGGTAACAGGGATTTTCAATATATTAATATCCTTTGTTTATGTCACAAGACTAACAAGCTACAAATAAAATTATAGTGACCTTCAACTGTCCACCATTCGCAGAAAAAGCACCAAATCTAATGCATCAAGCAGTCATATAACAATTCCACCATCTTATTCCGAGGTGACCTGCTTCCCTCATTCTCCAGAGTGTGATTAATACAAATTCACCTGCCTCCAAATGGCTCCTCCATACTCTTCATTCTCATGAGCAAACAGAAGCATAAAACAAAGGACACTTCATAGAATGATAACTTGAAACATAAATATTTAGTACTTTATTAAAGTAATGACCCGAGGTAAGATGCACCTATATATCAATCTCACACCTAAAACAGAATTATCTTTGCAAAGTACAATGCTTTTTTCATTTGCCGCTTCAGCACACACTAATCTAGGCAACTTTTCCAGCGTAACACTGCCGGGACATGTAATGTCACATGACCCCACTGAATAGTATAGCACTATGTGCCAGCTGCATTAAGGACAGGCTGAGGCTTCACAAGTGAGGTAAGTGTGTGTCTAGGTTTATTATGTGTGTCTAGTTATGTTGGTGTTTGTGACTGTGTGTGAGTATGTGTGCTTGTATGTTAGTGCCTGGTGCATGCATATGTGTTACTGTTGAGTGTCTGGTTGTGTTAGTGTCAGTGTGGGGGTTAATATGTCTGTTTGTTAGTGTGAGTGTCTGGGTGGGTATGTTTTTGTGTGTGTCTGAATATATGCAAGACTGTGAGTATATGTCTGGGTATGTTAGTGTGTGTTAGTGTGAGTATCTGTATATCTAGGTATGTTTGTGTGTTAGTGTGTGTGTTAGTGTATGTGTTAGTGTGTGTGTTAGTGTTTAGCTTATACTGGACAGTTTCTTGTCAAGCATATGCCTGCATTCTCCAACTATGTAGACAGTGTATTCAAGGAGCTCTAGGAATTGAACACCCGAATTAAATAGAGTTAGCCATGCTCATGGACTCTATCAGAAGTGCATAACCTCGGGACTGCATTATGTATGTTTGCTTATGCTTTTAACTTTTAATTATACTTTATACATCTAACCTGATGGAGGTTAAGCCTGTGCAAAAGATGCTTATATGGTAGGGCCGTCTATATGAACACAAAATTGTAATAATGTCAGGCTTGGTCCAAAAATGATACTACGTCATTTACAGCCATATCTGTAACTGCAGGTCCATTAAAAGGTGACCAAGAACCCCAAATATCTGATGTGTAATAATTGATGTGTAAAGGTTTTAACAAAAGTGGTTTCAGTTTCAAAGCTATTGAAATGACATAACTACTCCATAACCAGTGATGTTTTCTGGCCTAGGCTGACTCAGAGATCTCCCTCATAGAGAAGTCAACACACTGGAGTTGAGTGGTGGGGGCAGCTAGGGTTCTACCACTTGGGAGAAAGTGGTGCATTACCAGTTATGATGCACAGCAAGGATATAATTTGGGTATTCTCCCAGTATGGAGGGGGTCACTCCAATCAGGCTTGGGAACCAGAGACTTCTATGCTCTATGGCACAATATTGGAACTTTTCAATAAAGGTTGTTTCACATGGATCACCTCTGTTATCATAAAAACAACTGATAATTGTCACTGTTTGGCACTGAGTGTAAAGAGTACTTTTCCAGTCTCATCCTTGATATTTTCTAGTGTAAAGATCTGTCAAAAAGGAATTGATATAAATTTTCCTTAACATCTGATCCAAACAAATGCACGAAACACAGCAAGGAGTAAAACAATGCTGTTGATTCTCCTGACCCTTCTCATTCTCAGACACAGAAAGATATTAACTTGGTTTTAGTAGAAAACATTTTTTAGAAGGACTTTGTACTCAATCATAAGTTGGAAAACTAATGTTCATAAAAAACAGGATTTTTCTTATGCAAGATAGAAGCTTGGTATTTTTTAATTACTTCCTTTCCGGGAATATTTCTTCATATAATGGAGGGGGGTCTCTGTGCATACTTGTTCCATGGAGGTCATCAGGTAGACCTACAGCATCTGGACCCCTGGAATGGCAAAAAAAAGTGATAAAGGTATATCAGCTGCATTTATGTATCATGTAAATTAGTAAATTAACAGTGAATAAACAGTAGATTAAGCTGTTTGCATTCCTTATGACATTCTGTGACATTATGATTTTTAGGTCACAATTAATCTGTCGTGGCAGAATGGACCATGAAACATTTACCTGGCAATATATGGCATTGTCACTCTTTTAGTTTTCTCTTTTATAGTTTCTGATAATTGGAACCAATTATTAGCGTTTCACATAATACGGTAATTAACACAATCGGGAATCCAATTAAATTCTTTAGTTTGTAGTAAATGCATTTCTTTAAACTAAAAAAAAGTCACTTGCATGTCAAAAGTTTCTTAAATGTCCACAAGAAAGTAATGTACAGAAAGACTTGGCAGTTTCCTAACTTAAGCAGAATGGGGTTAATACAAAATATCTTCTTGTCAATAATGTCTCTTTACATATAACAAGGACTTGGCAAAGATCCCAGGTTAATTGCAAAAGTAACAGGTGAGTTGTTATGTCTTTGTTTCCCAGAAAGAATGTATATGTTGCAATATTAACAACTCGCAAAAACAATAGAGCATAGAGTATATGTACTGCAGTTTCAGCAGATACTGCAAACAGGAACAGGTAATATTGATCAATGTTTGCAGGTTTCTCATGCAAATACGAAATTAGAATATCCCCATTCAGGTGTAGAGGTACCGGTCAGGATACACTGGATCTTCACAGGTACAGCAGGGAGATCAAATGTCTAAAGCAAGGATAGGCTGGAACTGAAGAATCCTCCATACAGGGAAACAGCGTTTTTATTAGAAGGACATGGATTGCCATCACTGGCTGGTTCCACCTGGAATTTAGGATTTCTGTATTACTGCCAGTAAACCTCACAGCATTCAATCTTGAAGCAAAGACTGAATGATGTTTTGGTGTTCAGTGAGGGTTTTTAAAAGGGTAGTTTTGGAGTTGGATAGGAATAGTATACTGTATAATCCTGGTATGGATCATTAGCATAGGATCCAAACGGAATCCTGATAGACACTGGTGTTGGATGAGAAGGCATGACTCTCAATCAGCATTCCAAATCATCAGAAAGATTCAATGGTGTTAAGGCTTGAGCGGTGTGCAGGCCATTTGAGTTCCTCTATACCAAACTCTTTTTATGGACTAATGATGCTTTCTGTAGCGAGTGATGCTGCAGAGGACATGTAACAACCCCACTCTGTGAGTGTGCATGGTCTACCACTTCATGGCAGATCTAGCAGGGGTGAAATTTCCCAAACTGAATTGTGGCAAAAGTGGGATCCTCTGATATCACGTGTAAAGTCACTGAGCTCTTCTGTACAACCCAATCTACCACCAATGTTTGTCTATGGAGATGGCTGTGTATTAGCTTGATTTTATACACCTGTTAGTAATGGGTGCGGCTGAAACACCTACACTGGATAATTAGTTTAATAATAGTTTTGGTCATATAGTGTATATATATTCTTCAGCTACACTGTGAAATCTATCAAAGAAAAATGAAGATCAAATATACTATTTTGAAGCATCTGAAGAATACCCATTCCATCCTGAAATCTTTGTATGAGATACATGCTTTGCAAAGTGAACCCAGGAGGCTCCCTCTCTATGATTTTTCAAGCTTTTCTGTGTGTAGAGGATCTGCCAATCGGCCAACATCCATATCCCTTACATTAGTCTTGCATGTTTAAATGTCCCTACAAGGTTTCCATTATACACAGGAACCTCACATTTAATTAAAGCAAGGAGGCTTCAATAAAGAAGTGAATGAAAGTGGCTATAGGCATCACTTGGTGCATGGAAGCTAATTGAAACCTGTAGCTTAAAAAAGGTGATAGGCACACAAGTAAATAAAATTAAACCAACAAAGGTGCAAAATTGTAGTATAACATGATAAAATATATTACCTACATTTTGTTTCACTGTTAGCCCTTTCCTCTCTCCATGGAATTATATGTTCTCATAAAAGGTGGGCTTCAAAATTTAGGCTATGGATTCCATTTCTATGCGCATGATGCCATATACCATTCTGGAAGCAGAGGTGACGGAGGAGGATTGTAACTGAGTGGCTCAAATATGCCCCTGACCCTGTGGCACCTGGACCAACTGCATCACTTGCCCCACGGAAGCTATGACCCTGACAATGAATTACTTCATGCAGATACTGTGATTGGCTAATCCCAGTGATCACACCTTGTCTGTGTTTCCACGATTACCCCTGCCACAGAGGAGAGACCCCATTGGCTCCCACAATTCCCAACACAACAAGCACCATGTTCCTTCTGTGTAGCACAGGCAAATATGTAAATAACACAACAAGGCTAACTTGTTTTTTTTTTACACATAATGACTAATTTTTACTAGAGTAAAATAGCTCTGGTGCTGAATGGATTAAAATGTAACCTTATTTATTTACAGCTCATAAAACGCGCTTCCATGTCGCTACCTGTTAACGGAATTTTTTGTCATATTACACAAAGGTAGTGACCCTCCCAAGTCTTGAAATAAGAATGGGTACACTGGCTAATTTTTCAAACGTATACATTTTATATGGCGCTCACCAGCACATGCACGCTGCTGGTCTGGGAAGTTTATTTCAGAGGAGGAGAAACGTTAGAACACGAGGTCACATCTCATGTTCAGATGTAATGTACTGAGAGGGTGGTAGATAAATGAAATAGCATCCTATCGGAAGTGTTAGAGACTAACACAGTGAGGGAGTTTAAACAGGAATGGGATAGGCATAAAGCTATCTAAGACAAGATCAAGGACTGATTAAAACCTGAGCCTTACATCAGCAAAAATGGTCCGAATGGTTATTATGTATTCCTAAGTGTGATGTTTAACTGAGTAATTCATTTCCTTCTCTGGGTTCATACATCCCACATGTTTTACATCTACAACATGCACTTTACATCTTCTCTTCAAAAGGCTGAAAACTATACATATATGTGTATGTGTCTCGGAAAAAATGTAGTCACTTGAAGACAATAGGCCCATGACTGTAGTATTTTGAAGATCTATTAAAAACGTTAATTTACAACATTTTATTTTACAGTAACATAGTTAATCCTGTCATGTTTGTTGATTTAATGGACCCCAAATGCTGGGCCTATTTGAGACCATGTTCCCTCCGTGAAGACGCCAAAGCAGTTCCGCATCTGTATCAAGTTCGCATCTGCAGCGTTATGAAACCTAATATTTTTATCATATCCACAGAAGCAAACAGAATAAACACAATGTATGCGACATAAGAACTGTTTGCTCTTTGCTCGGCTCAGTTATTTGCCACTAATTAACTTTTTGCAGCAACTTAGTGCAATTTATGAACATTAATGCTTTACATAAGTCACCTCAGTATCAAAAACAAAAGTCCACAACTGATTTACAACCAGTCATAAAGGTTTATCTCATAAAGAGCTAACAGCCCCTCCAACAAATCTACTTCAAAGTGAAATTAAAATCATGTAGTCCATATAATGCGGATAACACACTGTATCTGAATTCTGTACATATAAGGATATTGAGATCACTTTTGCACAAATTCTCTTTTCTAATTAATCATTAACTATGTTCCACTGTTTTCTTATATAATGTATATAATATCTCATCTTATTCTGTGTCCAATAAGGTACCAGAAAGCCACCTCCTGTCCTGCAAGTTCTTCCACCGCTCCAGAATCAATTCTACTATTGTGTTTTAGAGCTTGGCTGGGTTTGGGACACTAATATTTGTGTTTAGGAGCAGCATGGATGTGAGCCTTGAGCTTAATTTTGGCTTTTTCAACTAGGAAAACTTTTGACCAACATCCATGTATACATAAAATAAATAAAAGGGAACGCCGCCCTTCCTCCTGGCAGTTATTAATACAGCACCTGCTGTGATGAACAGAGACTTGATTCCAGCAATAAAAGCAAAGTAGCAATCAAAGGCAATGTGCCTCCATGTAGCCATCCTGCATTAGATTAAAAAGTTTTAAAAGAACTTGATTGATTTTTAAATGTGGCAATACATTTTCTTCGTATGATGGCTGCACAGAGACACATTTGCATAGGTTACAGTCACATGTTTTTAGACTGCTCTTCACAGTGGTGCTGTTAGTTTTGGGCCTTGTTATGGGGGAACCAGTGACCATGAAGTCTCTGCTCTCACTTTCCAGTGGTGTTTACTAGTTCTGTGTCTCTGTGTTACATATCTCTTTCCCTTTCATCTTAGACTTGGCTCTCTGTTAGATTCCTAATCTTTGCAACAATGGTGGCCTTAAGCATTTGTCACTAATGTTGCGTGTTTTCTATTTGGTTATAGCTTTAGCCATGATGCCAAACTGCATTTCCAAAATGCTTCATATGCTAAATAAAAGATGAGTAAGCTGTTTCTGTGTTAGAGTCATTTTTTTTATAGGAGAGGCCATCAAAACCATTCCTAAACATACCACACTACTGACAAAAGCAACAAAACTATCATGTTCGAAGTTCAAAGAACATCTGGTGCGTGTCTACTGTGTTTACAAATACAACCAAGGTAATTAGCCATGATGAACAAATAAAAAGAGCTGCAACACTTCCAAAGTCATCAAATGTGACCTTTTATTGTGTATGTGTATGTGTATGACAGCACAGGTAACATTTTGACCTACATAGGACCTCCGCAGCAAGATCAGTTGTGAAGGACAGTATCCACTCAAAGCGGCTTCATAGTAAAATAAATATTAAACTAGGTTTCAAAGTGACTTGCCCATTTGTGCAACAGCTGTAGAAATAGAGACATTTTCAAGTATGATGTATCTAAATATGGATATTGTTTTTTTAAAATATCCCTTTGACTCTTACAAAAGATCTTCAATTTACTAGTGCATATAAAATATTTTTTTGCAACAACAAATAACATAAGCACACAGACCTCTCATATCCATTGATTGTGGATTGTGGGTTTGGAGATGTATCATCTTCTAGAAATGTTGGGTTGTCCATGGGATAAATACTGTAATACTGTGGTGGGCACAGTTGTGATGTTGTCCCATTTCCCACACTGGGAATTGGTGGTACTGATGTGGCACTCATTGGAAAACCATCTTGAGTTGTGTAGGGAGGAGGGATGTACTGGACCACAGTGGCACCATGAAAGGTGATAGGTTGATTTATCCCAGTAAAGACAAAGGACTGTGCTCCAGAAGGCTGCTCTGTGTCTAGTGCTGTCTCCTCACTGTTTTTACATGATTTACAGGAAAGCATTTTAAACTTGCACACTGAAATAAGGGCAAAAGTCACACCCACTGACAACAAAATAGGTCCCAACAACTGAGTCCATTCAAACCTTTCAAATCCTTCGCGTCTTATCCACCCCATCACTGTGAAGGTGATACCAACCAGTCCCAAAAAAATTCCAGAAAACAGCAAAGTAGCCCCTGCTTTGTCGCCATCTGACACCTGTGTATCGTGCCTATTGCTTTGATAAGGGGTTACTGAGAAAACATTGAAGGAAAAGTCATCCACTGGCTGGCTGTTATTCTGTTCCATTCTTCGGAAGCAACTGTGTCTTGTTACCGGTTAGAAAGAAATCTCTAACAGCTTGCTGGGGTAAAAGTTCAGTCTGCTTGTAAGAACAACCCGTTTAAATGATTACAGCAGTTCTTTTTATTAAAGCGTAGACTTTAGCAGTAAAGAGCAAAGGTCTGAGCAGCGGAGCTGAAACACTCTGCATAGTTAGTACTTGAGGTTTTTTTTTTCTAAATAAACTATACATTTATGCACACAAATATATGCAGAAGTATAATGTATAAAAAATCTGCTGAATAACAAGCCAGTTCCAAAAGCATTAATACCGTATTGGCTCGAATATAGGCCAGACTTTTTCCCCCCACTTTAAGTCTTTAAAGTGGGGGTGCGGCCTATATTCGGGGTCTAGCGCCGGGGGCAGGCAGCAGGTTTAGGATACAGATCCCCCGCAGCGGTGCAGGGGACCTGCATCCTACTCCCCGATACGCTCAGACAGCCTCCCCTGCCAGCACTTTCCACGGGAGGGGGGGTGCCGGCTGCGGAGGTTGTTTACCCACATCGCCGCAGCTGGTGACCGTCCGCACGATGCGTTTTACCTCTGCCCCCAAGACTTACCAAAGCAGACTCCCGGGTGTCTTGCGGGGCCAGCGGGGGACATCTATGCAATACACGTATACAACTTCCGGAATTTGTATACGCGTATTGCGTAGATGTCCCCCGCCGGCCCCGCAAGACAGCCGGGAGTCTGCTCTGGTAAGTTGGGGGGGGCAGAGTGGCAGCATATCTCGGGGGGGGAGGAGGAGGACAGTGGCAGCATATCTCGGGGGGGAGGAGGACAGTGGCAGGATATCTCGGGGGGGGAGGAGGACAGTGGCAGTATATCTCGGGGGGGGAGGACAGTGGCAGCATATCTCGGGGGGGGGGGAGACAGAGTGGCAGCATGTTTTTTTGGTGCTTTTAAAAAGAAAAAAACTTTTTCTTTAAAAAAGCACCAAACTTTTAGGGTGCGGCCTATATACGGGGGCGGCCTATATCCGAGCCAATACGGTAATATCTGGTAACTGCATTAATCTTGGTTTAATGGAGAAAAAAGTACAAAAACAATGGCCAACCAAGTGTTAGGGCCAACAGTAATTTGCCTGCATGTATAAATAGTTAATGATATATCTTGGTAAAGAGACTTAAGGCAAATACTTTTTATGTACTTCGGACTCCCAGTGTAAATATTGGCCTTATGTAAGCTCCTGACAATTATATTAAGAAACGTTGTGTCCATTCTGCCTTTAGACTGACTTACACAAAGTCCAAAGGTTCCTACTTATACTCTCAAGTACTTGCCAAACAACATCTAACAAACATGGAGGCTGTACAAGAGAATATGTTCATATTCAAAATCCATGCAAATAACACAGAGCGTGCATGGAAGGCCTGTCATCATTCTGAGTGACTGTCATATGAGAGATCGCGGACAAATTTACTTTCACAATTCACACACCTGGTAGATTCCTTACAATTCATGTATTTAACATAATAGAAAAAATACTACAAAAAAAACCAATTGTATCATTAAAATAACATAGGGTCAAACTTAGAACTACAATGTGCACAGGAACTGCAGTCATATCCACATAGTTAAATTGCTCTGAACAGTGAACACCCTAGCAGAGATAACTATTTAATGTCAAATAAGTGAAAATATATATATATGTCTTAATTTAATTACTGGTACAGTATGTACCTAAAAGTTAGTAAGCTTGCAAGCACAGGGCTCTCCTCTCCATCTGTACCAGGATGTCTTGACATAAGTTGATCCTATTGTCAAATTGTACATGGTCAGTTTTAGTGTTATTTTTCACTTTCCCTATTTTAATAGCAGTAATAGGTCTGCCGGGGCACTAAAAATAAACATAATGTATCCAGTGTAGTGGAAAAACACTTTTTTGCTGAGGTGCCTGAATTGACAGCCTTATAGTATTTTTACAGCAGAGACGGGAGGCTTTTTTTGTTGAGTAGAGAAGTCAATTTCAAAGTTATGTGCTTTCTGTCCCCCCACACCCCCTCTCCTCCAATCCGAGGAATCAGTATGGATATTTCTCTACCGTCTGGAGAAGCGAAACGCTTATGATAGTTATCTCTCTAGTTTATCGTGTAATTTCGGGCACACCCTACCACTTCTTTGCACATTTTTTCATTTTCCTTCTAGTCTGAGACAATTGAGTTGTGAGGTGCTACTTAGTTTATATTTGATGCTGTGTGTATATATTTGTTGCATTGCATTACTTAATTCATGCCTCAAAATGTGCTTAAACCCTCCACAATATCTCTATTCTTATTCCATACCTTATGTTTCCCTTCACTCCATTCCTTCCACAGTGTAAGCTTGTGAACAGGGCCCTCTTTACCTAATGTATTGGTTTGTCTCAGTCTTTCAATTTCAATACAACTAGTCTTGTTGTATCCTTTGAATGTATGTATTATGAGAAATGCTGAGTAAATTGTTGGCTATATAAATAGGGAAAGTGTTTACTATGGAAACATGAGAAAGCCTTAGACCTTTCCCGTACATGAAACACTTTCCTAATCACCCACCTAGACTTTCAGACTGGACAATCATGCCTCCATAAGGGTTCCTGGTGTCTCACCTGCTCAACGATCCAGGACGATCTGCTTCTAGAGTTCCTCTTAAAGAAAGCTTTGATTCCTGTATCTTTACCCCTGTTTTTGTAGTACCCAAGCCATCAGGCAAACTAAGACTTATCCTAGATCTTCGTTTCATCAACAGATTAATTTGTCACAGTCAGTTCAAGATGGAAACTACTTGTTTCACAGAGGAAATCCGCTAAGCTAACATTCTATATTTATATATTTTTCACATCCTGATTTTTCCTTCCTAACAGATTGTTTTTGAGGGTAGTGGTTCCCATGTTTTCCAGTTCCAAGCTTTGCCCTTCGGGATCTCTTGTATGATTTTTTCTACTTCCCTACCGAAAGGGTCACCAGGAAAATCAATTAAGATTGTGTATCTGTGATCCGCGGACCACATCAGTTTGCTTCTACAGGACGATTATGTTCATCAAGGACCGATCCCACATTGCGATCCTCAGTCACTGAGATTGACGACTTAGATATCAAGCATAGATTGCTCTTAGCATTGAGCCTTTTCTTCTGTGTCAGACGCCATGCTGCTCAGTAGGACGCTTGTGACTTCCTTGAAGTACATGAACATATAGAAATTATTTTCTTCCTGGCTCCTGCCCAATTAGTGCTCACCTACTTATATTTTTGAGTTCTTTCAGCAAGGCTTAGAGGCAAACTACCCTCCGGGTCAAAATCTTTGCCTTAAATCAGCCAGTTACAATAATTATCTACTCAGTAGAACTTTGTTCTTCCAAAAAGGACAGGGAGATTTTTCTACTTCCTCCAGAATTCAGACCCATGGTTGTGTCATCCATTCTGTCCGTTTCACCAGAACAGGAAGGAATGCCTTCTTCACACTCCTGATGTCAAATGGTGCTTGCTTATTTACAGCCTATGACTTGGCCCCATTTGTTTAATACAATACCATTAGGACATTTATACATGTGTGGAAAAAAAACACATTATCTAGTCCTGCAAATCCTAGTAGCAGACCTGTATGCATCAGTTGATTGGAGTTTTATTCCTTGATGAAAAGTGAACTGCCATTAACCCTTGGAATGAACTGATAAAGATGAAATATGTAATCCTGACACCACTACGAGACAGTGACAATATTAAAACTCTGCGATCTTGGTGTCTCATTAAAACACTTGTTAGTTATGAGGCAGCTCTGTATAGGACTAAATATATATGAAAAGCATATTTACCTGCAATACATATCCACATATACTGTATATATATATATATATATACTGTATATATATACTGTGTATATATATATATATACTGTGTATATATATATATATACTGTGTATATATATATATATATACTGTGTATATATATATATATATACTGTGTATATATATATATATATACTGTGTATATATATATATATACTGTGTATATATATATATATACTGTGTATATATATATATACTGTGTATATATATATATATATATATATATATATATATATATATAGATAGAAAACCAGGATTTCAGTCAATCTGTTACTACTGAGAGTTTGAATAAGTTTTATAAAAAAAATACATGTGAATCTAGATGCTTATGTTACAAGAAGATAACTGCAACACAGAACAATTCATTTAAATTTTATTTTGAAAGTTGTATGGTTTTCTTGATAAAAAGATCTCAATTCTTTGTATATGGTTGTTCAATAAATAACATTAACTTCATATTAATTGAAAAAAATTGCAACAATTTACTGGTTGTTTGCCTGCTAAATAACAGAGCTATAGTATCATTTTCTTAGAATTATACTCTTTTATAGAAATTTTTGTACAAACAAACAAACAAACAAAACATAGGTTTGCAGAAACTAAACATTCAATTGAATAGCAATTTGGAACATTTACCTATACAGCTTGAAAATTCAGGTTTCCAAACCTGTGGAAACAATGGCATCTAGGACAAATAATTAAATTAGATCCTATACAAATTCACAGTTAAAAATATATCCATATTGGACAATAAAGCAAACCTGATGAGGGATTTAAACTAATTCTTTTAAATATACATCACAGTCCAGATACTGGACAATACATCTGTTTTGATCAGTATGGCTTATCTATCTTATCACCTCGGCAGCATGTCTTGACTTTTCCTTTCTCAAAGGCAAGACTTTGTTTTTTTAAGATTGTCCATCCATAGAGCTTCAACCACAAACCACGTTTGCAGAATTCCTAGTTCAATAAGTGATCTAGACCAAATACTTTAATGGAGCATCTGCCAATACAGGCCTCCAACTAGCATCTTCACACACCAGTTTCAAGCACTGATCGATCACACAGCAGGGTCATGTAGCACAATAAAGACCCATTTGTAAAAACAGTTGAGCAAAGTCCAACTACTTCTGCTAAAACCTTTGTCTAAAACAGAATTTTCTGTAAATTGTTCAGTTTCACATGGAAGCGTGTGGTTCAAGCTGAGAAGCATCTGGAACAGAAGAAGATGACGGCGATGAAGTCTGTATAGGATCAGCCTGAGTAGAATCTTTCTCCTCATACTTTGGAGGTGGTTCAGAAGGAAAATATACATTGGAATAAACCTCAGTGGACTGACTCGGCAGAGAAATGGTATATATATTTTCACGTTCACTTCCATGGAAATCATGATGAGGTCTGCAAAAAAAAAAAAAAATAAAATAGGATTTTGTTTACAGAAAAATTTGGGAAGATTTATACAGACAAAAATGTAGATATTTCTAAATGTTATTTAGCAGCGATCCAGTTCACCCACATACAAGCACTACAATTAAATAAAATAGACACAGTCTTTAAAAAGTTTCTTTATCAGCTAAAGTAAAGAAGCACTGTGCAACAGAGGGGCTTACCTTATATTAAAAATGCTGCTGTATGAAGGTGGGTTCTCACTCATAGGACTTGCAGATGCTGAGGGGGTCTCTGCGAAATATGGAGGTGGGGGTGGTGGGAATATTATGACGGCGTCACCTGGAACGGCACAAGAAAGACGATACTTAGAAATGGAAATGCTAAAATACTGGTACCAGAGGTATCAAGCCTAAAAGCTAGCACTGCAATGGTTAGTACGCAAACTCATTATCGTAAGTATTAAGATGCAGGTCGGACTTCCGCCAGGAAAGGCACTGCAAAACTAAATATTTATCCAAATACGTCAATGCACATTAAAAAGTTCTAGCAACATCGCTTTTGTTGACTTTAGTTAGAACTATGGCTTAAGAAAATGAACTTTATAGCAGACATTACGAGAGAAACTACTGTTATAGACAGCAGCAGGTAGATGGACTTCTTCCTATAGGACGGCACATGGCAAGTGAAATGTTTCTGTCAGTATGAAAGCAAATCTTACAAGCCTTTCCTAGGCAGGCAATTGGGTGGAACAGGCACCTAATCCTCAGCAGACAATCAAGCAGGAAATATCTTCAATTTTCTAATTTAACAACTTTATTGGCATAAAGATGCAAATCTTGGAAAAGAGACAGGTGCAATGATTGAACTTAATTACAGAGGACAAATTAAGGTGGAGGCCCTATGTTTTAATAGCTAATGCATTTAGAGAAATTATTTTTGCTTGTGTCGAAAGAAACAGGCTATCTGTGCCTGACCATCCCACACAAACCTGGACACAAGGCTCCCATGTGCAACTCTGATTTGCTTACAGTTTGCAAACAATGGTATGGCGTTCCTGCACACGTGATAGGTCGAAGATCTGCGTAAAATGATAAAGGTAAAATAAAGACATGTACACTTACCCACAGTTATATGAAATGGTTCATTTGTCGGGGTTTCGGGTTCCTCATCAGAGTCATTGGCATCACTGAGATTATGCTTTTTCTTGATATGGGCAGCCACGAAGAAACACAACCCAATTAGTACAATCACTGGTCCCATTATTTGCAGAGAAAGAAATCCACAGTTTTTGTAAGTTGCGTCTGTTCCATTAACATTTGGAGATACAGAGTTGCAGCCTGGTATCCAAACTCCCAGGACACTAATGAGTATTCCACAAATTACAAACAAGATCCCAAATATTAGGTATTGGATAAATTGCCGACTTTCACCACAGAGGAAGTTGCTGTCTGGGTCTGTCTGGTCTCCTGCCAATTCTCTCCTCCTTCTCTCCAGTCTGGCTCTAGATCTTGCCATCAGCAGAGATGCCAGTCCTATCACGGCAAGCGATGGACCCAGTACTTTGAAGGTCATGCTGCAGCTGGAGAAGTTGTCTGACTGGCATGACTGAAACCCAAAGATGGAAAGTGCAAATCCGGCACAGAACAGCACCCCACCCAACACAAACAGGAAAAAAATTATTTTGCTGGCCCATCGAGGGCTGTGTGACCCGAACGCAAACGAGAAGAAAGGGGGCTGCATGATGAGTGAATTACTTTTTGTAAGGAGTCCCAAGACAAAAAAAGTCTAGCAGTACCTGAAAAGGAAAGAATGGAGGATGGATTTTACACAGACTATAAGATTACATCATCCCCTTTAACAAAAGGATCGTATATGATAAGTTACAAAACAAACAGCACACTTAAATGAATTAGGCGAAGGACAGCATTCTAACAAGTGACGCAATTCCAATGCAGCAGTTCGCTTTTAACAGGTTCTAGAAAATGAATGTGGCCCATTTCTAACATACACAGAACAGAGCAAGAGATCAGCACATACCCAGAGAGTCTTTTAGGTTAAAATGCAGCGCAGTCGCAGCGGTTCAGCACCTTGATGAGCAGCATAGCCATGAAAAATTAAACAGGACTCGCCAAGCTTGGGGTAATTCGATGTAAAGGCTGGCTGAGCAATATATAGCCATATAGTTTGACAGAATCGACAATATTTATGCCTTAGATAGTTGCTTTTTGAATGGTACTCGCTGGGTATGCACTGAATTCTTGCTCTATTGTGAGTACATATTGGTCATTCCTATTTTAGCAGGGACCCGGGAATCTGAATGTGTAAGCTTTCTGTATAGACCGTTTCTAACATTAGCAGAAAAATAAGAGTAATAAGTTTCTCTAGTTTTACATAATCATTGTGGCAAGTTACATAACGATATAATACAGTCCTTATCACAGAGCGCTTTATGATAACTCAGGACCTATCGCAGCACCTTGACACAGCTGCCTGGTAGAAGGTGACACGTAGAACAAGGCTCTGTAAGTGGAGAGGGTCACATGTGACCAGCAGCATACGGTGACTCGCATTTAGAATAGGTGACCCCAGCTAGTTAAATAATCATTTTATATAGAGCCATCGTATTCCACAGCATTGTACAATGAGCAGACAGGACATAACAAGTAGTAAAAAAAAAAAAACATAACAATTCGACTTACAGAAACAAGAGGCAAGGAGGGCCCTGCTCAGACGAGCTTACAAATCAAGAAATGCCGAACTAGAAGGGCTGGTAGCCGACATGGTGCACAAGTCAGAAAAAAAAACAAAAACTTGAACAAACGTCTGATCAATTGGATTGCGCTTAGTAAACAGTGATACGCAGAGACAGTTTTTGTAAATGCCGCCCATTATTCTCCTCCTCTTTTTTATTATTCTCCTTAGAATGCAATAAAGAAACATTTGCTGAAAATGTTACAAGCACCTATAACTTTACTGAAGTTTACTGCCTTGTCCCTGGATCTTATGCTTTCAAGTACACGAATAGTCATTCAATGTTTCACGCCAGCAGAACGAAACCAAGGAAGGACGTAGCTTGGTTTGTAGAATTCGCTTTTGAGCCAGGAAACCCCAAAATAAATGAATATAATTGGTTGCATGCTACAGGCAGTGCTACTATAAAAGAATAGCGAGGCATCATCTTTATATCGTGTACGTGAGCAGGTCAGTGATACGTACACAACACACACCTTGTACACATACGGCAAGTGAGCAGCAGCGCTAGCATCGTAGGGACCACTAGGAACCAATGGGTCTCCCAAAACCATGGGGCAACCTATGCACACCCCTAGGCCTACATTCCAGCCCTACCTAAATGGCTAGGCAATTAACGACATACACCCGTCTCTGATTGGCTTATTTGGCCTTAAATAGAATCAAAGGGATAACAAATAATATATGTACAAGTAACGACAGAGACCCAGCAAAAAGACACAGGAGGCAGCATTAAGACCTTAGAATGGAAGAAAAGGAAACAGAAAACACAAGAAATCCTGTCCAGCGATAAGAAAGCAAGCAGTTCTACCTCAACGGCATCCGCTCCCCATGAGGAAGAGCGGTTCATGAGAACGAGACATTCACACATCAAAGGTTAAAGACACCACCCAAAGAATTTCTGTCTGCAGTCCCAGCGTATAAATACAATGCAGGCTCCTAATTCCTGACATTACATGACATCATCTCAAAGGACATGCAGTTTAGCAGGCAGAGCACTTTACACCAGCAGAGGTATAAGGTTACAGCTGCAGGCAGGGTATAGACTGCTTTTCACACTACTCCATAGAATGATTAATAGTCAAAATAAACAGTTTAAGTTAGTAGAACAATCTATAATCCTTTCTTAAAAAAAATAGTCACAGTTATGTGTCATTGTTTTGTAAGGAAACAGAGAAGTCATTTTCAATTCGCAGATAAAGAATGATCAAAATGAATGTAAAGAGGTTTTGCTGTCAGGAAATAGACTCAACCTTGGCACAGAGAACGAGAGCCATCCCTTAGGATTAAACATAGGGAAACTGGAAGGATTGCACAGGGTTCTGACACTCAGAGGGTTAAACCAGTCAACTCATTACAAACCTCATGTAACTTACTGGAATCCAGCAGCAGCACTCATGAGTTATTACCTCATTTGTAAATAGTTGGCTATTCTTCACATCAGAGGCTAATGTGATGTTATAGGAGACACCTGCCCTTGTCTTACCTGAGCTGGGACCTCCACAAGATGAGGCAGCGGCGGCGGCAGCTTCTGACCATTTACAGCAGGTGCCCCTGACTCAGGTATCCCAACAGCAGAGGGCGTGTCAGTGGCTTATCACCGCCCCGAAGCCAGCCAGCCAGCCAATGGATCACCCAGGTGAGCGGGTAAATAAGAGGTGCAGAGCACCTATGCGCGGCGCTGGACGTAAATGAGCATAAAAGCATCAGAGAAGCCTTTCGATAGCAAATGGGTTATATAGCACACCTCCGGCATTTAAATGGTTACACCAGTGTGAGTGCACGCGAGCCTCGGTATTAAAGGGCTTTACACTCGCCGCGTCGCAAGTAATACATTCAACCCCTTGGTATTCACAGTCGGGTGTCATTAGCACTGCCGTAATGACTGACGCTGCGCACAATGCTGCAGAACCGGTTTCGTTACGAGCCACCTCCTTCACCCTTTCATATAAGTGAATGCACGAAGCCAGCCGAGCGCCTATATCTATGTATAGCGATGTCTGGGCGCTCCTCCCAGGCGAAGCGCGGCAGGTGAGGCGGTGACGTCACGGGCTGTGCAGGGAACGCCCTGACCTTGAGCTCTGCTCTGGGCTTGGGTTCTGTTCCTTGTACTCAGCCCAGCTGTCTGTCTGTCAGAACCACACTCAACCCAGCTGTCTGTCTGTCAGAACCACACTCAGCCCAGCTGTCTGTCTGTCAGAACCACACTCAGCCCAGCTGTCTGTCTGTCAGAACCACACTCAACCCAGCTGTCTGTCTGTCAGAACCACACTCAGCCCAGCTGTCTGTCTGTCAGAACTACACTCAGCCCAGCTGTCTGTCTGTCAGAACCACACCATGCTCAGCCCAGCTGTCTGTCTGTCAGAACCACACCATGCTCAGCCCAGCTGTCTGTCTGTCTGTCAGAACCACACTCAGCCCAGCTGTCTGTCTGTCAGAACCACGCCATGCTCAGCCCAGCTGTCTGTCTGTCAGAACCACACTCAGCCCAGCTGTCTGTCTGTCTGTCAGAACCACACCATGCTCAACCCAGCTGTCTGTCAGAACCACACTCAGCCCAGCTTCTGTCTGTCTGTCAGAACCACACTCAGCCCAGCTGTCTGTCTGTCTGTCAGAACCACACTCAGCCCAGCTGTCTGTCAGTCAGAACCACACCACACTCAGCCCAGTTTGTTTGTCTGTCTGTTTGTCCATCTGTCTCACCTCTATCCTTAGTCTTGGTCCTTGACTAATTAACGTTAACGATTTCCAGATCGAAAGGTCCTGCCAATCTATTAGGTTAAAGTGTGTAGGTTGCTGCTGTCATATTTTCTTTGGAGAATAAACATGGCCCCTAAATATCTTGTCAATTATGCCTGTATATCAGCTTATGGAGGTAAAACTAAATACTTAAAAGTGGTATATATTTAATTTAAATGCAATTAAGTTAGAGGTCGTGCTGGTAAATATGTATAATTTAACCTCATCTGTGCCAGGAGGTTTTTGCAGCACATTTTAAGGATATTGTTCACTGGCTAGAACCTAAGACATTTTGCATTTTATTTAGGTGGTTTATTAAATTGTGTATACACAAAACCACACAAAGTGACTCATTTGAAGTTTAAGAGCCACCAATCTGTCCTAAAAGTAAGTTTTTTGTGTGGGAGAACAATTCAGGTACCTTTACAAATGTTTCAAATATTTAAGAAGAGCACATACGTCCTTGTTTATTTATATTTATTTGCTGTAAATTTGTGGGTACTATTGGTTTAGGTACCTTCCAACAAAGATGGGTAGGTGCAGATGTTAAGCGCTGCATTCGCATGATGTTGGGAGTACTACAAGGAAAGAAAAAGTTAATTTTAATGAAATTTGCCAATTTAGTCATTTGGTACAAATATCTGAAAAGAGGAGGGACCCCCAACAAAACAAAGGGCCCTGGATTTTTCAGACTCTCATTCACTCACTCTCACGTTCGCTCTGAATATCTCTCTACTTCCTCCATCCACCACTTCCACATCCCTGTCTCCTTGCCATGCAGCTCTGCTTCTTCTCTTGCATCTTCGTGTTCTTCTGTCTTCTTTCCATCTTCATTATTGTGACCTCCCGGCGGAGCTTCCAGGCACACCATCTCCACCATTCCTCCAACTGAGGGTTTGCCTGGAAGCTCTGCCCTCTGCACAGGTTAATGCTTGTATCCATGGCTAGAGAGAGAGAGTATGAAGCAATAGGTTATTTTATTTTTAACCATTTTGGTGAGGCGTGCTATATGGCTTTGTACCCCAACCATGATGCACCCCAAACCCGATAAGCAAACTACAGTCTAGTAAGCTGGCGTGGCATGTAGAAACATTTGTTACATTTTTAGTTTAATATAAAAATATGCTTGTGATACTGACCAGCTGTGTACATTTATATCCTAGCCCCTGCTGTTAATGTCCACCTTTAGGTATCTGCTTACTGTAAACTAACAGGAAATGGCATACATTGGCAGACTTGTTCAGATCCTGAAATTAACACACCTACAACACACACTCTTCAAAAACAACGGCAGTTTATTAAAGACAAGAAAAGAGCATGTACTTAGCTTCAAGTTACTTGAGCCACGTGTGGGAAGCTCGTGTGAGCCTCAGCCAACACCCACGACCGAGGGTGCAACTAGACTGTAATTGGACAATAGCCAAAGGTTTATGAGTGCTATATGTGTGTTCTTGCAGCCTGCGTGCAGCTATGCACAGTACACCAATGGTACCGTATGTGTGGCTACTGCACAGTACAAGGCCAAATAGCAAGGGTAGCTAAAAAACATAACTGAACAAGAATAGTGCAGAAAAAATGGCACAAAAGAGAATAGCTGCATGATGACTAAGGAGCCATAGAAAGCAAACTCCCATCACAAATAGTATTGTCCTTCTTACAGTGTTTGTGTACCGATAATAAAGTGTATCTTATACATATAATTGTCTATTTATACATATAAAGTAGCTTTAATATTTTAATATAACTAGCCATTGTAATGCTTCAGGTCATACTTCCCAGGCGGCACTTTGACAGGAGCTGCAATGGGTGTATCCAAGGGGGCAATGTGGAAATCCCCCCCCCCATAAAGCTGACAGCATGCTTCACAACTAGGGATGTCCCAAGCCCCAGATTTACCTTTTTAAACCCCTAATCTGAAGAAGCAGATGGGGTTGAGTGAGGTCACGTAAGGTTGCATTGTGTGACCTCGCAGAAGAGTAGAGCAGCAGCGAACTGCTTGTGTGTTGCATGTGTCTGTCTAGGTTTGTGTGTGTCTGGGTATGTTAACATATTTGTTTGGGCATGTGTGTGTATCTGGGTGTACAAGCATGTGTGTCTGGTTGTTTATGTTTGTGAGTGTCTGGGTTTGGGCATGGTTTTGGTGGTGGGGGGGTGACATTTCATCCTTAAATCCAGGCAGCACAATGTCTTTGGCTAGCCCTGGTAACATAAATACTTCTCGAGTTCTGAACACTGGACTTGACATTGCGCACAACATAATTGCGGAGGTCACAAATGACGTCCCATATGGAAGCTTCTAAATGGAGCCTTATTTTCACCAATATGCAGTTTAAAGTCTGGGGTATCTAACATCATTGGAGGATAACAGCAACCCGTGTTGTTTGAAGTCCAGCTGGGAGAGGCAACACGAGTTGCCTTTTTCACTCTGGGTTTTGCATGGTTCCTCCGGGTCCATGGGTCGCCACAGGAAAACTACAGGAGCAGCGCTGTGACATGCCCTACTCCCCACCTATTTCACCCTTAAACAGCAGACAGGACCGCCCAAAGACATCTGCGGGACTTCCTGCCCACATCCTACAAAGGGAGGCTCTAGCTGGAGCCATAAAGTTCCCAGGTATGCCTATTCCAATGCCAGTCCTCAGGAACTGCCATTCATGTTCCCCTACATGGGGAACCATTTCTTTTTAATGGATGTCTCAGGTTCTGAATGAACATGATGCTCCATTCATGTATGGTGAGCATCACAAAAGTTAAAAAAAAAAAATAATAATAATAAAGTTTTAAAAAAGAGTGCTGGCTGGCATTATGACAGAGCCAGCAACCACATTTTTTTTTAAAGAAATTGGTTTATCACTCTTTGTGGATTAGAAGTCTTTGGTGTCACACTTGACTCTAACCTCTTGTTCACCCCCCACGTTCAGTCTGTCTGTAAAAACTGCTGTCTCCATCTCAAAAACATTGCCTGCATCCTTCCCTTCCTAACACAGGATGGCACTAAGGCTCTTGTCCATGACCTCATTATCTCCCTCCTTGATTATTGTAACTCTGTTTTAGCTGGTCTCACCCCCTCTACAATCCACCATGAATGCTACTGTCATGCTGACTGTCTTTCTCTCCCATCGCTTTACTAACACATCTGCCCTCTGTCAGTCTCTTCACTGCCTGTCTGTGCGCTTTAGGATTCCTTTCAAAATCCTGACTCTTACTTTTAAAGCCATTCACAGCTGTTCCCCTTCCTACATCTCCTCACTCATCTCTAAATACACTTCTAACCGGTCTGTCTGCTCATCCAATGATCTCCTTCTATCCTCTCCTCTGATTTCTAGCTTTCATGCGCACTTACAAGATTTTTCAACGGCTGGAATGAGCCTTTCGCTCTTTCCCCCTGCCTTCAGTACTAAAAAGGACGCTTACAACATAGCACATTAACGCACTCCCATATTCCTTTAGCTCACCTTTTCTAGTCTCTCTCCTGCCGGCCTTAGGGGTGTACGACCTGTGCGCCTGCCCGGGACTTAAATTAAAGCATCGTTTTTTTTATTTATTTGTTTTTTAACTTTATTTAACATCCTCCATATTAAATAAAGTTGTTTTAACTTTATTTAACATGGAGGATGTTAAATAAAGTTAAAACAAACAAAAAAACGATGTTTCAATTTAAGTCCCGTGAAGTTTTCAGCGACCGCTCGGCGCCCCTCACTCTCCGTGACTCACTCGCGGTGCCGGCGTTTACAGTTGAGCACCGGAATTATTCTGACGCTCAGCTGTGACAACAGACGCCTCCCGCTCCCACCGCAGGACTCCGGCAATGAGGTAAGTAAGGATAGGGAGAAGGGGCGGGGGGGGGGGCAGTGAGAAGGGGGGGAGGCAGTGAGAAGGGGAAGAGGGGGGGGCACCAGAATAGTAGTCCGCACAGGGCGCCAGAACACTTAAGGCCGGCTCTGGCTGCTCCCTCCCTACCAATGGCACTTTTAACTTTTACCTATTGTGTATTACACCCTAACTCCCTCTAGTTTGTAAGCTTGTTTGAGCAGGGCCCTCCTCAACTGTTGTTATGTTATATACTACTTGTTATGTCCTGTCTACCCTTTGTACAGCGCTATGGAATTTGATGGCGCTAATAAAACAATAAATAATAATAATACCAAATAGAATTAGAAAATGTCAAGTTTGGAAAAGGCAATACAATAAAAAGTTTTTTCATATGTAAGATACTTACATTAATATATTTTGTGGTATTTAAGTCAACTGAGCTGGTTTGGGGAGAATTTTCATAGTAAAATTTTAGAACAAATGTGTGATTCATACTAAATGTTGGACTATACAACTAAAACTCAGAAGAAGGCGCTATCTCTACTCAAAAAAAACCCAACATATAATCTGTGTGGATGCATGAAAAATTAAAAATGAGAATCATGGTTACAGAAACAGTGTAAAAATGACGAAAAAGTCTTTGGGCGCAAAACACCCTCAGTAAAGAAAGGGTTAATGTTTTTAATCGTGTGTTTATCTTAAAGTTCACTTTTTATTTACTGAATATAATATAAAGTAACTTTACATGTCAGAGAACATTTGTTATTATACAATTTATGTATATTTTATGTCATTATCTGTGTATCTTTGTCTTTTTAACAAACCTGCCCAAACCGGGTTTAACAAGATTTTCCATTATATGAAAGTGGAAACCATAAACAATAAATGTGTTTCGGTTACATATTTTCCGAAGGCAAAAACGACTAGTTTGATGACAAAAACAAGATATTTGTAAACTCCACACAGTCGTGAGCAGAGCAGGTCTGGTGCACTGTGGGGTCCCCACTGGTGACAATTTCACTTGACTGCTGCAAGAGAAACTTTTTCCATGGTGACTTCCTAGCAACCGCAGGGCAGACTCATTTACAGCAACATGGCGTTTACTCATGCAGGGTAGGGATCGCAGGGCCCGTTTTACCCTATATGCAGGACAACCCAGGTCTTAAATAATCAGGCCTACACGGGGCTGAGTAGCATTCTGGGCAATAATTAGCCTAGTGTTATACCTCATCCAGGCAAGTGATTTTACCCCATTGCACCCTTCCACAAGCCAAGAGATCACAGACACCAAGGGTGCCTGGAGGTTATTTTGCACTGCTGGATCACCAATGTCCCTTCTCTATCACTGGTCAGGATTAGGCTGCAGTTTGACCAGCTTTAAGTAATGAGGTTTACAAGGAATTTGTTGGGTAGCAATGAAAAAACAGAAGAATATTTTTAGATAAATAAGAGACCAAACTCACAGTATAAGCACATTCTTACATAAATCTTTCTTGACCTCTAAATGACAAAAATGCAGTAATATGAGAATCGTTTGAGGTTTTCTGTTTCCAAGAAGATCTTAGTAAGGTTTGTAGTGTACACAGCAAAAACATATTTAATGTCACTTGAGATTTTTATTTGTTTGTTTAATATTGAAACATTGTATTTTGGTATTATAACGCCCAATAAAATCTGTGATAACAAAAGTGGGATCAAATTAAAAAATGTAGAAATAGAGAAACCTAAGGTTATAAAACTTAGATGCATGAATTCATAATCTTGTACAGAGGAAGCAAAATTAATAAATAGTCTATGTATGTAGAACATATAGAAAAGGTGATTAAGCACAAAATATTTATCCTATGTCAATAAAGCTGCAAAAGTTTATTATATGAGGAGTCTTATCTCAAACTAACACAGAAAACAGAAAATAGTTCAGTTTCAAGATATATTTTTTGTTTTGAATCGCATCCTATTTAAATTAAAAAAAAAAGGGAAAGTTGCCATATTGTATGGCATTTGTGGCTATAGTCCAGTTTACTCCTGTTGGATAATTAGATAGATTGGGGAAGGGATACTGTGTCCTCAAGCTGCCTTGTGAAATAATAGAATTTCTAGAGAACGGAATTTCTGTAATGCAATACAGAAAAGTAATATTGGAGATGGGGATGAGAGACAAAAATCTGGCTTAAAAAAGGCATAATGGACAAAAGATGGTAGTAAAACTAACTAAAGTATATCTGATAGACAATATTTAATATTTGTACGTTAGAACACAAACCAACATATTTTGATTAAGCTAGTACGAACAGAATCCATGTTCTCCAGGTATTCTTTGTATCCTGTGCCGTTTGCATTTTGGGGCACCTACCGAACATAACGGTGGAGGCTGGGTGCATTATTTATTTTTTTTTACTAGCAGCAATTTGGGGTTTAAGCAAGTTTCTCCAGAAAGAAGAGCTGAGCTTGCCCTGCACAATGTATAATTCAATGCGTAAAAAAATTGATTTTACTATGCATTATACAAGTCCAGCCAATCTCTTCCATCAGCATAAACTTATTGGGAGGCAGGCCTTCATAGTGTATAAAGAATTCAAATAGCTACAATGTATACCTCCTGTCAACTCTCTTTTTTTAGTGAATAAACCTAAATCTTAAACATAAGATTCTCTCTCTGGAATAATGAGAGGCACGGCTGGAAAAATCCATGTATATCAAATACACAGAAAGGAAAATGTCACTATTTTCAGTCTGGAAGAACCACGTATGTATTTTGTAGAAACAGCTTGTAGTATGGTACAGTCCCCATACATCTGTGTGTAGACCCTGTCAACTGCGGTGAATTAGACAACTGAAGAAGTTATAATAAGACCATTGACGCAAGATAGCCCTGCTTATCATTCTAAATGACTGAAATCACCTTTACTGTGAGTTCAAAGGTTCAGTTATAATGTTCGAGAATTAAAATGTGCTTTTCTTCCTTATGACAAATCACTCATTAAAATGTTTCCGTGCTAAGAGTTTGGCTTCTAGAATTCTCGTTGACAAGCAAGCAGGAATGTATCTTAACATCTACCCAGTCATTTCCCTACATTCTTATTAAAACATGTAACACAAACATTGAAGTATTGTATTGTTTATGGTTTGCACTTTTGTGTAATAAGAAGAAGCTAACTAACCCCAGTTTGAGCTGGTTTGTTAAAAAAGCTACACCACATAGAGATACTGGTACAACATTAACGTAGATTGTATAATAAGCAAACAAATGTTCTCTTACATGCCAAGTTACTTAGTACTATAATCAGTAAATAACAGTGGATCTTACAAAATGAAAAACAACTGCTTGATGTGGTTTTCATATTGTCTTTAAAAGGGACCTCCACTCCTTTTTTTGTTTTTTTGTTGGTAGTTAGTTTGTCAGAAGACTACCAAGTAATTGTGTTTAGTAGGTTATCAGATGAAGCAGAAAAGCACAAAAAGTGTATGTAACATGTTGCATGGATGTCCTTAGTTCCGTGTTTCGTCCGTGTAAAAAGCCTGTGTCACGTCCCTTTCTTAGTCAGACTATGGACTTCATGGTGCGGGACCAGCAAGTGCAATGTGCAGCAACATATTCCTGAAAGTTCCTGTACATTTATGAGGCGTCAGATGCCATTTGCAGCATCTACATTTACACAATTATGTCATACGCTAACAGGTTTCAGTGGGAGGGAAATGCGATGGGAAGTGGGCAGGGAGTAGGCAGAAAGAGCGTGATGAAACACCGCTCCCCAGCCCAGGAAAAGAAGAAACTGTCCTGGAGATCCAGGGAAGCAGGGCTTCACCCGGAGATTTGAGGTCAAACACGGACAGTTCCCAGGTATGGATATGTATGATGCTTTGGAACAAATGCATAGGTACATTTTTTCCATAGTGTAAATGGGCTGGTTGGGGACATCAGAGATTTGTCATAACAGGCCCATAGAGCAGCAGTGCAGTGATGGGGGGTTGATCTCCGAAGAAGGCAATCTGCCCCGAGTTTGCTGCAAGGGATGAAATCGAAAGTGGAAATTGGAAGCAAAACAATGTCCAAAATGTCTTGTCATGTCCCCTTCAGCATACCAAAAGATTTTGGACAATGAAATGCTTCCAACTTTGTGGGAACAGTTTGTGGAAGTCCCTGAACTCAACCCCATGGAACACCTTTGGGATGAACTGGAATGGAAATTGCGAGCCAGGCCATCCAACATCAGTGCCTGACTGATGAATGGGCAAACAGTCCCGCACAAACACTCCAAAATCCTCCCAGAAGAGTGGAAGCTGTTATAGCTGCAACAGGGGACCAACTACATATTAATGTATTTATATATATATATATACACATATATTGTGACAACCCCTATAGCATGAGGGCCATACATGTCACTTTTAGGGGTCCTAAGCACAGTCCTCTAGGGCAATCAGAATCAGGAACAGCAGCTTTAAACAAAACAGCGCTTTATTTTAACCACTTAAACCCCAAAAAACAAATCATAAAAAGAAAACCTAGCTCCCAATTGGAGCCCTCTCTAACTTAACTATGCTGGTCTAAACTGA